>JABTTQ020000535.1:0-596613 GCA_016081115.2 Rehmannia glutinosa | reverse complement strand
AGTTACGTATTGCTATTTTGATGGGTTGGTCTTGCACTAATTCCCAAACTTTGTTTCTTTCAAGCGATTGACTCTTCTTGCATGGCACGAGATCAATAATCGTTGATGGCAGGACCGCGTCTTTAGGCTTTTATTTGGGAAATAAAACAAGTGAACATTCTTGTCAGCTGCGGATCTGGTTGCTTACACCATCTCTTACATGTCCCGATGACTAATAAATGATGGTCTCTCGGCCATCTCACAGTCGCGGGTTTGAGTAAGTTAGGTAAGGTTCGTTGTGTCTGTGTTATCTTGAGCGACTCTCTCATCATCACTTAATCGGCAGATTTTCCGGACTGCTTCTTTGAGATTGACTATCTCGTCTCTTTACCTGTTAATTCACTTGGCTTCAACATATGGACTCTTACATAGTTAGGTGATTGACTTATCGCCTAACTCTTCAACGAGTCTTCTCCATTTACATTGTGTCATCAAAACCACATGGATAGACTCTTACGTGGGCTAAGTCCTTTTATTCGGACTACATAGGATTTTTAACTGGTATCCCAAGAAGATATCTTCATCACCCGGCTTTGGCATCAAAATGCTTTAGATTATCATTCCCTTGTTGTGGATGAAGCATTTTACATCCAAATATTTTAAAGTACCCAACATTTGGCTTTTCACCGAGCAAATTTCATAGAGTCTTTTGTCATACCGTTTATTTATCATGCATCTATTTTGAGTAAGATGCGAGTGTTTATAACCCACCCCAAAATCTTTTAGGCAACCTCGTCAAACATGGTCCTTGGAGCAAGCCTTCTCGAGAGTTCTATTCCTTCTTTTCCGCTCCCATTCACATTGAGTTCTTGTCATAGATAATTCATGAAAGCAATACCATTTTCAACACAAAGATCGAGTTATTATTCCATTAACAAACTCGGTTCTCAATCAAATCTTATCTATAATGGTTTGACTCTTCCCATTTTGAACTCTTTTCATCGCTTGAGGTAATTTACGCAAGGTTTCCTTTTTTCACACATGAAGATTGTCCATGTATATTCAATAATCATCCACCAATACTAGAGCGTATTTTTTTCCACTTATGCTGGTTGCCTAATCTGGACCAAATAGATCCATATGCAATAGATGCAATATCTTTTGTTGAAGATGGACTTGACTTTTCTTTGAATGATGATTTGATTTGCTTTCCCCTCAAGCATGCATCACAAACACTTTCCTTTTGTACACTGAAATCTGAAGTCCTTCTACAAGATTACTTCTGCAAGCTTGTTAATTGTCTTGAAATTCAGGTGACTCAAGCTTCGCTGCCAAACCAACTTGATTCTATTGTACTTTTACTAGCTGGCGGGACAACTTGGCGGTGTAGCAATTGACCGCCTACCACATACATGTTCTTTTTCATCTTTGCTTAAACTTTCATTTGATTCGATGTCTTTATTTGGCATACTCCCATATTGAATCCAACATTGTAGCCACTCATGTCTAGAGTTGATTGATGCTTAAACAAGTTGAAATTAAGACCTTCAACATATGCAACATTTGTGATTTCTAATCCATTTTTCTTAATGGATCTAGTGCCTCTAATTTTCCTCGAGCTTCATTTTACATCCAAATATGACTTTGCACCTCTAATCTCCTTGAATTTTGATAGATTTTTCTTGTTTTCATGACATGTCCGAACAACCTATCCATGTACCAGGTTCCTTGGCACTCAATTGTTCTTGAACCTCGCAATCGAGATTAGTTTTAAATACCCATACTTGCCTGGGTCCCGAGAGGTTAGTCTGTAAGATGATCCAACCAACCTATAGCCAAATGATTTGACTCTAGAGGTTTGCCATCTATCCTTCCATAATCATAATTCACTTCTGCAAATTGTTTGGGGGCTTTTTTAGGTTCATACAAATGTCTCTTTTGTCGTATGCTCGTGTGTGTTTTTAGCACCGCTTTCTTTGGGGTAATTGTGATATCTCTCCGAGTGTAGTGATTGGGTGCATATGTCTGATAATAACTCTTTTGCCTTTGGAATGACCTTTGATGAGTTCTAGGCCTTTGTCATTTAGTTTGTATTCCATAGGTCTTAGCCGATATTTCACATTATTCCAATCGGCATGTCTTGCGTAGTTTCTACCATTCCCATTATTTGTGTTTTTTTGATAGAAGCTTACGGGATTTTGGTAGCTGTTTCTTCTTCATGGTACTTCGCTTGGAGTTTTTGAGGAACTTTCTTTGATTTCTTCTCATTGTCCTCTCAAGATACTCAACTCCAGTCAAGTTTTCTTTTTATATCCAAGGCCAGTTTGTTTGTGATTATGCTTTGGAAAATGACCGTGTGCAACATTTGGTGTCTTGGATTTTGAGATGTTTCATTACTTGAAGATCCTTTTTCCAAGATCACTCTTGGGTTGACTATACACAAAGGAGTTGAATCCTACGCTGTGTTATCTCCACATTCTTTTTGACTCGTGATAAGGTCATCCAATGATTTAGATGCCTGTGAATGAAGCAATCACATTTTGAGATCATTTTCTCTCTTTTCTATAGCGACTATCTCTCGCTATTAGTTTAGCATTTCGGCCTCTTCACCTCGTTGTTCTCTATCGACTATGTGACTTGGAGTGCTACGACTGCTTAGTCAATGTGAGTTTTGCTTTTTGAGATCGCTTTTTCCTCATTTAGTAGTGAGTGTGAGGATTTAATGTGCTCAAAAATCTTTCATCATTTTGCCTAATGAATCATAAAGATCGAGTGGGTGATGAAGTGTGTGTGTCACAATCACTATCACTAGAATCTAAATGAGATGAGTTAGAGTTTACCTGTTCCCTTCTTTGGTCAAGTTGATCTTGTTCTTTAGCCATTAGGCAGTTAAGGCTTCTTCTTCAGTCACTTGAGTCGGCTTCACTACTCTGAATCACGCTTCTTTTGACTTGGACCAGACGGCAGTCTCAACACCCAACATTGCTCTTTTCTTTTCTTGCCTTCTTTCTCAAGACTTTTCTTTCTTTCTTGATTCCCCGTATTTATTGACTACAAGGATATGGACATCAATGGCAAGTGTCACCGGCCGCCTGCGCAATTCCAAATACGTTTTCAACTTTTGATCAGCTTTCTCATTTCTTGGGTTGTCTCTCTTTGATATTCGACCTTTGATATTCGTCTCTTTGTGGCCTATCTTCCCTTGATTTGGAGGAGTTGAATGTCTTATGGAGGATTCACATTTGTTTCTTTTGTAGTTCTTGTTGAATCTTTTAACCATCAAGGCAATTTCCTCCTGGTCAATGACTTCTTTGGTCTCGACTCTTTCCTTCCTTGACTATGAGTGCAGCTATTTTGGGTACAACTATTTCTCTTTGTTCCTTTCTTCTTCGCTCAAACTCATAGCTTTGAGGTCCGAGAATAGCTCATGATTGGATGTTTTTGATAGGTCCATCGAGTGCCTTGGAGCCATGGTCTCCATTTCCCACTCAACTGGGAGGCTCATAGTATCTTCATACACATCTCCTTCTCGTGTGTGTATTCTTTCCCAAGTCCGAGAGCTCATTTGTAATTTCGGTGAATCTAGCATCCAACGGGTCGTTCTTCCACCGCAAGCATTTTAAAGTTTCAAATTTTTGAACAACAACGAGATAATTTGTTTTCCTTTAATTTGCTGAGATCCTTCACAAATTAAGGTTAATTTATCCTGATTTCTTTGGTAAGATTTGACTTTGTTGGAACATGGCTTTTGTCCAAAGTCTTGTAAAGTATATCCTCGCCACATTATCAAAGTCAGTTATCTTTTTAAATGTCATTTGTCCACTCGGCCTTGGCTTTTCAACCATAAGGGGTCTAGGAGTGGAAAGCAACCTCCTTCCCGATTCGTGGCTCTCCTTTTGCCATTTGTGTTCACCTTCATTATTTGGTAAGTGGCCCATCCTTCTATCACTATCCACATTTCATCATGTAAGGCGTATAGATGAGCACACGCATAATATTTTCGATCATCAAATTCTTCAATGGTAAAACGTAGGAATCGTGTAACAAATTTACTTCCATGATAATAACTTAAGAAAAGACTTTTGTAAGAAAAGTGTTAAAAAAGAACTTCTTTTTCGAAGATGGAGATCTGGTCGGTGACCGGTGCGGAAGGCTGCAATGAACCAACCGCTTCCTCGATACCACTTGTAGTCCCAAGGGTGTGAGTAAGGTTTAGAAGGGGAGGTTGGAATAAACCTTACCAATTTTTCGATTTAGTCCTTTTTTAAAATAGTTGAGAGTTAATTTCACAATTATGTCCTTGATGAATAATTAAGTTAGTTAACCAACAGAAAGTTAGCCACCAGCACTGACCGAGCCGTTGATAGAATAACTCAACTATTTAGTCTAATACTTAACTCAAATTGTGATGAGATTTCTACCGGAAGACTTAACACCCTTGAATTTTTGGTTTGAATTTGTTTTAACACTCTATTTTAGCACTTGTTAAATATCAATTGGATTGGATAATTGCTCAATGAGATATAAAATGATATGCTGTGATGAAAACGACACAATAATTTTTTATAGAGGTTTGAAGATGGGAATTTTTTCTAACTTTCTTTTCCAACTCGTGGAGGACCATAAGTATTGATCAGTGTAGAGTGGTTGTCCGCTACAGGTGTAAGTCTTGATCACACACTGATCCTTTGATCCTCGATCTGAGACGCTGTCATACAATCAAGCTCCTCGTCAGATTCGGCTCTTCTTCACAGACAAACTTCTCTGCTACTTCGCTTACTTGCTCGAAACTCTTCGATTTGATCACGAAGCTCTCCAATAACTTGAGAATGGTTCGGCCTGAACCTTTCTACAATCCTCCTTGTAATGTAGACCCCTTTGATGATTCAAAAGTTTCTTCAACTTGATTTGAAGTTATGCTTTTCCTTCTTCACATCTTGGTTTGATTGATTTTTCTTGAAATATAGCTTGAGGATTTGCTTAATAACTTGAGAATATTTTTGCAGTTAGCTTGAATGATAGCTTGAATGTTCGTGTTCGAAGGTAACCCCTCTCTCAAAGTGATTCTCGGCGCTTTTTATAGTGAACTTTCAAATCGGGCCTATCAAGAGATAGGTGATTTCAAAAGTCACTTGTATTCGCTTGGCTTGTCATAAATTGCTTGATCTTGACATTATCGTATTTAAAATGAACTTCGCTTTTTCAAAGTCTCGACACAAGGTACAAATGTTCCCATTGGTTTATTCATTTTGCACGCGGGATCGAAAGGGTACTTTAAGACATGGAAACATGGAAGTATTATTACTTGTTTTAGGTAATATTCTTGACCACGTAACGGATTCTTTTAGGTTGTCTTGACAATGCCTTTCTTAACTTCCCCAGGGTGACTTGAGTCGCTCCCAATCATCGGATGACTTCGTATGTCACTTCAACTTAAGATACGGCTATCTTGATTTGATTTCTCACTTCACATACCGTATCATACCGCTTACTCCTTCATCGAGTTCTTGTCTTAACTCTTCCTTGCTGAGCTACCGCTTCACATCGAGTCTTCAACCTGTCTTGATTGACTTAGTATGTCGGGCGTGAATGACTTAACTCGCTAGTACACTTATCTATTACAATACAATCATGAAAACGGGTCGCCAACTTTCTAGTCTAAGTTTTATAGCATTCATCAAAATCTAAACAATAAAATTTCCCGACATAAACCTGCTTTGCAATTCCCTCCATGTGATAAGAGAACAGTTTAACCTCGCCGTGAAGCCAGTGCTAAGAAGAAGAAAGAGAGTCGGCCACTTCACCGTTTAACTAGAATAGGTTGAACTTAGAGTTCCCCCCGAAAGTAGATTGAGGAGGTGACTTCTTGTGAAGGCAACTGCTAAATTTGTTAAACCAAATGTATCTCGCCTTAATACCGACCGAGACAAATTGCCATTGTGAGCACGTCAATCAAGGATTGAAATGGGTAAACAAAACATGCCAAGAAACTCAGCGATTGCCCCAAATGACATTGTGGTGAGTTGATCTTTGCCGGGTAGCTCAAAATAGTTCATTGTCCTTGAAAATTTCAAGGTAAAGAACCAAGATAAATTCGGTTGTCATACCTGGGGCCGATATTGTTGTTGCTCGAGTGGATAAAATGCCTTTGAAGAACCTATTCAAGAAGAAGATGATGATAAAGTTCATCCGAATCCCTGATACGTATCCATACATCGAGATACTACGTGGGCAGCATGGAGAAAGCATGGAAGCCGAGTGCCACTTGAGTTCAATTTCAATGACCTCGAAATGTTCGATAAGGAGAAATATCTCCTGAGATTCTTGGACAACACAACTGTCCATATTTCTCTTGATTCTAACTACTTGAGCCATATCACATGAAAAAAGATGATGCAAAGCAGGAAGTAGAAAAGGAAGTCACCGGTGACCCGGAGACCCAGCGATGTCGTGGGAGATAATTGATGCAACCGACCTAGTCGAAGCTGCTTGCACTACGCTCTACGATGTTGCATATCTTGGTGATATTTGTCATTCTTTGTGCTAATACTGATAATGATAGTCATGTTTTTAGCTCTTGGAGCCCTATGCTTTCTATTTTGGGTCAAGTGTTTAACCCGAACAAATCAGGTGTTTTTGGGGCTTATGTTCTAATAAATTTGCAGTTGATTCAAATATTAAATGTGGGATCACAAGAGTACATTCCCACCATTTATCTTGGAGTTCCAATATGGAGTTCCGCCTCAGAAGGTTAAGGCGAGTATTACGCTGATAAAAGTTCATCTCAAGTTCAAACGATGGAAAGGTTTTGCCTTTATTGGGCAGTACGGGTTTTGTTTAGTGAACTCGCGGATCGCAAGTTCACTAGTTCATACTATGCTTGTTTATAAATGGACGATTACCATGCTTAAAGTTGTACTCGAGAAAGCTATGCGTAATTTTATCTGTGACCGAAACATTAATCAAAAGCGAGGACTACTATGGTTAACTGGGCTCGTTGTTGTACTCCTAGGAAAGAAGAGGGGTCTGGGGTTCGTCTATTATTATGGCCTAACCCATCTTACATGAAATCGTTGGAAAAATTTACTTGAGATTACATTTGTGCCCACTACTCCTTCGCACACCCTACCTTCGCAGATAAGGGCAATCCATCACACATTCTCGCTTTAACGCTATTTGGGCCGGTCTCGGCATTCTTTCGTTCAGAGTTGCTTGACTAGAGTCCTACTTAAGGTTCCGAGAGTGCACTCTTCTCGGTTTTTGATAGATAATTGGCTCGGGTTATGTTATTGCGAAC
The DNA here is from genome assembly GCA_016081115.2 of Rehmannia glutinosa. NCBI lineage: Eukaryota > Viridiplantae > Streptophyta > Magnoliopsida > Lamiales > Orobanchaceae > Rehmannia > Rehmannia glutinosa. Next base: position 589,337 of record JABTTQ020000535.1, on the reverse strand, counting down.
CGGTTGGCATTCGATGACTACCGTATTTCTAGCTTAGGACAGGTCTCGTGATTTCGTTCTGATAATACTCGCATTTTACTATTTCGTTTGTGGAGGCTTATCGATATCATTCACGATATTGATATCGCCCGCCTTACCCCAATTCTTTGGATAAATGGGTATGGACACATTCTATGAACTGGGGTGGTTTCTTCCGGGAGGAGGCTTTATGTGTTAAATGCAGCCCCTCTCTCCCAATGGTTAGATGGGGATCTTGATTTGATACTCGCACATTGGGATGTTGGTGGTTGTTTGGAGAGCGATCTCGACGCCTTGGCAAAGTTTTAGACCTTCTTGTACAGGGGGTAGCTTGCTGAGAATAGAAGTTGTGACTTCACCTAGCTGTGGGGTTTCAATAACATACATTTCAAAGGAAGATTTTTCAAACTTTCTTTTCCCCCAGCTTTGTCACCTCCTTTCTTCATCTCCTCTTTCAATCTCTTCAACTCCTCATCTTTCCCCTTGGCATCATCACCAAATGAAAGGGTTAGCCCAGGGAATAGTCCACTCAGGATGAAATCCAGTCGGTTGATGGTAGAATCCTACTTTGAGTCTGCTACGGAGTGAGCTTTTCGAAACTCGAACGAGTAGCCTTTGACTTAGCTATCACCAATTTCATCTCCGCCATTAGAAGACTGAACTTTTCATTCATGCTGTTCTCTAGAGAGTAATTTCAGTCTCGTGATAATGCTTGCTGCATCCATATCCGGGATTTGTGTGTTTGATACATCGAAGTTTCCCCGAGTCCACAACAACATTTTAGCAATTAAGACACTTCGAAGGGCGGACTGCCATTGCATGGTTGTCTCCGCGATCCATTCCTTATACGAACAACGATCCCTCTCAAATTAGGTTGTGAGGGTTGCATCCCGATTGTCGATCCTAAGATCTAGACCTGGTGGCGTTCCATCTTCTCAATCTCTGCACATATAGTCTTGAAGGCTTTATGGAACTCACTGGGCCGAGGCTGACTTGGTCATGGCCACTCGCATTGAAATCGAAGTCCATTGGCACAATCGAATCTGTGGGAATGACGGCACTTTCTTGACGAATACTTCTTTAGATCTCTAGCAGATTCACTCCAAAATCGCAATTTGACTATGAAGGGAAACATGTCCTCAAAAACATCATCACAAACAAATAGAATCTCCGTCGCTTGTTGGGAGCCTTCCCTTGTTCTTGATGAAAATACCAGCTCTCTGTGCCTTGGCTACGGCGGCGTCATCGGCCCGGATGTCACAAACTTGTAAAAGCTGCGATGGAGCTATTGAACTTGTTATCTAGCTGCGGTATGGAAGCTCTGCAGTGGTGACTTGTTCAACCGGAGCAAGTGAGAGTGTTTGCTCGGTGGCGAGCCTCAAATTGTCTTAATAGCTTCTTCGGTCTCGATGGTTTGTCTGTTGAGTTACCTGTCTCGATTGTATCATCGGCGTCATCGAAAGATGATGAGGCCTTTGGAGATGACTCATCATCAAAATTAAATCTCATTGGAGTTGTCTTATCACTGACATTACTTCGAGATTTAAGAACATCCTCAACCTTGTCCATCGAAGAATCTTCAAGATGTGTGGACTCAGCTTCATCCTCGGATCCCAAAAATGATGTGTCTATGTGCTCTTGGGAATCATGAAGGGTGCTGATCTCCTCTTCTACAGCAACTACTTCAAGTTGAGGAATGCTTTGTTCACCTTGCTCTTTACACAGGGAAGTCTCAACCTCCCTTAGGCCTTCATTACCCCAAGCCGGTCTCAATCCCAGGTTTAGGGCTTTCAAATAATCCTTTGACATACTCAATCACATAGGGTCTTTAACGGTGGCATCCTTTGGAGTCTCATATCCTTGGATTGCACTTTCATGGCCTAGAGTCTCAACTCTTGGGGCCTCTCCATCCTTTGCCATAGCTGCAACAACAGCTTCATTGGCTTGCATAGCAGTTGACATCTCAGCTGATACAGACTCAACTGTCCGAGCGTCGTTAATGTCACTCTACTGCTCAATGATATTATCTCCTTCGCCATCAAACTTCTTTGTTTGGTCTCCCACAACATCCTCCATCCTTGCTGCGATGGAGAGAGTTTCCCCCTCAGCTGGCGCAGCAGCCGAGTGAACGATGATAGGGTCACTCTGCTCCTGAGACACAGTCGTTGTTTCCCTTGAGTGTTCAGCCATAGGGGCAGGTGTCTCAACACCTTCTTCAGGGTTAGGCTTGGCTTGGGTGCCCAAATTCCCAGCTTCATCGCCAATTCCCTTGGAGCCATCTTCAGACTGCAAGGGGGACGTGTTCTCAGCAATAATATAGGCAATCTGTTATGCCACTCCCAAAGGATCAGTCCTAGGAGAGACTTTGGAGGACTCTCCTGCACCTTATTGAAGATTCATCTCGTGCATGGCTCTTGATTCTCGAGTGGCCTTCTCTAACTCGGCCCTCTCTGCTGCAGCAACAGGGTCCATGTCCTCCATTTCACTGTCAGTGAACTCATGGATATGCTAATATGTCCCTATTTGCAGACGTATCTTGGATTTCTCCAAGGCTCTGGCTCGCTCCTCAGCTTTCTCCTTTTCTTCCTCCTTGATTAGTTGAAGAGTTTCCATGCAGCTTTCTTCATTGAGGGCAAATTGGACAGATGCATGTCCAAGGAATCTAAGAAGCTCTTCTTTCTCCTCAATGAACTCAGGACGAGCAAATTGACGCCTTAAATAATCTAGCTTCCATGCCCTCCATTCTCTCAGTCTGCGCTGAATGTCTGGGTAGATTGGAGAGTACATTATTAGATCGTCATCATCATCCTCTCTGGTCTACTGAATGGTGGTTAGAGGAGCTTGCTCCTCCTTAGACTCAATTGCATCTGTCTGAGGGTGTAAGACAACCTGTTCTTCCACAGGCTTGGTTGTCTCAGTTATTTCTTATCCGCATCTGTCTCCCGCACAACTGGGTCTTCTATGCTCTACTGATCATCATTAGTAGTCTTCTCAGACACCTCTACTATCTCTGGAGACTGCTCCTCTTGAGCATCATCGCCCTTCTTCTTCTTCTCGGTGAGTGCAAGACTCAGCGGTTGATAGTGCGATTTCTTGAAGTACAAATTTCTTGAATAACCCTTCTCCGACTTGTGGTTCCACATCTTCTTCAGCTCTTCATGGGTAAAGGCTTGTGTTTCAATAGAAGCCTTCGCAGCTGCCTTCCTCGACTTAGCAGTGCGCTTTTTCTTCACAACTAGTGAAGAAATTTTGGAGGAACAGTCTCGGCTACGGGGGCAGGTGCTTCGGCTGCTCGAGTAGGAGCATCGACTGCGTGGGCAGGAGCTTTAGGTTTGGCTGCGGGGGTAGGTGCCTTCTTCGACTTGGCTGCTGAGGCAGGGGCATGATTAGATGGTGCAACTCTCTTCTTAAATATGGGCTTGGAGAGAGAGATGGGGAGGTCTCAGTTGTGTCTTCAGTAGGGTCAGCTGATTCCCCCTCACTTGTATCCGCCTTTCTTGCATGGGCCTTCTTTTGTGCACCAGAGAGGTTTGACTTGAACATCCTCTTGTTCACATGGAATGACTTTCCATGGCATAGAGCGATCCCCTTCACTTCCATCAAATGGCCAAGGACAATGCCATAACCCAGCGAACATCCAAAGGTCCCATCCTCCTTGTAGGACCGGTTAATCACATTCTGGCATACTCGGCTGAAGACGAACTCAGCCCAATTCACCTTCTTCTCTTGCATGATTGCAACCATCACAATCAGCTTGGTCTTGGACAACTGATTGAAACTCCCAAATTTCATATCCACGCACTTGGACACAATGTCCATCAGTTTATGGTGGTCTTCCTACAAAAAATCCTTTTTGGTTGTATACACAACCTTCGCAGCATACTCCTGCTTTGCAACTTCCTTCCGAGTTGCAGCCAGGTTGACATCCTTCTTAGCGATGTCCTTCAACCCTTCAGAGGGTAGGAAGTTGTGCTCAGCAAGGTCCTTTGCAGTGATTTTAATGGCCTTGATGTGGACGGTTGAACGGAATTCATCATCGTGCACCTCAGCATTCACGTAGAACATAACCACTTCTTCCTGATAAGTGTGCATGAACTGCATCGATAGAAAGTCCTTTAAACCGGACTTTTCCAGTTTTTCAGCTATCTTCTTCACCAATGCATCATCAACTCCTTGCTTGATCATTCCAGCAAAGTCCACAGAAAATCCAGAGTGGATCTTCTCCGATAACAAGCAAAATTGTGTGAACCAGCCATTTTCAGAAGTTTTTACCGACTAAAAACGTGAGAATCTGAGCTTGAAGAACTAGGGTTTCAAACTTGGTTTCAGAGAGAAAAAAAGTTTTCTTGCTGAAGACGAGTAAGTTTGCTTGAGGAGAGAGAAAATGAAATTTTGTATATATGGGACACGAATGGACGTCTTATGGAATTTGAAAAATTTGATCAAGATCAATGGTTGAGATTAAGCATTCAAAACCGCATTAAATTTCCCACATTAAATGCATCAGCATTTATATCCAATCATATGGTTTACTGTGCAGCTTTTGTACTGACAGTCATAATTACGCTGATGTCATCCTTAAAAACATTCCCTCTCAATTAAAACGACTGCGTTTTTGTGACTTAGCTCATAAATGATTCAACTTTCTTCCAAAGTGACTCAACTCTGCCTCTCTCTTCACATATAATCACTCAGCTGTCAGCTAACTCGATACATCTGACTTCCCGACTGAGCTGTTTCACTTGGCTGAAATGTGAAACTTGCTCAATTTCCATTTTCTTATCTTATTTCACTGTGGAATGAGTCTTCTGAGTATCCTAACTTTGGTCAATTAACCCCAACTCATTCTTCAGTTCTTCAAACCTTGATTCACATAATGGGTTTGTAAAAATGTCAGCTAACTGCTTATCAGTTGAGATGTATTCCAAAGTGATGTCTTTCTTTTCAGCATGATCTCTTATAAAATGATATCTGACATCAATGTGCATTGTTCTTGAATCCAATACTAGATTCTGAGTGATTGAAATAGCACTAGTGTTATCACACATAATTGGAATCTCTTTCTCTTCAATATTATAATCTCTCAGTTGTTGTCTCATCCATAAGACTTGGGCACAATAGCTTCCCGTAGCTGTGTACTCTGCTTCAGCTATGGATGTAGCTATTGAATTTGTTTCTTGCTGAACCAAGAAACCAACCTATTTCCAAGCATTTGGCATGTACCTGAAGTACTCTTCCTGTCAACTCTACATCCAGCATAGTCTGAGTCTGAATATCCTATCAGCTTGAATCCTCCTTCCTTTGGATACCTAAGCCGACTTCCTGGCATCCTTTCAAATATCTTAAGATTCTCTTAGTTGCAGTCATGTGGCTCTCTTTTGGTGCAGATTGAAATCTAGCACGTACACCTCTTAAAAGGTCATGATGTCTGCATCGCTTGCTTTGTTAGATAGAGCAAAGATCCAATGAGGGCTCTATATCTGGTTTGATCAACATCTTTGCCATCTGCATCCATGTCCATCTTGACTGATGTATTCATAGGAATCTTCACAGAAGACTTCTCTTCCATACCAAATTTCTTCATCAATCTCTGGTATACTTGGTTTGGCTTATGAAGTTCCATCCTTCAATTGCTTGACTTGAAATCCTAGGGACAAAGTCAGTTCTCCCATCGTGCTAATCTCAAATTTGCCTTTCATAAGGATTGAGAACTTTTCACACAACTATTTGTTTGTGGAACAAAAAATGATATCATCCACATATATTTGAACAAGCAGTATACTCTCTCCATCTTGAATCTTGAAGAGTGTTCTATCAACCTTGCCTTTGGTGAATCATTTGTCAGTTAGAAATTGAGACAATGTATCACACCATGCTCTTGGTGCTTGTTTCAAACCATATAATGTTTTCTTGAGCTCGTAGACTTTACCCTCCAATAGTTTTCTGCTCAAAACCTGGAGGTTGTTCAACACAGACTTCTTCTTCTAGTAGTCCATTTAGAAATGCACTCTTCACATTCATTGATATACAGTGAAGTTCTTGTGTGCAACATAAGCAAGAAATATCATTATTGCTTCCAATCTGGCAACAGGTGCAAAGGTTTCATCAAAATCTATACCTTCTTGGCAATACCCTTTGGCTACCCATCTTGCTTTGTTTCTTACAACAGATCCTTCCTCATTCATCTTGTTTCTGAAAACCCACTTAGTACCAATAACATTTTGGTGGGTTGGCATTTGAACTAATTCCCATACTTTGTTCCTTTAAAACTGATTCAACTATTCTTGCATGGACTGAATCCAATGTGTGTCTTCCAATGCTTGAGACACATCTTTACGCTCTATTTGGGAAATAAAACAAGTGAACATAGCTTCATGATGTGCTCTGGATCTGGTTCTTATGCCATCTCTAACATCTCTAATAACTAACTATGGTGGATTGTCTCTCAGCTATTTCACATCTGGTTAGAGTAAGTCTTCTGGATTCAGCCGTCTCATAGCTAAGTTGTCTTGAACAACTCTTTCATCTTCATCCAGCTGTAGACCTTCCAGTTGTCTTTGAGATTAAACGATCTCATCATCATCAGGGTTGAGTGCTCTTACTGCAGCTTCAACATAAGGACTCTTCTGCATAGTTGGCTGATTCAGCTTATCAGCTAACTCATCAATGTCTTCTCCATTCACATTAGGTTCATCAAAAACCACATGGATAGACTCTCATGTGACCATAGTCCTCTTGTTCAACACTCTATAGGCTTTACTCTCAGCTGAGTATCCCAAAAAGATACCTTCATCAGCTTTAGCATCAAAAGCCTTTAAATTATCCTCGTCATTGTTATGGATGAAGCATTTACATCCAAATATCTTGAAGTATGCTGAGTGTAGCCTTTCAACATTTGGCTTTCTCCCTGTCAAAATCTCATAGGGAGTCTTGGTCAATTGCCTATTAATCATGCATCTATTCTGAGTGTAGCATGCTATATTTATGGCTTCAACCCAAAATCTCTTAGGCAATCCCACGTCAGCTAACATGGTCGTTGCAACTTCCTTGAGAGTTCTGTTCCTTCTTTCAGCTACTCCATTCTGCTGTGGAGTCCTTGGAGCTGATAACTCATGACCGATACCATTTTCAACACAATACTGAGTTATAATCCCATTGACAAACTCAGTTCCTCTGTCGGATCTTATCTTAATAATGGTTTGACTCATTTCATTTTGAACTCTTCTCATTAGCTGAGGTAATTTCTGCAGTGTTTCCTTCTTTTTACACATGAAAATTGTCCATGTATATCTTGAATAATCATCCACCACCACTAAGGTGTATTTCTTTGATGCTAGCTGGCTCAACTGGACATAATAAATCCCAAATGCAACAGATGTAATATCCTTGTTGAAGAAGGACTTGGTTTATCCTTGAATGATGATTTGATATGTTTTCCCATCTGGCATTCATCACATATACTTTCTTTCTTGTACACTGAGTCTGGCAATCCTTCTACAAGATGACTCCTTGCAAGCTTGTTGATTGTCTTGAAGTTCAGATGACTCAGCTGTGCCACAACCAACTTGATTCGGCTATGCTCTTTGCTAGCAGACATGTGCTTGGTGTAGCAGTAAACCAATCTACCACATACACATTCTTTTGCCTTGAACCTTGCAGCACTATTTCATTGGACTCAGCATCTTTGATATAGCATATTACATGTTGAATCCTACATTGCATCCCTTGTCACAGATTTGGCTGCTACTTAGCAGGTTGAAGTTGTGGCCTTCAACATAAGCAACATTTGTGATCTCTAATCCATTCTTCTTGATGGATCTTGTGCCTTTGATCTCCCCTGGAGCTTCATTACCTCCAAATATGACTTTTGCACCTCTAATCTCCTTGAATCTTGTCATATTTTTCTTGTTTCCTTTCATATGTCTGGAACAACCACTATCCATGTACCAGGTTCCTTGGCACTCAACTGTCCCTTGAACGTGCAATCAAGGAAATCAGTTTTTAGGTACTCATACTTGTCTGGGTCCTTGGGGGTTAGTGCTATAATATGTTCCAACCAACCTATAGCCAGATGATCTGACTCTAAGAGGTTGCCATCTATCAGTGCCATAATCATAGCGCACATTAGCAAATTGCTTGGGGGCTTTAGGATCATACATCTGTCTCTTTTGTCTGTATGTCTGTGTGTGTGTTTTAGCAATTGCTTTCTTGGGATAGTTGTGGTATTTCTGAGTGTAGTGCTTGGGTGCATATGTGGGCTGATAAAGCTCTTTTGCCTTTGGAATGACCTTTGCTTAAGTTTAGGTCTTTGCCATTTTGGCTTGTATTCCATAGATCTTTGTTGATGTTTCACACTATTCCAATCAGCTTGGTTTGGATAGTTTCTACCACTCCCATCATATGTATTTCTCTGATAAAATTTCTGGGGTTTTTGGTAGCTCTGTTTGGCTTTTACAGAGTACTTACTGTTAGAAGTCTGTTGATGGACCTATCTGAATTTCTTCTCAGCTGTCCCTTCATCATACTCTACTGGCTTCTTTCCTTTAACCTTGTAATCAAGGCCAGTGTGATTGTGATTGTGCTTTGGGTTAATGTGGGTGCAACATTTGGTGTTTTGGGTTTTTTGAATGCTTCATTGCTTGAAGATCATTTTTCCAAAATCACTCTTGGAGTTTGACTATGCAAAAAGGAATTAAAACCTATGCCTATCTTGTCTCCACATTCGTTTTGACTCATGATTAGTTCATCCAATGATTTGGATGCTTTTGTAAATGAGGCAATTATATTTAAAGATCTTTTTCCTTCTTTTCTGTAGCAGCTAACTCTGCTATGATCTTGGCGTTTTCAGCCTTCAGCTTAGTGTTCTCATCAGCTATGTGATTCAGCGTACTCAGCTCTTTTGTCAGTTGTGAGTTTTGGCATCTAAGCTGGTTGTTTTCCTCATTAAAGATTGTGTGTGAGGACTATATGTGTTCAAAATATTTCATCATTTTGCCTAATAAATCTTAAAGATCTGTGGGTGATTAAGTGTGTGTATCACAGTCACTATCACTTGAATCAGAATGAGATGAGTTGGAGTATACATCATCTTCTTGATCTTGTTCTTTCGTCATTAGGCAGATCATAGCCTCTTCCTCAGAATCACTTGAGTAGTCTGCTTCACTACTATCTGAGGCTGCTGCCTCTTTGCAATTGGGCTCAGTAGTCTCAGCAGCCAACATGGCTTTCTTCTTTTCCTGTTTTCTTTCCCTGAAGATTTTTCTTTCTTCTTCATTCCTATACTTGTTGACTGGTGGATAGGAACAGTCAACTGCAAAATGTCTTGGTTGTCTGCAATTCCAACACAGGTTCTCAGCTCTTTGATAAGCTCTATATATTCTTTGATTATCAGCTCTTTGATAATCAACTCTTTGATGCTCAGCTCTCTTAGGCGGCCTGTCTTCCTTTGCCTTGGAAGGTGCTGAGTGTCTTCTGGAGGTTTCACCCTTATTCCTTTTATAGTTCTTGTTGCAGAACTTGTTGAATCATTTTTTACCATGAGGGCAATCTCCACCTGGTCAATGGTCTCCTTTGGCTCCACTCTTTTCCCATCACTGGCCAACAATGCAGCTGTCTTAGGTACAATTGTTTCCTCTTGATCTTTCCTTCTCAGCTCAAACTCATAGGCTTTGAGGTCTGAGAACATCTCATGATTAGATGTTCTTGAGAGGTCCATTGAATGTCTCAGAGCCATGACATTCATTTCCCATTCAGCAGGGAGGGCTCTTAAAATCTTCATACACATCTCCTTCTGTGTATATACTTTCCCAAGAGCTGAAAGCTCATTTGTTATCTCAGTAAATCTGGCATCCAGCTGATCCAGAGTTTCACGTGCAAGAATTTTAAATTTTTCAAATTTTTGAATAGCAACAATTAATTTGTTCTCCTTAATTTGTTCTGATCCTTCACAAATTAAGGTCAGCTTATCCCAAATTTCTTTTGCAGATTTGCAAGATTTGACTTTGTTGAACATGGGTTTGTCCAATATTTTGTAGAGTATATCCTTGGCCACACTGTCCAGGTTATATCTCTTTCTATCTTCATTTGTCCATTCAGTCCTATGTTTTTCAACCATGGCTGGTCTTTGTTTAATGACAACTTTCTTCTCCATTAGGGCAAATTGCTCTTCTTCTACCGTATTGACTTTGAGTATTTGCAATGGCCCCATCCTCTATCACAAGCCACATTTAATCATGTAATGCTGATAGATGAGCCTGCATGCGAACTTTCCAGTCATCAAACTCTTCCACAGTAAACATTGGAATGCGAGTTAGATTTGCTTCCATGATGATAACTTTGCTTTAAAAATGAAAGACTTTGAAAAACACAAGTTTTGAAACCTTTTGAAAAGATAGAGATCTACTTCAGTAACCAGTGCGGAAGGCTCAATGAACCAACTGCTCTGAAACCACTTGTAGGTCCCAAGGGGTGTGTTGTAAGGTTTAGAAGGGAGGGTTGAATAAACCTTACCAAATTTTCGATTTTAGTCCTTTTAAATAGTTCAACATAGTTGACTCAAATCAGTTGTGTCCTTGGGGGATAGCTAAGTTGGCTATTCAGCTAAGTTACCCACTCAACAAACTCGATAGAGCTGTTGATAGTATAACTCGGCTGCTTAAGCTAAATACTTAACTTGGTTGATTTGGGTTTTAACAGCGGAAGACTTAACACCCTTTGATTTGTTTAAAGCTTGTTTTAAACAATTATTTTAACACTTAGTTATTTATCAGTTGGATAGCAAATACTAACTAATAGCAGATATAAAATAGATATGCAGGAAGGTAAATGTTGAAAGTAAATTGACACAAGTATTTTTATAGAGGTTCGAAGATGGGGTAATTCTTCTAGTCCCCTCTTCTCTAACTCCTAGAGGAATCCACTAAGTAACAGATCAGTTTACAAAGCGGTTATTAGTCTGGAGACAGCCTTGATCACACAACTGGCTTCTCTTGCATCTCAGCTTCTTCACTAGGCAGCTGCCTTGATACTTCAACTCACTTCTCAAGTTATTGGATTTGATCACGAAGCCCTCCAATAAACTTGATACTTGGTTCGACCTTGAACCTTTCTACAATCCTCAAACTTGGAAAATAGACCCCTTTAGTTTCTTCAAATGTGTCCTCTTCAACAGGTTGAAGTTATCTCTCCTTCACAACTTGTGTTGGATCGAGTTTCTTCGAGTTTTAGGCTAGAGGAATTTCTTGATAAACTTAGAGAACTTGCAGGTTAATTGCTTGAATATTGCTTTAAAAGATCAGTGTCATTCGTATCCTTTTCTCAAATGCTTCCTCAGCCCTTTATGGTGCACATTTGAAATTTGCCAGTTCAAGAGATAGGCTAGTTTCAAATGTCACTTTGTGTTCGTTGGCTTGTCTTGTCTTGGTCTGCAGTTCTTGTGATGTCGACCTTTCCTCGTATTAAATGGCATTTCAGCTTTGCAGGTTCTTACACAAAGTGCATTGTTTCCCATTGGCTCATTCCTTTTGCACAATTCTGGGCCAAACACTTTAATACCTGACATCTTGACATATTACTATATCGAGTAATATTCTTGACTTTATTTCAACAGATCTAAGTCAGTTGTCTTGACTTGACTGCTGCCTTTACCCCAAGTGACTTGAGTATGCTCCAATCATTGGATTGACTCAACTATCACTTCAACTAATGGACTTGACTTCTTGAGTTGACTTGACTAACACTTCTCACAGTTGTTCCTCAGCTGACTCTTCTTCAATCGAGTCCTTGACTTCACTCTAGGCCATACTCAGCTGACACACAACAGAGTCTTTATTCCAGTCCGCAGTTGACTTCTTGTAATCTTGACTTAGCTGACTTAACTCAGCTCTTCCAGTCCTATCTATTACAATGCATAATTACAAGGAAAAATGGGTGTCAACTTCTTAGTCTAAGTTTCACATGGTATCATCAAAATCTTACAAATAAATTTCCTAACATCATGCAAGCAGTGTTTTAAAAACCGAACCGGTGAGTAACCGGTCTACTCACTGGTTAGTGGTTCAACCGGCCGGACCGGTTCAACCGGCCTAATAAAGTTTACTATATATATATTTTGTATTATTTAAAAATATTATCTAACTAAATATCAAAATTCATATTCTATATTATTTAATATAATCAGATGTAATAATATAATTACTCAATAAATTCAATATGGTAAAAAAACATGTCAAATTAAACGTAATATCATATAATAAGCAATTGAAAATTCAAAAATCAATAATTACCATAACATTTGAAAAATAGTAGATTGAGGAATAAATTTTGAAATTGTCAGAAAGAATAAAGAAAGAATAAATCAACATATTCATTTTTCAAACTTTACTTTTTTTTAATTGAGTTTAACATGGGATTTCCTATCTTGTGCATAGTTAGAAAATTATGATTAGAAATTTATGGTTAGGTGATTGGTTGGACGTAAATATAAAAATAGAAGCTAACACAAATTAAGGGAAAAGGCATAACAGACTGCTAGTCCTTTGGCTAAGCTTTTACAATTTGGTTTTTTCCCCTAAATAACCGGTCGGTTTTTAATTGCTGGTTTTCGGGTTTCATCCGGTTTAAAGCGGTTTAAATCCGATTTTTGGGGATATATAGACCGGACGGTTCGGACACATGGCCCGTTCTCGGTTGAACCGGCCGGTCCGGTCCGGTTTTAATTTCATTGCATGCAAGTACAACTCTTTAATATGTTCAAACCCAAGAATTTTATCATCTAAAGTAGAGATAAGAGTGTACCTCCGAGATAGTGTATCTACTACAACATTAGTCTTAATTTTCTCCTCATCCACAGTGATTCCTCTTGAGCTCAGTACAAATCCCAATAATATCAATTGCTCAGGAAAAAACCTGCACTTCTTGATATTTGCATATAGTTGCTCTTTCCTAAACACTTCTAATATGGCCAGCAAGTGATCTAAATGTTCGTACAATGATTTACTATAAATGAGGATATCATTGAAGTAAACCACGACAAACTTCTCAATAAAAGCCCTCAAAACATGGTTCATCAATCTCATAAATGTGCTTGGTGCATTAGTTAGCCCAAACGGCATAACTAACTACTCATACAAACCATGCTTAGATTTAAAAGCCGATTTCCACTCATCTCTTTCTCGCGTCCAAATCTGATGGTATCCGCTCCTTATATCTATCTTGGAAAAGATGCTAGACCCATAAACTCGTCCAACATATCATCCAAGCGAGGTATGGGGTGTCGGTACTTAATAGTGATGTTATTAATAGCCCGACAGTCCAGACACATCCTCCACGACCCATCTTTCTTTCGAACTAGTAACACCAGAACTGCACACGGACTCATACTCTCCTGAATGAGTCTCGTATACCTAGCAATTCATCAACTTGACGCTGCAATTCCTTGGTCTCCTCCGGGTTGGACCTGTACACCGTTCGGTTCGGTAAAGATGCCCCCGAGATGAAATCAATCTGGTGCTCAATCCCCCGAATAGGCGGTAACTCATCCAGCATTTCATCTGAAAACACATCCTCGAATTTCTGCAACAAAGACAACACAGAACTAGGCAAATCGGGGTTAAGACTGTCAGTAGATAAATAAGTGCCCTTGTAAACCAAGAGTATCATAGAACAACCTTTCCTAAGGTCACTCATTTTTGCCATTAAATTTATTTTTCCCTCGTTTCTTACCTCAAGGCCTTTTGTCCCCCCTTTTGTTTTTCGGCCCTCTCATTAGTGTTACTCTCCTTTTTCCTGGCAATCTCTCGAGCCTCACTTCTACCCCCAGCCGGACCCTCACTCTGGTTTTCCCTCAATCTCTCCTTTTTCTTGGCTTTGTTTTGATTTTTCTTATCACTAGCCGAACACTCTTTTTCTTTTGCCTCTCCTGCTATCGATTTTATTTGATCCTCATAAATTTCTTTCGGAGTCAAAGTCACAAGTCCAAAACGCCTTTGGTTATGGACAAGAGTGTTAGATAAATATTTTATTTAACTGAGTTTTTCACCAAAACAATGTCTCTAAATATTATCCAAATACTCCTAATCGATCTAAAATATTTTTACTAATTTTTTGGAGTATTTCTTGAAATTTATTTTTGATAAAAATTGGACAACACTCATGTTTCGTGTTCAATCGGTCGCCCTAGAGGGTAACTTGTGCCTGAAAGTTTGATTTATGAAATAGAAAAGAGACGGATTGAAAATTACTTGAGGTCGACCGGAGCCTGAAAACCAAACTCGAAGTACAAATTTCTCTGTATGGAAATTTGAGGGAATTGGACCGGTCCAATAGGGGACCGACTGGTCAAACTCCAGGTCAACCGGTCGAGCACGCCCTTGACAAGTCCACCAGGCTAATTTTTAGCTTAATTCGAATTTTCTTATTTGTGGTCAATCGGTTGACCTAATGTTTTATCAACAAACTATCCGTTGTGCATCAAACAACTTTTCATTATTTTAAGGGATTGATTTCTAACAGCTATAATCTCCATTTGATTTTCAATTTTTTTGTAGATTTCAATCTTCAAGGAGGAGCCTATGCATGAAAATCAAATCCAATGCCTCTCCTATAAATAGATGAAGGATTGAAGCAACTAGACACAAGAACACAAGCTATTCAAACACAAGCAAACTTCTTGTTTTTCATTGTGTTTAGCCTAAGTCTTTCACTTACACATCTTAAGTACTAGGCTTCATTCTTGATTACAGTTGCTCTATCGAGTTGTAATCTTGAATTTGTTTCAATAATCCAAAACAAGACATCCTCGTTAGTGTTCTTGTGGTAAGAGCACACTTGGGTGATTTTAGGTGTTGAAGAGTGTGGTACTCTTCATTGGTGTAAGAAGATTGTGGTAATCTTTATAAGGTGGTGTTGTAAGAAGAGTGGGGTGCTCTTAAAGGTAAAAGTGTAATAGTTTGGTATCTATTAATAAAATTTCTTTTTCTTTTATGAAATCCACTTCGATATACGGGGGTGGTAGAAGATTAGGCCCTAGGTGGGCTGAACTCCTATAAATCAACGCGTGTTGTTTATTTCCCGCTCTTACATTCTTGCTATCATTTCTACATTCGAAAAAGAGGGCAAAAATAAAAAATCGGCCTAATCTATTCACCCCCCTCTAGATTATCATAGTCAAACTTGGACTAACAAGTGGTAGTAAGAAACTCTTTGGCAAGCTCTTTCTTCATTCATTGCGAGTAAAGAGGAAAGATACACTGGTTCGACGCCAACAATTATGCTTTTTGGAATGACCAAATGGAGTGCTTTTTACAAGGGTGCGGGTTTGATATATGGAATGCGGTTATTGAAGGGACAACTCAGCCAACCAAGAAATTGGAGGATGGCACCTCGGTTCTCAAGACCCTCAAGGAATTTGACGTAAACGACAAGAAGTCATTTTCTCTAAACGGTAAGGCTTTAAATATTTTACATTGCTCTCTTACCACCACTGATTACAATCGCAATAAAGGCATAATATCCGCACATGAAGTTTGGGAAAAATTGGAAACCATTTATGAAGGAACAAAGAATGTTAAACAAGTAAGAAAAAACATGCTTGTTAGACTTTGAAAATTTCAATATGCTTGATGGTGAAAATATTTCGAAAATGGTGGAAAGACTTGACAACATAATCAATCTTCTTGTGGAACTTGGGAAAGTCATATCCGAAGAAGAAAAGGTCACCAAGGTTCTAACTGTTCTCCCCGGTTCATGGTCGGAAAAAGTGACGGCAATTACGAAAGCTTAAAATCTCGAAACTTTCAAGTTCGATGAGCTCATTGGAAATCACTTCATCTACGAGTATATCTATAAGAGAGGAAAAATTCCAAACCATCCACCTCTCAATCGGGTATGCAAATTATTCCTAAAGGCTTAGCATCTTCTTCAAATATTTCATATTATGCTAGTAGTGAAGATGATGAGGAGACTCTTGTCGAAAAATTTGCCAAGTTTGTAAATAAAAATAAGGCAAGAAAGTCAAGAGATAACTCGTGCTTCAAATGCGAAACCCAGGCAATACATAGCCAATTGCCCGAAACTAGCAGAGGATGAGCAAAAGAAGAAAAAGCCTTTTTCCCAAGGAGAAAGCTCTAAATGCCGAAGCGAAGACTAGGGATGAGCTACTTGCCATATCCGATGAGGAAGAACAAGCCGAACATGGTCTCATGGCCATAGACGATGAAAATAATGAGGTACGCTCCAATTCTTCATCTTCTTTTTTAGTTGATGAATTACAATGTGATTAATGATGAACTCCAAAATGAATTTAGAGACATGATTTGCAAATACAAAAATTTGAAAAAGAGTATAAAGAGCTCAAATTAGAAAAAGAAAAATTATTTACTTCTTATGAATCACTTGACCGTGCTCATGCTACTACTCTTACTAAAATGCATGCTCTTGATTCCGAAAACCAATGCTCACAAAAGAGATTGAAAATTTGAAAAAGGATGTGCTTCGTTTTAATTTAAGCACGGATAAGGTTACAAAAATTCTTTATGCACAAAGAAGTGAGCTTTCAAAATTAGGACTTGGTTATAAACCCTTTCAAAATGTTTCTAAGAAAAATGACCAAAGTCCAACTTTTATACGTGCTAGTAGTCCTAATGCTATTACTTGTTTTTATTGTGGTAAAAATGGACACTATGCCAATAATTGTAAATTGAAAAATAGTTTTAGTCATTTTTGGAAACCCAAAGGTCTCAAGACTAACCCCCATGGACCCCAAAATTATAGGGTACCTAAAAATATTTCATTTGTAGGTGCTAGGGGCTATCACTATTTCGGAGGATTCAAAATGGCTCGTGGACAGCGGGTGTTCATGCCACATGACCGGAAATAGAGAACTTTTTACCAACATCAAGCTCCAAGAAGAAGACATGGTTATGTTCGGGAATGGCAAGGGAAGATTTCTTGAAAATGGAGAAATTGATAACTCTTCCTTCTCTTAGTAATGTTCTTTTAGTTGAAGGGCTTAAGTTTAATTTGATAAGTGTTAGTCGACTTTGTGATTCAAATTACAATGTTATTTGTGAAGCAAATAGAAAAGGCAATCTTTACAAAATTTGTACAAGTGATTTGGTTAATCAAAATGTTTCTTGTCTTGTCGCCAATGATGATTTAACTAGTTTATGACATAGGAGACTTGGACATGTTGGATATAAAAATTTGCAAAGCGTTTACAAAAACCAACATGTAAGTTAAATGTTGGCTTATGTGGCACTTGTCAAAAGAACAAATTAGTTAAATGTAGTTTTAAGCCCTATGTAGGTCCCAAGGGGTGTGTGTAAGGTTTAGAAGGGGGGGGTTGAATAAACCTTACCAAATTTTCAATTTTAGTCCTTTTAAAAATATTACAGAGTTATCACAAACAGTAGAGTCCTTGAGGGACATCTAAGTTGGTTATTCAGCAGAGTTAGCCACTCAACAGACTCAATAGAGCTGTTGATAGAATAACTCAGTTGTTTAACCTGAATCTTAACTTGGATGTGTTGGTTTTATCAGCGGAAGACTTAACACCCTTTTAATTGATTTAAACTTGTTTTAACACTTGATTTTAGCTCTTGGTTATTAATCAGTTTGAATAGCAAATTAGTTTATCAACAGATATAAGGTAAGTATGCATAAACGTAAATGTGCTTTGAAAAATAAATGAGACAGTTAATTTTTATAGAGGTTCAAGATGGGGTAATTCTTCTAATCCTCTCTTCTCCAACTCTTGGAGGAATCCACTAAGTAACAATGATCGGTTTCTGAGTGGTGAACAGTCTAAGATAGCCTTGGTCACTCAACCGGTTTCTCGTCCGACTCATCTCTTTTCACAGGCGCAGCTTCATTGCTACTTGACTCACTTTCTCAAGCTCTTGGATTTGATCACGATGCCCTCCAATAACTTGATACCGGTTCGACCTTGAACCTTCCTACTATCCTCCTTGGAAAGTAGACACCTTTTGATTCTTCAAAAGTTTTCTCTTCAACAGTTTGAAGTTGTCTTTCCTTCACAACTTTGTGTTGGATCAATTTCCTTCGAGTTTCAAGCTTGAGGATTTGCTTGAATATCTTTGATAATATTTGCAGGTTTACAGATTGAATATTGCTTTCTTGCTCGGGGTTCAGGTAACCTTTTCTCAATGAGTTTCCTCAGCCTTTTATAGTGAACTTTCAAAAATCACGTTGAAGAGATAGGTGATTTTCAAAAGACTCTTGTGTTCGTTGGCTTGTCTTTTCTTGGTCTTCAATTTTGAGATGTAGACCTTTCCTCGTATTAAATGAATGTGCAGCTTTTCAGATTTTGACACGAGGTGCGTCGGCCCCATTGGTTTATTCTTTTTGCACGCTTCGGATGAGCACTTTAAGACCTGGCAAAGATGGAAGTATTACTTATTTAAGTAATGTTCTTGACTTCGGCAACAAATTCATTTCGATTAACTCCTCTTGGTTGTTGCTTATTCCCCGGTGACTTGAGTCCGCTCCAATCATTTGAAGACTCATCTATCACTTTCAACTTGAGACTTGGCTTCTTAAGTTAACTTTGACTGACACTTCACACAGTTGTTCCTCAGCTGATACCTCTTCAGTCAAGTTCTTGATCTTCTATCTTGGCCATACTCAGCTGTTCCACAGCGGAGTCTTCACTTCAGTCTTCAGTTGACTTCTTGCATTTCCAGGCATAGCTGACTTGACTCATCTTTTCCAGCCCTATGTATTACAATGAAAAATACAAGGAAAATAGGGTTCCAACTTTATAGTTTAAGTTTTACATGGCATTAATCAAAATCTATAAAATAAATTTTCCAACAATTTTCCCTTCTTTGATGATACCAAAACTTAAAAACATTAAACAACATGTAAACAACAAAGATACATACACAATGCAATGCAAGAATAAAGAATGTATGCATTGAATATATCATTTTATTGATCATAATTTCTATATCAAAGCAAAATACAGACATCTATACTAAGATACAGGTACAAAATGAAAAATTACATAAAACTTCACTAAGTTTACAGATGACTTACAAATGTGTATTTACATAAGTAAAATACATGAAGGGTTCGCAACAACACTTCATCGCCTTCGCTGCCTCCTTCTTTCCTTTTCAGCTCTATCAAAATCATCAGCTCTCTTGCTTTTTCTTTCTTCTTCAACTGCTTTCTGCTTCTTTTCATATGCTCTTTTAGAAGCATCATCTTTCCGCTTCCTCTCGAGCCATTGCTCTGTTTGCCTTCTATTCTTCCCTTCTTGTCTTCTCATGGCTTCAACATTCTTCTTTTCCACTTCCAGGTTTGCCACTTCATCATACCCAGCCCAGTAGATCCTTCCCCTCTTTCTTGGATGTACATATTCAATGTTCTTGGGTTTTGGACGAGGTCGAGAACTTCTTCCACCACCACTTCTTCTTCCTCCTCTGGGTGTATACTGCACAGGAGTCTTCTACTTGCCAGCTGAGTGGCTGCTGGTAGTCTGCTGCCTATCAGCTTCTTCGCACAATGTAAGACCCTTCTCCCAGTACAGATCCTAGGCTTGGGCTAGTGACATTCCTTGGAAATATCCTTCGGATTCAAGCGTCTTGAATTCTTCAACAGATCTTGGCTCGGACCCATTGTCATGAATAACATCTTGATCCTTCCCTGCTGAATGCCGCCGAATTGTTTCATCACTTCTTCAATGTGGGCATCCGTCCTCTTGTCGAACTCTTCTATCCTTGCTGTGAAGATTTTTCTTTTCTCCAACATTAGCACAACAAAGTGTTCGATCGGCAGAGTTACTGGAAGTTTGCTAATAATTGACGCCATAACATGACCCTGTTGAGGGGTTTCAGCTATCATTAACGTCAAATCCTTTGACCGTTCCCCCTCAGCTGCTTTTCCATTCATCTCAACTTCAGATTCTTTTAATTTCTCTTCTTTCAACTTCCTTAGGGCATCCTCTTCCCCCTTTTTGGCATCATCAAAGGAAAGAGAGACCCCAGGGAACATGCCTGCGAGAATAAAGTCGAGTCTGCTGAGAGTGGAATTCTATTTGGAGTCTTCTACTGCATAAGCGGTCCGAAATTCTGAATGAGTGGCCTTGGACTCAGCCGACACCAACTTCATTTCGACCATGAGCAGGCTGAATTTTGTATTCATAGATTCCTCAAGTCGTAGAATTTATTTTCTCTGAAATTCTTGTAGCAGATCCATTTATGTCTTGTGAGATGCATGCAACCTTTTAATATACGCCTGCATCCTTTGTTTCAAATCAGCATTATCAGCCATCCAGACAAGCATTCTACCATATAGCGCTTTAAAGTACCGAACTTGCTCGATTCTCATGGCAAATTACTATGTTGAGACCATTCTCGGATCCTCACCACTATCCCTCGTAGATCTGCTGTGAGGGTAGCATCCCTATTCTCCAGTCTCATGTCGAGTTAAGCTTGATACCTTTCTATCTTCTCAATCTCTTCATAGATTTTCTTGAAGATTTCTTGAAACTTAGTTGTAGCTCCTGATTCAGCTGCACGCAATTCTTCATCAAAATTAAACTCGGTTGGAACAATTGTGTCTGTCGGGATGATTAGATCTTCTTTCACGATGAATCTTCTTTGCTCAGCAGCGGTCTCTTCCTCCAAGTCTGGTAGCATTGGCGTGAAAGAAAATACTTTTGGAAAGGCATCATCACTCACATATGGGATTGTTTGTGAGGGTTGTGCTTGTGATGATTCAGCTCTCCGTACCTCAGTTGCGATAGCTTCGTCGGTAGTGGTCACAACTGTGGGAGCCTGTGACGGAGCTGGAGTAGTCGTTACTGCTGCAGTTGTGGAAGCCTGCGCAAATGACTTGATTTCAGTTAGGGCTTTTAGATTGCTTTACCCAGCTGACTGAGCATCAGCTGTCTTAACAGCGTCTTCGGTCTCAGTACATTTTTCTAAGTGAATTACTAGTTCCTCTACTGCATCATCAGCATCATCGGATGATGATGAGATCTGCGGGCTTGGCTCATCATCGAAGTTAAATTTTTGACGAGTGGCTTTATCACTTAGGTGACTCGTGGTTTTGAGAACATCCTCAGTTGGGTCCCTTTGATCTGCAATGGGGGTGGACTCAGCTTCATCCTCAGACCCTAAGAATGATGTATCAAGGTTCTCTTGGGAGTCATGAAGTACACTTATCTCCTCTTTTATTTCAGTGCTTTGAATAGGAGGAATGTTCTGTGGCTCTTGAACTTTACCCAGGGAAGTCTCAACCTCCCTTAGGCCTTCAGTACCTCCAGTAGTCTCAACTGCAGCGAGGCCTTCAACAATCCCTTCGGTAGTCGCAGCTGTCTTAGGGTCTCGGACCATGGCATCCATAGGAGTCTCAATCCCTAGGATTGCACTTTCACTGCCCAGAGTGTTAACTCCCACAACATTTCCATCATGTGCCTCAACGGTAAGAACATTGTCATTAGCCTTCATAGCAGCTGACATTTCAGCTGGGACAGACTCAACTATCCAAGCTTCGTTAATGTCACTCTGCTGTGGTTCTGTCTCATTTTCTACTTCGCTACCTTTCTTCAAAATTGAGTCATCTGCGGCGTCCTCCGACCCTGCTGCAGTGGAGAGAGTTTCCCCCTCAGTTGGCACACTAGCTGAGTGACTGATGATGGGGTCATTCTGCTCTTGACTCGCGGATTTTCCTTTTGAGTGCTCAGCTGCTGGGGCAGGTGGTAACACACCTTCTTCAGGGGTTGGCTCAACTTGGGTGCCCAAAATCCCAGTTTCATTGCCATCTCCCTTGGACCCACCTTCCGAAAGTATCGGGGACGTAGCTGCAGTGATATCTGTAGCAATCTGTTGCACCACTCACAAGGGGTCAATTTGTAGGAGAGATTGAGACGACTCTCCTGGTCCTTCAAACAGTTGTTGCTCGTGCATTATTCCAAAATCCCATAGAGCTTGCTGCATGTCCGACTTTTTTACTGCAACAATGGGATCCATATCTTCATCACTCTCTGAGAACACATCAAGATGAGAGTGAGTGGGTTCTAGAGTTCCAGTAAGCGGGCATATCTTGGCTTTCTCGAGAGCTTGTACTTCCTCGACAGCTTTGGCTTTTTCCTTCTCCTTGAAGATGTGTAGAATATCCAGGCACTTATCTTCATCCAGGGCTTAAAGCATAGTGTTGACTACGAGAAATTGCAGCAATTCCTCCTCTTCTTCGATATACTCAGGGCGATCAAACTGTGCCCTTGAGAGGTCTGGCTTCCACGCCCTCCATTCGCGTAGATGGCGCTGAATGTCTGGGTATATGGGAGAATACATGATGACATCATCATCCTCCTCTTCATCATGTCCTTCATTTTCAGAGGTTGAAGGCAAGAGACTCTGCTGCTCCTCTCCTTCATCAGCATCCGTGGCAGGCGGAGAGACAACCTTTTCAACAGGATGTTCAGTTATCTCGGCTGCCTTGTCTTCTTTAGTTGTTTGATGCCCAACTGAGTCTCCGATAGGCCTCTGCTGATCATCTTCAGCAGACTTGGCAGTTTCATCTATAACTTCAGGAGACTGCTCTTCTAGATAACCGACAGCAGTCTCAACTTGTGATTTCAAGTGAATAGCAGATTTAGCTCACTTTTCAAGCTCTGACTGCTTGAAAATTCTTCTTCTTTTGGCCGAACCAGAGGGACTTCTATTTCTTCTGAATCTTTGGAGGCGGGGGCCGGGGCATCCTTCTGGGAGGGAGCTACCTTCCTTGATTTGCAGTCCTCTTCTTTCATATGGCTGGAGAAGGGATTTGAGGTTCCTTCTCAGCCTCGGCTATAGGGGTAGGAGACTCGGCTGCACGCAGGCGACTCCTTTTTCTTAGCTGCAGGGGCAACTTTCTTCTTGGGAGGAGGGGTACCAACTGTGTCCTCGGGTTCAGCTGATTCCCCCTCACTTGTTTCCGCCTTCTTTGCGTGGGCTCTCCTTTGGGCTCCAGAGAGGTTCGCCCTGAACATCTTCTTGTTGACATGGAAGGGTTTTCCATGTCGAAGGGGAATACCCTTCACTTCCATCTAGTGGCCAATCACGAGGCCATATCCGAGTGATGCTCCAAACTCAGCCCAGTGGACTTTCTTGCTCTGCATGATCGCAGCCATGACGATCAGCTTTGTCTTGGACATCTGATTAAAGTTTCCAAACTTCATGTCTACACACTTTGAGACGACATCCATCAACTTATGATAGTCATCCTTCAACAACTTCTTATCAGTTGTGTAGACCACCTTAGCAACACACTCTGGTTTGGCTATCTCTTTCCATGCAGCAGTCAAGTCAACGTCAGCTTCATTTATCTCCTTCATGCCTTCCAACGACAAAAAACCGTGCTCCGCAAGGTCCATAACAGTTATCATTATGTCCTTGCGGTGGAAAGAAGACTTGATTCCTTTGTCCTGCACTTCTGCGTTAACGTAGAACTGAACCACTTCTTTTAGGTAGGTGTGCGAGTATTCCAAAGTCAGAAAAGCCTTGAGACCTAACTTTTTTAGCATTTCAGCGATTTTCTTGACAATGGTTTCATCAAAGCCCTCCTTCACCATACCTTCAAAGTCTACTGACGATCCTGAGTGGATCTTCTTCGATAACTTGACGAAATCAGACTTAGGTGCCATTTTCTAAGATTTTTACCGATTAAAACTTGAAGAACTTGTTTGAGGACACTTAGGGTTTTCGAGAGAGAAAATAGCTTGCTTTCTTTTTGCTTGAAGATGAACAGTTTCCAAATGTGAGAGAGAAAGCTGGAAAATGTGTATATAAGGGTTATGAAAGGACGGGTCTTTGGATTTTGAAATTTTAATCAAAATCAATGGTTCAGATTTAGCACGTCAAACCGCATTTAATTCCTCGCATTTAATGCGACAACATTTATATCTAATCATATGCTTACTGTGCAGCTTTTGACTGTACCCATCATTATTACGTTGACGTCATCCTTAAAAATATTCCCACTCATTTAAAACGACTGCGTTTTTGTCACTTAGCTCATAAATGACTCAGCTTATCTCAAAAATGACTTAACTCTTCATCTCTCTTTTCATTAAGCGACTCAACTGTCAGCTAACTCGATACAGCTGACTTTCCGACATAGTTGTTTCACATGGTTGATTGGTGAAACTTGTTTAATTTTTATCTTTTCATCTTCCAATTCTTCTGATTGAGTCTTCTGAGTGTCAACTCAGCTCAATTGACCCTATCTCATTCTTAAGCTCTTCAAATCTTGATTCACACAAGGGCTTGGTGAATATGTCAGCTAACTGCTTATCAGTTGAGATATATTCCAAAGTGATGTCTTTCTTTTCAACATGATCTCTTATAAAATGATATCTGACATCAATGTGCTTTGTTCTTGAATGCAACACGGGATTCGGAGTGATTGCAATAGCACTTGTGTTCTCACACATAATTGGAATCTCTTTTTCTTCAATCTCATAATCTCTCAGCCGCTATCTCATCCATAGGACTTGGTCACAATAGCTGCCCACAGCTATGTACTCTACTTCCTATCAACTCTACATCCAACATAGTCTGAGTTTGAGTAACCAATAAGCTTGAATCCACCTTCCTTTGGATACCATAAGCCAACTTCTTGGCATCCCTTCAAATATCTTAGGATTCTCTTAGCTGCAGTCATGTGGCTCTCCTTTGGTGCAGATTGAAATCTTGCACATACACATACTGCAAAGGTGATGTCTGGTTTGTTGGCTGTTAAGTAGAGTAATGATCCAATAAGTTCTCTATATCTTGTTTGATCTACAACCTTACCATCTATATCCATGTCCATCTTGACTGATGTGTTCATTGGTATTTTCACAGAAGACTTCTCTTCCATACCAAATTTCTTCATTAAATCTCTGGTGTACTTTGTTTGACTTATGAAAGTTCCATCCTTCAATTGCTTAACTTGAAGTCCTAGGAAGAAGGTCAGCTCTCCAATCATGCTCATTTCAAATTTTCCTTGCATGAGGTTTGAGAACTTATCACACAGCTCTTTATTTGTGGATCCAAAAATGATATCATCCACATATATTTGAACAAGCAGTATACTCTCCTCATCTTGAATTCTGAAGAGTGTTCTGTCCACTTTGCCTTTGGTGAATCCATTATCAGTTAGAAATTGAGATATTGTATCATACCATGTTCTTGGTGCCTGTTTCAATCCATATAATGCTTTCTTGAGCTTGTACACCTTATCTCCAATAGTCTTCTGCTCAAAACCTGGACGTTGTTCAAGATAGACTTCTTCCTCTAGCAGTTTAGAAATGCACTCTTCACATCCATTTGATATACAGTGAAGTTCTTGTGTGCAACATAGGCAAGAAACATCCTTATTGCTTCTAATCTTGAAATAGGAGCAAAGGTTTCATCATAATCTATTCCCTTTTCTTGGCAATACCCTTTGGCTACCAATATTGCTTTGTTTCTTACCATAGATCCTTCCTATTTACCATAGATCCTCCGTCATCCATCTTGTTTCTGAAAACCCATTTTGTACCAATAACATTTTGATGGGTTGGTCTCTACACCATTCACATACTTTGTTCCTTTCAAACTGGTTCAACTCTTCTTGCATGGATTGAATCCAATGTGTGTCATCCAATGCTTGAGACACATCTTTTGGCTCTATTTGGGAAATAAAACAAGTAAACATTGTTTCTTGCTGAGCTCTAGATCTGGTTCTTACACCATCTCTAACATCTCCAATAACTAGCTCCGGTGGATGGTCTCTCAGCCATCTCACATTAGGTTGAAGCAAGTCAGTTGTGTTCAACTGTCTCGCAACTGCGTTGTCTTGAGCAGCTCTTTCATCATCATTCAGCTGTAGACTTTCCAGCTGTCTTTGAGATTCAGCTATCTCATCTTCATCTTGATTGATTGCTGTTACTTCAGCTTCAACATAAGGACTTTTCTGCATAGTTGGCTAATTCAGCTTATCAGCTAACTCTTCAGAGTCTTCTCCATTCACATTAGGTTCATCAAAACCCACATGAATAGACTCTTCTGTGACCATAGTCCTCTTGTTCAACACTCTATAGGCTTTGCTCTCAGCTGAGTATCCCAAGAAGATACCTTCATCAGCCTTAGCATCAAAAGCCTTTAAATTATCCTTGCCATTGTTGTGGATGAACATTTACATCCAAATATTCTGAAATATGCAACATTTGGCTTTCTCCCTGTCCATATCTCATAGGGAGTCTTGGTCAATTGCATGTTTATCATGCATCTATTTTGAGTATAACATGCTGTGTTAATCGCTTCAGCCCAAAATCTATTAGGCAATCCAGCTTCAGTTAACATGGTTCTTGCAGCTTCCTTGAGAGTTCCGTTCCTTCTTTCAGCTACTCCATTCTGCTGTGGAGTTCTTGCTGCAGATAACTCATGAGCAATACCATTTTCAATATAATACTGAGTTATTATTCCATTGACAAACTCAGTTCCTCTATCAGATCTTATCTTTATTATGGTTTGACTCTTTTCATTTTGAACTCTTTTCATCAGCTGAGGTAACTTCTGCAAGGTTTCCTTATTTTTGCACATGAAGATTGTCCATGTATATCTTGAATAATCATCCACCAGCACTAAGGTGTATTTCTTTCCACTTATGCTGGCTGGCTCAACAGGACCAATAAGTCCATATGCAACAAATGCAATATCCTTGTTGAAGAAGGACTAAGCTTATCCTTGAATGAAGATTTGATTTGTTTTACCATCTGGCATGCATCACATACTCTCTTTCTTGTATACTGAGTCTGGTAATCCTTCCACAAGGTGACTCCTTGCAAGCTTGTTGATTGTCTTGAAATTCAGATGACTCAGCTTCTTGTGCCACAACCAACTTGATTCGGTTGTGCTATTTGCTAACAGACAAGTGCTTGGTGTAGCAGTAGACCAATCTATCACATATATATTCTTTTGTTTTGATCCTTGAAACACTATTTCATTTGATTCAATATCTTTAATCTGGCATACTCCCATATTGAATCCAACATTGTAGCCCTTGTCACAGTGTTGGCTGATGCTTAGGAGGTTGAAGTTGAGGCTTTCAACATATGCAACATCTGTGATTTCTAATCCATTCATCTTGATGGATCCAATGACTTTTATTTCCCCTGGAGCTTCATTTTCCTCCAAATATGACTTTTGCACCTCTAATCTCCTGGAATCTTGACAGAGTTTTCTTATTTCCTGTCATATGTCTGGAACAGCCACTATCCATGTACCAGGTTCCTTGGCACTCAGCTGTTCCTTGAACCTGTAATCAAGGAAATTAGTTTTTAGGTACCCATACTTGCCTGGGTCCTGAGGGGTTAGTGTTGTAAGATGATCCAACCAAACTATAGCCAAATGACTTGACTCTAAGAGGTTGCCACCTATCTGCGCCATAACCATAATTTACATTGGCAAATCGCTTGGGGACTTTAGGTTCATACAACTGTCTCTTTTGTCTGTATGCCTGTGTGTGTGTTTTAGCAATTGCCTTCTTTGGGTAGTTGTGATATTTCTGAGTGTAGCGCCTGGGTGCATATGTGTGCTGATAATAGCTCTTTTGCCTTTGAAATGACCTTTGCTGAAGTTTAGGTCTTTGCCATCTAGGCTTGTATTCCATTGGTCTTTGCTGATTTTTCACATTGTTCCAATCAGCTTGGCTTGGGTAGTTTCTACCATTCCCATCATATGTGTTTCTCTGATGAAACTTCTGGGGTTTTTGGTAGCTCTGTTTATTCTTCACAGAGTACTTTCTATTTGGAGTTTGTTCAGGAACTCTACTGGATTTCTTCTCAGATGTCCTCTCAGTATACTCAATTGGTTGTTTTCCTTTCTCTTTATATCGAAGGCCAGTTTGTTTGTGATTGTGCTTTGGAATGAATGTGGGTGCAAGATTTGGTGTTTTTGGTTTTTGAGATGCTTCATTGCTCGAAGATCCTTTTTCTAAAATCACTCTAGGAGTTTGACTTAGAGGGTGCTGAATGTCTCCTGGAGGTTTCACCCTTATTTCTCTTATAGTTCTTATTGAAAAACATGTTAAATCTTTTGACCATTAGGGCAATCTCCTCCTGGTCTATGGCTTCCTTGACTTCAGCTCTCTTTTCATCCTTGACTACGAGTGCAACTGTCTTAGGTACATCTATCTCCTCTTGCTCTTTTCTTCTCAGCTCAAACTCATAGGCTTTGAGATCTGAGAACAGCTCATGATTGGATGTTGTTGTGAGGTTCATTGAATGTCTTAGGGCCATGACCTTCATTTTCCATTCAACTGGGAGGCTTCTCAGAATCTTCATACACATTTCCTTTTTTGTATATTCTTTCCCAAGTGTTGATAGCTCATTTGTGATTTCTGTGAATCTGGCATCCAGTTGATCCAAGGTTTCACCTGCAAGCATTTTAAAATTTTCAAATTTTTGTACAACAACAGACAATTTATTTTCTTTAATTTGCTCAGATCCTTCACAAATTAAAGTTAGTTTATCCCAGATTTCTTTTGCATATTTGCAAGATTTGACTTTAATGAACATTGCTTTGTCCAATGTCTTGTAGAGTATGTCCTTTTCCATATTGTCCAAGTTATCTCTTTCTATCATCGTTAGTCCACTCAGTCCTTGGCTTTTCAACCATGGTTTGTCTTTCTTCATCCGCTTCTGCTACTACAGCTGCTATTCTTACGGTTATGTTCACCTTAAGTATTTGCAGTAGCCCATCCTCTATCACTAGCCACATTTCATCATGTAAAGCAGATAGATGAGCCTGCATAAGAAATTTCCAGTCATCAAATTCCTCAATAGTGAACATAGGAATGCGTGTCAAATTTGCTTCCATGATAATACCTTTGCTAAAAATGAAGGATTTTGAAAATGCAAGTGTTAAAAATCTTTTAGAAAAGATAGAGATCTATTTCAGTAACCAGTGCGAAAGGCTCAATGAACCAACCGCTCTGATACCACTTGTAGGTCCCAAGTGGTGTAAGTAAGGTTTAGAAGGGGGGGTTGAATAAACCTTACCAAATTTTCTATTTTAGTCCTTTTAAAAATATTACAGAGTTATCACAAATAGTAGAGTCCTTGAGGGACAGCTAAGTTGGTTATTCAGCAGAGTTAGCCACTCAACAGACTCGATAGAGCTGTTGATAGAATAACTCAGTTGTTTAACCTGAATCTTAACTTGGTTGTGTTGGTTTTATCAACGGGAGACTTAACACCCTTTGAATTGATCTAAACTTGTTTTACCATTTGATTTTAGATCTTGGTTATTAATCAGTTTGGATAACAAATAAGTTTATCAGCAGATGTAAGGTAAGTATGCAGAAATGTAAATGTGCTGAAAAATAAATGACACAGTTAATTATTATAGAGGTTCGAAGATGGGCTAATTCTTCTAATCCTCTCTTCTCCAACTCCTGGAGGAATCCACTAAGTAACAAATCAGTTTACAGAGTGGTGAACAGTCTAGAGATAGCCTTGGTCATACAACTGGCTTCTCGTCCGACTCAGCTTCTTCACAGGGCAGTTGCCTTGCTACTTCAGCTCACTTTCTTGGATTTGATCACGAAGTCCTCCAATAACTTGATACCGGTTCGACCTTGAACCTTCCTACAATCCTCCTTGGAAAGTAGACCCCATTTGATTCTTCAAAAGTTTCCTCTTCAACAGTTTGAAGTTATCTTTCCTTCACAGCTTTGTGTTGGATTGATTTTCTTCGAGTTTCAGGCTTGAGGATTTGCTTGAATATCTTTGAGAATATTTTCAGGTTTACAGATTGAATATTGCTTGCTTGTTCGTGGTTGAGGCAACCTTTTCTCAATGAGTGTCCTCAGCCTTTTATAATGAACTTTCAAAAATCTGCCCATTGAAGAGATAGGCTGATTTTCAAAAGACACTTGTGTTCGTTGGATTGTCTTTTCTTGGTCTTCAATCTTGAGATGTAGACCTTTCCTCGTATTAAATGAATGTGCAGTTTTTCAGATTCTGACACGAGATGCAGTGCTTCCCATTGGTTTATTCCTTTTGCACGCTTCTGGGATGAGCACTTTAAGAACTGGTAGCAAGGAAGTATTACTTATTTAAGTAATGTTCTTCACTTTTGTGCAACAGATTCATTTCCGTTAACTCCTCTTGGCTGCTGCCTATTTCCCCAGGTGACTTGAGTCTGCTCCAATCATTTGAAGACTCATCTGTCACTTTAAACTTAAGACTTGGCTTCTTAAGTTGACTTTGACTGACACTTCACACAGTGTTCCTCAGCTGATACATCTTCAGTCAAGTTCTTGATCTTCTATCTTGGCCATACTCAGTTTTTCCACAACGGAGTGTTCACTTCAGTCTTTAGTTGACTTATTGCATTTTCAGGCATAGCTGACTTTCTAGTTTAAGTTTTACATGGCATTCATAAAAATCTATAAAATAAATTTCCCAACACCCTAAAAAAAATTCCATAACCAAGCCTCTACAGTTACTTCATCTTGATTTGTACGGGAATATTGGTACAACTAGTCTAAGTGGAAAACATTACACTTTTGTTATAGTCGATGATTATTCTAGATATACTTGAGCTATTTTTTTTAATAATTAAAGGCGATGTCGTTAATGAGTTTGCTAAGTTGTTTAGACTCATTGAAAATGAAAAAGAAGATACCATTAATTCTATTTGAAGTGATCGATACGGTGAATTTGATGGTGAATTTAGAGTCTTGTGTAAAACCAACAGATATGCTCATGATTTTTCAGCTCCAAGAACACCACAACAAAATGGAGTATCCAAAAAGAAGAATCGAACTCTTCAAGAAATGAGTCGGTCAATGCTCAATGAATTTTTACCTACAGAATAATTTTGGGCCAAAGTCGTATGTACCGCATCTTATGTTATTAATCGAGTATAGCTTCGTCCCAAGTTGAATAAAATACCGTATGAGCTTTGGAAAGGAAGAACTCCAAATATTAGTTACTTCAAAATATTTGGGTGTAAGAATTTTATTTTGAATACTAAGGATCAATTGGATAAACTTGATCCTAAGGTCGATGAATGAATATTTATGTGGTACTCAACCAAGAGCAAAGCATATCGGGTTTACAATAAGAATAGCATGGTGGTTGACGAATCTATTCATGTCAAATTCAATGAAGCTTCGGTGTTGAAAGGATACCCAATGATGAGAGTGATGAAGAAGACGATATTGAACCAATTACTCAAAATAATGCGCAAAGTGATCAACCTTCAGCATCAAATGATCAACCTTCAACTTCAAATGTTCCACACGAAGACAAAGGTGATAATTTTGATCTCCCCGTTGCTCTAAAATTCAAAGGAGATCATCCTAAAGATCTCATAATTGGGGATCCTCTAAACAAAGTCATGACTAGAATGAAATTTGCCGAGAAATCTCTTATTTCTCAAAAAGAACCAAAAAATGCAAAGAAAGCAATTAAAGATGAGTAATGGTTTTTAGAAATGCAAGAGAAGTTGAATCAATTCGAAAGAAATGATGTTTGGGAATACCTTGTCCTCCATCACAAATAATTATTGGTACAAAATGGGTATTCCGAAACAAACTTGATGACCAAGGCAATATTGTTCGAAACAAGGCAAGGTTAGTAGCTCAAGGGTATTGTCAAGAAGAATGCATTGATTATGATGAAACTTTTTCACCCGTTGCACGTTTAGAAGCTATACGTATTTTACTTTCCTATTCTGGTTTCAAAAGTTTCAAGCTTTACCAAATGGATGTTAAATATGCATTTTTAAATGGTTTTATTCATGAAGAAGTCTATGTAAAACAACCTCCGGTATTTGAAAATTTTCTAGGCTAAATGATGTTTACAAACTTAAAAAGGCCTTATATGGTTTAAAACAAGCACCCCGAGCATAGTATGATATACTTAGCTCTTTTCTTTTGCAAAATGGATTTACAAGAGGTAAAGTTGATACTGCTCTTTTTGTTTTCAAAAAAAGGCAAGATTGCTTATTAGTTCAAATTTATGTCGATGATATTATTTTTGGTGCTACTAATGAATCCCTTTGCAAGAAATTTTCCAAGATGATGCATGGTGAATTTGAAATGAGTATGATGGGGGAGCTCAATTTCTTCCTTGGACTCCAAATTAAGCAATGCCAAGAAGGTATTTACATATCACAATCAAAGTATACCAAAGAACTTCTAAAGAAGTTCGGAGTTGAAGAAGGAAAAACTGTTACTACTCCTATGGAAACCAACGTCAAGCTAGACAAGGATGAGAAAGACAAGTCGGTTGATGAATCAAAATATTTAGGTATGATTGGTAGTTTACTATATTTAATCGCAGGTAGACTTGATATTCTTCATGCTGTATGCTACACTCATTTTCAAAGCAATCCCAAAGAATCTCATATGAGTGCCATTAAAAGAATTTTTCGATATTTGAAAGACACTATTTCATATGGCTTGTTTTATCCAAAGAACGAATTTTTTTCTCTCACATGATATAGTGATTCGGACTATGCGGGAAATATTAATGATCGCAAAAGTACTTTCGGATCTTGTCAATTTTTAGGCGATTGCCTCGTATCTTGATTTTCGAAAAAGCAAAATTGTGTTTCTTTATCAACGGCCGAAGCCGAATACATTCCGCGTCCTTTTGTTGCACTCAATTACTTTAGATGAAACAAATCTTAGCAGATTACAAATATTCTTTTGAAAATGTTCCTATTTTTTGTGATAACACGCCCGCTATAAATATTGCTCAAAATCCGGTTCATCATAACCAAACTAAACATATTGAGGTTCATCATCATTTTCTAAGGGATTCTGTTTCCAAACAAAAAATTGAGATGTGTTTCGTTCTGTCTCAAGATCAACTCGTGGATATTTATATAAAACCTTTAACCGTCGAGTCTTTTGCATCAATTTAAGTTCGTTTAGGCATAATGCATATCAAATAAGGTCTATGTTTGCATTTTGTGCGTTTATAAAACTTAGGGGTGAAAAATCGGATTTTTAACTCAAAATCCAGATGGAAACAGAAAATATGCTTCAGGGACCGGATGACAAGGTGGTCGACCGGTCGACCAAGGCCTGGACCGGTCAACCAGCCCCCTAGACTGGTCGAACAAGGCTTGAAATTGCTTAAGTTCAGTTTCTGTCCCCGACTTCATTTCTCTTACGCGGTTTTCACCTATTTCGCACCCCTTTGCAAATTTCACACACAATTCACTCAAAATGATTTCTTTCTTGTAATTCTATATTTTTGGACTTATATTATTGGTATATCATCATTATTACCCAACTTCTTCGATTGATTGGTAAGTTTAATTCCCCTTATAATCTCAATTGGGTTGAACCCTTGAGAAAGTGCTTGTATTTGGGTATTTTGATAATTTTGTTGTATCATTATGTTGGGAATGTCAATTATTGATGGATTATGACTCTAGAACTATGATTGGTGACGAATTTTTGGGCATGATTACATTTACAAGTGTTATATACATCCTTGTTTTTATTCGATGCACGCCAAGTGTTCGACAAAATATTTCAATGAAAATTTCATTATTTACATGATTCTCTTGATTTCAAATATCCTATATGTTTATAGATATCATGTTTTATCAATCAAATGAGCTTTTACAAATCATTTTCTCAAGATTTCCCTTATTATTTGAGATTTTAAGCTTTAAGCTCAAAATCTCGATAATTCGATTGAAATGCGCACTCTGATTGAAATGCGCACTCTGATCGATAATTCGATTGAAATGCGCACTCTGATTGAAATTTATTTTTGACAAACATTGGACAACACTTCTGTTTTGTGTTCAACCGATCGCCCTAGAGGGTAACCCATGCTTGAAAGTTTGATTTCTGAAACATAAAAGAGACAGATTGAAAAATACTTGATGTCGACCGGTCGACCAAGTGGTTGACCGGTGCCTAAAGATCAAACTCGAAGTATAGACTTCTCTGTATTAAAATTTTAAGGAGTTGGACCGGTCCAATAGGGGGCCTACCGGTCGAACCCAAGGTCGACCGGTCGAGCACCCCCTTAACCGGCCCATCAGGCTAATTTTGTATCTTAATTCAAATTTTCTTGTTTGTGGTCAACCGATCGACCTAATGTTTTATCAGCAAACTATTCGTTGTGCATCAAACAACTTTTCATGATTTTAAGGGATTGATTTCTAACAGCTATAATTTCCACTTGATTTGCATTTTTTTGTAGATTTCAATCTCCAAGGAGGAGGATATGTGTGAAAATCAAATCCAAGACCTCTCCTACAAATAGATGAAGGATTGAAGCATCAAGACACAACAACACAAGCTATTCAAACACAAGCAAACTACTTGTTCTTCACTTTCATATTCTTGTTGTGTTTAGCCTAAGTCTTACACTTGCACATCTTGAGTACTAGGCTTCACTCTTGATTACACTTGCACTTCAAAGTTGTATACTTCTATCAAGTTTTAATCTGGAATTTGTTTCAATCATCCAAAACAAGACATCCTTGTTAGTGTTCTTGTGGTAATAGGGTAATTTTAGGTGTTGAAGAGTGTGACACTCTTCATTGGTGTAAGATGATTGTGGTAGTCTTCATAAGGTGGTGTTGTAAGAAGAGTGAGGTGCTCTTCAAGGTGAAAGTGTAATAGTTTGGTATCTATTAATAAAATTTCTTTTTCTTTTTCGAAATCCACTTCGGATATACCGGGGTGGTAGAAGATTAGGCCGAAGGTTGGTTGAACTTCTATAAATCAAACGCGTGTTGTTTATTTTTCCGCACTTACATTCTTGCTATAATTTCTACATTCGAAAAAGAGGGCAAGAATCAGAAAATTGGCATAATCTATTCACCCCCCTCTAGATTATCGTAGCCACTTGGACTAACAAAGAGTATACTGGTTGGTTTTTTTGTCATGATGTACTTTCCTATCAAACTACCACGGTCTACCCAACAAGATGTGCCCCGCCTGCATCGGCACAACATCACACAACACCTCATCCTTATATCCCCCTATTTTGAATGCTACTTTCTCCTACTTAGTGATTTGCATCTCCCCACAATCACTCAACCACTGCAATTTATATGGTTGCGGGTGTTTCATCGTTGGAATTACAAATTTTTCTACCAACTTCGTACTAGCTACATTAGTGCAACTACCACCGTCTATAATGACACTACACACCTTTCCATTGACAAAACACTTTGTATGAAAGATGTTTTCTTGCTGGACTCTCTCATCTGACTTAGGCTGAATACTCAATACCCTCCGGGACACTAAAGACAATGCTTCCTCCTTCACCGCCTCTACTACCTCCGTAATATCCTCCAACTTCGGCATATCACTATAATTCGGCTCTCCCCCACTTTCTGACTCCAATTCTCCATTATCATGCAACACCAGCATCGTTTTATTTGGACATTGACTAGCAATACGCCCAGGCCCATGACACTTAAAGTATTTAATATCTCTCGTTTGAGTAGTAGAGGGTTCGAATATACCTACGGGTTTAGGCTCGGTCGCCCTCCCCCTTTGCTCTGTTGTTTTTGAACTATGCTCCTTCTTTTTGTTAGTGTTCGACTTCCATGAATTAGAGTTAGAAACCCCTCCTCTTGAGCTGCTGCTCAACTTTCACCGCTATGTGCACTACCTCCTCAAGATAGACACAATGATGTAAGTTGACGACATTTGCTATAGGAGTATTTTGGTCCTGTGATAAATCTCACCATTGTAACCTCCTGATCCTCCTCCATATTACCCTCACCATAAGCATCTACATCTCCTTATGGTAATCCTCCATGCTTTTAGACCTTTTGCATTTTGATGTTACTCAAATTGCCATCCTCACGTCCCGTATCACTTCTATTTCTACGCCGAAATAATAACCCAAACAATAATGTGTTGTTAACCCAAGATCTTCACTAGTTCGGTTATCTTCAAAGGTGTCGTTGAAGGAACATTGTGGTAATCTTCAAAGGGAGATTGTGGTAATTTCCAAAAGTGGTGTTGAAGAAGAGTGTGGTGCTCTTCAAGGTGTTGTAAGTTGAATTTGTATTAATTTTGGTAATTAATAAAATTCTTTTTATTTTTTGAAACCCATCCCGGATATACTAGGGTGGTAGAGCATGTAGTCCCTAGGTGGGTTGAAGCTCTATAAATCGACGCGTGTTGTTTACA
The DNA here is from genome assembly GCA_016081115.2 of Rehmannia glutinosa. Lineage (NCBI taxonomy): Eukaryota > Viridiplantae > Streptophyta > Magnoliopsida > Lamiales > Orobanchaceae > Rehmannia > Rehmannia glutinosa. Next base: position 553,151 of record JABTTQ020000535.1, on the reverse strand, counting down.
TTCCGCACCTTTATTATTGTCTTGGCTTGTTTTGTTCGAAAAAGAGGGCATAATCGAAAAGATGGAGATAATCTATTCACCCCCCTCTAGATTATCGTAGCCGCTTGGACTTACACATACTATGATGATTTACAAGTGGCCAAGATCATTGCTTAAACAAAGGGAGAAAGCCATGCGTAATTTTATTTGGACTGGTGATGTCAACTCTAACGGTTCGGTGGTGGTCGGGCTTGGGCTCAAAAATTGTTGTATGCCCCTTGTTTATGATTTTAATTGGAAGAAGGTAGTCTTGGGGTTCGATATTTTGTTGTGACTAATAGTGTTTTTCTAACGAAACTAGGATGGAAAGTTATGACGTCAGAATCAGTAGTTTTTTAGATTCTCCAGAAATGTTTTTTGCTCTCTGATGGCTCTATTCGTCATATGTTTTTACCTTCTTCTTTTGATTTGGGATTAGGCCTTGCATTGAGGACATCTTCTTCAAAATTTGGAGTCACACTGGATTCCTGGGAATAATTCAGAGGTCTTATTTTGGATTGACAACTGGTTGGGATACTGCATACTGATAGAATTGGAATTCCTCATTAGTACAGATATTTTTTCAGGTAACATTTTCTGAGTACTTCTACGATGATTCCTGGCATTTCACATTCTCTTTTGTTGAGGCTTATTTGAATCTTGTCCAGGATATTGTACGCTTTCCTATCGCCCCTTCCTAGAAGGACACATGGATTTGGATGCACTCTGCTGATGGGGAGATTACTTTGAAAGTTGCATATTCTCATCCTCGTCCTTCATCTCCTATGGTCAATTGGGGTTCATAGATATGGTCCCCACACATACCAGAAAGGCATTCGATTGTGGTTTGGTGTGCTATTCACAATCGTTTGGTGGTGTTAGATTTGTTGTGCATTCGGGGTTTTATCGGCCCCTCTGTTTGTGGCCTTTGTTGTGCTCAGTTGAATCTACTGATCACTTGTTTGTCTCTTGTGTCTTTGCAGGGGCTCTTTGGCGCCGGATTTTTAGCATCTTTGATGTTCATTTTTATCTGGCTAACAGTTTCAATGAGTTCTTGGTGCGCTTGATCTCTTTTCATTTCAAAAACATTTTTTTGGAGCATGCCTCATTTTTATGGCGAAATGCGTGAAAGAAAGATTATCTTGTATCTGGCTTATTTGGCATATCCGGAATGATTTGGCTTTCAACGATAACACCAGGACATTGGACGCTGCTATTGTCCAACTTCGGGTTCTCATTGTTGAATCCTCAACTTTAGATCAAGGTTTCATGGATAATGATCAAAAGGATCTTTTCATCCTCCAGAGACTTCACATTCCTGTTCGGCCAAGAAAAACTCCAAAAATTGTGCAGGTCGATTGGCAAAATCCCCTTCCTGGATCGGCTTGTGATCAGTAAGCTTTTCATTATGGTTTACTTTTAGACCTTTTACTTTCGCTACTTGGTCGGCTTGTGATCAGATCACTTTTTTCATTTTATTTTATCTTCAATCCATTCAAAAAATATTGTTTCGGGGATGGGGTAATTCATCTACTCCACTCTTCTCCAACTCCTGGAGGTAATTCACTAATGCAACAAGTTGTTAGAAAAAAGTACAATACAGTCCGAGTAAGCCTTAATCACACATCTAGCTTCACTCCTGGGACTCAGCTTCTTTGTAAGGCAACTACCTCACTACATCAGTTCTTCAAACCATTCGAACTTGATCTCACAGTCCTCCACTGGGTTCGAATTAAGCTCTAACTTGAACCTTACTGCACGTCCTTCACCACATGAAAATGCAGACCACTTGTTCTTGAAAACCAAGATTTTCTCTTCAACAGGTTGAAGTTTTCATCCTTCCTTCACTTAATATGTTGGTTAGAATCACTTCGAGTGTTTAGGCTTGAGGATTTTGAATCTATAGTTGGAGAGAGTTTCTGCAGTTGCTTGCTTGCTCAGATTTCTCTTGTATGTGTCACGTTAGTACTTCTCTCGCATTTTTCCTCGCCTTTTTACAAAAATGGATTGTTGAAAAAGTGTCCGTTGAAGAGATAGACAATTTTCCAAACTTCATTTCTTGATCGTTGGCTTGTCTTGTTGTGCAACTTTTGATGTTGACCCAACCTCGACATTAATGTTTCTGCAGGTGTCTTAATCCAACCAGGTTCCTGCAAATATCCCATTGGTCCCAGCTTCTTGCACTCTTTCAGCAAGACAACTTTTAATGTTGCGGTATGTCCCTTACCATTTCGGGTAAGTCGTTGACTTTTCCTTGCAAATGACTTTTCTTAGATTTTCTTTGAGTCCTTCTAACGCTTTACCCCTTTATTAAGTCTTCTCCATGATTCGGGGCATCTTGGATGACTCGATTCCGAGTCTACGCTTTAATTGATCGAGAGTTTTTTTCGATACTCACCTAGACAGTTGAATCTTCACTGCAATGCCTCAGTTAGTCTTCTGCATCTTCAACTCTGTTCCTTTGTAACTCAGCTAATTTCCTATTTATTACAGAAAATGGGGTGTTAACTTTCTGATCTAAGTTTTCTATACATCATCAAAATCTATACAAATAAATTTCCTAACGTAAGACTACATAAAAGGCTCATCCTTTGCAAAGATAGTGTCCCTAGAATTCGCTTGGCTCATGGGTGGTCTTTGACTCTTCTGCGGGGACATAAGTGTGTGATTAGGACTGCTTTGGCAATGCCCTTTCACATTCTCCTCCTCCATCAGCTTCTTGTTCTTGTGGGTTATCGCCCGGTTAATGGTTCTTATTTCCAGCCTCTCCAATTAAGTTAGGGTCATTCGCTGCTGGTGGTCAGGAAGGTACTCCGGCAGTTGGGGTTGAAGTGTGTTTCCTTAATGCATTCCTAGAAACTTCTTCCATTAAGCCATGTAAATCCTCTCTTTTAGTGTGCACCTCCTTTCTAGGACGTTTTCCCTTACGTGAGGGGGCCTTATTCAAGTCTTAGAGAAGGTTTATCCTTCTGCCTTGTGTTGTTAGCTTTGAACATGGAGGTGCAACAGATAGCTCACCTTGTTTGCATCTTAGTGTCTTAACTGATTCCCACAGATAACGCTAAAATAATGCTGCTAAAAGTTGGGCAACTCATTCCAAGTTAGGGTAATCCGAGCTAAAGTATCTGACTTCGGTCTAAAATTCAATCCACGTGTCGGTAACCAACTTGCAATACACAAACAATGTTAAGAAGGCCCTAGGGTTGTCCCTGTTAGTTTTGTGCTCTAGAAGCAAGACAAGATATTATATTATGTCATTTGTCATTCTGAAATAAATTGTTCATATTTTATATGTACGTTATTATACGAAAAAGGTTCCAATTTATTATATAGTATATGATCATGTGGATACATCTATAGAAGGCATAATCATAGGTTTTCATAATTAATGAATTGGTCTCACAATTGTTAAATAAAGTTGGGCACTTTATTTAGGCTGTATTTTATGAAATAATATGTCTTGGTTAATATAAAGTATCAGTGTGAATTATTCACATTGATTGGATCAAGGGATATTTAATCAAGTTTGTTTTCTGTTAAAAGGGAATTACATCTCCAGTTATATTTGTTATGTTTCTCTTAATCCTGAGTTTTCTAAATCGATAATTACATAACGATTATTTCTTAAATTCAATAAGTGAAGTTAATTATTACGACTAACACCTTGATAGTTTGGGAATTTTGATTATCTAATTATCAATATTTATGAAATAAACAATATGAAATTTGTATGAAGATATCCTATTGATATGTTTCGATACATGGATGTACAAAGTCATTGGCCAGTGCAATTGTTCCATTAGAAAAAGTATGCAAGTCAAGAGAATAAACCCTTAATTGGTTGACAAAAATTTGTATCAAATAATTATTGATATTTTACAAAGGAGAAATACACATTTAATACTTTATTATTAATAACACCAGTTCATATAGTGGTTTTACAATTATTCTGAGCCTTTATTAATAATAATTGTTGGATCATTAAACTAGCTCAAGATAAATGGTATGGCCTATATCACAGTTAATGGACTTTTATATTTGGGTAGGATTTGTTATTACTTGGGTTTAAGCTTAAGTAAAATCCTTGGCCCAGTTCTATTGGGGTTAGAGACATCTATAAATAGATAAGATGTCAGTATTCTAACATACAAAATACACAACAGAGAAACAACATAGAAAAAGTCGGAGGTGATCTTGGAGCATCCATACGCCGCCACACCCCTGGAGAATAGTTTAGAAGATCTAACAATGTATTATGTTATTGGACGAGGAAGATTCAGTGGCATATGTATTTCACATTTGTATCCTTTCCCCTGTAAGTACATATCTTTACTCACCCGATAAGTACATATATTTACCCAACAGATTCATTATTCATCAGTTTGTTACCGTGAGTAAGGTAGAAGTTCAAAATTTTATATCCAATCTTCCTTGCATGGCTATACCGAACCAAACCCAGCCCCAAAGGTATTAAGCCATAGCTAGTTTCTGACAAAAAAGAAATTTCCCTTCCACCTCCAACCACCGACTGCCCGTGCCATCCAATCCCCGAAAAAGTACCAATAACCCGGGGATCAGTCGCCCCAAATTTTATCCAACATCAATTTGAAAAAAAACATATAGCTTTGGGGGGGCGTGAGTTGGGAAGTGGGTTTGAGGGCTTTGTGTTATTCTTAATTTGGGTCTTATATTCAATTTGGGCCTTAGGAATCCAATCACAGTTTTCTTTATGAAGTTGCTATTTTGGATCAGTTGACTAGCTTTCAGTCCAGTTTTTATAATCTCCCTTCTTATTTTAGTTTTCGATCTCCTTCCTTAATCAGCCCAAATCCTGTATTATTTATTAATTATATTTTATAATTTTATTGTAGAAAACAAAAAAAACGAGGAGTAGAATTTAATGCAATATTGCATTCTCCGAACAGACATCTGCATTTATTTGAGGTGGGGATATTCTATTCACTTATTGTTTGTCACTATTAAATAGTTTCGTATATGTATATTTGTTTGTGTGCAATGTGAAAATAAATCATGTTAGCTAGGGGCCGTAAGAAAGTACGGGATCAAAAATATCCTCGGGGTGAACCCGCAGTATTATAGTTAGTCTGGGACTGTAAGAATGTCTGGAATCAAAAGCATCCTCGGGGTGAATCCGCAGTACTTAGTCAGGGGCTATAGGAAGGTCCGGAATCAAAAGTATCATCGGGGTAAACCCGCAGTACTATAAAGTAACTGGCCAGTTAAAATAAAGTTTAAATTACATGTTGAATGTTTATGATTATGCCTATTGATGTATTCAATTTTGACAAATGTATTCCCATTGAGCGACTTCAAAGCTCACCCCATATTTATTAAACACTTTTCAGGTTAAGGAGTCCGAGCGAGGCGGTGGATGCAAATTCAATAATTTATTTATTTTACAACTTTAGAAATATTTTATTTTTTTAATGAATTTTAATTACTATTTTATTTTTGGACGACTGATGTTTGGGTTTGAATTTAAGTACTTTTGGTTATTTGGATGCAAAATTTTAAGTTTGTACTATTTTTTTATTTTAAATTGTGTTCTTTTAATTAAGCTTATTGCACTGCTTGTTAAAATATTTGAACTGTTAGAAAAATTGGTCGTTACAAGTGGTATTATAGTAGGTCTACGGTTCTGTAAACTTGTTAAAAAAATGTGTCTCTTTTAAATATTTGAAAAAAAAAGTATAGTGTCACCCACCTCAACATATCCCGCCGGATTCCTCAAGGTATGCAAATTATTATGTCATTACTCAATTTATTCATGATATGCCATGTCATAACTTTATGCAGCACATATTATTCATGTCATTATGTCTTATTGCTTTAATTTCATTCTCGTTATTACATGTTTACTTGCTATATTTCAAGAACGAACTCTAGGCTCCTCGCGTAAAAAAAAGAGACTCACAATGAATTATGTTGACTTAATAGTACTAATATATATATATAATGGTTTTTTTAATTATTTCGACTACTATGTGATAATAACTTAAGATGAGGACTAAGAATGTATTGCGTATGATTATAGGAAGATGCCTTCACGAAATCCCCCACGAGTTCCTCGATGCCCCTGAACCTTTAACCAGAACAATGTTGGGAATTGAACCAAGAAAATGAAGGAAACCAAGTTAACACTGGAAACTAAACTACGACTGGAGAGTTGTTTGCGGAGATTCTCAATGTCGTACAGAACAACAATGGGAACAATCACAACAACAACACTAGAGTGGTGGAATAGTTTTGCCATTCCCGTCCTCCCATCTTTAACGGATGTGATGGCCCAGCAGCAGTTGAAGAAATGTTACGAGTACTGGAAAGGATTTTCAGACTTATATCTTGCACAAATGAACAACGAGTGGCTTTTGCCCTCTTCCAACTAACTGATGATGCAAACCATTAGTGGGAAGGTTACTGGAGAAACAGGACTTAAGAAGAATGGAATGCAATGTCCTGGGATGAATTTAAAGAAGTGGTGATGGAGAAGTATTTCCCCAGATCCTACCGTGGCAAGAAGGAAATTAAATTTCTGAATTTCAAGCAAAGGGGTATGACTGTAATGGAATACGAAAGGGAGTTTAATCAATTATGCCGGTTTGCACCATATTTGGTTGACACCGACCTAAAGAAAGCCTTGAGATTCAAAAGAGGATTGAGGTCACAGTTGTCTGTAATTCTATCTGTGTGATGACCGAAAGCCAGCCGTTGCATCGAAAAAGAGAAATTTTGATGGGACACAGTCGAGTAAAATTGGGAATCAGAATAAACGGATAAAAACCGATGGAAATTCTTGCCCGAGTACACCAAACAATAAGTCGATCTTCCCAAAATCACTATAGGGAAATGTTTAGCTGGACAAGGAAAGTGTTCATGTGTAAGAAACCGGGTCACGATGCTCCTGATTGCCCACTGCTGAAAGACAGAAGAGAAAGAAGGGGGCAGGGAGGCACCGCTCGAATGTATGCCATGATGCAGGATGAGGCAGATCAGAACCCCGGTATGATGTCAGGTATGTTAACAATATCTGGAATACCTGCACTTGTACTTTTAGACATTGATGCCACACACTCATTTATATTTGCTAAGTTTCATGAAATTATTGGACATAAGGATGCTCCCCTAGAGATTAGTTTACCATTTGGAAAGATAATAACTACTGACATAATGGACAATGATATAGACCTGAACATTGGGGGGAAACATCTGAAAGCTGACGTATACATAATTGAGATGAAGGACTTTGACGTAATTTTAAGCATGAATTGGCTTAGTAAGTATCAGGCAGGCATTAAGTGCCAAGAGAAAGAGATAACACTCAAACTACCTGGAGTTGAGAAAATTATGTTCTACGGAGTTAACCCTAAGTCTGTACCGTGAGTTATATCGGCGATGAAGGTGTAATAGATGTTGGCAAAAGAGAATTGTCAGGGGTATTTAGTAAGTCTAGTCGAAGTTCCAATGATGGTCCTAGCACCTACAGATGTACCAATTGTTCGAGAATTCTTGGATGTATTTCCAGAGGACTTGCCTGGAGTTCCACCAGATCATCAAGTCAAATTTTCTATAGACTTGGTACCTAGGGAAACACCGATATCTAAGGCACCCTACAGAATGGCACCAAAAGAGTTACAAGAACTAAAAGCGCAGATACAAGAATTGCTGGACTTGGGTTTTATCAGGCCTAGTGTATCACCCTGGGAAACACCAGTCATGTTTGTTATGAAGAACGATGGGTCACTAAGGATGTGTATCGACTATAGAGAACTTAATCAACTCATGGTGAAGAACAAGTATCACTGCCAAGAATCGAAGACTTGTTTGATCAATTGAGGGGTGCCAATACTTTTTTTAAGATTGATTTGAGATCTGGGTATCACCAATTGAAGTTTAAGGAGAGTGATATCTTGAAGACAACATTCAGGACCCGATATGGATATTATAAGTTTGTAGTGATGCCGTTTGGGTTGAGTAATGCGTCATAAGTGTTCATGGACTTGATGAATAGAGTGTTCCATCCAGTCGTGGACCAATTCATCATAGTGTCTATAGACGACATACTCGTGTACTCAAGGGACAAGGAACTACACGAGGAACATTTGAGAATAGTGCTTGAGACACTTCACAAGGAGAAGTTATACACGAATTTCAAGAAGTGTGAGTTCCGGCTAGATCGAGTTGGATTTCTTGGGCATGTAATCACAACGAAAGGAATTGAAATGGATCCAATAAAGGTTGAAGCAGTTATTGAATGGAGGGCACCTACGAATGCGAGCGAGGTTCGCAGTTTCTTAGGATTGGCAGGATACTATCGATGGTTTATAGAAGGAATTTTGAAAGTTGCACCCATGACTCGACCCACCAGAAAGGGAGAGAAATTTTTGTGGATGGAGAAATATGAGGAGAGCTTCCAAGAGTTGAAAGGAAAACAAACTTTTGCACCGGTATTGACGATTCCTGACCCAACCACGGACTTCGTGATTTACAGTGACACATCGAAACAAGGCTTAGGATGCATGTTGATGCAGCATGGAAAGGTGGTTGCCCATGCCTCAAGACAATTAAAGCCACACGAACTGAACTACCCGTCTCATGATTGGAGTTAGCTGCAGTGATCCATGCACTAAAGATTTGGAGACATTATATGTATGGTGGGAAATGTGAGATATTCACCAATCACAAGAGTCTGAAGTATCTATTTACTTAGAAGGAGTTAAATATGAGATAGGGGAGATAGTTAGAACTAGTTAAATACTATGATTGCACCATAAATTATCATCTCGGCAAAGCTAATGAAGTAGATGATGCCTTGAGCCATAAGACTAAGGGTGAGTTGTCTAGTTTGTTCATGCAACAAGAGCAACTAATACGACAGTTTGCGAACCTGAAGATTGAAGTTGTGACCCCACCAAGATGTACAACGGCAGTATTGGCTTCTTTGGTAGTACAACTCACTTTGATAGAAAGGATCAATGAAGCACAAAGTCGAGACAGTTTCTGAACAAAATGAAGGGACAAGTTTGGTAAGGAAGTATAACGGGATTTATCATAGCGGATGATGGTGTTTTGACGTATCAAAGAAGATTGTGTGTTCCTAAGGAGGATGAACTTAGGAGAGAGATATTGGAAGAAGCTCATTGTACGCCGTGCACGGCCCACCCGGGAGGCACAAAGATGTACCGAGATCTAACAGAAGCCTTTTGGTAGCGAAGTATGAAGAGAGATATTAGATCTTTTGTAGTGAAATGTTTGATATGCCAGGAACTCAAAGTCGAGCATCAATGACCATCTGGTTTGCTCAAACCTCTTGAAATCTCAGAATAGAAATGAAAGCACATAATGATGGATTTTGTGGTAGAACTACCACGATCAGCTAAAGGAAATAAAGTGGTATGGGTGGTTGTAGATCGATTTGACGAAGTCAACTCACTTTCTGCTGGTTAAGATGACATTAAGTATGGAGCAGTATGCGCAAATATACATCCAAGAGATAGTGAAATTACATGGTGTTCCAGTGTCCATTGTGTCGGACAGAGATACAAGATTTACTTCTAAGTTTTGGGGAAGCTTACAGACTGCTTTGGGAACAAAACTGAAGTTTAGTACGGCTTACCACCCACCGACAGATGGACAGTCTGAGAGGACGATACAGATATTAGAAGACTTGTTGAGAGCATGTGTGCATGATTTAGGACGGAATCGAGAATCATTATTGTCGCTGATGGAGTTTGGTTATAACAACAGTTACCAAATGACTATTAGGATGGCCCCTTACGAGGCATTGTATGGGAGGAAGTGTAGATCTGCATTGTACTAGAGCGAAGTCGGAGAAAAGAAGATTTTGGGACTGGAATTTATTCGGAAAATTGTGGAAAAGATAGCAAAAATCCAAGATTGAATCAGAATCTGCACAAGATAGACAAAATCGTATGCTGATCACCGAAGGAAAGACTTGTAATTCGAGGTGGGAGACAATGTGTTCCTCAAGGTAGCACCGATAAGAGGAGTGATAAGATTTGGAGATAAAGGAAAGCTAAAGACAAGGTACATAGGACCGTTTGAAATTTTGAAAAGAGTCGGAGATCTAGCTTATCAGCTCGCATTGCCACTGTATCTCTCAGGCGTACAAGATATTTTGGACATATCAATGTTGAGGATAATGTTCATGATCTTAGTCATATTATCAACTACGAAGATTTGCAGATTAATGACGATTTATCCTATGAAGAAACACCTGAAATAATTTTAGAGCGGAAGGTTCACAAGCTTAAAAATAAAGGCATAGGTCTGATAAAAGTACAATGGAGACGTCATGGGAGAAATGAATCCACATGGGAGCGTGAAGAGGAGATACGTGTGAAGCACCCCGACTTCCTGGCATTTGGTGGGTTATCAAATTTCAAGGATGAAATTTTGTTAAAGGGGTAGGTTGTAATATCCGGTTTTTTTAGTATATTTAATTTTATTTATATTATTATCATTCTTTTTATTAATTTAATTATCTTATTAAGAATAACTATTTTATTAGTTTTAAATAATTCTTTATTTTATTGTGTTTATGATAGATAACAAATATTGATAATTATCATATTTCAAATCGAGATTTTTTTTAAAGATCAATTGGAGATAGAACTCAACCCCTAAAATATCTGGTAATTTATCTTATCATTAAAAAGCCCTAATTTTCCCAAACTCCAGATATTCACCCTATAAGTACATATCTTTACCCTACGGATTCATTTTTCATCAGTTTGTTACCGTGAGTAAGGAAGGAGTTTAAAAATTTACATCCAATCTTCCCTGCACGGTTGTACAAAACCAAACCCAGCCTCAAAGGTATTAAGTCATAGCTAGTTTCTAACAAAAAAGAAATTTTCCTTCCACCTCCAACAACCGACTGCCCACGCCACCAAGTTGCTGAAAAATACCAATAACCCGGGAATCAATCACCCCAAATTTTACCAAACAACAATTCAAAAATTAAATAAAAAAATATAGCTTGGGGGGCATGAGTTGGGAAATGGGTTTGAGGGCTTTGTGTTATTCTTAATTTGGGGCTTGTATTCAAATCGGGCCTTAGGATTCTAATCACAATTTTAGATGAGATTTTTGATTAGTTGACCAGCTATCAATCCAGTTTTTATAATCTCCCTTCTTATTTTAGTTTTTGATCCATTTTCTCAATCAGCCTAAATCCTGTATTATTTATTAATTATATTTTACAATTTAATTGTAGAAAACAAAAAAAAACGAGGAGTAGAATTTCCTGCATTATTGCATTCTCAACACAGACATCTGCATTTATTTGAGGTGGGGATATTATATTAACTTATTGTTTGTCACTATTAAATGCTTCGTATATGTGCATTTATTTATATGCAATGTGAAAATAAATCATGTTAGCCAGGGGCCGTAAGAAAGTCAAGGATCAAAAGTATCCTCGGGGTGAACCCGCAATAATATAATTAGTCTGGGATCAAAAGCATCCTCGGGGTGAACCCCCAATACTTAGTCGGTGGCTGTAAGAAGATCCGGGATCAAAAGTTTCCTCAGGGTGAACCCGCGGTACTATAAAGTAACTGGTCAGTCAAAATAAAGTTAAATTACATGTTGAATGTTTATGATTATGCCTATTGATGTATTCAATTTTGACAAACGTATTCCCATTGAGCGAGTTGAAAGCTCACCCCATATTTCTTAAACACTTTTTAGGTTAAGGATTCCGAGCGAGGCGGTGGATGCAAAGTCAATAATTTATTTATTTGCAACTTTAGGAATATTTTATTTTGTTAACGAATTTTCATTACTATTTGATTTTTGGACGACTGATGTTTGGGTTTGAATTTAAGTACTTTTGGTTATTTAAATGCAAATTTTTAATTATATACTATTTTTTTTAAATTGTGTTTTTTTAATTAAGCTTATTGAACTGCTTGTTAAAATATTTGTACTATCTTAGAAACAACTGTGTTATATTTTGAACTTGGTTCCATCAAAATATGTTACAAAAACGTCCACAGAATTATGTAAAGGGCGTAAGCCTAGCTTGAACCATATTCGGATTTGGGGTGTTCCTGCACATGTCTCACAACAAAAGCCAAATAAAATTGAATCACGTACAGAAGTGGGCATGTTTATTGGATACCCAAGAGGAAAAAGGGGGATTTTTCTATAGTCCAACAGATAAGAAAGTTTTTGTGAGTAATCATGCTACATTCTTAGAGGATGACTATGTGAAAAATTTCAAGCTCAAGAGTACGATAGTTCTTGAGGAACTTGGTTCTGGTCAGGAACTTCCTAAGACTCTTGAGATGCCACAACATGTTCTTGTGAGTGTTCAAACAAGGAAAACTTTCCTCAAGGTGAACAAACACAAGAACCTATTGAACAACATGCAAATATACATATGGAACCAATAGAATTACAAGAACTACATGTTCAGATCACTGAAGAGATTAATTATCCACAACAGAACTTGAATCCTCCTATAGATGCACAACAACCAGTGCAGTTCACTTGTAGTGGGAGACAAATTCACTCACCCACAAGATATGTTTTGTTGGGCGAATCGTATCAATCCATCTCTAGTGATCATGATGACGATCCCACAATTCACAATGAAGCATTAAAGGTTGTTGATGTTCAAGAATGGCTTAAGGCTATGAACCGAGAGATGGATTGCATGTACCAAACTCTGTTTGGTCTCTTGTAGAATCACTTAAAGGGGTAAACCCATTAGTGGCAAATGGATCTACAAGAGAAAGAGAGGATCAAACGGGAATGTGGAAACCTTCAAAGCTAGATCAGTAGCGAAAGGGTATGATCAGAAAGATGGCATCGACTATGATAAAACCTTTTCACCAGTTGCCATCTTAAGTCTATTCGAGTATTAGTCATAGGCAAATGGATTTCAAACAACTTTTTCAAATGGAAATTTACAAAAAGGCATTTATATGTGGGAATCAAGTCTAAAGGTCAAGAACAAATGGTTTCCAAGTTGCATAATTCCATTTATGGGCTAAACAACTTTTGGAATATCAAATGGAAATTTACAAATTTGGTTTTTATATGTGTTGGAACCCTTTGTGTATAAGAGAATTTAAGGTGCAATTCACTAGTTCTTTAAGTAGAATATATTCTCCTTATTGAAACAATATGGTTTTTTGGACGTAAAAAGTTGGTTGAACAATCATTTGAGATGAAGGACTAAAAGCTATTATATTCTTGGCATCAAGATCTAAGTTAATTACAAGTTTGATAAAATTCTAGCTAAATTCCATTTACTAAAGCAACCATCAAGATCTTGGAATATCAGTTTGATCAAGCTATTACACATTTGGTTTTCTAAAGTGTGTTGATGAACCCTTTGTGTATAAGAGAATTTAAGGTGCAACAGTAGTTTTTCTAGTTCTTTAAGTAGAATATATTCTCCTTATTGGAAACAATATAGAGCTATTTTTGGACGTAAAAAGTTGGTTGAACAATCAATTTGAGATGAAGGACTTGGAAGAAGCTATTATATTCTTGGCACTAAGCTTTTGCGAGATCGAAAGAATAAGTTATTAGCATTACCCCAGGCTTCATATATTGATAAAATTCTAGCTAAATTCAACATGGAGAATTCTATGAAGGGATCAGTGCCCTTCAGAAATGGAATTCATCTTTCTAAGAAGCAATCACCAAAAACTCCTAAAGAGAAAGAGCGCATGAGTAGGATACTGTTTGACCGCTAAACACCTATAAAGTCTAACAATCCTCGCAAAAGAACGACATCAATCATAGGGTAGCAAGTTAACTACAAGTCATCTTTCAAGGAAGACCTAGCTGGCAAATAATTAGCACAACTGACAGAAATTAAATCCTAAACACTCTAACCAAATTTGCGATTTTAATAAACTAAAGAAAAACAAGTAAAAACACCAATTAAAACCAAACACAATTAAACCTGGAGAAAAATAATATGGATGAAGGTGTATGATTTCGGAATCATCTCATCAAACTCGCAAGCAGAATATTAACTAATTGATCATGCGGTTAACATATATAACAAACAGGTAAAAACTATGCCTAGATCTGATAATTCACGTATTCACAAATTAGAGATATCCCAACATAATTTGCTATTTTCATTAAGTCAAGCTAGATAATACATCTCTGATTCATATCTAAGCCCCTGAATAAATTTAGTCCAGGAATAATATCTTCTCTCGATCTCAATCATTCCCTCAAACCAATCAAAAGTTGGCCAACACAATTAATCATCAAGTAAAGCAATTTATTCAGGAAAGCAAATCAATTAGTCAATACTCATGCTTGGTTGTTTGAATCAAATCATCCTAATCCTAGAACAAGAATGTTAGTTCATGTTTGGGGGTGGGATCATAATCTCAATTGAAGAAAAGAAATCAATCATAAATATCATCATGCAACAATAATAATCACCCCAAGCAATCCCAATGTTGAAAAGAAAGAGAAAAGAGAGAACATCAGAGTCTAAAAGAGCTGAGAAGCTGATGTGTGTCGAAAATAAGGGCTCCCCAGGTCCTATTTATAAGCTTAGAGTTCTAAACAATATGGAAGAGTCAAAAATCAAAAAAAAAAATCGAAAATTTTGTGTTCAACAAGACATCGCGCTAGGCAATGCGCCCGCGTGCCTGGTCGTCCGCTCGTGCCCGTGCGCCTTCCTACGCGCCCGCGCGCCTGCTTTGCGGTTGTTGACCGACGTTCATTTTTTGGTGCCTATTTTTTCCATTTCACCTATTTTCGAGCCTCTTTCAACCATGACCTATAAAAATGACACAAATACCCTACGTGATACTCGACACTATAATCAATACTTAAAGCCACGGAAATATGCATAATCACAGAGAAAATAAGACCAAAAACACACAAAAATCATACTAAAAACATGCAAAACAACTCCCACACACTTAGCCTTTTGCTTGTCCTCAAGCAAATAATAATGTCAATACACCCAATAAGAAATATTATGTCCAATTTGAGAATCAATTAATCCATAACACCATGTTCCATCTACCTCGAATTATTCCTCATTGATCCCCAAAGTTAAACACTCATCAAAGTGTTTGGCTTTCCTCACTAAATTTCAAATTTTTGTCCAAAGTTGCAACACTTTTTACTCACACAACAAATGGCGCAATTACTAGCCAATGAATATATTTTTTTTTGCTAGAACTCCCGAGATATTCTTCCACTAGGTATAAACTTCGGATATTTTCCAAAGGCTACTAGGGTGGTTTCTCAAACTCATGTTTGAGGCACCGTTTTACATAAACGTCAAACATGGGGCTCATGAATGCTCCTAGTTAGTAAGCAGTTCAACCAGCGGAGTATAATCTCAATTGTTCCATTTTTTTCATATAGCTATATAATGCATTTTTTTATAGCTATATAATGCATTTTTTTCCACAAGGCTAGCAATTTTGTGTACATCAGTGAAATCTCGTAGTTTAAGCCCCACAACTCGGACTATTATTTAACCGTCACCTAATTTGTTCACAACAGAGGCTAATTCACAACTTAGTCAAATCCTACGTATCAAGTTCACAAAGTCATTTTATAATTGAAGCTCAGGTTAATACATCTATTTTAAGTTGACAAAACAGCACCCTTAACAGAGATTAGTTGTCCCCCCCACACTTACATCACGCAATGACCTCAATGCGTAAAAATAAAAGAGAAGGAAAAAGATACGTCCCTGAAAAATGCGATGATTGATAAATGGCACGATAGTCACATTCGCCTACAATTCTGCAAAAGCCATGTGTGGAAGGAAACACAATACCAAAATAAAACAACTAAAACTATAGTAATGACAACAAGAAATGGAAACAAACTAATACGCATGCAACACACACAAAAGAAAAGAAAAGAAAAAGAAAACAAACTCTAAAATGTCACTGTTGATCATCCGAGGGTGGTGGAGGTGGGAAAGGCGAGAGAGACATGTTGACCCAATTTTGTTCAATGTTTTGGACTCGAGCATCAGTGAACTCGACCCGCATATTCATGTCTCACATAAGTTGGTGGAGCCTAGTCATTTGATGCCGAAAGTAGTCAAACTGGCTCTGCATAGCACGAGACATCCCATAACGGCCTCCCTACCGTGGCGAGGCCCTGACTAGTGCTAGTGGAGGGGTAGGCTATCGATGAATAAACTCGTGGTGGTAATCCCTCGTCTGGAGGACGAATGTCGGGATCAGTCCCATGCTCTTCGCCGATATGTCCCAAATGCTCGCTGTAGACAAATTAATTTCACATCAAACAAATGGTGACATGTGTGAAATTCTATATTAAATATCAATTTTCTTTTTTCTATTTATATTTGGGAATTAATCAAATTTAATTCCTAATTTAAATAAATAATTAATTGATATTTTAATATATATTTTATTTCCCAATTAAAGATTTCCAAATGTGAAATTCTTATAATTTTTTTTCTTATAAATCAAAGATTTATCTTGATTTATTATTTTTTTTTTGATAATTATCACAATTTATGATTAAAGAAATAATATTGAATCTTGAAGAACCAATCAAATTAGAGTCTTCACCATATGTGTTATCCAAGAACCTCTCTCCTACAAGTATAAATAGGGTTCATTCTCAAGAAATTAAATCACAATTCGAAGAGAAGAAATCCAAGCAAGAAGGCGGTGGAGAAAATTCTCTCAAGTCAAGAAGAACAAATTCAAGGAGATCCACGGTGTTCAAGGCGAAATTCAAGGCGTTCATCGCGGAGTCCACTCAAATCACGGCATTTGATTCGGGAATAAGCTTACAAGCCCTCGAGTTAACATTATTGAAGTCAAATCTATCTTGGAGGAAGATCGAAGAGTCCAATCTACCAAGAAGGACTCAAGTTTAAAAGTCAAATATCATTAAATTTCCACGTTTGATTCGAGATTAAGCTTTCAAGCCCTCGAACTAACATTATTGAAGTTCAAGTCCAAGTTTGGAGAAGATCAAACTGAAAAGTTCAACTCCAAATTCTCAATTTCCAGATATTATATTTTTGAAGAAAAGAATAAGACGATTTCTAAAGATTGTAACCTTTTGATATTTTTTAATTAATAAATTCAATTTGTACGCTATTTTCTTGTTTGTTATTTCGCAGACAATAAAAAATTTGTGTAACAAATTTTTGGCATGCCCAGTGGGACAATCTCTACCTCTCATCTCTTCTCTTCAAGTTCAAATATTAACGAAGATGGCCAATCATTCGAAGTCCACATTGGTTGACCTTTCAATGTCGAACTACAAATCCACTGCTCCAACAAGCACAAGGGGCAAGGAAAGATGGTGAGTCATCGAAACATGAATTTACTTGTCCAACAAACGAAGGGGCATGGAAACAATGTGGCAAATATGGAGCTGCAAATAAAGAATTGTTGGGCCCGCTCGACGTACACGCATATTCAACAAGCTCAAGCTTTTAAACTGTAGCAACCATGGTGGTCCAAGCTATTTCACTCGAAGAGCAACTTGCAAATTTGGCATTGGAGGACTTACAAAACATGTTCAAGAGCGAGACTCCCAAATCATGAAGTTGATAGACAAAGTAGACCAAGTTGATTCAAGTCGTGTGATGGGCAAACAAGTCGAAGCTCAAGATGATGTTGAAACGTCCACAAGACAACAACTAAATAAAAAAGAGGAGTCTCCCGCAAAAGAGTTGCAAGTCTCGTCTGATGGCCTCATTCCAGTTGACCAAGTGAAGGAATTCATTAAAGGGACAATCAAACAAAAGTTCGATGAAAGCTCCAAGTTAACTTCAGATTATGTCAAGCCATATACTTTGAGAATTGATAATTTAAAGATGCCTATTTGCTATCAACCCCCGAAGTTCCAACAATTCGACGGCGTTGGCAATCCTAGGCAATATGTGGCTCACTTTATCGAGATATTCAGTGACACTGGAACTTTTGGAGATTACCTAGTGAAGCAATTCGTCCTATCCTTGAAGGAAAGTGCGTTTGATTGGTACACCGACTTGGGGGAAAATTTAATTGACAGTTGGGAGAAGTTGGAACAAGAGTTTCTCAATCATTTCTATAGCACACGACAAACTGTTAGCATGACTGAACTGAAAAATTCATGCCAGTGGAGGGAAAAGACTGTCATCGACTACATCAATCGTTGGAGAGACTTAAGACTCAATTGCAAAGATCAATTATCCGAGGCTTCAACAATTGAGATGTGCATCCAAGGAATTCATTGTAGCTTATGCTACATACTTCAAGGAATTAAACCAAAAACTTTTGAAGAGTTAGCAACTCAAGCACATGTCATTGAGATAAGTTTGAACTTTGACCAACAAGAAGGCCCAAGTGATGTCAGTGATGATGAAAATGAAGAAGAAGAATAAGTTGAACCATATTCAACTTCTCAACGCACTTAGATGTGAGCATAAACCATCTAAAGTTGACAAATTATACTATGTTCAAATGCTCCTTAATAAGAGTTTAAACTATCAATAACACTCCTTGACATGAGTATAAAAGGTCCATATCTCAAACTCAAATGTTTACTCCTTGATACGAGTATAAACTATCAAGATGTCTCAAATTCAAATGATTACTCCTTGATATGAGTATAAACTATCAATATGTCTCATATTGAAATGATTACTCCTTGATACGAGTATAAACTATCAATATATCTCACATTCGTATCAAGACTCCTTGATACGAGTTTAAACTATCAACATACCTTAAGTTCAAATGTCTACTCCTTGATACGAGTATAAACTATCAATATATCTCAAATTTAAATGAAGCCTCCTTGATACGAGTATAAACTATCATCATATCTCAAATTTAAATGAATGCTCTATGACGCGCGAGCCTAAACTGCATGTTACTCTTGGCCCACATGAGTATAAACTGTTTATGGCATTCCAAAAAAAATATTTTATATGAACTACGTTTGACTTGATCTCTTTGTTAGGGTACGTAGGCAGCTTAGAATTTTCTAAGTTCAGTCATGCTATTGTGATGAATTATATTCATTGTAGAAATGAAAAGGGAGTTAGGAAACGAACTTCTTTAACAATGTTCCCTGTTTGTTGTGGTGCGCGATATCATCTACATTGGCTTCTCGTGGCTCCAAAGATTTGGGACTCTTTAACAATGTTCCCTTCTAGTGATGCTTCGCTGGGGGCATCTTCTCTCTCGTTCACTGGCCTGACCTTCAATAATGCGACACTATGGCCATGAAATCGGCTCTTGTGCTGATTGTTGATGAGTTGGTTGTGAACTCAACACCCTTGATGGTGTCTCCCCGCTTGACGAGTTTATATTCAGTGATGATTTGCTTGCTAATTCCATACCCTTGATGGAATCTCCTTGCTTGGCGAGTCTATCCTCGATGACGAGTTGCTTGCTAATTTCATACCCTTGATGACATCTCTTTGCTTGGCGAGTCTATCCTCGACAACGAGTTGGTTGCTAATTCCATACCATTGACGATGTCTCCTTGCTTGGCGAGACTATTGTCGGCGACGAGTTGCATACCCTTGATAACACCTCCCCGCTTGGTGAGCCTATTGTTGATGACCAGTTGCTTGATGATGTTTCCCCGCTTGGCAAGTTTGTCATTGGCAATGAGTTGCTTATGATATCTCCATGGCATCTCTCCATTTAAATTGATCTTGAATGACGTTTGCTTAATGAATCCACATCCTTGGTGGTTGCAAAATCCACATCCTATATGGCTTTCTCCCGCTTGGAGAGTCCGTCGATGGTCACGAGTTATTTGCAAATCCACATCTTTGATGGCGTTTCTCTACTTGGCAAGTTCGTTGATGGCGGCGATGGCATTTCTCCATTTAGCAAGTCCGTCAGTGGTGGCGAGTCATTTGCAAAATTCATATCCTTGATAGCATTTCTCCACTTGGCAAGTTTGTTGATGGCGGTGATGGTGTTTCTCCACTTGGCAAGCCTATCGGTGGTGGCGAGTCATTTGCTGAACCCATGTCCTTGATAGTGTCTCCCCATATGGTTTTGTTTTTGATGATGCGACACCCCTGAAGTCATGCTTTATGGAATCTCACGAGACCATTCCTTTAAGTGAAGTTGATTCGCCAATCTCTCCCCATATGGCCTTCTCCATAGCTTGATTCTCAAGGGATGATGTCGGATGATGAAGAAATATCTTTGAAATATACCATGATTCACATGTCAAAGAGCAAGAAGAAAAAAACAAAATTAATTAACCTGGGCATTGAAAGAGAAAAGAAATTTGTTGATGGAAGGTTATATTGCCAGAATTGAATTCCATGTTTTATGCGAGGAAGGTTCAACACAAACTCCAAATTACGACTAGGAATTAAGAAGAAAAAAATGGGGGGCCTTACCGAACCGGCAATGCTATGAATGTTCTGCTCGGTATGAAAAATAAAAAGCCTATCGCATCCCTTTTATAGGCGTTGTCGGATACCATAGATTGTGTGAATTAGAAGTTTGCTCTTATCAAAATACTAAAAAAAAGATCCAAATCCGATGAAGATTAAATTTATAGTTCAACCCATTAGTTAATAAGTCACAAGAGTAAAGGAGTTTTGTTTTACCGAAACCCGAACTCATGCACAGACTTGCGCATTCGGAATCAGTAGCAGCTTGGGTTGAATTCTATCTTGATTAAAATACCTTAATCCATTTGTTCATATGTTTGACGGTCCCGCAAGAAAGCAGGGTTGTTTGAAGTTAAATGTGTTAAAGATAAAATTTATGGAATATTTGGGTTTGTTGTGGATCAATAGAATTCTACTCCAATTCAAATATAATACAACTCGTTTGTAGTGAGAAGATGTCGTTAGAGGAATTTGCTACTAGAAAACCTAATGCAGCATAAATTTATGTGGATCCTTAAAAAAAAGGGAGGAAAAATGAAAAAAAAGAGAAAAGAGCAGATGCTCGGCCGATTTGATTTGCAGTGAGAAAATGAGTTGGATTCATGTTGTTATAAATATTTTGGAGGACATGAAAATTTGAGTTTTACGTAAATGGTTTATTTTGATATGGGTTCAAATTTACAAGAAGTTAAGTCGTGACTTATTCACTCCAAGACACTTTGTCCGTAAACAAGTCTCGAGTGGGCATTTGTAGACAAATTAATTTCACACCAATCAAATGGTGACACGTGTGAAATTCTATATTAAATATTAATTTTCTATTTTCTATTTATATTTGAGAATTTAATAAAATTTAATTCCTAATTAAAATAGTTTATTAATTGATATTCTTAACATTTATTTTATTGGCCAATTAAATATTGTCAAATGTCAAATTCTTTTAAATCAAAGATTTATCTTGATTTATTATTATTTCTTTTGATAATAAAATCACAATTTGTGATTAAAGAAATAATATTGAATCTTAAAGGACCAATCAAATTAGAGTCTTCACCATATGAGTTATCCAAGAACCCATCTTCTACAAGTATAAATAGGGGTCATTCTCAAGGAATTAAACCACAATTCGAAGAGAAGAAATCCAAGCAAGAAGGCGGTGGAGAAAATTCTATCAAGTCAAGAAGAACAAATTCAAGGAGATCCACGGTGTTCAAGGTGAAATTCAAGGTATTCATCGCAGAGTCCATTCAAATCACGGTGTTTGATTCAGGAATAAACTTTCAAGCCCTGGAGTTAACATTATTGAAGTCAAATCCATCTTGGAGGAAGATCGAAGAGTCAAATCCACCAAGAAGGTGTCAAGTTTAAAAATCAAATATCATTGAATTTCCACATTTGATTCGAGCTTAAGCTTTCAAGCCCTCGAATTAACATTATTGAAGTTAAATCCAAGTTTGGAGAAGATCAAACTGAAGAATTCAACTTCAAATTCTCAATTTCCAGATATTATATTTTTGAAGAAAAGAATCAGAGGATTTTTAGAGATTGTAACCTTTTGATATTTTTGATTTATATAAATTCAATTCGTACACTATTTCTTGTTTGTTATTTCGCAGACAATAAAAAATTTGTGTTACACTCGCCTGTTGGCTCCTGACATCGTGGTAGAATGCCCATTGGATTCCATATGTCACTACGTAAACATTTCTGGGAGGCGGGGTCCTTGAGGTGCCTTTTTTCGTTAGAAAATCTGTATTCTTCAACAAAGTCGTGTTTAAAGACCCACATGGAATTGCAACAAGGTGGTCGAGATGATCGGGTACCACGTTGAAATGAATAACTGATTGAAAAATTAGGTGCCCCAAACCTAACTTATGCTAACGGTTCCGAAGGTTTCGGTAGAATGTGTCAAAAATGAATGTCGTGGTGCAAATTTTGGTGTTATGACGAAAGCACCATAGAAAGAACAACTCCGGGCTAGTCACCCAACTACTTTCATCTTTTTCAAAAACACAGTAAGCAATGAACTTGTGCAGTAAGTATAAGGCGGGGTCTGTAATAAAACCACTTGGGGTTCCTTTTGTAGAAAAATTATTATGACCCGTCAATTCTGCCCAAAATTCACCTAGTGTAAATGAATTGGGCACCGCCCGAATACCATGTCTATATAGCCCAAAAATGGATTTCATTACTCTAAAATTCACTTCATATTCTTCCCCAACCAAACGACATGTAAAATCCGTAAGATGTGAATTCAAAAAATACAATGTCGTATAAAATTCAAGTACCAACTCTATCAATACCCAAGAAGTAAATGGGGCAAATTTTCTCCATCCAAAAAAATTAACACAACCCATAAGTTCATCAAGCAATCCCAATTCTTGCAATGTATCCATAGATATGAAGGTAGACAGAGGTACCTCACGAGAGAGTAGGCTAGTGTACCTTTGACCCTCCTCCTCAGAATAATCAAAAAATGGGCGTTGAATCGTTTAGCTAAATTCACTTGAATCACGGGGTCATCTTCTTGCACCCTAGGGTGTTGATTTTGAGCCTTTTTTGTCCTTCTATGCATGATTCTTCAAGTAGGATAAAGTAATCGGAGCGGAATATGGTTTTGACGGTTGAATCTTGTGATTTGGTAGAGAGAATTTGGAGGGGATGGGAGGATTTTCGAGTTTGGTGTGAAAAATTGACCCTCAAAACTCCAATTTGAGTACATAAGAACTTGTCTCTATTTCTCGAGCACAACCGCGTGCCGGGTTGTGCGACCGCATGCTTGGGCATGTCTCGCGCTCCTGCTCCAACGTCATCGTGCATCGCCGTGTGCCCACGCGGCTGGCCTATTTTTTTTAAATTTAATTACTATTATATATATTGTCACGCCCCAAACGGGACGCGACGACGATCCACAACTTAAATACAAATAAACCAACAGTCTAGACGAATATCAATGAAAACCCAAAGAAACAGAGTCAAATAGCAGCGGAAATAAAATAACATAGGTACAAATTACAACTTACAGTCCCATAATTATCTGAATTACATCCCCGAAAATCAACCAAAGATAACAACTTAAAAGTCAAAGGGTCCTACACCCTTCAGTTACAAATCTGAATGAAAAGGAAATAAAATAGTCCAACAACAATAACAAAAAACGAGTCCATCAACAACAACAACAGGTAGTGAGTCCAACAGACGGGGTATAAGGGCTCAATCCGTAGTCGGTTCAGCATCTTCAACGAAGTCCTCATCTAAAGGTTAGAAAACAGGTGGGGATGAGACAGAAATCTCAGTGGATGGGGTGATCATGTGCAAGTGTGGCGCAATATATAGTTTAAGCGAGAAAACAGTTATACGAAAACGTGTGCTATATGATGCATGAATCCACACACAGTCCACAAGCGTCGTGATAAAATATTTAAGTAATATACTTATACAGTTTAAGAAAACAGTTCGTGGTCACACAAGCACTATGTGATTCAGGCAAGACAGGCAGGATTGCGTACGGAATGTAACGTCAATCCTATGCAAGACAAATAATGGTTGCGTACGGATTTGTAGCGCCAACCAATGCAATACAAGTAGCAGTTGCGTACGGATTTGTAGCGCCAACCAAACGGGTCCGATTAACTCCAGAATCGTGTGGATCAGACTGCGATTCCTTCGTTCTTCCTTGTAACTCCCCGAGCAAGATGGTCCAAGACCTGTCACCTTATCGCTCCATAGGCAAAGACAAAATCCACACTGGAGCTAGCAAAGCTCGGATTCGTCATAATCATGATTATACCTCAAGTACTACGACCCCGCTTCCTTGACACTCCGTCCCTCGCCTGCGGGATTAGGACGATGGGGCCGGAAGAGTGGAATAGCAGCCGAGCTGCCCGGTTCCATCCCCGACGTATCCATTCCGACTGTGAGCTCGACACACCAAGTTGACTTAGGCAGGAAAGTAAAACAAGTTCAGGTAGTCAACCATGCAGTCGAGTATTCAGGGAAGCAGTTCAGGAAAGTTTTCGAAAAACGCGAGTGGCAATTATGGCGTTGGTGGAGTATTGGATGAAGATGATTATCGGAAGGATAAGCCACCTTCGATATCTTGAAAGATTATGTGGAACATAAGTCCCGTTATAGATTCAAAATCGCAAGACGAGGAAGTCGCCCAGCGATCGGGTATTAATCGGCCAAGACGATCCGATAAGTCAAGGGGTTTTTGAGAAAATAAAATATTTTATTTAATAATTAAAATCAGAGGGTCCAGAGCTGTTTTAGTAAAAGGAAAATAATTTTAATTAGGTCCTTGATAAAAAGAAAATTTACAATTAGCCCCGTTTTGTAAAAACCAATACTTTTGGGTTAAAATTTGAATAATTAAATATCCCGACCTTGAAAAATTATGAGGTCAAGTACTAAATTCTCAAAATTGTTCAGAGATTCAGGTTTTTAAAGTTTTGAGGTCGGGTTTTTATAAAATTCTCACATTGGCCCCAAATTTGTTAAAATTGTCATTTCGGGCCTTAAGTTAAAAATAATCGGAACTCACAAACCGGAAAGGCTTTTAATATGATTCCAGTTGGAAAATGTCACTAAGGTTAGTAGGATATTGGGACAAAAGCAGTTTTTAAAATAAATAAGTGTAGGTCCTTTAACTTTTGAAAATCTCATTTTTGTCTCACTTTGAAATAATGGCCTTTAAGGCTTTTAGGGGTCCAATTGTTATGAAATTTGAACCTTGGGTCCAAAATATAATTAAGTTATAGTTAAATTAGTATTTACAGGTGCATGGGCTGCATAAGTCCTGGAAATTTCATTTGGGTCCTCAAGTTTAGTCTTTTACACTTTAGTCCCTCAATTTTAGTAAAATTATTTTCCAAGCTCTATACACTTGGATTTTTGGAATACATTTAAAATATGTCAATTCCAGTCCCTTAAGAGTGCAAAATTTCAAATTTTGAAAGTAAGGTCTGGTACAGTTTCAAAAATTGCAAAGTGGCCCTCAAACTTCTAAAATTTTACAATCTAGTCCTTGGGCTTTTAAAGGTTGATTTTATTTATCTAAAAACTCTTAAAACTTTATTAAAATGTCCAAAAGTCATTTTTGAACCTGAGTACAGTCCCAAAATTCGAAATTTGCAGAGGGGTCCTTTAAGTTTTATTTTCTTGCAATTTAGTCCACCAACTTTCCATTTTTGCATTTTTAAGTCTAAAATTGAAATTTAATCAATTATGCTCGACTTGTCCAGGTTATAAGTCATCCAAAATATGGATTTCAAAGATCATACACATGCATGTCCAATACATACAAGAATTCATCAAATAGGACATTAAATTGTACATGCATGCACCTAAAGTTCAATAATTAGCAATTTTGAGCAACACTTGAGAAATTTCATGACTTGATACATAAAGAGTTTTTCCACCCACCTTAAAATTGGAAAATTGTGAAATAAAAGGATAAATTTCAAAACTTTGGATGAGGTCACTTAGGTCAGCCCCTAAGTCAAGAAATATCAAAAATTTGGAGTTAGAAAAATGAGAGAAAAATTAAGGAGAAAAAGAAGGAGATAAGAAAATTGGAAAGACTACACTTTACCTTGTGTAGTAGGTGATTTGAAACTAGTTGAAGCTTCAAATTTGGAAATTTTGGGTCAACTCCAAAATCACCTAAGGTCAGCCCCTATTTCTCAAAAATGAAAAAGGGGTGTTAAAATTTGAAAAAAATAGGAAGAAGAAGAAAGAAGGGTTCTAGTGTCCAATTCTTACCTTGTAGTCCAATTTTCTCTACTAATTATTCTTCAAGTCTTCAAATTTCACCACCATGCATTCATGTCTCCAAGTGGTCTTCTAAGTACATCAAAATCCAAAATATAAACTCAAATTAAAAGGATAAGGTGATGAGTAATAAGAGTTTAGGTTGAATTGAGGAGTGAAATTTCTTACCTTGAGATGGGGTGTTCGAATTTTTGGGGTTTAAGTAGAAAGAATGTTTGTTTTGGTTTAGATGTTTGAAGAAAGAAAGTGTGTTTGATGTTAGGAAGAAGATGTTCTTGAAGATATGAAGGTAGGCTTGAAGATGTGAAGAACTTGTGTTTGAATATTTGAAGATGTGAAGAAGTAGTACTTGAAGATATGAAGAACTTATGTTTGAAGGTTTGAAGATGTGAAGGGTTGGTGTTTGAAGATTTGAAGATGTCAATGATTTTTGGAGAGAGGTTAGAGAGAAGGAGGAGAATTTGCTAGAGAATTAAAATGTGTTGGATGAAAAATGAATTTTTTTGTTAAAATTTGGCCTAATGGCCGATTCTAGGGAGAGAGGGAGAGGAGAAATTTTTTGTTTAATTTGTGTCTTGAATTTTACTTCTTGCATGGGAGACAAAATGCAAGTCAAAGGTATGGGCATGAGATGGGTTTTAATGGAATGTTGGGAAGACTCCAACATGTTGGGAAATTTAATAATATAAAATTTATATATGAGATGATGTGTTTAATGTTTGAATTAATGGTATAATTATACACAAGATGACTAATATAAGGTGTAAGTGTACAAGAGTTGGATGATATTTCTACTCCAAAAATATCGTTATGGCCGTCCACTATAGGGGCAAATTGGTAATTCCATATATTTTTTTTGTCCCAAATTTGATGATAATAGTTGAACTATATCAATCTCCAAAATAATTAGTGATTTCCTTGATCACTTATAAGTCTCATGATCACTTATACTAATCAAATTCTTAATTCTATAAGGTAAAAGTCTCTAAAGTAAATAGTCCCTTAAAATTCTAAGGTGACTAATAAATACAAAAATAGTAATAATGATCAATCAAGTGATCATTAATGCAAAATAGAATTAAATAAGATCATGATCACAAGTAATAAATGAAATGAAATAAAATACAAAATATATATATTATTAATAATTACCCGTCAAAGTGACGCGGTAAAATAGTCGATCAATACATAGACGACAAAAGGATCAATCATAGTTCGGAAAAATCGGGGGCTTCACATCCTCCCCTCCTTAAAAGAATTTGGTCCCCAAATTCTCTTCAGAATAGTTCTGGATATTGATTCCTCATGTCTTCTTCCATCTCCCACGTTGCGTCTTCGCCTCGCTTGTGGTTCTGCCACACTACTTTAACCATCGAAATCTCCCTCTTACGCAACTGTCGTATCTGCTGATCAATGATCCGGATCGGCCTCTCGGTGTAGGATAAATTTTCCATTAGAGGAGGAGTATCTTGAGTGATGATATGTTCGGGATCTGGTTGATACTTCTTCAATCTCGATACGTGGAATACATCGTGCATTCCCGTATATGGTGTTGGTAACTCGAGTCGGTAGGCTAACTTCCCGATCCTCTGTAAAATTTTGTAAGGTCCAACATACCTCGGACTCAACTTGCCTCCTTTCTTCGGATTGATCAATCCTTTCCATGGTGAGAGTCTGAGAAATACTTCATCTCCGACTTCAAATTCCAAATCCTTTCTTCTCTTGTCCGCGTAACTCTTTTGGCGGCTCTGAGTTGTGCGAATCCGCTCCTTGATCAGCTTGACCTTCTCCATGGCCTCTTGAACTAAGTCGACCTTTGGAATCGAAGGCGACTTTCGTTTCTCTTTCAGAGTCCATTGGTCATCAATTTCCCAGTGTAGTGGGGATCTACATTTTCGCCCATACAATGCCTCATAGGGTGCTATCCCAATCGTGGCCTGATAGCTGTTATTGTAGGCGAACTCGGCTAATGGTAATTGCGAATCCCAACTTCCTTGTAAATCCAATGTGCAGGCTCGCAACATATCTTCCAGGGTTTGAATCGTTCGCTCAGACTGTCCATCAGTTTGTGGATGTGCTGTTGTGCTGAAACTTAGCGAGGTACCCAATTCCTCGTGCAAGCACTTCCAGAATCTAGAGACAAACCTCGGGTCTCTGTCTGATACTAGGTCGACTGGTACTCCATGCAGTCGAATGATCTCTCGAATATAAATCTGCGCAAGTTTCTGCAAGCTATCAGTTTTCTTGATGGGTAAGAAGTGTGCAGATTTTGTGAGTCGGTCTACAACTACCCAAATAGCATCATGGCCTCCTCTGGTCCTTGGTAGATCCGTTACGAAGTCCATCGTTATGTGTTCCCATTTCCACTCGGGAATTCTCAATGGTTGTAGTAAACCAGATGGTCGTTGGTGTTCTGCTTTTACTCGTTGACAAGTCAAACATCTCGCAACGAATTCCGCTTCCTGGTTCTTCATGTTTACCCACCAATAACTCCGTTTCAAATCCTTATACATCTTGTTTCCTCCAGGATATATAGTGTATTTCGAACGGTGTGCCTCTGCTAGGATTCTATTCCTAATTTGTTTGTCACTCGGTACACAAACTCGATTCCGAAATCTGATAACTCCATCTTCAGGTACCGAGAATTCTGATCTCTCTCCTTTAAGTATCTTCTCTTTCAGTTTCTAAAGATGTGCATCTTTCTCTTGTGCTTCCTTGATCTCATTCAGCAGATCGGGTGTAACCAAAATATTAGCACATGAAATCTGAGTATTAGTCATTGTCAGATTCCAATTGCTCAGCTCTTCTAATGATTCCCACTCTCGAATCATAAGTCTGGATAAGCTCGCCTTTCTGCTCAAGGCGTCAGCTACTACGTTGGCTTTCCCGGGATGGTATTGAATATCAAAGTGATAGTCCTCAATCAACTCCATCCACCTTCGTTCCCTCAGATTGAGATCTTTCTGGGAGAATAGATACTTCAAGCTCTTATGATCTGTGAAAACCGTGAATGTTGCTCCGTAGAGATAGTGTCTCCATTTCTTTAACGTGAACACTATCGCTGCCAATTCCAAGTCATGCGTTGGATAATTGGCTTCATACGGCTTGAGCTTTCGTGATGCATAAGCGATGACTTTTCCTTCCTGCATGAGCACCGCTCCTAGTCCTTCCTTTGATGCATCACTTTGTAGACGACGAAGTTTTCTCGTTCCCTTTGGAAGGGCTAAGACCGAGTTGTAGTAAGTCGTTTCTTGACTCTTGAAACTCGCCTCGCACTTGTCATTCCTCTCAAACTTGACTTGCTTCTGGGTTAGTCGAGTGAGCGGTCCGGCTATCTTGGAGAAGTCCTGGATAAATCTTCGATAATATCCAGCTAGTCCTAAGAAACTCCTAATCTCTGTTATAGACTCGGGTTGTTTCCATTCAACCACTGTCTGTACCTTCGAAGGATCTACGGTGATCCCGGTGCCGGATACTATGTGTCCCAAGAACGCGACTTCGCTAAGCCAAAATTCGCACTTGCTGAATTTGGCATACAGCTTATGCTCTCGTAGTGTCTCCAAAACGATTTTCAGATCACATTCATGCTCTTCTCTAGACTTAGAGTATATGAGTATGTCATCAATGAATATCACTACGAATTGATCCAAATAAGGTTGAAAGACTCGATGCATCAGGTCCATAAATGTTGTCAGTGCATTCGTCAGACCGAAAGGCATCACTACAAACTCGTAGTGTCCATATCGGGTTTGAAATACAGTTTTGGAAATGTCTCCTTCGCGGATCTTCAGTTGGTAATATCCTTGTTGTAAATCAAACTTCGAGTACACCGTCACTCCTTGAAGTTGATCAAATAGTTCGTCTATCTTCGGGAGGGGATATTTGTTCTTGATGGTCACGCTATTAAGACCACGATAATCTATACACAGTCTTAATGTGCCATCTTTCTTTTGACAAACAAAGACAGTGCTCCCCACGAGACATACTCGGTCGAGATAAATCCCACACCCATCGGTTTTACGAATTGCGTCTTCAACTCTTGTAACTCAAGAGGAGCCATTCTATACGGTGTTCGCAATCGGGGCGCCCCGGTAACACCTCGATGGTGAACTCGACTTCCTATCCGGAGGGACAAGTGGTGAGTTCTTGTGGAAATACATCCGTGTTCTCGATACTCTGGTACTTGGTTAGTTTGTGTCTCAACCGTGGGTTTGTTAATTACAAACGCCAAGTACCCTCGAGCCCCTCTAGTGATCGCCTTCCTCACTTTCATTGTTGAAATGATCGGGGTAATCTTAACTCGTGCCCTTCCCAAAATTTCCACTTCGGGTTTTCCGGGTTCACATAGCTTAATGGACTTGTTATGGCAGTCCATTTGTGCATGGTGTGCAGATAACCAGTTCATTCCCAATATCACGTCGTATTCGGATATAGGTAATAAGATCAAATCGGCAGGAAAGTTTATCTCATCAATCTTAACTTCGCATGCATTATAGATAATATCTATTATCTAACTTGCACCTATAGGAGTTGACACTTCTAGACATATAGGCATATGTTCCACGCATGCATGCAGTTTGTGTACAAAATACGGTGCGACAAATGAATGCGTCGATCCAAGGTCGAATAGTATTTTAGCGTAGTGGTTAGATACTAGAAGCGTACCTTCCACCACGTTTGTTGTCTCTGGAGCCTCATGTCCAACGAGTGCAAATGCTCGAGCAGGCATCCTTGCCCTATTACCCTGGCCATTGCCCGGCTTCTGCGGCTGCACCTGTTTGGTTTGGTCCTTGTACTTCGGGCAATCCTTCACCGGTGTCGACATTCTCGCCACGCAAAAACACATTCCTTGTTTACGCCAACAATCATTGATCATGATATATCCCGTTTACGCAATGTGCACACACTTGACCCGGCTTTCCTTGTACTGGTCCCTTCCCTTTATCTGTCTTACCAACTGGTCCCTTCTGAAACTTAGCAGGTTCTTTAGATGGTTGTCCCACAGCTGTTCTCTTGAGACAGCTTTTTGATGGCCTACTACTCTTGAATCCGTCCCAATACGGTTCGATCCCGACTCGATGTGGAGAGTCGCCTTTCTGCCAGGCCGAGTAGGTTGTCGGTTCAATCAGCATTGTTTTTGAAGTTCCGCTTTCAATCCTCGAGTGAACTTGTAAAGTTTATCCTCTTGATCGATTGTCCCCGAGCATACTTGGACAATCGATGAAATCGGACTCATCTTGAGCTACGGACATGTTCCCCGCCTCAATCTATGGAATTCATCCCGCGCGCCTCTTTCACAACCTCGTGGAATGTCTTGCTCATTGAACTCGGCCAAGAAATTTCCCCATGTTCGCTACCCGGTCCTGTTCCCACCTTCTTTCAATCGCCTCCACTAGTCTCTAGCCGATTCTAGACGAAATACGGCGATCGTGACTTTGCTCATCTGAATATTGGAGAGCATTGAACATATTCTCCAATTTCT
This sequence comes from Rehmannia glutinosa, assembly GCA_016081115.2. Classification (NCBI taxonomy): domain Eukaryota; kingdom Viridiplantae; phylum Streptophyta; class Magnoliopsida; order Lamiales; family Orobanchaceae; genus Rehmannia; species Rehmannia glutinosa. The sequence goes on along the minus strand of JABTTQ020000535.1, from coordinate 521,484 downwards.
CTATCCATTCTTCTGCCTTTAAATCATCTGGCTCTCCTAAGAAAGCCGGTGGGTCGAACCGTAGAAATCGCTCCAACGTGCAATCGTTCGCCTCTCTGGCGGGTTCGGGGGCACGGTGTTGAGGCTCTTCTTGTTGCCTCATGAAAACCAGTATTTGTTGTAGGGCCTGCGCAGTCAAGTTGTCTCCTGCAGCAGGTGGAGGAGGCGGTGGTAATTCAGGGGAGGGTACCCGGGTCCCTGGGTACATCATCATCCCCTCGGGGAACGCGGTGTGGTCTCCCACGTCCACGATGTTCGGCCATTCTATATCTTGAAGTGTTAGTTGCGATCCACGAGTAAATGAATACAATAATTATTCGCGTAAAGCAAGTTATATCGTAGGAAAAGTAACAACAAACACAAGACACTGAATAAATAGCAAAAGGCATATCCATTAATGTAAAACTTGAATATAACCATAGTACAACAATAGTAACACTGAGTCAAAGATACATTTGAACCAAAATACCACTGAATCTAATACAATAGAAACTAAGGTACATGGAATAAGCGTCTACAACAACGAAAGTACAACTGACAATCAAGCTAACTAATCAGTGAGATCGCCATCATCGTCACTCGCAGCTATGTCCATAATCGGGGCCTGGTCGGGCTGAGGTGGCGCCTCGACCTCAGGCCAATCAATGAAATCCAACCAGTGCTTGAATCCCTGTGCATCATCAAGTGGAGCAGCCTCAAGTGCCTCAGGCTCTCCGACCTCGACTGGATCCTCCTCAGGATCCTCCTCGGGGTCCTCCTCAGGGTCCTCCTCAGCGTCGGATACGGCTCCACCTCGGGTGGTGGCAATGGTTGTGCATTAGCTGCCAGAGCAGCCTCCAGAGCAGCGTCTCTCTGAGCTAGTGTAAGGTCCTCTATCACTCACATCTGCTTGATGAGGGTCTCCTCCAAGCGCTCAACGGTGTCGCGAGATAGGTGGGCGTCAATCTCCCATTTCTGGCGGCCGTCACTTGCCCTCTTCATTTTCTTTCGCACATTATCCAGGCGCTCATGGATATTCTCAGATCCGATCCTCCCGCGCTCGTATGGTGTTGTCGCGGTCTTAATGATAGTGGTCAACTCGCTCTTTTCATCTTGGCTCCTTGCCAAGCGCCATGTCAGTCCCCTGCATACCGGGCGCTCCACGGATAGCTCTGAGGTCGCTCGAACACTCTCCCGGTGCCAGTGAATCATAAGTGCCCGGTAGTACTCCCGCTCAGCACGGGCATGAAAAATGTCCCACCAAGAAGGTGGCGCGGCTCCATCCGATCAAACAAAACTAAGGCGGATCACAAAGGTAAATGAAAGATAAGGAGGAGGAATAAGGAAAGAATGAACAAAGAAAGCCAGTCAAGAATCAACTAAGTCAAGACAAGTCTGACTATGGAATCTCCAAACATGCGTTCTAACTTAGTTCAAACATCAATAAGACGGTTCTATGCCAATTTGAAATCGATTTCACACTTAATGAGTCAAGTCGCGGTACTACCCAACACAAACAAAGGGTCTTATCCTGGGTTAGCTCGGTGTAAGTTTCCATCTTACTAGCCGAGCTCTGATACCACTCTAACTATCACGCCCCAAACAGGACGCGACGACGATCCACAACTTAAATACAAATAAACCAACATTCTAGACGAATATCAATGAAAACCCAAAGAAACAGAGTCAAATAGCAGCGGAAATAAAATAACATAGGTACAAATTACAACTTACAGTCCCATAATTATCTAAATTACATCCCCGAAAATCAACCAAAGATAACAACTTAAAAGTCAAAGGGTCCTACGCCCTTCAGTTACAAACCGGAATGAAAAGGAAATAAAATAGTCCAACAACAATAACAAAAAACGAGTCCATCAACAACAACAACAGGTAGTGAGTCCAACAGACGGGGTACAAGGGATCAATCCGTAGTCGGTTCAACATCTTCAACAAAGTCCTCATCTAAAGGTTAGAAAACATGTGGGGATGAGACAGAAATCTCAGTGGATGGGGTGATCGTGTGCAAGTGTGGCGCAATATATAATTTAAGGGAGAAAATAGTTATATGAAAACACGTGATATATGATGCTTAAATTCACACACAGTCCACAAGCGTCGTGATAAAATATTTAAGTAATATACTTATACAGTTTAAGAAAACAGTTCGTGGTCACACAAGCACTATGTGATTCAGGCAAGACAAGCACGATTGCGTACGGAATGTAACACCAATCTTATGCAAGACAAATAATGGTTGCGTACGGATTTGTAGCGCCAACCAATGCAATACAAGTAGCGGTTGCGTACGGATTTGTAGCGCCAACCAAACGGGTCCGATTAACTCCGAAATCGTGTGGATCAGACAGCGATTCCTTCGTTCTTCCTTGTAACTCCCCGAGCAAGATGGTCCAAGACCTGTCACCTTATCGCTCCATAGGCAAAGACAAAAATCCACACTGGAGCTAGCAAGGCTCGGATTTGTCATAATCATGATTATACCTCAAGTACTATGACCCGCTTCCCTTGGACACTCCGTCTCTCAGTTGCGGGATTAGGACGATGGGGCCGGAAGAGTGGAATAGCAGCCGAGCCGCCTTGCCCCATCCTCGACGTATCCATTCCGAGTCGTGAGCTCGACACACCAAGTTGACTCGAGCGGAAAGTAAAACAAGTTCGGAGTCAACCAGCAATGAGTATTCAGGGAAGTAGTTCAGGAAAGTTTTCGAAAAACGCGAGTGGCAATTATGGCGTTGGTGGAGTTATTGGATGAAGACGATTATCGGAAGGATAAGCAACCTTCGATATCTTGAAAGATTAGGTGGAACATAAGTCCCGTTATAGATTCAAAATCGCAAGACGAGGAAGTCGCCCCGCTATCGGGTATTAATCGGCCAAGACGATCCGATAAGTCAAAGGGTTTTTGAGGAAATAAAATATTTTATTTAATAATTAAAATCAGAGGGTCCAGGGCTGTTTTAGTAAAAGGCAAATAATTTGAATTAGGTCCTTGATAAAAAGAAAATTTACAATTAGCCCCGTTTTGTAAAAACCAATACTTTTGGGTTAAAATTTGAATAATTAAATATCCCGACCTTGAAACATTATGAGGTCAGTTCCTAAATTCTCCAAATTGTTCAGAGATTCAGGTTTTTTAAGTTTTGAGGTCGAGTTTTTATAAAATTCTCACATTGGCCCCAAATTTGTTAAAATTGTCATTTCGGGCCTTAAGTTAAAAATAATCGGAACTCACAAACCGGAAGGGCTTTTAATTTAATTACAGTTGAAAAATGTCACTAAGGTTAGTAGGATATTGGGACAAAAGCAGTTTTTGAAAGAAATAAGTGTAGGTCCGTTAACTTTTGAAAATCTCATTTTTGTCCCATTTTGAAATAATTGCCTTTAAGGCTTTTAGGGGTCCAATTGTTATGAAATTTGAACTTTGGGTCCAAAATATAATTAAGTTATAGTTAAATTAGTATTTCCAGGTGCATGGGCTGCATAAGTCCTGAAATTTCATTTGGGTCCTCAAGTTTAGTCTTTTACACTTTAGTCCCTCAATTTTAGTAAAATTATTTTCCAAGCTCTAAACACTTGGATTTTTGGAATACATTTAAAATATGTCAATTCCAGTCCCTTAAGAGTGAAAATTTCAAATTTTGAAAGTAAGGTCTGGTACAGTTTCAAAAATTGCAAAGTGGCCCTCAAACTTCTAAAATTTTACAATCTAGTCCTTGGGCTTTTAAAGGTTGATTTTATTTATCTAAAAACTCTTAAAACTTTATTAAAATGTCCAAAAGTCATTTTTGAACCTGAGTACAGTCCCAAAATTCGAAATTTGCAGAGGGGTCTTTTAAGTTTTATTTTCTTGCAATTTAGTCCACCAACTTTCTATTTTTGCATTTTTAAGTCCAAAATTAAAATTTAATCAATTATGCTCGACTTGTCCAGGTTATAAGTCATCCAAAATATGGAATTCAAAGATCATACACATGCATGTCCAATACATACAAGAATTCATCAAATAGGACATTAAATTATACATACATGCACCTAAAGTCCAATAATTAGCAATTTTGAGCAACACTTGAGAAATTTCATGACTTGATACATAAAATTGACATGCATTACATAAATTATATATCTCAAGGGCTCATGATCAAAATTCTACATGCATTTTAACAAAAGCACCTAGAAGTTGAAAGAGTTTTTCCACCCACCTTAAAATTGGAAAATTGTGAAATAAAAGGATAAATTTCACAACTTTGGATGAGGTCACTTAGGTCAGCCCCTAAGTCAAGAAATATCAAAAATTTGGAGTTAGAAAAATGAGAGAAAAAATAAGGAGAAAAAGAAGGAGATAAGAAAATTGGAAAGACTACACTCTACCTTGTGTAGTAGGTGATTTGAAACTAGTTGAAGCTTGAAATTTGGAAATTTTTGTTCAACTCCAAAATCACCTAAGGTCAGCCCCTATTTCTCAAAAATGAAAAAGGGGTGTTAAAATTTGAAAAAAAAAATAGGAAGAAAAAAAGAATGGTTCTAGTGTCCAATTCTTACCTTGTAGTCCAATTTTCTCTACTAATTATTCTTCAAGTCTTCAAATTTCACCACCATGCATGCATGTCTCCAAGTGGTCTTCTAAGTACCTCAAAATCCAAAATATAAACTTAAATTAAAAGGAGAAGGTGATGAGTAGTAAGATTTTAGGTTGAATTGAGGAGTGAAATTTCTTACCTTTAGATGGGGTGTTCGAATTTTTGGGGTTTAAGTAGACAAATTATTTGTTTTGGTTTAGATGTTTGAAGAAAGAAAGTGTGTTTGATGTTAGGAAGAAGATGTTCTTGAAGATATGAAGGTAGGCTTGAAGATATGAAAAACTTGTGTTTGAATATTTGAAGATGTGAAGAAGTGGTACTTGAAGATATGAAGGACTTATGTTTGAAGGTTTGAAGATGTGAAGGGTTGGTGTTTGAAGATTTGAAGATGTGAATGATTTTCAGAGAGAGGTTACAGAGAATGAGGAGAATTTGCTTGAGAATTAAAATGTGTTGGATGAAAAATGATTTTTTTTGTTAAAATTTGGCCTAATGGCCGATTGCTAGGGAGAGAGGGAGAGGAGAAATTTTTTGTTTAATTTGTGTCTTGAATTTTGCTTCTTCCATGGGAGACAAAATGCAAGTCAAAGATATGGGCATTAGATGGGTTTGAATGGAATGTTGGGAAGACCCCAACATGTTGGGAAATTTAATAATAAAGAATTTATATATGAGATGATGTGTATAATGTTTGAATTAATGGTATAATTATACACAAGATGACTAATATAAGGTGTAAGTGTACAAGAGTTGGATTATATTTCTACTCCAAAAATATCATTATGGTCGTCCACTATAGGGTCAAATTGGTAATTCTATATATTTTTTTTTGTCCCAAATTTGATGATAATAGTTGAAATATATCAATCTCCAAATTAATTAGTGATTTCCTTGATCACTTATAAGTCTCATGATCACTTATACTAAATCAAATTCTTAATTCTATAAGGTAAAAGTCTCTAAAGTAAATAGTCCCATAAAATTCTAAGGTGATTAATAAATTCAAAAATAGTAATAATGATCAATCAAGTGATCATTAATGCAAAATAGAATTAAATAAGATCATGATCACAAGTAATAAATGAAATGAAATAAAATACAAAATATATATATTATTAATAATTACCCGTCAAAGTGACGCGATAAAATAGTCGATCAATACATAGACGACAAAAGGATCAATCATAGTTGGGAAAAATCGGGGGCTTCACATATATACTTATACAAAAAGAAAAACTCAATCAAACCATTAGATTTGGTTAGTCGAGAAAATAAAAAGAAAATAAGAACAAAAAGGGAAAAACTTGGGTTGTCTCTCAAAAAGCGCTTATTTAACGTCTTAGCTTGATGATACCTGCACGGTCTTAAGTGACCTCTTCGAGCATCATGCTCTCGACTCCTTCAGCCCGAGATACCCTTTCATAGTATGGCTTAACACGTTGACCATTCACCTTGAAGGATTCATGAGTACTTGGATTAAGCAATTTGACCGTTCCATAAGAGTATACCTCTTCGATCTCAAAAGGTCCGCTCCATCTTCACTTTAATTTTCCTGCAAATAACTTCAACCGTGAGTTAAATATAAGGACCTTCATACCTGGTTCGAGATTCTTATGGATGATTCCATTATCAGGCAGTTGTTTGACTTTGTCCTTGTATATTCATGTATTTTCATACGCTTCGTTACGAAGCTCGTCAAGTTCAGATAGTCGCAACTTCCTTTCGGCTCCTGCATTTTCCAATTCAAAATTTGTTGCTTTGATGGCCTAATATGCCTTGTGCTCCACTCCAACTAGTAAATGACACATTTTTCCGAAAACCAACCTATAGGGGCTCATTCCCAAAACCGTTTTATAAGCCATTCTATATGCCCAGAACGCATTATTTAACTTTGTAGCCTAGTCTTTCCTCGTAGGATTTACTGTCTTCTCCAAAATCCATTTTTATCTGCTTGTTGGTTGTCTCCATTTGTCCGGAAGTTTGAGGATGATAAGGTGTAGCTACCTTATGCGTGATACCATTCTTTTTCATAAGTTTCTCGAATAGCTTATTGCAAAAATATTTTCCCCCATCGTTAATGATAGATCTAGGGAATCCAAACCTGGTTAAGATATTTTCCTGCACAAACTTGATGACAGTGTTAGCATCATAAGTCCTCATGGGGATTGCCTCAACCCACCGCGACACGTAATCAACATCAACAAGTATATATTCATAACCAAAAGACATAGGGAAGGGGCCCATAAAATCGATACCCCAAACATCAAATATCTCAACTACCAAGTTATTATTCAGAGGCATCTCATTCCTCCTACTAATATTTGTAGTCCTTTGGCATCTATCGCATGTCAGCCCACAATTTTGTATATCTTTGATAATGATGGCCAATATAATCTTCATTGGAGAACCTTAAAGTCTGTTTTACGGCCTCCAAAGTGCCCACCACAGTGCATTTCTTGACAAAAGGCCAAAACATGATTCTGTTCGTCTTCAGGAATGCATCTCCGGATAATTTCATCCTTGCAGATTTTAATCAAGTAATGATCATCCCAAAAGTAGAACCTACAAGTAGATAAAAATCTTTTCTTCTCCTGAAATGAAAGGTTAATTCTTACAATTCCACATGCAAGATAGTTTACAATGTCGGCATACCAGGGAATTGATGTAACCTCAAATAACTGCTCATGGGGGAAAGAATCAATTATGTGCTCGTGTTTATGAGAAGCAAGAGTGTCATCAGTAAGAGTAAGACGAGACAAGTGATCCGCCACTACATTCTCGCACCCTTTTCTATCTTTTATCTCAATATTAAATTCTTGCAACATCAAAATGCACCGAATTAACCTAGGTTTAGCTTGTGGCTTACTCCACAAATATCACAGGGCTGCGTGATCACCATGAATAATTACCTTAGACCCAACAATGTAAGATCTGAATTTATCCAAGGCAATAACAACAGCTAACAGTTCTTTTTCAGTGGTAGTGTAATTTACTTGTGCATCATTAAGAGTCAAACTAGCATAGTAAATCACATGGAGCGGTTTATCAATTCTTTGGCCTAAAACAGCTCCCACAGCATGATTACACGCATCACACATAATTTCAAAAGGCAATGAACAATTAGGAGCAACAACAATAGGAGCAATTATCAACTTATCTTTCAATGTTTTAAAATCAATTAAACAATTTTCATCAAAACCAAAGGGGTATCTTGAGCAAGTAATTTACCAAAAGGTTGGCTAATTTTGGAAAAATCTTTAATAAACATTCTATAAAATCCAGCATGCCCAAGAAAACTCCTAATGCCTTTAATATTAATAGGGGGAGGTAATTTTTCAATAACATCAATTTTAGCCTTGTCAACATCAATCCCCTTTGTCGAAACCACATGGTCTAAAACAATTCCGCTTGTCACCATTAAATGTCTTTTTCCCCACTTTAAGGTTAAGTTGCAGTTAATACATCGTTCAAGAACCTTAGCCAATTTATGAAGACAATCAGAATACGAGGACCCAAATACAAAATAATTTTCCATAAATACCTCAATGAAGTCCTCAACCATGTCATAGAAAATTGAAAACATGCACCTTTGAAAAGTCATTGGCGCATTGCAAAGTCCAAATGGCATTCGCTGAAATGCAAAAGTTCCAACCAGGTATGTAAAAGTGGTTTTTGCTTGATCCTATGGTGCGACGGTCACTTGATAATAACCTGACAAACCATCCAAAAAGCAATAAAAACTATGTCATCAACAAAGGGATGGGGGAAGTTATTTTTTTTTTTTTTTTTTTGTAGCAGCATTCAACTACTTATAATCTTTGCACATCCTCCATCTAGTTGTGGTCCTAGTGGAAACAATTTCACCTTTTTCGTTCTCTATAATTGTTATCCCACTCTTCTTTGGTACAACGTGCACCGGACTCACCCATTCACTATCCGTAATTGGGTATATCACCCTTTCAGCTAGGAGTTTCAATACCTCTTTTTTCACTTCTTCCATCATAATGGAGTTCAATCTCCTTTGAGAAGTTCTACTAGGCTTAGCCTCCTCTTCTAAAATAATTCTAGGCACGCACGTAGCATGACTAATTCCTTTGATATCACTCAATCCTCAACTAATCGCATTTTTAAATTTTCTAAGTACCACCAACAATTATCCCTCTTCTTCATTAGAAAGCACAACCGAAATAATCACCGGCTTCTTCTAAAAACACATATTTCAAATACTTAGGGAGTTCTTTAAATTCAAGTTTATGTTGGGGTTTACTATCCACGTGTTCTAATGCAAATATTTCCATCATACCCCTTCGTTTAAGGCTTTCCATGCATCTTCCATGACGTCAAAAATTTCATCTTGCTCAAGAAATAAAGTATCAAGACTATAATCATGCAAAAATGTATTTTCGACTGCTTCATCAATGAAATCAATAAAAGAGCAATTTTCAAGTGACGCATGCGAGGGAATGTGGCTAGTGTTAGAAATAGAGAAAGTCACAGTTTCACCAAGCATAGTCGTATTCATGCGTCCATTTTTAACATCAACAAGTATGTGAGTGGTGGCCATAAATGGGCGGCCAAACAAAAGTGCGTGCTCATTACCTTGATTTTGTACTTCCCTTACTTCAAATACAACAAAATCAACAGGGACAATGACACCACCCACTTTTACCAAAATATCTTCAATAATACCTTTAGGATACTTAATGGACCTATCAACAAGTTGAAGACACATTCTAGTGGGCTTCAATTCCCCTAAATCAAGTTGTTTAAAAATAAAATAAGGCATCAGATTAATCCCAGCCCCCAAATCGAGCATCCCAGAAGTTTCCTTACCATTTCCCATTGAAATTTTAAAAACATAACTACCTGGATCTCGTTGTTTAGGAGGCAATTGGTGCTAAAGAATCGCACTTGCCAATTCTAAAACTATTCCCTTCTCGTTGTCACTGAACTCCCTCTTGTTGGATGTGAGTTCTTTAAAGAATTTGACATAAGTTGGCGCATTTCTAATAACATCTAGCAGAGAAAATTTAACATTAACCTTAGATAGCATGTTACAAAAATCCAAGAACTACTTATCCGATTTTTTGTTCTGAAGGCGACTTGGGAAAGGAAACGGAGGTTTGTAAGGATTGTTGGTTTTGTGCAAGATGGATCCTTTACTCCCCTCTTCCTCATTTTACATGTCTTTCGAATCTGGGGCCTTCTTTATCTCCTCGTCACATATAGGGTTAGTCAAAGTAGTAGAAAATGGAATTTCAACATTGTTATCAATAACCTTACCTCTTCGTAACACGGTGATGGCTTGGCTTTTTCTGGTTGGCTAAGTAGCTTCCCTTTATTTACCACATGTTGAGCAATATCACCAACTTGAGTGTCTAATTGACCAACTTGAGTTTCAAGACGCTTAAACGAGGCTTCCATGGACTCAAACCGCTGAATGTTGGCCTCTTGAGTTTTCTTACTAACTTGGATGAATGAACTCAAGTTGTCTTCAATAGGTGGAGGTCGAGATTGGTTTGATGAATGACCTTGAGGTTGTGGTGGCCTCAAATAAATTAGAGATGGATTTTGCGAATTCCCCCAACTAAAGTTCGGATGATTCCGCCAACCTGGGTTGTAAGTCTGAGCGTAAAGATCATTACAAGGCCTTTGCTAATAACCCTGGATAGCGTTAATGTCTTCAACATGTTGTTCAATGACAACGTTACAAACATTATCCCCATGGCCAAATTCACCACAAATTCCGCATGACTCGGCATAAGGAGGGACGGGAGGTGGATGCCCCTTTGTAGCCAACAATTGTACTTGTTTAGTCAATTCAACCAATTGTTTTGTCACATTGTAACTTGGGGCTACTTCATTCACGGCATCCCATTTTCCTCTGGCGCTTTTTTGATGTGAGTTATCGCTCATCATCTCTAGAATATCATAGATTTCTTGGGCCCTGTGTACCTCCATGTCACCCCCAGCAGCATTGTCAACCATATATTGATAATTATGCGATAATCCATCATAGAAAAATTGGCTCAACAATTCCATTGGGTAGTGATGATGTGGGCATTTAGTGTATAAATCCTTAAAGCGATCCCAGGCCTCATGAAAATGCTCCCCTTCCATTTTACTAAAAGTAGCTATCTTACCTCGCATATCTAAAGTTTTTTTATGAGAGTAGTACCTGCCCATGAACTTATTGTATACTTCTTCCCAATCAGTAAGAGAGTTGGGAGGTAGAATATGTAGGACCCCAAAATTTTGACTACTTGTAAAATTTTGTACATGGGTTTATTTGTATGGTTTTCTTATAATATATAGTTTTGAGGGGAAACTCGAATATTTATTGTAGACTATATGTTAAGAATGTCACGTAACTCGGGCTAAATTGTTGAAGTCTTGACTATGTGAAGGACTTAGTTACAAATATATATTTGTTTAAAGTTTAATTTTATATAACTAATTCCTTAAAAAAAATATATATACAAATATATATATTAGCTGATAATACACGTAGTATGATACATATTTGAGGGCATGCCACAACCTGCTTAGTTACTTGGACACTAGGCAATTGGAGAAGAGAGAGTTGCTTATGTAGATAATTATAAGGTTTAATTAATGAAAAAAAAATATTTTTAGCATGATAGGAACAATACACGTGTAAGATAAAAAGCCAAGGATTGAGGATTAGTTACCTTGTATGTTTATCAGATTACCAATACATTTATAAATATATATATAATATAAATAACACTTAAAAAGAAAAAAGAAAAACCATTAAGAGAAGAGAATAAAGCAATTAGTAGTGAAGAACAAGAAGAAACCGAATAGAGAAGGTGAGTGGTCAAATTTTAAATTTACTATTTAGTTGTGTCTTCAAATTCTTTTTGAAGAAAATCTTGCTGATATGTGATCTTGATTTCGTTAATAATTGTGTACAAAATGAAAAAAAAAAACAAAGGTTAGAAATTCATTTGAAAGTCATGACTTGCACTTTACTTGGTAATCCACCACTGTACCTTGCCAAGATATTAACTAGAAATTAGGATTTTGTTTTGGTACTATTTACATAAGTTAATATGCAGTACAAAGAAGTCCTTCAGTTATAAGAATGCTAGATTGGAATCATGAATTTACACTTGAGAACTTGTACTTAACTAAAGGTACTGCATGGAGTTTCTTTTGATTAACTTGGTGGAGTTATGTATTATAATTAATCCAAGATTAACTAAATCCAAAGTATAAATTGTTTGTAATACGTACTAAACCAGAAATTATTAATTATAAATATACCCCTGTTAATATGTATTCTTTAGAGAATTAATCAATTTAGTTGAATATGGGTTATAAACTCTATTTGGGATTGTAAAAGTTATGAACTAGAATATGAGTTAGTTTGTAAGATTAACGTGTACGAATGTATCATTTAATTAACTATCATTTATAATTGGTGAAACTGGAATAATATTACATCTGCTAAGTGGCGTGGTCAAATAATTTAATATCTTATTTAAATAGTTAAGTTCTTTTGAAATCTAATTTACAGAATTGTTATGTAAAGTTGTTATATTGTTTTCTTTCAATTTCATCAATCATATGCCAATTCAAAATGATAGATATATGTGTCTTCGTTATTTGGTAAGTGTCGGGCCCTAGTGTGGTGTGGATAGGGCGGAGTTCGGTTGGTCAGACAAGGGTCTCCGGTCTTAAAAAGTTCTACGCTATCCACAACCAAATCCCACCCCTAAGGACGGAGTGTTCCGAGGGTAGAAGTGGGTCGTAGGATTGGTATATTCTGGAATATGACTTCTCCGGGCTTCGCGAGCCCCAGTGTGGAGAGTCGAGCCATAGTGTGGTGCAATAAGGGGGTAAGGCTTTACGCCAACGCAATAAAGTAGTGATAAGGGAGAACGGGGGTCACTTACTGTTAATGAACGGTCCCTCCGTTAATGTGACATTTGAATTAATTGTGTTACAGATTGATTGAGTGCATGTTGTTATTGAATTGAAAATGATTTCACTTATAAAAAAAAATTAACTGAATCTTTCTTAACATTATTTTTTTCTAAAATGCCACACCTGCACACCTGCACCCACTCACGGAGGTTTTTCCCTCACGTACATATTTTTCTAAAAAAATATTTCAGGCGATAATCCAGGCGACAACGAAGAGGTTGAGAGATTTCCCTGAACTGATTAGCTAGTGCCAGGACAGAGGCGTTTTGCTATAGGCCTTGACGACATCCTTGTACATATATATATATGTATATATGACGTGTTTTGGTTAGAATAATGATTGTAACAATAATCTTATTTATAGGATTTGGAGACTTGGTCAGCTTTTCTTTTTTCTTGTAATTTTGTTACGATGTACGTTTGGCTTGTAATAATTATACGAATAGTATGATCTTCGGTTAATAGATAGTAGATTTTGATTATTATAATATCGTAAGTTCGGGCGTGACAGAAGTGGTATCAGAGCGTGGGTTGTAATATGGCTTACACCTATGCTTACCAGGATAGGATCCTTGGATATTAGTTATGATAAGTGTAATTTAGTTATAACCTGATGACTTTAATATAATAATCTCTCTAACTTTTAAGATGAAAATTTTAGCAAATTGTTTGATTATTTTACTAACCAAGTTATAATGTGTGTTAAGGTATGGCATCAGATCCCGAGTCATCCAATAGAAACTTTGAATTTAGTTCAACCACCAACGATCAGCTGCAATGGGCTCGAGAGAAAATCTCTAACCTGGAAGACATTGTGCGACTTTTGTTAGAAGATAATGAACATTTGTATCAGAGACGACAGCAAACGGGAAGAGCTCTCCTAAACCAAGAGGTGTTCGTGCAACAACAGGGACAAGCGATTCAACATAGAGATGATCAGATAAATATACTTCAACATCAAGTCGGCAACCTACAGGAACAATTGGGTCAGATGACAGGGTTACGAGATCAGATCCTCCATCAAGCTTATGCGGATCGTGAGGCATACCAGCATACCCTAGCTAATATACGGGCACAGTATTTTGGTCTAGGAGATGAAATTCCAGAGGTCTCAATAGGACCTAATAACCAGTTAGACCAACCAGCACCTCACAACATAGAACCGAGGAAAGCGAGACTTTGAAGAGGATCACAAGAGGACCTTGCAGACGGAATAGAGCTAGAGGAAGGAATGGACGAAGTAGATGAGGATGAACATAGTGATGTAACTAATGAATAGGTCCATTGCAGGATAGGACTTATAAATTTTGTGTACAAATATCGAAGGGGTGAGATGTATGTATAGTAATTGTTAATGAATACAAATAGTAGTGCTATCTAGTTGTCGTGTGGTAGGATGTGTGGAATGTTGTATATAGCACTATCATCATGAATGTAATCGTCACATTTTGTGTATAAATGATGATTACCTGTGACTATTTGATTTAATTTAAATATGGTGTTCTTACATTTTATTACTTAATTATTAATTTTGCAATATAGATGGCCATAGATGTGGTCGAGGAAGACCCCGATTGAATCGTCAAGATGAACCTCAACGACATCGTGAGCGAACTCCTGCACATGAAGAACCCCAAGCATAGCCACCTGCTACAGGAGACAACCTAACGGCACAAGCCTTGCAACAAATACTGCTATTTATGCAGCAACAAGCAAATCAACCCCAACATCAAGACCCCCATGAGCCGATATTGGTTGCGCACGATAAAATGTTGGAACGATTTTTAAGGTTTGACCCTACTGAATTCCTAGGCGAGCCGGATGATATCAAGGTCGAGCGTTGGTTAGAGAAAATGGAGAGCATATTCTCGGCGTTACAATATACGGAAGAGGAACAAGTTACTTTGGTTGTCTTTCGCCTAGAAGCTTCTGCTCGCAATTGGTGGAGAACAATTGAAGAAAAGTGGAATCAGAGGGAACACAGAGAACCTGGAATAACTTTGTACGAGAATTCAAGGATCAATACATACCACCAGTGGTTAGAGAAGCTAGGAGGGATGAATTTTATCATTTGAAACAGGGAAGTATGACAGTGGCCCAATATGAGTCTGAATTTCATCGTCTGTCTAAATATGCGCCAAGCTTGGTCAATACGGAAGAGGATAAATTATACAAGTTTATACGTGGGTTGAAAATGGAGATACAAGATAGACTATTATCAGTTGAACTAGATTCGTATACTGCTGTAGTTAGAGCAGCAGCTAGAGTTGAAAGTGGTATTAGTCGTCATGGGTTACAAAAAGGGCTGCCAGCAATTTTAAACCGCCCTCCTTTGATCGATTGGCACGCAATCAAAAATTTTAGCGGGTTAGCTATGGAAGTACGAGTGGAAGTAAACAACAAATACGCCCAGAGATACAGGGAAAATCGTGTCCTCGTTGTAACAAAACGGGTCATGATCCATCCCAATATTGGCAGAAACTTGGAAGATGCCTCAAATGTGGAAGCGCTCAACATCAGATAAAAGATTATCCTATAACGGCACAAACAAGTGACAAGCAGAAACCCGCGCAAGGACCAGGAAGTAAAAATGATCATGGGAAAAATGGGCCAAGACCTAGGATTCCAGCACGCGTGTTTGCACTCGGATGGCAATAAGCACCAGAAGACACGAATGTAGTAGAAGATACGATACTCGTATCTGAAGACTATGCTAGAGTTTTACTTGATCCAGGATCATCACATTCGTTTGTGGCCCCTCATTATGCACATAAATTGCGTTCACCTATAGAACAATTACCATATTGCCTAGAAGTTTCTACACCGATGGGCACTAGTCGGTGATTGACTCAATATATAAATCATGCGATGTTGTTATTGGCGAAAAACAATTTCCGGCTAACTTAGTTTTACTACCAATCCATGAGTATGATGTCATATTAGGAATGGATTGGTTGTCCCAGCATCACGCGCAAATGGATTGTCATACCAAAACTGTTAAGTTGTGTGAACCCAGGAGACCTGAAATAGAATTGATAGGAGCAGCTCGCGTTATCGTAGCTCCAATTATTTCAGCAATCAAAACGAGGAAAGTGCTTTTCAAGGGAGCTCAAGGCTATCTCGCCTTTATCATCAATAAGCCGAAAGATAGGAAAAATATAGATAAAATACCTATAGTATCTGAATATCCTACCGTGTTTCCTGAAGAACTTACTTCGCTACCTCCAGAAAGAGAAATTGAATTCACCATCGACGTCTTGCTAGGAACATCTCCAATAGCCAAAACTCCATATCGAATGGCCCCAATCGAGTTGCAGGAACTGAAGTCTCAATTGCAAAAATTATTGGATTTAGGATTCGTTCGACCCAGTACATCCCCGTGGGGAGCTCCAGTGTTGTTTGTCAAGAAGAAAGATGGGTCCCTACGACTATGTATTGACTATCGAGGATTGAATAATGTCACCATCAAGAACAAATACCCTCTTCCACGGATAGACGAGCTCTTTGATCAACTCCAAGGTGCCAAGGTGTATTCAAAATTCGATCTACAACAAGGATATTATCAATTAAGAATACATGAGGAAGACATATCAAAGACAACATTTCAAACCAGATATGGTCATTATGAGTTTGTGGTTATGCCTTTTGGTTTAACTAATGCCCCTGCGGCTTTCATGGACCTCATGCATCGAATATTCCATCCTTATCTTGATCAATTTGTGGTCATTTTCATTGATGATATTCTGGTATACTCCAAGACCAAGGAATAACATGAACAACATCTAAGACCGGTGTTGGAAAGATTGCAACAGAATAAACTTTATGCCAAACTTAGCAAATGTGAATTTTGGTTAGACAGGGTTACCTTTTTGGGTCATGTAGTGTCAGGTGATGGAATCTCGGTGGACCCCTCTAAAGTAGAAATAATTGTGAATTGGAAAAGACCTGAGAATGTAACAGAGATCAGGAGTTTCTTGGGTCTAGCTGGATACAATCGTAGATTTATCAAAGATTTCTCCAAAAATAGCCAGTCCATTAACCAGGTTGACACAGAAGCAGGTTAAATTTGAGTGGGACGATAAATGTGAATCTAGTTTCCAAGAATTGAAGAAACGACTTACAACAGCACCTATTTTAGAACTTCCTGAAGGAAATGAAAACTTTGTTGTCTACAGTGATGCTTCCAAGGAAGGATTGGGAACTGTACTTATGCAGAATGGAAAGGTAATCGCGTACGCATCAAGGAAGCTCAAACCTTACGAGATGAACTATCCAACAAATGATCTAGAATTAGGCGCTATCGTTTTTGCTTTGAAGAAATGGCGACATTATTTATATGGAGCGTCATTTACGGTTTACACTGATCATAAAAGTCTTAAGTATTTGTTTTCACAAAAGGAATTAAACTTAAGACAAAGGAGATGGATGGAACTTTTAGAAGACTATCATTTTTCCATTCAATATCATCCCGGAAAAGCCAACGTAGTGGCAGATGCTTTGAGTAGAAAAGCAAGTTTGGCTAGACTAATGATCAGAGAATGGAAAGCGTTAGAAGAATCGAGTTTTTGGAATCCTGAAATAACATGTACACATCTTTTATGTGCTAACCTGTCAGTGAGACCTACCTTGTTGGAAGAAATAAGTGTGTCACAGCAGAAAGATCTCAAGTTCCAGAAATTAAAAGAGAGAATTGTGCAAGGAAAGAGACCTGAGTTTAAAATAGGGAATGACGGAATCATACGATTTAGAAATCGAGTATGTATACCCAACGACGAAACTTTAAAGAAAGAGATCCTTGCTGAAGCTCACCACTCGAGGTATACAATTCGTCCAGGTGGGAACAAGATGTACAATGACTTGAAGCAACATTACTGGTGGGCAAATATGAAGAATCAAGTTGCTGAATATCTTTCAAGGTGTCTAACTTGTCAACAGGTGAAGGCTGAACATCAACGACCTTTTGGGCTCCTACAGCCTCTACCCATACCAGAATGGAAATGGGAATATATAACTATGGATTTCGTTACAGATTTACCTCGAACTAGAAGTAGTCATGATGCAATTTGGGTGATAGTTGATGGGCTTACCAAATCTGCACATTTTATTCCTATTAGGAAGACAGATAGTCTCCATAAACTAGCTCAAATATACATCAACGAGATTGTGAGACTACACAGTATACCTGCTAACATTGTCTCTGATAGAGATCCAAGATTCGTATCCCGATTTTGGAAAAGCCTACATGAAGCTTTGGGAACCAAGCTAAGCTTTAGCACTGCTGCTCATCCTCAAACCGACGGACAATCGGAGAGGATTATCCAAATACTTGAAGATATGCTGAGAGCATGTGTGTTAGACTTTGAAGGAAACTGGGATTCTCATTTGGCCCTAGCGGAATTCGCGTACAACAATAGTTATCAAGCAACAATTGGGATGGTGCCTTATGAAGCTCTATACGGAGGGAAGTGTAAGTCACCTGTTCATTGGGAGATTGATGATAAATGGATTCCTAAGAAGAAAAGTACTACGTCGTCACCATTTCCCAAGCTCGATCTAGTGCAAGAAGCTATCGACAAAGTTCAAATAATCCGAGAACGAATCCGTACAGCTCAAAGCCGCCAGAAAAGCTACGCAGATCAAAGAAGAAAAGATTTAGAGTTTGCAACTGGAGACGAAGTAGTCTTGCGATTGTCTCTACGAAAGGGTATGATTCATTCCAAGAAAGGTGGGAAATTAAGTCCCAGATACATTGGCCCTTTTAAAATACTTGAAAGAATAGGAACGGTAGCTTATCGTTTAGAGCTTCCGCCAAAACTTGCAGGAATGCACAACGTCTTTCACGTCTCAAGGCTAAAGAAATATCATCCTGATCCAGAGCACATAATCAAGGACACCGTTCCTCGAGTAATGGAGAATTTGACCTACGAGGAGAAACCATTACGAATAATAGATCGTCAAGTTCGAGAGTTGAGAAACAAAAATATTCCCTTGGTTAAAGTAGTATGGCAAAATCACGATAGGTTGGAAGAAGCCACTTGGGAAACGGAAGAAGATATGCGAAAGCACTACCCTGAATTATTTCTAGAAGAGAATTTGGAGACCAAATTCTTTTAAGGAGGGAAGGATGTAGGACCCCGAAATTTTAACTACTTGTAAAATTTTGTACATGGGTTTGTTTGTATGGTTTTCTTATAATATATAGTTTTGAGGGGAAACTCGAATATTTATTGTAGACTATATGTTAAGAATGTCACGTAACTCGGGCTAAATTGTTGAAGTCTTGACTATCTGAAGGACTTAGTTACAAATATATATTTGTTTAAAGTTTAATTTAATATAACTAATTCCTTAAAAAAATATATACAAATATATATATATTAGCTGATAATACACGTAGTATGATACATATTTGAGGGCATGCCACAACCTGCTTACTTACTTGGACACTAGGCAATTGGAGAAGAGAGAGTTGCTTATGTAGATAATTATAAGGTTTAATTAATGAAAAAAATATATTTTTAGCATGATAGGAACAATACACGTGTTGTAAGTCCAAGCGGCTACGATAATCTAGAGGGGGGTGAATAGATTATCTCCATCTTTTCGATTTCGCCCTCTTTTTCGAACCAAATGCTCAAACACAATAATAAAGGTGCGGAATGTAAACAAAACACGTCGATTTATAGATGTTCAACCCACCTAGGGCCTAATCCTCTACCACCCCAGTATAACCGGGATGTATTTCAAAAAGAAAAAGAATTTTATTAATTACCAAAATTAATACAAATTCAACTTACAACACCTTAAAGAGCACCACACTCTTCTTCAACAACACCTTTGGAGATTACCACAATCTCCCTTTGAAGATCACCACAATCTTCCTTCGACGGCACCTTGTGAAGATTACCACAATCTTCAACCTTGAAGAATACCAAATTCTTCAACACCTCAATAAGAAGATCACCACAATCTTCTTGCACCTATCACCTAGATCATCCAAGTGTGCTCTTACCACAAGAACACTCACAAGGATATCTTGTGTTTGAATGATAACCAAAAATCAAGATTACAACTCAATAATGAATATTACAATTTGAGTGCAAAGTGTAATCAAGAATAGCCTAGACCTCAAGGATGTGAAAGTGAAAAGCTAGGCAAAATTACAACAAGAATAATAACAATGAAGAACAAATATTTGCTTGAAGTGTATCTTGTTGTGTTGTATCTCAATTGTTGTTTTGGTTGCTCCAAAACTTCCTCTATTTATAGGAGATGATTGATCAAGCATAGGCTCCTCTTGGGGATTGAAAATCTACAGAAAAATACAATTAAAATCAAGAATATAGCTGTTAGAAATCAATCCCACATTTTAAAGAAATATGTCTGCTGTCAGACGGTCATATTGTTGCTGTCAAACCACAGGGCGACCGGTCGCACAGAAATAAAAGTTTGAAACGTAACACAGACAAAATACCGCACAACCGGTCAAGGGGTCTTGACCGGTTGACCAATCCTTGACCGTCCCCGCTTAAACATTTTTGCAAGGTTTAAGTTTAACTTCACAAACTTGCGAGTGACGACCCAATACCTCGACCGGACGATCCCCCTTAAACATTTTTGCAAAAATCATCTTGAGTATGGTTTAAGTTTGTCAATTTTTGTCGAAAACAAACTTTTAGTAAAAATATTTTAAACCAATCGGAAGTATTTAGACAACATTTAGGAACCTTGTTTAGAAGTGAAAACCCATTGACATAAAATTATTAAAAGTGTTGTCCAATATTATCGAAAATAACTTGATTTTTCTTCCGTTTCATTTATTTGGACAACCTTCAAAAACATCATCTTGGTGACAAAATAAAATCATCAAAATTAAGATAAAAATATGTATCAAACAATCTCCCCCTTTTTGATGATTACAAACCAAAACAATTTTTACACAAACTAAGAGAGCAATTTTAGAAAGTTGTCCAATTTTTTGTCCAAAATAAAAAGCCCAAGAAATAAATATGTTCTCACAAGCTCCCCTATCAACAAAAATTTAGTAAAAATATTTTAAATTTGTTCAATCGGATAAGTATTTAGACAACATTTAGTCCAACCTTGTTTAGAAAAAAGTCACAAAACCCTTTGGGCTAATGAGCCAATTTCCTGTTTCTCCCCCTTTGGAATCATCAAAAAGAATGTTAGGATGATAAAAACATCATTCAAATTTATCAAAGTGCGCCAACAATTCGTTTTATCAACCATGAAATAATTAAGCTTAGAATCCAAGGGAAAATTAGAGAAATGTATCATAAGAAATCCAAAAGCTCATTAGTTAGCCAAAAACATGATCTCAAAAAGATTTTAAGACATTGAACATAAGAGATTCATGTATGTGAAGAGATTTTCATAGAAGCATTTTAACGAACACTTGGCGGGCGTCAAACAATTGAAAAAGATATATATATCCCTTGTAAATGAAATCAAGCCAAGTTGTTCATACCATCACCAAAAGCAATTTTCAACATGTATCCAACAAATAATAGGCATAATCAAAGTAAATTCTTAAGGGTTCAACCCAATTGAGATAATTTAGCCAAAGAGAGATCAAGGCATTACCAATGCCATTAAGCAAAAATAAAGAGCCATTAAGAGATACATGTCAAGCATCAAACAATGCATATTAGACATTACAAATGTCCCAAAATATCCATCTAAGCAAAATAATTAAAGCATCTCAAATGCATTTAAGCAAAAATTAGAAAGAAGCACTTTTACCATCAAGTACTTCATACCAATTATCAAACAATGCCATATAAGAGTATTTTTACCATCAAATACTCCATCAATATCATGATTATCCACAAGTCATTATCAACTTGCAATTTTAACCCTTTCAAGAAAACAAGCAAATATCATTAGTGCAAAAGAGTTTTATAAAAGTTCATAAAAATACAAAGCAACATGAATGAAAATGCTAGAAAGTAAAGGGCTGGGGAACATCATTCTTCGTCCGAGGAGAATCAAGTTCCGGGAATAAGATCTTTGATGAATTTCTTCAATTTGCCGATAGACTTTTGCATTTTGGAGGTCTTTTGCTCCAAAGCCTCATACCTCGCCTCATGAAAAACCCTTAGCTCATCAAATTCGGCTTGGGTATACCTCCTAGGCGGTTGAGCACCGGTATTACCCTCCGGATTTCTCGGTTCGCCTTCCTCCGCCAATCTTGCGGCTTTGGCGTCATCAAAGTAGTCATTAGGATCGGGGGAATCTTGACCTCTTCCTCTAGCCATTTTAGTTGGTCGGATGTCCATATTTTTGCGCATAGTGACCATTTGGGAGATGTTATCAATGTCAAAGTCATTTTGAAATACCTCCGAGTTACATTCCGACGAAGGTAGTCCCGATTGTATAAGAAGTTTACAAATCCAATTTCCCATAACCAACTTCTTATTACCTTGAGTGATGGACTCGATAAGACATTGAATAAGTATGGCGCCAAAATTGAGCGGTTCCCTCCTAGCAATCTTATACGTCAAAAAATAATCCATGTTGCTAGGCATTTTACCCGCCTTTCCACAAATACAGTAGCGACAATTACAGATAAAATACGATGCTCAAGTGTCATCGCCAACAATGAATACTTTGGCCATACGCCCAAATATGTCTTAACTTCTTTCATGGACACCCCCAACATTTCATCATTCCAAGTACCACAAGAAAAATAGTCCCAACCACCTTCTCTAACACGCAAAAGCCGACAAATATCATTAGGAGTCCACCTAAAATGACGACCCCTTACAAACGAATTAACGGCAATCGGCTTCCTTTCAACATCATATTGCACCCACATATTGGCATAAAAGAGTTGGATAATTTCATCATCATATAAGACATAGGCATGCTCCCATAAAAACATCCAACCTTGCTCCTCAAAGAATCCTCTAATAGTGGGATATTCATTTGTAAATGTATTAAAACGACACATTTTAGTCCGAGCAATCGATTTTCCTCCCATTCCCGAATCTTCATAGTACCATTCCGCATATTTATTGATGAAATTAAGAACATTGTGGGAATGAGGAGCTTGAGGAATAAAAGATTTTTTACCTTTCGCCCAACGGCAATTTTGGAGCGAAATAGTTCCGCGGAGCTCGGTAATTTGTGCCCGAGAGAGTACGGGATTTTGAACATCATCACCTTCTTGAGCCACGTTTCTCTGGGCAGCTCGAATATCTCTTTGTTCGACTTCTTCTTGCCGATTTCTTGAAGAACCCTCTCCGCCCCTTCTACGCTTGGAGATGGGATTTCGACCGGTGGAATTCTTTGGGGGAGCCATATATGTAAGATTCTTGGGAAAATAAGAGGATTAGCAACAAGAATCGTGAAAAATGATGAAAAATTGAAGATTTTGGAGAAAGGGGGAATTTTTCTTGCGCAAGGGTTTGGGGAGGATTTTTGCGTCTCTTTTAAAATCGAAGATAGACGGTTTATATGTTGAGAAATTGCCATGGGCGACCGGTCAAGGTGGGGTGCAACCGGTCGACATGCAGGGCGACCGGTCGCCCCTGCTTTGACCGTCCCAGTGCAATTTTTCATTCTCCAGGTTTTTCAAAAATTCGATTTTTCACCCCAAAATTTTTAAAACTTTGCAAAAAGATAATTTTGGACCATATCCAACAAATACGGATTTCGGGAAATCATATATTCGAGAAAATCGAGACTTAACAAGTAGTGCCCTTTTAAGAGAATATTTGCAAAATCATTTAGGGGCACTTAAGGGGTTAAAATGAAATATCTTGAAAGATATGTGCATAAGCATAATATCGAGTTCTAAGAAAAATACGAGTGAACATACCTCGATAGTTTAAGAAACTTGATGACGAAATAGCCAATGAATATGAGATATATATATCCTACACAATTCTTAAATAAAATTTGCACAAAAGCACAAGTGTAGGCAAAGTAATAGGAGATATCAAAAAAAATACTTATGCTATAAAAAATCATAAGATATAATAAACCTCATAAGTCTAATTAAATGCACAAGAGTTTTAGAAATATAATGCAAGGTCTTCTTTTAAAAATTTTGAAACTCACAAATATATTGAAGACCTAAATTAAGAATAAATACTTGAAAACTCATTTAGCAATTAAGACATAAATAAAAACATGCATAGAATTAAAATAAAATGCATATATAAATGGGGAGATACAGTTTACCAATTACGCCATTTCCATGGGTTGTGTCTTTCCCATTGTTGATGATATCTTCCCCTTGTGAAGTCACTTTGTTGATGATGACTTCTTTGATTATTCCATTTCCAAGGTTTGTTGCTTTCCCATTGTTGAAAGTCTCTTCTTCTTTGAAAATCATCTTGTTGATGATGTCTTTGCCATTTTCAAGGATTGTGTTCTTCCCATTTTTGATTGTACCCTCTTCTTGGAAATTGGTTTTGTTGAGAATAGTTTCTCCTTCTTTGATCAAATGAAACGGTCATTTGATGCCTTCTTGGCGGTATGAATTTCCTTTGATCATTATTTCGCCGGGTACCTAATAAAACATTATTTTTTGGTACCCTCAAGTGTTTGGGTCCTTTAGGATTAGCTTTGAGACTTTTAGGTCTCCAACAATAATTAAAGTTATTTCTAGCTCGACAAGTATTTACGGTATGACCCCTTTTACCGCAATAGAAGCATGTAATAATTTTAGGAGCATAATGACCAACGTGCTTAGAGACTTGATTCCTTTTCATGTGATTGACACCCTTAGACTTATGATCAAGTTCTAGTTTCGAATTATCACAACAATCAACAATATCGGTCATTCTATTGGTACTCAAGTTGGATTTTAATAAATCCTTTTTCATGCAATCAATATTCTCAACAAGAGTATTATTTTCTTTTTCAAGGTTTCTAACCTTGTCAAGTGTGGTGGTGTGAGCACATGATGGTGATTCATAGGAAGTGAATAAACTATCCTTATCATTTTTCAAAACATTGAATTCCTTTTTCAAATTTTTGTACTTAACAAGCAAGCTTTGGAATTCATTTTGTAGATCATCAAAATCATTTTGCAAATCACTATAATCATTTTGAATAACAATATCATAAGAAGTAGAGGGTTTAAGACATACCTCATTTTCTTCTTCGATGCCCATAAAACAATATTCAACTTCTTCATAGTTGGAAGTTGCAAGAGGCTTGTTCCTTAAATTTGAGCTTGTATCCCTTTGAGAAGTAGATGCTTTTGTTTGAATCCTTTCATTTGCAAATACTCCATAGATGGCTTCCAATTTTTGCCATACTTTATGTGCCGATCGAATTCCTACAATATGTTCATATTCCAAATTAGTAAATGAACAATACAAAATATTGAGAGCTTTACCGTTTAAGGAGATGATTTTCTTTTCTTCATCATTGAGCTCTTTGAAGCCTTTGGAGGTGTGTGGTGTATCTTTCATCGGAATGGATTCTCCATTTATAACGGTGTTCCAAATATCAAACCCGCAACCTTGTAAATAGCATTCCATTCTTTCTTTCCAAAATATAAAATTTTTGGAATCAAACCGAGGTGGCTTGGTGGTGGAGGTGCCGGAAAGATGAGCTTCGTTCGTAGCCGACGATCGTTTCTCTTCACTCGCGATGTGAAACGAGCTTGCCAAAGAGTTTGGCTCTAATACCACTTGTAGCGGCTACGATAATCTAGAGGGGGGTGAATAGATTATCTCCATCTTTTCGATTTCGCCCTCTTTTTCGAACCAAATGCTCAAACACAATAATAAAGGTGCTGAATGTAAACAACACACGTCGATTTATAGAGGTTCAACCCACCTAGGGCCTAATCCTCTACCACCCCAAAGATATCCTGGATGTATTTCAAAGAAAAAGAATTTTATTAATTACCAAAATTAATACAAATTCAACTTACAACACCTTGAAGAGCACCACACTCTTCTTCAACAACACCTTTGGAGATTACCACAATCTCCCTTTGAAGATCACCACAATCTTCCTTCGACGGCACCTTGTGAAGATTACCACAATCTTCAACCTTGAAGAATACCAAATTCTTCAACACCTTAATAAGAAGATCACCACAATCTTCTTGCACCTATCACCTAGATCATCCAAGTGTGCTCTTACCACAAGAACACTCACAAGGATATCTTGTGTTTGAATGATAACCAAAAATCAAGATTACAACTCAATAATGAATATTACAATTTGAGTGCAAAGTGTAATCAAGAATAGCCTAGACCTCAAGGATGTGAAAGTGAAAAGCTAGGCAAAATTACAACAAGAATAATAACAATGAAGACCAAATATTTGCTTGAAGTGTATCTTGTTGTGTTGTATCTCAATTGTTGTTTTGGTTGCTCCAAAACTTCCTCTATTTATAGGAGATGATTGATCAAGCATAGGCTCCTCTTGGGGATTGAAAATCTACAGAAAAATACAATTAAAATCAAGAATATAGTTGTTAGAAATCAATCCCACATTTTAAGGAAATATGTCTCACATCAAACGGTCATATTTTTCTTTGTCAAACCCGCAGGCGACCGGTCGCACGAAATAAAAGTTTGAAACGTAATACGGACAAAAATACACAGGCGATCGGTCAAGGGGTCTTGACCGTCGGCCGAAATACCTTGACCGTCCCCTTAAACATTTTTGCAAGGTTTAAGTTTACTTTGAAACAAACTTGCAGTGCACTCGACCCTGAAGGCGACCGGTCGGCCGACCGACCGACGGCTCGCTTGATTTTTCTTCCGTCTCATTTTCTGTTTCAAAAATCATCTTCAGGTATGGGTTGCCCTATAGGGCGACCAATCGACCTCGAGACAGAAAAGTTGTCCAATTTTTGTCAAAAATAAAACCCAAGAAATACTCCGAAAATTTAGTAAAAACATTTTAAACCAATCGGAAGTATTTAGACAACATTTAGGAACCTTGTTTAGAATTGAAAACCCATTGACATAAAATTATTAAAAGTGTTGTCCAATATTATCGAAAACAAACTTGAGGAGATACTCCGAAAAATATTAAAACCATTTTTTAAATCATTTAGGAGTATTTGGACAACCTTTAAGAATATTGTTTTGGTGACAAAATAAAATCATCAAAATTAAGATAAAAATATGTATCAAACACGTGTAGGCTAAAAAGCCAAGGATTGAGGATTAGTTACCTTGTATGTTTATCAGATTACCAATACATTTATAAATATATATAATATAAATAACACTTAAAAAAAAAAGAAAAACCATTAAGAGAAGAGAATAAAGCAATTAGTAGTGAAGAACAAGAAGAAACCGAATAGAGAAGGTGAGTGGTCAAATTTTAAATTTACTTTTTAGTTGTGTCTTCAAATTCTTTTGGAAGAAAATCTTGTTGATATGTGATCTTGATTTCGTTAATAATTGTGTACAAAAAGAAAAAAAAACAAAGGTTAGAAATTCATTTGAAAGTCATGACTTGCACTTTACTTGGTAATCCACCACTGTACCTTGCCAAGATATTAACTAAAAATTAGGATTTTGTTTTGGTACTATTTACTTAAGTTAATATGCAGTACAAAGAAGTCCTTCAGTTATAAGAATGCTAGATTGGAATCATGAATTTACACTTGAGAACTTGTACTTAACTAAAGGTACTGCATGGAGTTTCTTTTGATTAACTTGGTGGAGTTATGTATTGTAATTAATCCAAGATTAACTAAATCCAAAGTATAAATTGTTTGTAATACGTACTAAACCAGAACTTATTAATTATAAATATACCCCTGTTAATATGTATTCTTTAGAGAATTAATCAATTTAGTTGAATATGGGTTATAAACTCTATTTGGAATTGTAAAAGTTATGAACTAGAATATGAGTTAGTTTGTAAGATTAACGTGTACGAATGTATCATTTAATTAACTATCATTTATAATTGGTGAAACTGGAATAATATTACATCTGCTAAGTGGCGTGGTCAAATAATTTAATATCTTATTTAAATAGTTAAGTTCTTTTGAAATCTAATTTACAGAATTGTTATGTAAAGTTATTATATTGTTTTCTTTCAATTTCATCAATCATATGCCAATTCAAAATGATAGATATATGTGTCTTCGTTATTTGGTAAGTGTCGGGCCCTAGTGTGGTGTGGATAGGGCGGAGTTTGGCTGGTCAGACAAGGGTCTGCAGTCTTAAAAGGTTCTACGCTATCCACAACCAAATCCCACCGCCTAAGAACGGAGTGTTCCGAGGGTAGAAGTGGGTCGTAAGATCGGTATATTCTGGAATATGACTTCTCCGGTCTTCGCGAGCCCCAGTGTGGAGAGTCGAGCCATAGTGTGGTGCAATAAAGGGGTAAGGCTTTACGCCAACGCAATAAATGAGTGATAAGGGAGAACGGGGGTCACTTACTGTTAATGAACGGTCCCTCCGTTAATGTGACATTTGAATTAATTGTGTTACAGATTGATTGAGTGCATGTTGTTATTGAATTGAAAATGATTTCACTTATAAAAAAAAATTAATGAATCTTTCTTAACATTAAATTTTTCTAAAATGCCACACCTGCACCCACTCACGGAGGTTTTCCCCTCACGTACATATTTTTCTAAAAAAATATTTCAGGCGATAATCTAGGCGACAACGAAGAGGTTGAGAGATTTTCCTGAACTGATTAGCTAGTGCCAGGAAAGAGGCGTTTTGCTATAGGCCTTGACGGCATCCTTGTACATATATATATATATATATATGACGTGTTTTGGTTAGAATAATGATTGTAACAATAGTCTTATTTATAGGAGTTGGAGACTTGGTCAGCTTTTCTTCTTTCTTGTAATTTTGTTACGATGTACGTTTGGCTTGTAATAATTATACGAATAGTATGCTCTTCAGTTAATAGATAGTAGATTTTGATTATTATAATATCGTAAGTTCGGGCGTGACAGAATAAGCAAAGTTTTGCCCGATCTTTCAGAGTATATGGAAAACAGTGCATCCTAAGCTGATCCTCATTCAAATCCTGTAGAGAAAAGGTTTGAATGACTGAATAGAATTCCCGAATGAAGTTTAGAGGATCTTCATTCGGCATTCCATAAAATGACGGTAACTGATTGAAGTTGTAATACCCCAAATTTTCAAAATATATAAGTAGCATAATCTAATAAAAAATGTGTATTTAAAGCGAACGAATAAGACGTGTCTCAAAAGTAAGCAGAACTATTTTATTAATAACCCAAATAATTCATCACACTTCCGTTGCGCCACTCTGATTTTGTAAAACATAGTTTAATTACAAAATATCATAGCGCAACTTGTAACAACTCAAAATTTCTAGAATCCCATGTAATTCAATAAAAGAAAGTATTTATGAAACATAGCTTTAAATTAAAATTTGGATTCAAGTAAACAAAGTACTTTGATTCCAAACACAACTTTTAAAAATAAAATACTAGTATTCAATAAAAAATTCAAAAGCATTGACAATAATAAAATATTTCTAAAAATCAAATAACTAAAATTTTTTATTTCACATCCACCGCCTCCAATCCTCGCTCGTGCTCCTCAACCTGAAAAGTGTTAATAAATATGGGGTGAGCTTTCAACTCGCTCCGTGGGGACACGTTTGTCATAATTAAATACATCAATAGGCATAGTCATAATCATTCAACATGTAATTTACACTGACTGGCCAGTTACTATATAGCACAGTGGGTACAACCTAAGGATACATTTGATCCTGGTCCTTCTTACAACCCCAGAATAATATAGCACTGCGGGTTCACCCCGAGGATACTTTTGATCCCGGAGCTTCTTACGGCCCTTAGCTAACTTGATTTCCTTTCACATTGCACATAAACGAATACACATATATGGAGCATTTAATAATGACAAACAATAAGTTAATAGAAACATCTCCACCTTAAAATAATTGCAGATATCTTGTGCCAAGAATGTAAAAAGATATAGTAAATCATGTTCTTCTTTTCTGGCTAGGTGGCTAGGTTGGTGTGATTTCAAACAGTATATGGATGCTGTAAAAGAAACAACAAAAAGCTAGTTCTAGAGATATACATGATTATAGCAGAAATTATTTGTAAAAAGTGTAAGGGAAAAATTAGTATTTATAATGGTATTTCTTTGATGAAAATTTTATAAGAATTATATTTTTGTTTTAACATTACAAATCATAAATTGATATCCTTTCATCTACCATCATTAAGCTAGGAACTTTTCAAATCCATAACTGAAATTTCATTCAAAATGACTAATTAAATATAATATATTATGATTTTTAAATTAAAAATCTGATTTGATAAAATTTAAGGTTAGAAACCCTAATTGAAATTTCTGCACCAAATTATGAAATTAGGGTGTATTGAAAGAATGTGTATTTATAAGATGATTTTATGAAGTTTGAAGATAAGTAGGGTTTGTTAATGATATGATAAAACTTGTTTTTTTTCTAAATCTAATACGAGTAAAATTCTATCTTTATAGGGTTTAATAAAAATATGGATCGTAAAAGGATAATGATTGAATTATAATAAATATTAATATCTGATAAATAAATTTATAATTTATATAATAATTAAAAAATACGGAATATTACATACTATCCCCCTTTAACAAAATTTCGTCCTCGGAATTCGTTGTCTTAACAAAGTTCATAGAAAATAGTGTCATTTTTTTACACGAGGAATTCTTGTTTAATATTGAAAGTACACATGCAAAAATACTTTTAAAAAAATGATGACTTTAACTTATAAAATGTACTTTTAAAACATGATAATATAAACTATTTCATGGATAAAATGAATAGTGTGACATAATAAATTGTGTACCTTAAGGAATCCGACGAGATATGGCGGAGGTGGATGTCACTAGATAAATTTTTTTTTAAATTTGAAAAGATATTTTTTTTAAGTCTACAGACCACTTGTAGCGCCCCAAATTTTCAAAATATATAAGTAGTTTAATCTAATAAGAAAGTGTATTTAAAGCATGAGTTATCTAAAAAGTAAGCGAGTTTGTCCATTTTATTAATAACCCATTATAACTTCATTGTGTTGATTTTGTAAAATAGTTTATTACTTTGTCATGAGTTATCCCACTTAATTCAATAAAAGAAAGAACTAACCTTAAATTAAAATGGAGTCAAGTAAAAAAGTACTTGCATTCCAAACACAACTCTTTAAAAATAAAATACTAGTATTCAATAGAAAATTCAAAAGCATTGACAATGTTAGTTCTAAAAATCAAATTCTAAAAGATTTTGGGTTGAAGCCAATCCTCGCTAAAATCTGACATTTTATACTGAGAATAGATGCATGATCAATTTGTCATAATTAAATACATCAATAGACCCCATAACATGAGATTTGGACGGGGAGGATGCCAAATGTCGGATATTTCAAGATATTTGGATGTAAATGCTTCATCCACAACAATGGCAATGACAACTTGAAAGCTTTTGATGCTAAATGTAAAAAGATATGGTAAATCATGTATCTTTTGGGATACTCAATTGAAAGTAAAAACTTATAGAGTGCTAAACAAAGAGGACTATGGTCACGAGAAAGTATTAGTAAAAAGTCTATCCATGTGGTTTTGATGAACTTAATGTTAATGGAGAAACATAGATGAGTTAAGCTAGAACTTTTCAAATCCATAACTGAAATTTCATTCAAAATGACTAATTAAATATAATATATTCTGATTTTTAAAAAAAATCCTTATGTTGATGCGGAAATGTGAGAGCACTCAATCCTGAAGAAGTTGAGATAGTTGAATCTCAAAGGCATTGGAAGGTCTATAATTATTGAATGATGATGAAGAAGGCTAAAATTATAATTTATATAATAATTTAAAACAACTTAGTTTTTTAGCTCATAGTTCTATGCTTGAGACAAGAGGTCGTGAATCCGGACACTTACTCCACCAGATTTAAGATGGTTTGAGACCATCCACTTAAGTTAATCATTGGAGATGTCGAGAGATGGGATAAGAACCCTTTGCAGATCCGTTCAACATGAAGCTATGTTTACTTATTTCATTTCAAAGATAATAAAGAAAATCAAAAGCAAACAAAAGATGTGTCTCAAGCATTGGAAGACACACATTGGATTCAAGAGAACGAGATCAAACATTGAAGAAGAGTTGAATCGTCTTTGAAGACTTAGCCGGAAACAATTATTATGCAAAGACAAAGTATGGGAATTAGTTCAAATGCCTACTCACCAAAATGTCATTGGTACTAAGTGGGTATTCAGAAACAAGATGAATGATAAATGATCTGTAGGCAGAAATAAAGCAAGATTGGTAGCCAAAGGGTATTGCCAATAGGGAGGTACATATTTTGATGAAACATTTTTGCTTCATTCTAACCCCCTGGAAGCAATAAGGATGTTTCTTGCTTATCTTTGCAAAAAAAATTTCAAAAGCAAATATATCAAATGGATGTGAAAAGTGCATTTCTAAATGGATTTTTAGAAGAAGAAGTCTATGTTGAACAACCTCCAGAGTTTGAGAAGAAAACTATTGGAGACAAAGTATACAAGCTCAAGAAGGCATTGTATAGATTGAAACAAGCACCAAGAGCATGATATGACACATTGTCAAAATTTCTAATTGACAATGGATTCACCAAACGAAAAGTTGATAGAACACTCTTGAAATTCAAGATGGAGAGAGTATCATTTGCTTGTTCAAATATATGTGGATGATATCATCTTTGGATCCACAAACAAAACACTCGAACTATAACCAATAACTAAAGTGTGATATGTTCTCAAATGTCAAATGCAAGGGAAGTTTGGAATAAGCATGATGGGAGAGCTGACTTTCTTCATAGGACTTCAAGTCAAGCAAATGAAGGATGGAACCTTCATATAAGTCAAACCAAGTATACATGTAAAATTTAGAGAGATTTAATGAAGAAATTTGGTATGGAAGTAAAGTCATCGATGAAAATTCCAACTGTACACTTCAATCAAGATGTATATAGATGCGGAGATGGCAAAGTTGTTGATCAAACCGGATATAGAGCCTCATTGGATCATTGCTCTATTTAACGCAAGAATAAGTTCGCCGAACCAGATCAGTGTCATTTTGTGATAGATCCAATATGAAGTCAAATAGGCACTAGGCCAAACATCACCTTTGTTGTAGGTGTATGTGCTAGATTTTAATATGCACCAAAAGAGAGTCACATAAGCTGCGATCTAAAGAATCTAAGGTATTTGAAAGGGTGTCAAGAAGTTAGCTTATGGTATCCAAGGATGGAGGATTCAATCATTTAATACGAGAAATGTCACCATCACAAGTCAAGTGGAAAAGGCTTCTCGAACAAACTCATTTTGAAAATAGATATCCCTTCAACGGGCTATCTTTGGATGTAGAGTGAGAGAAGTACGATCGGGAAATTTTACAAGAAAACCTCGCAGTACATCATGTACTGTCAAATGCTTGGAAATAGATTGGTTTCTTGGTTCCAAAGTGAAGAGGAAAGAAACAAAACTCAATAAGCTACATCCACAAGTAAGGTTCAAAATCAAACTGAAAAGTGCATAAGGTGCAATTCCAAGGAGTCAAGCTGGATTGTGAATAAGTCAGTGGTCCAAGTTATCTGGATGAGACAAAAGTCGAGACTATGATATTGAAGAAAGAGAAATTCCAATTATGTGTGATAATAAAGTGTTATTGCAATAACTTCGAAATCCAATGACAACTTGATGAAAGCACTCTTGGAGTCTTAGTGTTGCACTCAAGAACAAAACATATTGATGTCGAAAGATTCCATTTTATAAGGGATCATGTTGAAAAGAAAGACATCACTTTGTAATACATCTCAACTCATTTCATTTCCATAAGCGGATGGTGGAAGACACATATTCACTAAACCTCTATTTGAATCAACAAAACCACCTTTCTCTCTCTCACAAACACTCTCGTTTTAAATGATGTGAGGCAAAGCAAATTTTTCTCCTTGCAAGTTTTGAAACCCTAGTTCTAAAAGCCAAGATTTTTCGTTTCATCTTGAAACAAGCACCAAAGCATTATTTTCTAAGAAAATAGAAATTCACCTCATATGATTTTGTAAAGATGTCCAAGAAGATCCACTCAAACGGGATCGAAATAAGCATGATGTTTCGACAAAAATTTCAAGGAATCTTTGAAACAGGGATTTTTAGAAGATGATCGCCCCTGGTCAAGAAGATTCTTGACAAGATTGAAAATCGATCAAGAAAGGATTTTCTCACGATGGAGTACTCTCATACCTACTCTAATAGTTTTGACCGAAGATGGGAGAGAGCTTTTCAAATTGGATAAGTTTCCATGTTCTATGTGAAAGCGAAGTTCATGACGATGAGATTAGCTTTTGAAGGGGCGTCATCCCAAAGGATGGAGGATTCATACGATAAGGACATTAAAATCATCCATGCTTGATGACCTTGGTTTCTTGGTTCAAGAAGAAACAAAACTCAATAGCACTACAAAAAGTGCTAGCTGCGCAAACAGCAAAGTTATCCGGAGACAAAAGCCTTAGAAGGATTGAAAGAAATAGATTATGTGAAAGACGTTAACCTAGTTCTTTGCTGGAAGGAAATTGTCAAGCCCGAGCATGTTGAAAAGAAAGACATCACTTTTTACATCTCAACTAAGAAGTCTATGATAAAGGATGATTACCAAAGGCATGGAGATCGTGTCCAAATGTGTCGATATGAAGTTAAAAGCTTTAAATCAACCGATGTCTCGAACTAAGCCTATATGGTGGTGATGGTTACAATATTGGAGGAGAAGAAGGTTAAGCTGAAATTTGAGTTTATTTTTATACCTACTCATTTGTGAAACGTTATCAAAAAGACCATTACTGATGGTGATCTTTTCGGAGGCTCGTTGGGATGTGGCATGATGATTGGCCATCTCATGGAGGTGAAGGAGATTGCCCTGAGACATGGAAAGTCGTTTCATGTCAACAAGAAGATGTTCAAAGCCAATCTTTATTTTCTCAAGGCGCTCGAGGCAAAGCGCATGCTTACCAGAAAGAGTGACACTAGTTAGGGTGAATCAACTGATCCTATTCCGGAAGACACATCTGCAACCACCCCAGCTCTCTCCCCTAAGCCGATTCAAAAGAAGAGAGTTGCTTCAACTAAAGCGATGTTCAGAAATCTTTCCCCTTTGTAGCCAAGAAAGCACTGCCCCAAGCACCGCCAAGTCCACTAAATCTCCCGATTCAAAAGCCCAACTAAGCAACCGTAGAGAAAGTAGAAGTCACACCGCCCTGCACTGCCGCCCTAGAGATCGAGAAGAATACATCTGAATCTTCTCCGGTCGTGAAGAAAAAATGGTCAGATGTGCCTCGCAAGCCAGCTGCAGCAAAGAAGATAAATATGGTGGAGCCAGAAGTCACCGAAGAAGCTGAAGAGAAAGAAACCTCTTGTTAAGACCAAAAGAAGAAGACTTGTTCGAAAGTCCAAATTGGAGAAAGTTGAGTCCGGCACTCAGCCTACCAAAGAGATTGCTGAAATCCAAGAAGAGCAGTCAAAGGAAATTGATGGTGGTGATGCAGTCACCATGGAGAAGGAGAAGACTGCTGATGTCAATCAGCAGACTACCGAAGACCCAGCTGTTTGAGAGACAACTGTGGAGGAACATTGAGCTGAGACAGCCAAGCATACTGAAGAAAGAGTTGTCCAGTCCCCTCAGACGGATGCTAAAGAACCTGAGGAAGAACATACTCCACTCGCCACCATTCAGGAAGAAGGAGATGATGATGATGATGATATGGTGATGTTATGTCCTGTCTATCCTGATATCCAGGAGAGACTGAGGATATGGAGAAGCTGGAAGCTAAGTTACTCAAGATATCAACTTCAGCACCCAAAATTTATTGAAGAAAGAGGAGCTTATGAGTTTCTTGGGTAATATAGCCATCAGCTCCGTCCTTGATCCTAATTTTTGCATGACCATTCTCTCTCAGAGGATGGATGAATAGAAAAAGAGAGAGCCTTGGAGAAGGCAAAAGCAATAGAAGAAGCAAAGAAGCCTCACTCTTGTCCTTTCTCTGATGTACCAAAACATGCCATGGACTCAACTGACAGCAACGACAGTGATGTTGAAGAGATAGATCCTGCTGTTGCAGCTGAGAAAGCTGAATTCAAACAGGCCATTAAAGAGTCCAAAGAGATGCATGAGCAGAGAATGCAAAAGGGTCTAGGAGAATCTTCCTCAATCTTCTTAGTCCATGACGTTATGGATGTGGTGCATAACCTAGCTGTCAATATGCTGCTACCACATCCCCAGTGCACTCATGAGATTGCACCAGTATTATTGGCAATGAAGCTAAGGATGGTGAAGAAACGGGCATCTTAGCTAAGCCAACTCCTGCAGAAGGTGTTGAGATACCTGCCCCCATGGCTGATCACTCAAAGGGAATCACAGCCGAGTCTCAGGTTTTGAGTAACCCCACCACTCATGACTCAGCTGGTGCGCCAGCTGAGGGGGAAGCTCTCACCACCACAGTTAGGTCGGAGGATGTTGTGGGAGACCAACCAATGAAGTTTGGAGGCGAAAGTGAGAATCAAAATGATCAGTAGAGCGAAGTTAACGAAGCTCCGATGGTTCAGGCTGTCTCAGTTGAAACTTCATCTTCACTTAAGTGATGACATCAAACAAAATGCGGCTAAGGCACATGATGGAAAATGAGGCCATGGGAGTTGAGACTACTGGCCCTGAAAGTGCAATCCTAGGAGTTGAGACTCCAACGGATGCCACTGAAGACCCCAAGGCAACTTCGTCTGCTGAAGGTATATCTGTCCAGGACACTGTTGCGGTTGAGACTGCACACAGGGATGCCCAAGGCCCACCAGCGGTTGAGACTCCTGAGGGTGTAGAAGGCCCAAAGTAGGTTGAGACTTCCTTAGGTAAAGGAACTAAAAATGAGCCAACTCCTCATGTGGAGGTTGCTGATGAAGAAGAAGAAATCAGCGCCCTTCATGATTCACAGGAACATG
This sequence comes from Rehmannia glutinosa, assembly GCA_016081115.2. NCBI lineage: Eukaryota > Viridiplantae > Streptophyta > Magnoliopsida > Lamiales > Orobanchaceae > Rehmannia > Rehmannia glutinosa. The sequence continues at coordinate 484,911 of JABTTQ020000535.1, read as the reverse complement.
TTGATACCAAATTCCTTGAATCAGAAGATGAAGCTGAGTCCACCCCCATTGGTAAATCTAACAGGGACACAGCTGATGAGGATGCTCAGGCCACTCGGAGCCAAGTCAGTGACATAGCTGCTACGATGAATTTTGTATTAATTGATGGGCCACCCCCAATGGCACCATCACACTCCGAAGCTGATAAGTCAGCCGAGGTACAGACAACTCAAAAGGAAGCCACAACTGATACCGAGGAAGTTGTTAAGATAGCTGAGGATCATTCGACTCAAGAAAGTAACACAATCGCCGGGATGCCAACGACAAACAAACAAAGATTTGAGGCATATAGAGCTGAAGAAATATTAAAAGAGTAGGGAAAGACTCCACAAACTGAAGATGTTGAGATACCTATATTTCCTGAAGATCTTTTCGTGGAATATTTTCCGTTTGAAGCCCATATTCCGTTCGAAGCCGAATCGACTGTGGAACAAGCCTATTACAATGTCCAAGTACCCTCAGAAGAACTTCGAGCTCTAGGTGAATCTGCAATTATGCCTATTGGGTTTGACTTTGATGCAGTATGGCCAGAAGATCAGTCTGCTGAGACAGCTGACTTCAGGAAAGCATTTAAAGCCATTGTGCTGAGATCGAGAAAATGGAGCATGGCTTTGCACCTTTGGACTAGAGGCTTGACAACAGGGATGTTGCGATCACCGGAGACATCAGAGGAATGGTTTTGCAAATCAAAGAATGGGTCGGACAAGTGAAGGCATTGAGGAGAGAGCAGGTCACCTATTTGAAGTCCCTATTTGCTAAGATGGTGATCTGGAGCTCTGACAACCTCAAGTTCCAGCAGAGGCTACGTGACCACATTTTCAGGATAGACGAGTCTCACAGGTCGGACATGGAGTTGCTCAAGCTGCAGCATAAGAATGGGATTGCAAATTGGAGACCAACATGGAACAGCAAATTAAGGTTCTCCAAATAGAAATAAAGTTGATGGCAGCTGAGTCTAAAGCTATGAGGTCTGAATTCTAAACATCCTACTCCAAGTCACATGACTCGACCAATAGCAGGCTTGACTTCATCCTGAGTGGTATGTTCCCTGGCCTAACCCTACCGTTTGGTGATGATGCCAAAAAGGGGGAAGAAGGGCATGAGGGAGCTGAAGGAAGGGCAAAGGAGTGATAAGGAGGAAAATAAAGGGGAAGCATGCAAGGGGGAAGAAAGCTCAGTGAAGAAATCCCCACTAAAAATCGTGCTTGCTAAAACCCCACAACAAGGAGAAGTCACAACCTCAATTCTCAGTAGACTACCTAAAGTGGTGACAGTGGAAGAGAAAGCTGAAATGGCAGTCAAGGAATCAAGAAAAGCCATGGAAGTTGAGTTTGAGAAGGTAGGCATGGGGCATCTGTCGGCGGCGGGAGTCTTACATCCGAGCGAGAGGCGCATTAAGGATATTAAAGCAAGGTACGATGGCCCCCCAGTGGGACTATTGAAGGATTCCCCTGCAGCCAAACCTCTAAGAGAAATCACGACGCCTGATGCTGGATCTGAGCCCAGATCACTAGAGGAATTTCAAACTCCAGATGCTGAAGGTTATTTCAAGAACTTGACTCTACCGCAGGCATGGGACTTGTACTGGGAGAAGGGTCTCGACTTGTGCAAATCAGCTGATAAGCAATAGAGTTCCAGCAGTCACTCAACTGGGAAGGCACCAGTATAGTACACTCCCAGAGGAGGAGCTGAGTCAACAAGATGAAGGGGAAGGTCTGGAAGTAGTGGAAGAGGCAGAGGCACTCCACCACAACCAAGACCACAAGATATAAGGTACATTGATCCACATAAAAAGGGAATCAATTACTAGGCTGGGTATGACCATCTTGCCAACCTAGAAGTGAAGCGCAAGAATGAGGAGGCAGTGAGAAGGCAAGAGGCCGAAAATGAAAGCGTTATGTGTGAATGGGAGGAAAGGCAACGTAGGGATGACCCTGCTGCTAAGCGCGCATATGAGAAGAAGAAGAATGATGAAGAAGAGAAGAAGAGCAGAGGATGATAGAAGGAAAGCAACAAATGAAGAGAGTAGAAGGAAGCAGCCGAGGCATTGAAGATGGTCGTAACCCCTTCATATATTTTACTGAACTGTAAATACACAGTTGTAAGTTTTCTGTAACTTCATAGAGCTCTGATACCTATTGTAATAGCTTTGCTCTGATGCATGTTGTAATTCAAATGTATAGCTCTGACACAGTGTATAGAGTATACCTTGTAAATAGCTTTGTAAAGGACAAGAATGTTATGATCAATAAAATTGACATATTCAGCTCATACATTCTTTTAATGTACTTCTTGTGTTTGCTGTAATTTTTTATTTAAGTTTTGGCATCATCAAAAGGGGAGAAATTGTTAGGAAATTTATTATTATATTTTGATGATACCATGTAAAACTTGGAATAGGAAGTTGGCACCCCAGTTTCCTTGTATTTCTATTTTGTAATAGATAGGACTGCATGAGCTGAGTGAAGTCAGCTATGTTGAGAAATGCAATAAGTCAACTGAAGACTGAAGTGAAGACCTAGTTGTGTGTCAGCTGAGTGTAGTCAAGATGGAAGGCACAGACTCGACTGGAGGAGATCCAGCTGAGAGACAGCTGAGTAAAGGTTGAAGAAGTGACAGTCAAGTCAGTTAAGAGCCAAGTCTACCAGTTGAACTAACAGTGGAGTCATTCCTAAAAGGTTGGAGTTGACTCAAGTCAAAGGGGTAAAGGCAGCTATCAAGTAAAGTCGACTGATATTAATTTGTTGCACAGAAGTCAAGGATATTACTTAAAATAGTAATACATCCATGCTGCCATGTCTTAAAGTGCTCGTCCCAGAAGCGTGCAAAAGGAATAAACCAATGGGAAGTACTAAGCTTGTGTCAGGCCTTAAAAAGCTGCAGACATCATTTAATACGAGAAAATATCACCATCACAAGCTGCAAGTCAAGAAAAGACAAGCCAACGAACAAGAAGTATCATTTTGAAAATAACCTATCTTTTCAATGGGCAAATTTTCAAATGAGCACTATAAAAAGCTGAGGAAGCAAGAGAGAGAAGTACAACCAAGCAATGCGAAGCATACGATTTCAAAGAGATTTTACAAGCAAAACCTGCAAACACTCTCTCAAGCTAACTAAGAAATTCCTCAAGCCTAAATTCGAAGGAACTCGATCGAACACACTCTGTGAAGGAAACAATACTTCATCTAGTTGAAGAGGAAACAGTTTTAAGAACTAAAGAGCTCTACTCTCCAAGGTTGAAGGAGCTGTAGTAAGGTTCAAGATTGAACCAGAAGTTTTGGGCTCGTTGGAAGGTTGTGTGATCAATTCCAAGGGTTTAAAGAGAGCTGAAGTAACAAGGTAGCTGTCTTGTGAAGAAGTTGAGTCCCAGGAGAAGACAACTGTGTGATCAAGGCTATCTCGGACTGAGAACTACTTTGTAACATGATATGTTTCTTAGTGGATTCCTCCAGGAGTTGGAGAAGAGTGGATTAGAGGAATTACCCCATCCTCGAACTACTATAAAATTTGTTTGTGTCATTTACTTACAGCATTTTATTTTCTTGCTTATATTTGTATCTGTTGTTTAAGTTATATTGCTAACCCAGCTGATAATAACATTGCTAATAACAAGTGTTAAAAATAAGTTTAAAATTATCAAGGGTGTTAAGTCTTCTGCTAAACAAAAGCCAAATCAACTAAAAAGTTAAGTGTTAGCTGACCCAGCTGAGTCAAACTATCAACAGCTCAGTCAAGTCTGTGGAGTGGGTAACTTTGCTGAAGTAAGCCAACCTAGCTGTCCCTCAAGGACTTAGCTGATTTGAGTCAACTCTGTTAATATATTTTAAAAGGACTAAATTCTAAAAAGTTGGTAAGGTTTATTCAACCCCCTTTTTAAACCTTACACCACACCCCTTGTGACCTACAGGTATCCTAGGAGAACAAGATATTATATGTTGGTATACTCTAGTGGGAGTCTAAAAACCATTGGTTACATAGTATCAGACTTCCAAGGAGATGTTGACTCAAGAAAATCTACATCAGGATAATACATTATATGTTGGAGCCATTTGTTGGAGTGCCAAACAAACTTGTGTGGTAGACTCTACAACTTAAGTTTAATATGTGTTGCGTCAGCAGCTGCAAAGGAAATTGTGTGGCTGAAAAAGTTTTTTATAGATATCGAAGTTATACCTTGCACAAATCGGCCCATAACACTTAACTGTGATAATAATGGGGCTATAGCACAATCTAAAGAACTAAGATTTCATAAGAAACAGAAACATATAGAGAGGAAGTACCAGTTGATCCGAGATTTCATATAGAGAAGAGACACAATGGTTGTCAAAAAAGCGTCAAAGGAAAACTTAGTAGATCTATTTACAAAGAGTTTGCCTAAACGTGTGTTTGAGAGGCATGTTAATTATATGGGTCTTAAGAAAGTTCCGGACTTGGTCTAGTTAGTTTTGTGCTCTAGGAGCAAGCCAAAATATTATATTATGTCATTTGTTATTCTGAAATAAATTGTTCATTTTCTATATACATATTATTATACGAAAAAGGTTCGGGTTAATTATGTAGTATATGATCGTGTGGGTAAGTCTACAAAAGACAGGATCATAGGTTCTCATAATTAATGAATTGGTCCCACAGTTCTTAGATAAAGTTGGGCACTTTATTTAGGCTGCAATATTTTATGAAATAATATGTCTTGATTATTATAATGTATTTGTGTGAATTATTCACATTGATTGTATCAAGGGAGATTTAATCAAGGTTAAACTTCTGTTAAAGGGAGTTGAATCTCCAGTTATATTGGTTATGTTATTTCTCCTAATCCTGACTTTATTTTAAATAGATAATTACATAATTATTATTATTATTTGAATTGTCAATAACTGAAGTTTAATTATTACAAAGCAATACCTTGTAGTTTGAGAGTTTTGATTATCTAATTATCAGTATTTATGTAATAAATAATATGGAATTTGTAAGAAAATATCCTCTTGATATGTTTCAGTACTTGGATGTACAGAGTCACTGGCCAGTGCAATTGTTCTATTAGAGAGACTTTTCAAGTCAAGAGGATAAATATTGAATTGATTGACATAATTAATTTGTATCAATTAATTATTGATATTTTACAAAGGAGAAATTGTGAGGCCCGACTTTTATTAACATAAGATGCGATGTTGTAATAGTGATGAATTATTTGGCTATGTGTCACAATACCTATAATAAATAAACTGTGGTACTCATTTAATTATTTCTTCCAACGTCAATTACTCCTTCTTATTTTGAGTATACCTATCATATTTCCTCCTTAAGTATTAATTCTTTGATCGATTATTTTATGACTTGAGTAATATTCGATCACTTAGAATTTAGGAGACTTATTTCACTAAGTGTCATATATCCAATAGAATTAAGAACTTAATTTTAAAATAAGTAATTATGAGACTCATAAATGATTGTGAGACTTATTATCAATTTGGGATTTATAATATACACCAATTATCATCAATTTTGGGACAAAAAAATAAAATATCATGGTATAATTCTTATAGGGGACGGCCAAATAGGTATTTGGTGTAGAAATAGATTTCAATCCTTATACAAATACTTCACCTTATACTATAATACATTCCACCCAACCAACTTTCATTTTCTTTGATATATACACATTATTATTATTACACACCCTTATTTTTCCCTCCTATATTTTTATATATACCTATACATCCTTTTTACTCAACTTTAATAAAAGAAAAGAAAAACAAAAATTTAATCATCCTACATCCAACACTTTCGGCCATAGCAAGCATAGGAAGGGAATCAATCCCATTTTTTTTATCCTACAACATTCTTTACCCCCAATAATCTCCATTACAATAATTAACTACCAAAAACAAATAATAACCTTACAAACACACCTTTCGGCCTTATCAATTTAGGGGGATGTCAAACCTATTTTTTTTATCCTATTACACCACTTACCTCCCAACAATTCACATTTCAACACCTAAACACCAAAACATAAAAATTAGCCATCCTACCACATCAATTTTCAGCCATAGGAAAACAATAGGGGGAATGAATTCACTTTCATCTTAAAACTTATACAACTCTCCTCATTTTCATACTTGAACAAGAACACACAAAAGCTCTATCCCATTATTCTCTAAGGGCCGAAAACTTCAAGCCAAAAGGTGAGAAAATTTTCTTCTTTCATCTTCATTTTATCTTCTTGAAACTACTAACATATACCTCCATTTTCTAACTTGATGAATCCTTCTTATTGAGGTACTCCTAAAGGATTATTTCTTGAAGAATTAAGGAAGATCAAGACTTGATTCTAAGATTGAAGAGGATATTCAAAGCCACTCAAGAAAATAAGAAGTTAAGGTGAGAATTATTATTTTTAGTATTTTTCCTTTTGACAACTTAAGGACTTAATTTTGACTCAAGAATTTGAAATTTTAGAGCTTAGGGGATGACCTATAGAGCTCAAGTTTGAGGTTAGAAGCTTGAAAAAAGAAGTTCATTTTGGAGACTACGTGAGGACATTAAGGTAAGAAGTAGTCAATTTGTTTTAATATATTTTCTTTGGACTTAAGACCTCAATTTTAACATAAAAATATGGTTATGGTGAATTTAGTGGCTGACTTGGAATATTAGGACCAAGAGCTTAGATTCTTAAGAAGATCTTCACTTTTAACCACAACCCGAAAAATTACTACGAGGTGGGTGAAAAATGTTTCTACAAAAATGTATCATTCTTTCTACTAAGTATATAAAAATGCATACTCATATGGTAATGTAGTATTTTATGAAATATAGCAAGTATTTATGAGATTCATGTTTTAATGAAATTTGAGAAAATAAAAAGATGAGTATGATATTCTTTTCTTGCAAAAATTGTTGATAAAAAGCTCATCATTATGTTTTATGATTTATGATGCTATTAATGTTCAAATATGATTTAAAAATATTTAATATGAATTTTATATATTATTGGAATTTTGAACTTGTGACTTGCACAAAGAAACTCGAAGCTTGGGTCATTTTTGTATTTATTGTGAAATATGGGGTCAAAAGTGTAAATATTAAAACTGTGAAAGACTTCCCTTGAAAATTCAAAATATTGGATCCAAGACTCTGTAATTTATATATATAAAGTGAATTAAAATATTGGAGACCCCTTCGGGGCAAGAAAATAGAAGAATTGGTTTAACAATTCCAGTGGGTAGTGATGATGTGGGCATTGAGTTTGTAAGTCTTTAAAGAGATCTCAGGCCTCATGAAAATGCTCGCCTTCCATTTGACTAAAAGTAGCTATCTTACCTTGTAGATCTGAAATTTTCTAATGAGAGTAGTATCTACCCATGAACTTATTGTACACCGCCTCCCAAGTATGCCACAAAGTTTTACTGACTTATTTTATCATGATGTTTTGGACCTTTAGTTCAAATTTCATAACCATCCGACTTGAAATGAGCCTTTAACGACAAAACAATTCACTTTTAGGTTAAAATTATAATTTTCCAAAATGAGGTACCTAACTTGCAAATTTTTTAAAATTGTCATTACCACAATTTATTACCGTCCTAAGAAGTATTTTAAATTGGAACCACCCCAAAACCCTTCCTGGTTTAAGAGTTACCTATTTTTAAAATATCATGCCAAAAACCGCAATTTTTGGAAACTAGAGGGAATCGGCAAATTTAAAAAAAAAATCTGACTCGAGACTCTGGAAAATCTAACCCTCTAGGAGTGTAGAAAATTTTTGAAACTGACCTTACTCTTTTCCGAGTCTGGAATTAAAACTTACCGAATTTTTGGAATCCGGTAAAAAATATTCTCTTTAGTAAAAATGATTTTTATTCTAAAACTTACTAAGGACCTTGGTATTCATATTTTCAAACTCAGTTTCCTCATAAAAATTTAAGATGTATTTTTCATAATCATCTAACAAAAATATCGAGCCTAAGCATAATGCACCAAACCAAATATCAAATCCGGCTAGATTATCCACCCGGTAACTAGACCGCGAGTTTTTAAAATAAATATTGAATATTGTATGACCAAGATCACTCCGGACTTGCTAACTAATTTTTACCAATCTCTCAAACGAGCAAACTTATAATTTAAAGTGTAATTTAAAGTGTAATGTAAAGTGGAATTTAAAGTGGAATTTAAAGTGTAATTTAAAGTGAAATTTAAAGTGTAATGTAAAGTGCAAGTTAAAGTATAATTTGAAGTGGAATTTAAAGTGTAATTTGAAGTGAAATTGGAAGTGAAATTTAAAGTGAAACTTAAAAATGAAAGTGGAAGTGAAATTTAAAGTGAAAATTTAAAGTGGGATACTGGCTACGGCCCTATCCAGATTAAACTGGGATACTGGCTAAGGCCCTATCCAAGTGAAGTGGGATACTGGCTACAACCCTATCCAAGTGAAGTGAGATATTGGTTACGGCCCTATCCAAGTGAAGTGGGATACTAGCTACGACCCTATCCAAATTAAAGTCGGATATTGGCTACGGTCCTATCCAAGTGAAGTGGGATACTGGCTACGACCCTATCCAAGTGAAGTGGGATATTGGCTACGACCCTATCCAAGTGAAGTGGGATACTGGCTACAACCCTATCCAAATTAAAGTGGGATAATGGCTACGGTCCTATCCAAGTGAAGTGGGATACTGGCTACGACCCTATCCAAATTAAAGTGGGATACTGGCTACTACCCTATCCAAGTGAAGTGGGATAATGGTTGCGGCCCTATCTAAATTAAAGTAGGATACTAGCTACGACCTGATTCAAGTGAAGTGGGACACTCGCTACGACCCTATCGGCTAAGGCCCTATCCAAATTATAACCAAGTGAATTAAGTAAACAACAACTAATGTTTAACTAATTCTGAACCAATCTACCTTAATGATTAATGGAAAATCTTAATTAAAATAATAAGTTAAAGTCATGTGTACTCTCATGCATTGATTTCCATGAAAACATTTTCCTTGCATAACTATGAGCCACACTCGCACACCGATACCCACCCACTGAGAATTTTTGTCTCACCCCACCTCTTTTATCAACCAGAGGATGAGAAATCGTATCAGGACGTTGGTGGCGATGACTTCCAAGACGTAGCCTAGCTTTAATGTTGTAATTGGGATTTGATAAGACGTTAGATTTTAAATTGTAATGTTTTAGACTCTGAACTTATTTGATGTAATACAAGGGCGTAGGACCCTGAAGTATGATTATGATGTTATATGTTGTTTTCTTTCGATTCCGCTGCAATCTTACTCTGACTTAGTTGTTCCTTTAATTATTCCTAATTGGGATTTTATCGTTATTGTTGATTTATAATGATGGATCATTGCCGGATTGGTAAACCGACATACGTTTGAAATTTCGTGTCACGGCTTCTATTTTGGGACATGACAGAAATACATGTTTAATATTTTATTATTAATCTTGGAGTTAAATATCGGGCTTTAGTGAAATATCACTGGTTTTGATAATTGTTTTACCAATATTAGGAGCATTGACTAATAATAACTGTTGGATCTCTAAACTAGCTCTAGATAAATGGTGTGGCCTATATCATAATTAATGGACTTCTATATTTGGGTTGGGTTTGTTAATACTTGGGCTGAAGCTGAAGTAAAACCTCAGACCTAGTTCTATTAGGGTTAAAGACATCTATAAAAGGATAAGATGTCTGTATTGTAACATACATAAAATAGAACACAGAAACAACGTCAAAAAAGTCGGAGGTGATCTTGGAGCGCCCACACGCCACCACGCCCCTTAAGAATAGTTTAGAAGATCAACGTCGAAAAAGTCAGAGGTGATCTTGGAGCGCCCACAAGCCGCCACACCCCTTAAGAATAGTTTAAAAGATCTAATAAGGTATTTTATTCGTGGACGATGAAGATTCAATTGCATATATATATTTTACAGGTGATCCTTTCTAATGCGCATACCTTGATTCCTTTAGTCTCGGGGCAGCCCCTCTGATACCTAAGTCGGTAGAGTGTAAGAGAATTATCCAGCAAAATTCAATAGTAAATTGTACTTAATGGATGATAATTAGGGAGGAGCTCTTTTTACCTGGAACTACTAGTGTAATGAGTTGGGCTTGCTGTTATGGATTAAGCCCCATGTGTTGGATGTGATGAACTGGGCTTTGTAGGCCTGTTTTTTTTACTTGGCCCAATTGATAATTTTTATGTGCTAATAATCAATTGAAATGAATTAAATAGATAATTGAATAGTTAAAAAAATTATGATTTTATCCCTGGTATATGTTGCTGAAAACGTGTAAATAAGCAATATCATTTCTGCTCAATAAAACATTGGAAACATTCTATTTTCTTCATACATTCCAAATAAGTTGCTCAAAAAAAAAAAAAAAAAGGTCTTACATTTTGAGATGGGAGATTGGTTTTTATTTGGAAAAATTCCTTTTGATTATGTGAAATGCATATACACTGATATACCCTATTTTTTAGATAATTGTAATGAAAATAATCTCACTTTTTGGCTACTCAAGTGCAATTGTGCAAATACCAAAAGAAAATAAATCGAGCAAAGTTTGCACGGCACCTTGAAACGTGTCAAATGGATACGCGAATCACCCCAATTACCCGCTAATGCTAAACCCTTCTACAATCATTCCCGCGAACCACAATCAGGGATGGCAAATGGTGATTGCCTTTGTCCTAATTCATCATCTGGCTATATTTTGCGGGTCTCGGCTCCTCCCAAAGACGAGCAACGGAATCGGAAAAGGATAAACCGCAATTTTCCCCAGGTATGCACTGATTCTGCGACATTTTGTGATTCTGTGAAGAAAAGTGATGGTTGTTGCCCTGATGATAGTAGTGGAATTCAAGATGCAAAAAGAAAGAACTCAGAAACCCAGTCTTTTGAATGTAATGTTGGTGACCCTGTTTTGTTTGAGAAGAATAATAGGAAAAAGAGAGAGAGGAGAAAGAAGGAAAAGGCGGAACCGTTGTTATCTCCTTATTTCATGAAGAAATGTGTAAAAGTTGAGAGCGGAATCTGTCAATTTGATGGGAGTTTGGGGATTGAGTCTGCAAGCGTTTCGGATGATAGACTTGATGGCAGTAGTATTAATAAGTTTGAGGATAATGGCGATGGTAAGAAAAAGAAGGGGAAGAACTCAGATAGTCCTGTTCTAATTGAGAAGAAGAGTGTGAGAAAGAGAGAAAAACGGATGAAAAAGGAAAATCAAGATATTACCATTTCACCATATGTTATGAAGAAATCTGTTAAGGATGAGTGCAGCAGATATTCTCAACTAGATGAGAATTTAGGAGTTGAGCCTGCGACCAATGCAGGAGTCGGAGATGAGGGTAATCTTAAGAGTAAGCGGAAGAGGAGGAGAAACGATGTAGAAATCAATAGTAAGGAAGGCTTAAGCCGTAGAATTAAGCATTTGTCGGATGATGGTGGCATGAAGAGAGAACAGAAGAAGGAGAAGGCAGATATTAGTGTTTCCCCTTATTTTGAGAATAAATGTGTGAAGGATGAGAATAGGTATTTTCAGCTTGACGAGAATTTAGGAGTTGATGCTGCCACAGCTATGGGAGATGGAGATGATGGTCTTAAGAGTAAGCGGAAAAAGAGGAAAAAAGATGTAGTGAGCAATAGGAAGGAAGACTTGAGCTATGGAATTAAGCATTTGTCAAATGCGGTTGGCAAGAAGAGAGAACGAAAGAAGGAAAAGGAAATCACTGTTTCCCCATATTTTATAAAGAAATGTATGAAGGATGAGAATAGGTATTCTCAATTGGACGATTATTTGGGAGTTGATCCTGCCACTGTTACAGAAGACAGAGATGAGGGTCTTAAGGCGAGAAAAGATGCGGAAACCAACACAAGTCATGGAATTAAGATTTTGCCTCATGCTGATGTTAAGAAGAGAAAACAGAAGAAGGAATACGAAGAAACTACCGACCCCCCTTATTTTAGGAAGATATGTGTTAAGAATGACAATAAGGATTCGAAGTCTGATGAGAACACTGGAATTGAGTCTGAGAAAGTTGCAGAAGGAAGAGTAGAGAAAATGGTAAGAATAGGAAAAAGAAGAGGAGAAAAGATGGAGGTGCTGATAAGGAAAACTCAAGTGACGGAGTTGTGCATTTTCCTGATGGAAACCTCAAGGTGGAACCTGATTCGATTTCAAATCAGGACTCTGGTGGTGTATTTAAGATGGAAAAGTTTTCCTTAGATGATTTTTTTCTCGCGATTTGCATATACAGGTGGCAAATGTTATATGAATTCTGCCAAATTTGGCGTCTGCCAATCTTCATCTCAGACGACGGAAACATGTGGGGAAGGCCAGATGAAAACGGACACCATGAAAATTGTGAAGGATGATTTGGCTGCCGGGAATAATGCTCGCTTGTGTAGAGCTGATGTTGGTAGTCAGACTGTAATTAGTACCCCTAACAGCTGTGAGAATGCGAAAATGGGAGAGAGGATTGTTATGATAAATGGTGGGATAGCGTCTCAGAGAAAAATGAGGGCTGGTGCAAATTCTTGTAAAGGAGCGGGGAAAGAAGCTCGAGTTGTTTCACCTTATTTTGCAAATGCAGATGCAAATGCAGAAGAGAAGGTCAGAACAAAAGAAGGGAAAATTGAATCGGTGAAATTGCAAGTAAGGATTGTTTCTCCCTACTTTTGCAGCACACAGCAAGACAAAGAGGATGAAAATGCAGTTTCATTAGGTGGTCCAACCAACTCCAAAGTTCAACCTCGAAAGACTAAAAGGAAAAAAGCACCCGCACCTCTTCTCACTGCTGCCCAGAAGAAAGACGAGGCATATGAAAGGAAAACTGCAGATAACCCTTGGAGACCTCCTCGGTCTCCTTTTAATCTCCTTCAAGAAGATCATGCATTTGATCCTTGGAGGGTTTTAGTGATATGTATGCTTCTTAACCAGACCACCGGTAAACAGGTTAGTAATGTGTTTGACATCTTTTTATTTCATTTCCAGCTACAGACAAGTTCAGAGTATGATTCACCATAAAATTCTTATAAAACATGCTGAACAAGTGTCATTGAGATTTATTGGATTTCGGAAATCATTTGCACATAATATCTGGAGGCTGCTATTTCATTTTAATAATGCTTCTGCGGAAGACTTGTTCGCTGATATGTGTGATGAGTCTCCTCTGAAAAGTATCCAATCCAATGAACCTCCTTTCATGACTTGTAAACATAGTATGATTTCTATTAGTCTATTTTTCATAGCATCAAATATCAGAAATTGGCAATGTGTGATTCTTTTCTGGATATTCCCCATAAAATCATAAATTACAAATGGCTAATGGGGCAATAAACTATTCAAGAGGCTATCTTCTTCACCTAAATTAAACATACTCTGTTGGCAAGCTGTTCATCTGTGATTCTTTAAAAAAAAAAATTGTGGAAAAATTATCTTACCGGACCATCATAGTACAGTGATCAATCTGATATTAGTGAACTGCGTGTAGACTGGGAGAGTATTATCAAAATTTTTTCAACTGTGTCCAAATGCTAAGACGGCTACGGAGGTTGCCACGGAGAAAATTGAAGAGGTAATACGCAGTTTGGGTTTGTATAAGAAGAGAGCAGCGGGAATTCAACGATTCTCTGAAGAGTATCTGAATGAAAGATGGACTCATGTAACCGATCTTACTGGTGTTGGCAAGTAAGTTTATGTACTCTGTAATCAATAAAATTCAAAGAACAAAAATTTTAATTAAGGCACATCTCTTGATTTTCTACTGTAACAAACTAGTCTTGCATGCATATTCAGAGTTACTCCACCTGAACAAGTTACAGCATGATCACTTCAAATGCACTTGTGACACTTGCCTATTCTTCTGCAGATGCTTTTTATGCAATCACATTGCCTTTTTTAGTCCTCGTTATTGCATCAGAGTTTTTCTTATATTTTGTCAGTTCAAAGTGGTATAGCATGGATCTTATATCTTTTAGTTGAAACTGGTTGGTCAAACTGTACTCTTGATTGGTGTCAGGTATGCAGCTGATGCATATGCAATATTCTGTACGGGGAAGTGGGAACGCGTAAGACCAATTGATCACATGCTGGTAAAATACTGGGAATTCCTCTGTGGGAACTTAGATGTAAAGTCGAATCCTGAAGATTGATCAGATGTTTAAACTAATTTTATGTGTAACTTAATGGCAATATTACTTATTTTTTGGATTTTTGTGTCTTTTCGCTATCTATAAATGAAGATGTGATTGGACTTCTTTTGGAGAAGTCCTCAGCTTTAGGAATTTACTCTCTGATACACATTTTATTTTAAGTAATCTTTAAGTGTCAGCCTCACAATATCCATCTTTTTTCTTGATCTCGGTTTGGATAATTATTTTGAATTCTGAGGTTACAGTCGTCGACTTGTTGCTTAACTTACTATCTTAAAATTATTTGAATTAATTTTATATATTTTCATGTTGAAATACTCGGTAAAATGTGACGACTTCTCTTTAGACTTTAGTTTCTGACTTATGATTAAATTAGAGGTGCCATAAAGTTCTTTTCATATGTTGATACTCGTTTGAACCTGTTTCCTCAAATGGATCTCTCTCTCTCTCTCTCGTGCGTTACTTAGAAGTTGGACGGATGAAATTACTCAACTTTTTTCCTTACTAGTTAAAAGTAAATTCATTGATCAAAAGTAAATGCACAAATACACTGGGCATACCTAGGCAGTGTATACAAAATGAGGCAAAAAATATACCAGATCCCCACGCCAATGCGATCCTCTTGGCCTTGCTATTCCAAGACATCCCTCTATCCTCTTTCTTGATCCATTTCAAAGCATTGTTGAGATTAGACATATATCTTGTGATGCAAATCCGATGCATGATATCATTCTCCAAACTTTAGCAAAAATGTTGCAATGAATAAGTTAAGTGTTGTGTTTTCTCATGTTTTGAGGAGTGTGTTTTCTCTCTCTCTCTGGGAATGGATTTTCCTTTTAGCTTTTTTTTTCGGGGGTAAAAGGCTTTTCTGAATCTTTTTTGTTTGGCGCCTGCTTCTAGTCATCTTCTTCGTCCATATTCTTTGTTTCCTTCCTTCCGGTAATAAGGGGTGCGCTTGTGTTGTGAGGGTTGTATTTATTCTGTGTGTGTTTTTTCCTTCTTTCTAGGTTTTAGGGTTTTAGTCTGTTCTTCCTTTCGTCTTGTAATTCTCGATAAGTTGGGTGTTTTGTTTTGGATTTCTAGTGGATCTGGTTGGTTTGTCTTTTTTTTTTTTGCAAGTGATCGATCTTGATTTATATTCTTGGTGGTTGACGTTGGAGTGGCTCTGTGATGGAAGGTGTTTTGGCTGCGAAGCTTCAAAATTTCTTGCTCATGGAGGATGAAAAAGTGGGTCTCGATATTGATGATGAGGATATATGTGGTAGTAAGGAGGAATATCAGAGGAGTTTGTTCACAAGAGTGCTCAGTTCTAAGAGAGTTAATTTCACGAGTTTGAAAAATACTAAAGCTAGGATTTGGCCAATTAGGGAGTCATTTACCCTGAGGGAACGGGGATTTAATATTTTCCAGTTTGTGTTTAAATCTCAAGTTGACAAAAGAAGAGTGTCGGATGGAAAACTCTGGTCTTTTGAACATCATATCTGATCTTAAAGAAAAGGACTGAAGATGCAAAAAAATTTATGCATAATAGTTTACCCATGTTGATTTGTGGGTTCAGGTGTGGAGCTTGCCTAATCACCTGCTCAGTACATATGTGGGGCTGAAAATGCAGAAGTTATTTCCTTTGGTTAAAGGCGTGGTAATCCAAGAGTTTGGTAGTTTAGAGGGGAGATGCCTTGTGATTTGGTTCCAATTGATATTTGTAAACTACTGATGAGAGGAACGATAATAATATTTAAGGAGATGCTCAATGGGTGGACTTTAAGTATGATAAACTAATTGGTGTGTGCTTCTATTGCGTGATGATTGGTCATAATGATAAATCTTGTTCGCAAAAAAGAAATGATATCCAAAAAAATGAGTTAAAGAGGGCAAGTACAGGGATTGGCTCAAAGTTGATGATGATATCGGAAGAATGAAAATGGTGCAGCAAAATTTTGCTGATAAAAATCCTCAACCTAGTAAGCACCGTGGTGGAAGTATATGGGAAGAAGTGGAGGGGAAGAAACCTATTATATCTAATACCCCCAGGTTGTGATCTGAGTAATTGCAGCCCAAAGAGTGGCAGGAATCATTCAGAAAATGGATGCTTTATGTGCTAATGCTACTCTAGTAGAGAGTTTTATTCATGCTAAGGGTTTGGGGAATGATGGCTCAAAAAATGCTTAGAAATTGATGATTGGTGATAAAAGGGATGCTTTATGTGCTAATGCTACTCTAGTGAACTCAACGAATGCCATGGAGAATATGGAATTAGTGGAAATTTTCTCTTGTGGGTTTATGTGCTAAAGTTGTAGGAAACAAGAGGAAATTTTTGACTGGTGTGAATGAGGAGACTAGTGCTGAGCATTGTTCCGATTCTTGTAAAAAAGTGAAAATGTCGGAGTTGGAAATTGTCGATGATAACATGGTAGAGGTGGCCAGCTATAACTAGCCCCCAAAGTCTTTTATGAAGGTATGTGTGTGTAACTATAGAGGGTTGGGAGGGCCCTGTACATTTTCCCAGCTAAACTCCACCTTCCAGAGTTACTTTTTCTTGCAGAAAAAAAAAAAAAGGAAAGCCTTTGTGGGTACAATGTGTAGGAAACTTAAGTTGGATGATAAATGGGTGTGTATTGATCCTTTCGTTCAAGTGGGGGTATTGTGGTGGCTTGGGCAGTATCGTAGTGGTTCAAATTCTTGCTAACCATAGTGTTAGAAAATAAGGTGAAATTGGAAGTGCATGGGCAGTGTTTCTATATGCAAGTATTGATGCCAATTTGAGAGTTGCGCAATGCGATCTTTTTTGGTTCACGCTAAAGCTAAATGGGGATTGCTCTGGTTCCTAGTGGGGGATTTCAATGACATTTGTTCCAATGGGGATAAGAAAGGGGGAATGATCCAAACAACTCACTCTTTTGTTAAGTTTAATGGTTTTATCAGGAGTATGGAGATGGTGGACTTACCTTCAGTGGGAGAGCCATTCACTTGGGCAAACAATAGAGAAGGGGAATGTTATGTTGAGGAAAAATTAGACAGGATTTTTTATTTTGCAGATTGGTACGCTCAATTTCCTTTTTCATCAGTGTGAATTGAATTTAAGGAATCTTCGGATCACTGCATTCTGATTTTTGACTCCGTTTCTAAAATGAGGTGAACTAAAAGAAGATTCCAACTTGACAAAAGATGGATTGATTGTGAGAGATTTAGTGATACTATTCAGAATGTTTGGCAAACGCCTCAAAAAGGAACTCCAATGTTCCAAGTTGAATCTAAGATTAGAAACTGGATTATTTCTCTTCTTAGTTGGAGTAAGTCCAATAAAATAAACTCTTTCAGGTTGAATCTCTCAAAAAATCCATGGCTTCAATGAGATCACAAGTTGGATTTAGGGACTGGGATTGCTGGGATAAGCTTAAAATAAGTTTGGATGAGTCTTACAAAAGTGGAGACTTTTTGGCAACAAAAAGCTAGAGTATTGTGGTTAAAGTAGGGTGATAAGAACTCCAAGTTCTTCCATACATACACTGCCCAAATGAGACTGACAACTAATATTAAACATCTCAAGAATCCTGATGGAACCATATGTGATTATGAAAATGAGATTGCAAAAGAAATTATGGGGTTCTATCAGAATCTGTTCACTTCAGAGCCAAAGGTGTGTGATGAAGATGTTTGGACTGGCATCCCATACTGAGAATATAAATCAAAGCTTGATCACCTTTCTGGGAGAATCAGAAATCAAATAGGCTCTTTTCAGTATGAATCCTAACAAAGCACCAGGTCTTGATGGTAACAATCCTTTCTTTTTTCAATTCTTCTGGGATGTTATTCTTGATGATATTTGTAGAGCTGTTAAGAAATTTTCACTCGGGTAAAATGTTAAAAATCATGAATATTCGATCATTACCCTCATCCCTAAAATGCATAAACCTTCATTTATGTCTCAGTTTAGGCCTATTAGTTTGTGCAATGTTGTTTATAAGATTATCTCCAATATCCTTGTTAATAGGCTTAAAAATTGCTTCCATTCCAGTATTTGTAACTGTCAGTATGCCTTTATTCTGGGTAGACAACTTATTGATAATGCTGTTGTAACGCCCCGAAATTTTTGAACTATTAATATACATATAATTTCATTTATTGGAAAACAAATTTCATACTCTAGAAAATATCTCGTTATAAAAATCCATTTAATTTCAAAAGCAATATCTACATCGGAAGCAATCACAAGGAATAATTTAAATAAAAAGATATATTTTCAACAAAACGTTTGCTAGTGAAATAATTTAAAAAATCATGTACATACATTTCATAAGAGATACATACATTTTTTTAAACTAGTATACGTGCGTCACACGTGATCCCATATGATTTAATAAAAATATATATATTATTAAATATTTTTATTCATGACTATTAAAATAGCTTAATGTATTTTACCATTAATAAATATATAATAACTAAATAATCAAACTATTAAAAGAAACATTTTAAAGTATTTTAATATATATTTTATTTTCATAAGTATAAATCGCTATGAATGATTAAGTAAATCTTTTTAAAGAACTCAAGCCACAAAAATTTAAAATTAATATCACAATAAAATAAGTTCATATATTAGCTTACAATCATATTAATCAATCTTTTGTTATGCTTTAATGGCTATGAACGTTTTTTTGTTAATTAATTTCAGAAGTCTTTTAATATATTAGATGCATTATGCATGATTATTCGGTAATTTATGAGCTAAATATTCATATATCGTTATCACATCAATAAAAAAATTAAATAATAAAATAAATTACTTATTTACCAAAAAATCAGGCATAACCTCATGATTTAAGTTGTAATTGTTATTTATCGAAAAAAATATATGAATTAAAGATTAATATTACCTGGTACGATCGTGTGTTTCTTTCATTCTCTCTAGCTACTTTCTTTCACGAAATGTAACTCAAGACAAATATTAAAAATAAAATATATGGATAAAAAGAAAAATTCTTTTCCTATAAAATCTTAATTAGATCAATTGCCAAACTGAATATTGTTATCAGAACACTCAAATTGTCACGCCCCAAACGGGACGCGGCGACGATCCACAACTTAAATACAAATAACCAAACAGTCTAGACGAATATCATCGAGAACTCAATGAAACAGAGTCAAAATAGCAGCGGAAATAAAATAACAAGCACAACTTACAGTCCACAATCCATAATCCAAATTACATCCTCGAAGATAACGAGGAGTAGGATTTCCTGCATTATTGCATTCTCCGCACAGACATCTACATTTAATTAAGGTGGGAATATTCTATTCACTTATTGTTTGTCACTATTAAATGCTTCGTATATGTGTATTTGTTTATATGCAATGTGAAAATAAATCATGTTAGCCAGGGGCCGTAAGAAGGTCCTGGATCAAAAGTATCATCGGGGTGAACCCGATGTTATAATCGATGCAGGGGCTGCCGAAGGTCCGGGATCAAAAGCATCCTCGGGGTGAACCCGCAGTACTTAGTCAGGGGCTTTAAGAAGGTCCGGGATCAAACATATCCTCGGGGTGTACCCGCAGTACTATAAAGTAACTGGCCAGTCAATAAAAGATAAATTGCATGTTGAATGTTTACAATTATGCTTATTGATGTATTTAATTTTGACAAATGTGTCCCCATTGAGCGAGTTGAAAGCTCACCCCATATTCATTAACACTTTCAGGTTGAGGAGTCCGAGCGAGGATTGGAGGCGGTGGATGCAAAGTTAATAAATTTATTTATTTTACAATTTTTAGGAATATTTTATTTTATTAACGGATTTTTAGTGACTATTTTATTTTTGGATGACTGATGTTTGGGATTCCAATTAAAGTACTTTGTTTATTCGAATGCAAAATTTTAATCGTATGTTATCTTTTTAAATGGTGTCCTTTTAATTTAGCTTACTGCAATGCTTGTTAAAATTTATGTATTGTTAGAAAATCTGGGTCGTTACAAGTGGTATCAGAGCAGGTCTATGGTTCTATAGACTTGTTAAAAAAAATGTGTCGTTTTAAATATTTAAAAAAACATAAAGTATAGTGACATCCACCTTCGCCATATCTCTTCGGATTCCTTAAGGTATGCAAATTTATTATGTCATTACTCAATTTATTCATGTTATGCCATGTCACAATATTATGCATCACATATTATTCATGTCATTATGACTTACTGCTTTTATTTCATATTCTTTTTTTTTTGCATGTGTACTAGCTATATTAGAAGAACGAACTCTAGGCTCCTCGCGTTAAAAAAAAGAGAGAGAGACTCATAAATTATATTGACTTAATAGTACTAATATATATATATATATAATGACTTTTTCCGACTACTGTGCGATAATAATTTAAGAATGGTACTAAGAATGTATTACGTGTGAATATAGGAATATGGCTCCACGAAATCCTCCACGAGTGCCTCGACGCCCCCGAACCTTTAACTAGAATAATTCCGGGAACTAAGACAATGAAGAGAACCCAGCTAACACTGGAAACCAACCTACGACTGGAGACTTATTTGCGGAGATTCTCAATGCCGTACAGAACAACAATGGAAACAATAACAACAACAGTACTAGAGTGGTGGAGCAATTTCGCCATTACCGTCCACCAACATTTAACGGACGTGATGGCCCAGCAACAGTTGAAGAATGGTTAAGAGCGCTGGAAAGGATTTTCAGGCTTATAGCTTGCACAGATGAACAACGAGTGGCTTGTGCCGCCTTTCAACTGACAGATGATGAAGACCATTGGTGGGAAGGTTACTGGAGAAATAGGACTGAAGAGGAACGTAATGCATATTCCTGGGATGAATTCGAGGAAGTGGTGATGGAGAAGTACTTCCCTAGATCCTACCGTGACAAGAAGGAAATATAATTTTTGAACTTCAAGCAAAGGGGATTGACCTTAACTGAATACGAAAATGAGTTTAACCAATTATGTCGGCTTGCACCACATCTGGTTGATACCGACCTAAAGAAAGCTTTGAGATTCAGAAGGGGATTGAGGTCACAATTGTCTGGAATTCTATCTGCACATGGGGACTTGGAATATTCTGTGATGGTTAGATGGGCTCATGAAGTTGAAGCAGGACTAGTTGGGGATGATGATGACCAAAAGCCAACCGTTGTGTCAGAAAAGAGGAAGTTTGATGGGACAAAACCGAGTAAAATGGGGAATCAAAATAAATACAAAAAAACGATGGAAATTCTCGCCCGAGTGCACCAAACAATAAGCCGACTTGCCCGAAATGCAACAGGAATCACTACGGGGAATGTTTAGCTGGACAAGGAAAGTGTTTTATGTGTAAAAAACCGGGCCACGATGCTCCTAATTGTCCACTGCTGAAAGACAGAGGAGAAAGGAGGGGACAAGGAGACATTGCTCGAATGTATGTTATGACGCAGAAAGAGGCAGATCAGAACCCCAGCACGATGTCAGGTATGTTAACAATATCTGGAATACCTGCGCTTGTACTTTTCGACACTAGTGCCACACACTCATTTATATATGCTAAGTTTCACGATATAACTGGACATATAAGGAAGCTAGAATATGTAACGACCCAGATTTTTATGCCTTAATAAAATTTTTATTAACCATGTTATTTGTTTATTTTACGGAATAATAAAGAAGAATTAGAAATTTATTAATGATTTTACGAGACAGTTTATTTGTTAAATTATGGATAATAAAAGTGTCTTTTTAATTGGACTGTGGATTTATTTAATTTGGTCCTTATAATGAATAATCGGACCTTTAATTAGTTTAAAGTATTAAATCAGGCCTATATTGTTAGTAAGTTAATTATAAGTCCATGTACTCTAAACCTAGCCCAATTAGGAGTAGGTTAAAACACATATATAAGACACGCAAAACACACACGGGGAACACATAACACACGATAGTTAGTAGAAGAGGAATCGGCCAGAGAGAAAACGAGAAGAAGAAAAGAAAGAAGAGAGAAGAAAAGAGGTGATTTCCCCAACGCGATTGATTCGAAAGATGCCTGAGATTGATTTTATAACCCCTAAGTTGAACAAACAAGTAATCTCTTTAGTTTTCACGTAGATTTAAGATTTAGATTATTGTTCTCTGATTTTATGTTTAACTGTTAACTAAAGGTCAGAAAGAAATACGAGTGTGAAATTTAGTTCGTGCCTTGAACATATTTGGTCTGCGTGAATATGTTAGTATTTGTTTCGGTACGTGAATTATTATTCATCGAATATTGGACGGTGATCATGCTAAATGGGTCCTCTGTTATTATTAGGAGGGTTGTTCGATTTATATGTATGAATTGGGTTGGAAATTCTCTGTCCAAGAGAAGTGATTCATTAAGCTAATTAAATAGTTATATTCATGTGTCAACTTCAAGAGCTTATTGGAGGCTTGAGTGAATTAGTAGCTTTAATTATAAAACCTGCAGTTTATTGATTTCTAGTCAAACATGATGACAGACTCAAATGTTACTTCCATCAAAAATTCTATATCGTTTCACTTAGTAATCAATATAACTATATATAAGATAATATTGTCATTTGCTGTTGGAACAAAATTAAATGAGAGAATAGAAATCTGATTACAGACCTATTTTCTAATTAAATGAATATAGGGTTTTTCCTTAACTAATTGAATGCATGATTTTCACTTAACTAATTGAATATAGAGTTTTTCCTTAACTAATTGAATGCATGGTTTTCACTTGACTAATGAATGTATGGTTTTCTCTTTTAACCGAATATAGGATTTCCCTCTAACTAATGGAATATAGATTTACCCTAAATAGCTTAAATCATTGAATATAAGCTTTCTCTTAATTAGTTGAATGGAGGGTTTTGTTTCTCGAATTGTTTCAGCTAATATGATTTAGTTATTATGATATGCACTTGCGTTTATTCTCGTATTTAATGATACATTGCATCTCTTAGGATCATGCATCATGTTAATGTATGTTCATAGCATTTCATGAGCATCCCAGATTAAGTAAAGTCAAGTAAAATAATATAATGTTTTTCAAAAGAAATGGGTGCACATTGTTCTATGATGCTGGAGTGAGTGGGAAATGGGCGCGGGGGACCGGCATTTCGACCATGTGCCGCTTGCGGCTAATGTTAATGTTCAAGGAAAAGGGCCTTCGGGCAAAACGAATGGAAATGGGCCTTCGGGCAAAATCACGGGTTCCAAATAACAAGGCCCACTGCGACCCTGATTATAACAATGTGTTACCAAGTGAGCTCGCGTCTGAAGAATGTTTCAAGGTAACGAAAGACACAGTTTTAAGCAATGAAAGAAAGGTTTTTAAGTAAAGAAAACGTAAAGTCTTTTCAAGTTATAAAATATTATGATATTGCATTAGGCATGCATTCATGCATGAAGTTACTTGTTGAGCTCCTTTAGCTCATTCCACGAATGTTAAATTTTTCGAGATGAGAAGAATGCGAAGAGGAAGGAGATGGCCGACATGATGACTGGGAACCCATGTCAATGGAATTCTATTATTTTCAATGTTTTGACTTTTTAGTTTATTAAATGTCGAATGTCGTTTTATTTTCAGAATGGATATTTTTGGATAAGTAATTATTTCAGTTATAAGCATTTATTTCCGCTGCAAAGTTTTCAAAAGAAGTGAGATTTTTATTATTCCATATTTTTAAGCACTCTATTAAAGTATTTCCTTTATTTAATTGTTATTTTCGCATTAAAATTCAAGTAAGCTAGAAAGGGCGCTACATTTAGTGGTATCAGAGCCAGGTTTTCAAATCGGTTCTGTAGACTTTAAAATGTTTTAATTTACAACAAGTCCAAAGTCAACGAGTTATGGGTTCCGAGTCGCGCTTCGAGCATCTCCCTCCGAAACTTGGTAAGTTTTACATTTATTTTCCTATGAATTTATATGTTTATGTATCTATAAAATGTATGTTTATGTAAATGCACTAGTATTAATTATTTGATACACCCATAATATGTTTCGTGTTTTGTTATTGATTTAATTGTGTATTTAATTATGCCTTTAATGCTTTTGATCCATCGAAAGTGATAGTTGTTTTCATGCTTTAACATATTATATTTATGATATTTAACAAGTTTCGAGGACGGAACTTTTTAAAAGGTGGGGAGAATGTAACGAACCAGATTTTTATGCCTTAATAAGAATTTTATTAATCATGTTATTTGTTTATTTTACGGAATAATAAAGAAGAATTAGAAATTTATTAATGATTTTACGAGATAGTTAATTTGTTAAATAATGGATAATAAAAGTGTTTTTTTAATTGGACTGTGGATTTATTTAATTTGGGCCTTATAATGAATAATCGGACCTTTAATTAGTTTAAAGTTTTAATCAGGCCTATATTGTTAGTAAGTTAATTATAAGCCCATGTATTCTAAACCTAGCCCAATTAGGAATAGGTTAAAACACAGATATAAGACACGCAAAACACACACACTTTAACACATAACACACGATAGTTAGTAAAAGAGGAATCGGCCAGAGAGAAAATGAGAAGAAGAAAAGAAAGAAGAGAGAAGAAAAGAGGTGATTTCCCCAACGCGATTGATTCGAAAGAGGCCTGAGATGGATTTTATAACCCCTAAATTGAATAGGCAAGTAATCTCTTTAGTTTTCACGTAGATTTAAGGTTTAGATTATTGTTCTCTGATTTTATGTTTAATTGTTAGCTAAAGGTCAGAAAGAAATACGAGTTTGAAATTTAGTTCGTGCCTTGAACATATTTGATCTGCGTGAATATTGTTAGTATTTGTTTCGGTACGTGAATTATTATTCATCGAATATTGGACGGTGATCATGCTAAATGGGTCCTCTGTTATTATTAGCAGGGTTGTTCGATTTATATGTATGAATTGGGTTGGAAATTCTCTGTCCAAGAGAAGTGATTCATTAAGCTAATTAAATAGTTATATTCATGTGTCAACTTCAAGAGCTTATTGGAGGCTTGAGTGAATTAGTAGCTTTAATTATAAAACCTGCAGTTTATTGATTTCTAGTCAAACATGATGACAGACTCAAATGTTACTTCCATCAAAAATTCTATATCGTTTCACTTAGTAATCAATATAACTATATATAAGATAATATTGTCATTTGCTGTTGGAACAAAATTAAATGAGAGAATAGAAATCTGATTACAAACCTATTTCCTAATTAAATGAATATAGGGTTTTTCCTTAACTAATTGAATGCATGATTTTCACTTAACTAATTGAATATAGAGTTTTTCCTTAACTAATTGAATGCATGGTTTTCACTTGACTAATGAATGTATGGTTTTCTCTTTTAACCGAATATAGGATTTCCCTCTAACTAATGGAATATAGATTTACCCTAAATAGCTTAAATCATTGAATATAAACTTTCTCTTAATTAGTTGAATGGAGGGTTTTGTTTCTCGAATTGTTTCAGCTAATATGTTTTAGTTATTATGATATGCACTTGCGCTTATTCTCGTATTTAATGATACATTGCATCTCTTAGGATCATGCATCATGTTAATGTATGTTCATAGCATTTCATGAGCATCCCAGATTAAGTAAAGTCAAGTAAAATAATATAATGTTTTTCAAAAGAAATGGGTGCACATTGTTCTATGATCTTTGGAGTGAGTGGGAAATGGGCGCGGGGACCGCATTTCGACCATGTGCGCTTATGCTAATGTTAATGTTCAAGGAAAAGGGCCTTCGGGCAAAACGAATGGAAATGGGCCTTCGGGCAAAATCACGGGTTCCAAATAACAAGGCCCACTGCGACCCTGATTATAACAATGTGTTACCAAGTGAGCTCGCGTCTGAAGAATGTTTCAAGGTAACGAAAGACACAGTTTTAAGCAATGAAAGAAAGGTTTTTAAGTAAAGAAAACGTAAAGTCTTTTCAAGTTATAAAATATTATGATATTGCATTAGGCATGCATTCATGCATGAAGTTACTTGTTGAGCTCCTTTAGCTCATTTCACGAATGTTAAATTTTTCAGATGAGAATGCAGAAGAGGAAGGAGATGGCCGACCGCAGTGACTCGGGGAACCCATGTCAATGGAATTCTATTATTTTCAATGTTTTGACTTTTTAGTTTATTAAATGTCGAATGTCGTTTTATTTTCAGAATGGATATTTTTGGATAAGTAATTATTTCAGTTATAAGCATTTATTTCCGCTGCAAAGTTTTCAAAAGAAGTGAGATTTTTATTATTCCATATTTTTAAGCACTCTATTAAAGTATTTCCTTTATTTAATTGTTATTTTCGCATTAAAATTCAAGTAAGCTAGAAAGGGCGCTACATTTAGTGGTATCAGAGCCAGGTTTTCAAATCGGTTCTGTAGACTTTAAAATGTTTTAATTTACAACAAGTCCAAAGTCAACGAGTTATGGGTTCCGAGTCGCGCTTCGAGCATCTCCCTCCGAAACTTGGTAAGTTTTACATTTATTTTCCTATGAATTTATATGTTTATGTATCTATAAAATGTATGTTTATGTAAATGCACTAGTATTAATTATTTGATACACCCATAATATGTTTCGTGTTTTGTTATTGATTTAATTGTGTATTTAATTATGCCTTTAATGCTTTTGATCCATCGAAAGTGATAGTTGTTTTCATGCTTTAACATATTATATTTATGATATTTAACAAGTTTCGAGGACGGAACTTTTTAAAAGGTGGGGAGAATGTAACGACCCAGATTTTTATGCCTTAATAAGAATTTTATTAATCATGTTATTTGTTTATTTTACGAAATATTAAAGAAGAATTAGAAATTTATTAATGATTTTACGAGATAGTTAATTTGTTAAATAATGGATAATAAAAGTGTTTTTTTAATTGGACTGTGGATTTATTTAATTTGGGCCTTATAATGAATAATCGGACCTTTAATTAGTTTAAAGTATTAAATCAGGCCTATATTGTTAGTAAGTTAATTATAAGCCCATGTACTCTAAACCTAGCCCAATTTGGAGTAGGTTAAAACACAGATATAAGACACGCAAAACACACACGGGGAACACATAACACATGATAGTTAGTAGAAGAGGAATCGGCCAGAGAGAAAACGAGAAGAAGAAAAGAAAGAAGAGAGAAGAAAAGAGGTGATTTCCCCAACGCGATTGATTCGAAAGAGGCCTGAGAAGAATTTTATAACCCCTAAGTTGAATAGGCAAGTAATCTCTTTAGTTTTCACGTAGATTTAAGGTTTAGATTATTGTTCTCTGATTTTATGTTTAACTGTTAGCTAAAGGTGAGAAAGAAATACGAGTGTGAAATTTAGTTCGTGCCTTGAACATATTTGGTCTGCGTGAATATTGTTAGTATTTGTTTCGGTACGTGAATTATTATTCATCGAATATTGGACGGTGATCATGCTAAATGGGTCCTCTGTTATTATTAGCAGGGTTGTTCGATTTATATGTATGAATTGGGTTGGAAATTCTCTGTCCAAGAGAAGTGATTCATTAAGCTAATTAAATAGTTGTATTCATGTGTCAACTTCAAGAGCTTATTGGAGGCTTGAGTGAATTAGTAGCTTTAATTATAAAACCTGCAGTTTATTGATTTCTAGTCAAACATGATAACAGACTCAAAGGTTACTTCCATCAAAAATTCTATATCGTTTCACTTAGTAATCAATATAACTATATATCAGATAATATTGTCATTTGCTGTTGGAACAAAATTAAATGAGAGAATAGAAATCTGATTACAAACCTATTTCCTAATTAAATGAATATAGGGTTTTTCCTTAACTAATTGAATGCATGATTTTCACTTAACTAATTGAATATAGAGTTTTTCCTTAACTAATTGAATGCATGGTTTTCACTTGACTAATGAATGTAGGGTTTTCTCTTGTAACCGAATATAGGATTTCCCTCTAACTAATGGAATATAGAGTTTACCCTAAATAGCTTAAATCATTGAATATAAGCTTTCTCTTAATTAGTTTAGTGGAGGGTTTTGTTTCTCGAATTGTTTCAGCTAATATGATTTAGTTATTATGATATGCACTTGCGTTTATTCTCGTATTTAATGATACATTGCATCTCTTAGGATCATGCATCATGTTAATGTATATTCATAGCATTTCATGAGCATCCCAGATTAAGTCAAGTCAAGTAAAATAATATAATGTTTTTCGCATTAAAGTTTAAGTAAGCTAGAAAGGGCGCTACAGAATAGTTGTACCCCTAGAGATTAGTTTGCCATCTGGAAAGACAATAACTACTGACATAATGGACAATGATATAGACGTGAACATTGGGGGAAAAATCCTTTAATCAAATATGTGAGAGAATCATATTTAATAACTCAAACCCTTTAGGGAAAAAATCGTACGTCCAATGACTCAAATATTAAGGTAAAATCTTACGTTCAATATATCAAACCTTGTAGGAAAAAGGTTTCACTAATAACTCAAACCTTATTCGGTAAAACCTTATGCTCAAACTTTAATTGCATACAACAATTAATCGGGAGAAATACTATAGTCAATGGTTCAACTTTAACTAAGGAAAACCTTATCATCTTCATTGGAGATTGGGGATTAAGTCCATAAACAAAGTGACCAACAAACATGGTTGTAGGCCTATAACATAATAATCGACCAACTTAGGGTTGACAAGTCTAATTTATAACCAATACATAAATCTTTATAAGTCTCATGTGACAAGCTTTGTAATTAAATATAAAGATCACTAGAAATAACTTATCCCAAACTTGATATGAAGCTAGTTATATCACTTGTCTGTTCAACTTAGATTGTAGTAAAGTCCTTTATAGGACTCTTTCAAATCAAATCTATACTCAAATCAGAGGATTATTATTTGCATCTATCAACTCAATAGTTCTCAAACATTTCTCATAATCGAAATCAAGACGTGTAATCATAATGAATATGCGAAAATTATTTGTAATACCAATTTTCAGATAATCAGGATTCATGCATAAATATAAAAGTCAACAACTACAAACTAACTAAACAATAATTATTTGATAAACTAGCATAAGTCTAATGGCGAAGCCGATCATCTCCTTCTATAGATAACCTCACTCACTTTTCATCACTATTAATAATAATGGATCTGTTAATCAATCCATAAAGTTCACAAGATACTAAGTCTTCTAAGTATTTTAAAATTTCATCCAGTTCCTCTTCCCCTAGTCTTCTTCCTCAATATCATCAACATAATAGTGGGAACACATATACTATCACGCTAACGCCGTTGGTGACTTCTCTTAGTAGCACAATTTCTTTAACATAAGATTTCAAACCAATCATCTTCCTAGTAATCCATGCCAAATAAGTATTGGCCATATGAGTTTATGCAATTAAGCCCATATAGTTTTATCATAAAATTTCTTTAATATAAAACTTGATAAACATTGGGACATGTAGGATGAATTTTCTTGAATATAATAATGCTTTTGTTTTAAAAAGAATGATGACATAGAAATGAAATAATATTATTAAAAATGAAAAATATTACGCTACTTACAAGCCAAGCAGCTAGCTTAAAGTAGGGGCCTCGTTAAAACCTATCAAAGTAAACCCAGTGGAAAAAACCTTTGATAGGAAAAAGAGTACCCCAAAAGAAAATTATAAGAATCGAAAAAAGACATCGCCTAAGGAGATTAATCCATATCTCCTCTGGTATAACGTGCGTCTAAGAGTAGTGTTTGTCCATCTTAGATAACTTATCTGCTACATGATTCCTTTCCCAGAAAATGTGAGAAACTACGAGATCCATATGGAAAATATAATAAAGAATACAATGTTATCTGCCTAAATACTTCCACGGGACCTTAAGAGAACGTGAAGATAGGAATCCACAAACATATGTGGAATCGGATTCGAGCCATAACTTATGTCACCACATTTTGTATGCACATTCAATACCACTGCCGCCATGAGTTATGACTGAAATGCAAACCAACTCCAACCTGCTGAACAAAGCACCCCGTGAAAAATCCTCTACAATTACGATATACCCGTGTCACTACACACTTCCAGGAGCACCATAAGCACAAACAATCCGTGTTCACCTTCGTCCCACCTGATACGGGAGGAAACCAATGAAATGCATGAAGCCTGGGAACAGGCTTAATACGTCCCTGCACCTGAAGCTTTCTAAGACACAGTAGGTCGAAAACTGTGTTGGACATGGATCCATAGTGCATGCCTGACGAATCAATAACAAAAGCTCAAAAACCAACTTCGGCACCAAATTGTTGCGGCATTACAAAAATGCAAAGGTTAGTAAAGCCCCCATCCAATGGCAATGCAAGTTGAAATACCTTCTAAATCCAACTCCAAATTCCCTTAGCAAACGTGCAACTAGTGAATAAACGATTGATGGAATCCGAATCCGTATAACAAAGTGAGTAAGCTGAAGGACCACAAAAACCAGGGTTTCTAAGGTTGTCAATGACTGCCAACCGATTAAATATTCCTTTCCAAACAATGATGGATCATCGCACCAGAATGTATGGGGACTAAATCCACTTATCCCATTGCACTTCTGGAAAAGAGTCTCGAGCATAATGATAGGCATCTTTTCACGAAACTCCTAGTTCAACCGAATGATGCCACACTCTTCGATCTTTAGAGTTTGGAGAGATAGGGAAATGAAGAACGTCAATGACTATGTCCGTGTAAGCCACTCTATTAAAATAGTAGTCCAAAATATGTTGAGAGAAACACTTGTGATAGTGAACAAGGATGCCAATGCGATCCGCGATGGAGTAGCCAAGCCAATTGTGCAACTAAAACCGAACCTTAGACTGAGCACCTGGGACCCATCGAGACTGCGATATCAAATCCATAACCAAAGGTTTAAGGCCCAGCCACATCGAGGAACCAATATATAGTGGTCTCAGATCGTGAGAGTCCATATATCTTTGTCTAAGAATGACAAAATCTGGGTTGTCAGAGTTCATCACATTCCACTCTATTTTCATAAAAAAGGCCCTATTAGCAATAAGCAGTGATCGAATACCTAGTCCCCCTTCTTCCTTAGGTGCACAACAATGGGACCAATTTACCTTGACCACTCCCTTTTTATTAACATCCCCAAACCACTACCGGATGGGAGGTCTATTCGCGTTGGCGAGAAAGATGTGAAGCTAGTGTTGGGGTTTCCGAGAGGTGGAAAAAGAGTCTAGAAAAAAATGAAGTCCGAAACATGCCAAGTATACGAGGATTGGTAGTCCGAATTTGAGGCCAACGCAGATGGGTCATACACCATTACGGCAGCCGAGGTTTCCGTAAAGATGTTGGAGGATGTTGAGGGGGGTATATGGTTCAAGAGGAATTTTATAGCTCTTGTAGATGGATAGATCATTGGGAATATGCAAGGCGGATAAATTCAACGACCCGCAGTTTTTTTTAATTGTAAGTATTGTCCAATATATTTGACTTTAACAATATCACTTATAATAACATCATTTTTTGTTTGTATTAAAGGAGTTCTATATGGATAGAGTGTAATGTTTATTCGTTCTATCCCGAGGGTGGTTCCATGTGTGCGGTCGTTGACAACAGAAAGCATTCGGGATAAGAATACTGCTGAGATGAAACTTGGAGGTTATGGACAAGGTTTCATTGATTGCGTAATTGACGAGGCCGGACCTTCTGGATCGCGGAATGATCAACCGACGCTAGCTTCAATGAATGTTGGTGGTATGCAGGCACCTGGACTGCGTAACGACCAGCCGGCGCCGACTGCAACATCCAATGCTAGGGGGGTGCAGGTTCTAATCTTTTATTTTTAGTATGCTTTTCAATCAGGGATGAGTTTTATTTCTTAGTTATATAATAGAGTAATGTTAGCTATATAATGAATTTGTTACTTTGTTAGCAACGTGTTTATGAATTTGTTAGTTATATAATGGAGTAATATAGATATATTTTGGCATAATGTTAGCAATAAGGATGCATAAGGTTAGTTATTAGATGGTGTAATATTAATTAGATAATGACATATTAGTCATAAGATATGATTTATTGTCTAGTTACAAAATGGTATAAGATTAGTTACAGACAAATGTTCAGTTAGTTATAAGTTGGTACAATATTAGTTCTCAATCATATACGGTGAACATTTTATATTCCTATATACTATTTGACAACTATTTGTATATCAAGATTCAGTTAAATGATCATGAAAAAGTGTTATAGTGTGTATTAAAATTTTTGCTGGTGGACAACTGTCCTTTTTGATATTTATGTTGGTGCAGGGTTACGTTGGCAGTCTTTTGTCCAAGGTGGCGACGGTATCTACCGACGTAATGGACATTATTGTAATGTTGAATAATGCTCATCGGGAGTTGGCTTCGAATGATGATTTTCGGTTGATCGAGGATGTGGCTAGGAAGTTCATATGCTTTTCTGGGGAGAGAGCTGGGGAAGACACAGTTGTTGGCGAACCCATTGCTAGAGAAACTTAACAGATTAATGCTTTTTGGAGTAACCCCAAAAATATAGCTGCACTGGAGAAGGTTGAACAGGTTATTTGCCGGCGGGATGAGTTCAAGAAAAGCTCTGATGATATACCCAACTTCAGTATTGGTTTGACGCAAGAAGCAAACGTTGTGAATTGGTCTGAGTTTTGGAGACATCACGTAAATACTCCAAGGAGAACCCGATTGAGGAGCAGTAGCAGGCTGAGGGTGTAAGTTTTTTTTTATATGCAGTGTTATACCTTTTTTTTGGGTTTTGCAGGGGATGGTTGGTGTGAAGGAAGGTGAGGACGGGCAGGATGGGATTGGTGGGGGTACCAGCCTTGACGCGATGGGGACCGAGTAGCCAGCTGAAGCGGTGGGGAGCGAGCAGACTGCTACAGCTGTTTACCCGCGGAAGAGTACGAAGGAAGCAGCGCAAAACTGTGACGTTGACGTCTC
Source organism: Rehmannia glutinosa (assembly GCA_016081115.2). NCBI lineage: Eukaryota > Viridiplantae > Streptophyta > Magnoliopsida > Lamiales > Orobanchaceae > Rehmannia > Rehmannia glutinosa. The sequence continues at coordinate 451,769 of JABTTQ020000535.1, read as the reverse complement.
CCTTCCAGTTTAGACATGTCGAATTTACACAGAAGATGAACAAGATTCACAATGCTGTTGCCAAGTGGGTCTTTGATAATGTTGGGGCTATAAGGTTATGTGCTTTTTGTAAGTCCAAGCGGCTACAATAATCTAGAGGGGGGGTGAATACATTATCTCCATCTTTTCGATTTTACCCTCTTTTTCGAACCGAATGCTCAAAGACAATAATAAAGGTGCGGAATGTAAACAACACACGTCGATTTATAGAGGTTCAACCCAACTAGGGCCTAACCCTCTACCACCCCAGTATATCCAGGATGGATTTCAAAAAGAAAAAAGATTTTATTAATTTACAAAAAATTAATACAACACCAACTTACAACAACACCTTGAAGAGCACCACACTCTTCTTCAACACCACCTTTGAGATTACCACAATCTCACTTGAAGATTACCACAATCTCCAATGGCACCTTGTGAAGATTACCACAATCTTCAACCTTGAAGAATACCAAATTCTTCAACACCTCAACAAGAAGATTACCACAATCTTCTTACACCTAACACCTAGATCACCCAAGTATGTTCTTACCACAAGAACACTCACAAGGATATCTTGTGTTGAATGATTACCCAAATTCAAGATTACAACTCGATAACTGATAATATAATAGAGTGCAAGTGTAATCAAGAAAAGCCTAGACCTCAAGAATGTGAAAGTGAATAGCTAGGCAAATTACAACAAGAAATGAGACAATATAAGAACAAGTATATTCTTGAGTGTATCTTGTTGTGTTGTAGTTTTCTCTCTTGTTGTGTTGCTTCAATTCTTCCTCTATTTATAGAAGATGTCTTGTACATGATAGGCTCCTCTTGGGGACATGAATTCTTTAAAAAATTGCAAGGCAATTGAAGAAAAGAGCTGTTAGAAATCCATCCCATAAATTAAGGGAAAGTTGTCTGTTTGTCAAGCGGTCGATTTTTCTTTGTCAAACCAAAGGGCGACCGGTCGCGCACAAATAGAAGTTTGAAACATAACGCAACAATTTTACATAGGGCGACCGGTCGACGTAGGCTTCGACCGGTCACCCCATTGCTCAGCCGGTCGAGAGAGACAAAAATGAGAAACAGAAGTTTCTGTTCTACGAGGGGGCGCCCAGGCATCGGTCGCCCTAGGGTCGACCGGTCTCCCTCACCGGTCGGCCTCCGGGTCGACCGGTCGCCCCCTCAGTTTTGTTCCCGTCCCTTTTTCGGTTCCAAAACTCAACACAGTGCGGGTTGCCTTATAGGGCGGCGGTCGAGCTGAAAACATAAGTGTTGTCCAATTTTATATCGAAAATAAACTTCAAGAAATACTCCAAAAATAATAAAAACATTTTAAATCGATCGGGAGTATTTGGACAACATTCGGGGACATTGTTTTGATGTAAAAACATTTTGACATAAAATCATTAAAAGCGTTGTCCAATTTAGTCGAAAATAAACTTGAAGAAATACTCCGGGAAATATTAAAAACCATTTTAAATTATTTAGGAGTATTTGGACAACCTTTAAAAACATTGTTTTGGTGTAAAAACAAAATCATCAAAATCATGATAAAACCATTTATCAAACAATCTCCCCCTTTTTGATGATTACAAACCAAAACAATTCAACAGGACCGATTTTGAAAACAAAACAATTTTTCCGGTCAAAAATGAATATCCGTTGAGAGCGACAACATTCCGCGCAATATAAACGCAAGGATGTGAGTAGAGATATTCAAACACATATAGCAAATTCTCCCCCTAGCAACATGCACAACAAAAGTAATATAGAAGCAACTTCAACATAAGCTAAAATCTTAGCTTTTCGATATTGAGCTTAAGTATCAAAAACTTAAAAGTTCCCCTGTTAAAGAGACATCATTAGAACCGTATATAAGTCCATACTACAACCAATGGACCATGATTCATACATAACCATAATGCACCAAGTGGACTAAATATGATCCACAACTTATGACTTTATGAAGCCATAGCTTATAGCTTATAAACTTCTTTTCGTTATGCTTATCTTAGCTTTTATGAGCTAATGAGCTTATAACCTGTTTCTCCCCCTTTGGGATCATCAAAAAGAATGTTAGCACGATAAATACATCATATATTCATATCAAAGTGCGCAACAAAACCGATGTATCGAGCTATTTGAACATTGAAGCTTATAAACCAAATAAGGAGGTAAAAGTCGAATCATACGACTTGAAGAAGCTTATGAAAACTCATTTGATAAGCAAAACATGATCTCTATAAATATATAAGACTATTGAAAACAAGAGAAACATGTAAGTGATGAATTTTTCATTGAAACATTTTATCGAACACTTGGTGGGCGTCAAAATTAGAAAATGATATATATAGCCCTTGTAAATGTAATCAAGCCAAGTTATTCATCACCAAATGCAATTTAACAAATATCATTCATCAACAATTAACAAGCTCATCACAAAAATATATGAATTTCATCAAGAAAAATACATATAAGCCACAAACTCAAGGGTTCAACCCAATTGAGCTAAAGAGAGTGAAATTCTTACCATTCGATCGGTAAAGATGATCAATGATGATGATAACCGAGCTAGATAATCCCCAAAATATAAAATGTATGCAATAAAACAAATTTGGAATGAAATTTGTGTGCAAGTTGCGAAGGGGACGAAAAATGGACAAAATAAGCCATAATGGCTAAGTCTGGAAACAGAACCATTTTAAGCCAAACAATAGCCAAGGGCGACTGATACAGGGGTAGGGCGACCGGTCGATGGCTTGGGCAACCGGTCGGCCTTGCCCCAGTCAGCCCACTAGTTTTTTTCTGCTTAGAAAATCCGAAATATGATCCAAAAATCCGATTTTTCGCCCCTAAGTTTTAAAACGTGCAAAATGCAAATGTAGACCTCATTCAATATACATTATGTCATAATCAAGCTCGAAATGAGGTAAAATACTCGGCGGTGAGTGATTAGAAAGTCCGCGAGTTATCCTTGAGACGGAATTAAAAACACATCTCAAGTTTTTGTTAAAACATGCAATCCCTTAACAATTATATCGAATCTCAATATGTTTAGTTCGATTATGACGAACCATAGTTTGAATAATTTTGACCAGACTTGTTATCCCGAAAAATAAGAACTTTTTAAAGCTTTGGATACAACAAGTCATAAGAAGAAGTGCCTTTCAAATATTTGAAAATTTCTTTTAACGACACTTTAACGAGATTCGTTGGGATAGTTTTTGAAGTCGAGCATATAGACATAAGACATATGGAATGTCGAGTCTATAGAAATAATACAAGAAAACATACCTCGAATTTGTTTGTCGGACGATATGCCTTTCTCAACCTTTGTCAATCTTTAGCCATAGAGGTTGAGATAGTTCTTCTTTCTTCAATGCTTAACTCCTTCAAGAGTTCTTTTGAAATATAACCATCTTCTTGGCATTGAGTAATTTGAATTCCAATGATCAAATTTGAGCTTCCCTCATCATGATCATCTTAGGTTCACCTTGCATTGACTTGGAAAAATATCTTGCACAAATATTTATTAGTAGTACCATAAATATTAACAACATAAATTTGCACAAGTAAACAACCTTACCCTTTTTCAAAACAAGAAGTGTAGTATCAACTTTACCTTTTGTAAAATCATTTTGCAAAAATAGCTAAGTCTATCAACCGTACAAGGCCTTTTATAAAAATCATTTGGCCTAAAATTTTAAACTCCGATAGACTTATATTTGAATAAAACCATTTAGAAAGTTGGATTTAACATCCATTTGGTAAAGCTTGAAATTTTCTTAAAACAAGAATGTGCAAGTAAAATGCAAATAGCTACTAAATATGCTATGAGTGCAAATGTTACATCAAAATTAATTACCTTCTTCTTGAAAATACCTTCGAGCTACTAACCTCGCCTTAGTTCGACCAATGTTGCCTTGGTCATCGAGTTTGTTCCAGAATACCCTTTTTGTCTTCTTCATCATAGGGCATCCAATTGATCTAAGGTGTTCATAATAGAACATTTACATCCAAATATTTTGAGGTCACTAATATTTGGAGTACTTCATTTCTCATCTACACAACTTAACAAACTCATTAACGGCAACGCTTATATAAGCAAGAAAAATTAGCCCAAGTGTAAAAACATGCCTCAATCATTAATCACAAAATATCTTGCATAAGAGCATAGTAGAAGTAGACACTATATATATAGACCATGAAGCAAGAAACACATACTATGCATTTAGAAGATCATCAAGAGTCTACTAAATCATGCAAGTTCAAATAAGCTTAAGAAAGCTACAAAAGGTCTCTTTTGAATTTTGAAAATCCGATAGCATATAGTTGAGACCTCATTTAAAAGAAGTATTTGAACAAGAGTTGACAAAGCAAATATGTGCAATCAAATATCGAATAGTGCCTTTCAAAGAATCTAAAAATCCTCTTAACGGCACTTGTATGAAATACTATGAAAAACAAGCACATAGGCACATGGCAATACATATATCGAGTCTATAAGAGTAAAAATAACACACGTAAACGTACCTCGATAATTAATGCATTTCTTGACAAATAATGACGTAAATGGCCATTTGTGAAAATATGTAAATCCTACACAATTCTTAAAACAAATCTAGCACAAATCATAATGATAAAAGTGTAGGCTAAGAGATATCACAAGTAAGCTCATGCCATAAAAATCCATAAGAGATGATAACATACTTTAGTCTACAAAAATGCACAAGAGTTTTAAAAACATCATATAAGGTCTTCTTTTTCAAAACAAATTTTAAAAGCACAAATATATATTGAAGACCTTAATTAAAAAATAAATACTCGAAAACTCATTTTGCAATTAAGACACAAATAAAATCATGCATAATAACAAAATAAAATGCATATTTAACTAGGGAGATACGAGTTACCAATTACGCCATTTCCATGGGTTGTGCCGTTCCCACTGTTGATGATATCTTCCCCTTGAGAAGTCACTTTGTTGATGATGGCTTCTTTGATTACTCCATTTCCAAGGTTTGTTGCCTTCCCATTGTTGATAGTCTCTTCTTCTTTGAGAATCATCTTGTTGATGATGTCTTTGCCATTTCCAAGGATTGTGTTCTTCCCATTTTTGATTATATCCTCTTCTTAGAAATTGGCTTTGTCGAAAATAGTTTCTCCTTCTTTGATCAAATGAAACGGTCATTTGATGCCTTCTTGGCGGTATGAATTTTCTTCGATCATTATTTCGCCGGGTACCTAATATGACATTATTTTGTGGTACCCTCAAGTGTTTGGGTCCTTTAGGATTAGCTTTGAGACTTTTAGGTCTCCAATAATGATTAGAGCTATTTCTAACCCGACAAGTATTAGTCGTATGACCCTTTTTACCGCAATAGAAGCATGTAATAATTCTAGGAGCATAATGACCAACGTGCTTAGAGACTTGATTCTTTTTCATGTGATTGACACCCTTAGGCTTATGATCAAGTTCTAGTTTCGAATTATCACAACAATCAACAATATCGGTCATTCTATTGGTACTCAAGTTGGATTTTAATAAATCTTTTTTCATGCAATCAATATTCTCAACAAGAGTACTATTTTCTTTTTCAAGGTTTCTAACCTTGTCAAGTGTGGTGGTGTGAGCACATGATAGTGATTCATAGGAAGTAAATAAACTATCCTTATCATTTTTCAAAACATTAAATTCCTTTTTCAAATTTTTGTATTTAACAAGTAAGTTTTGGAATTCATTTTGAAGTTCATCATAATCATTTTGCAAATCACTATAATCATTTTGTATGACAATACCATAGGAAGTAGAGGGTTTAAGACATACCTCATTTTCTTCTTCGATGCCCATAAAATATTTTGCGACTTCATCATCAGAAGTTGTAAGAGGCTCATTCCATATGGTTGGATTTGATGTTGTATCCATTTGAGAAGTAGATGCTTTTGAGTTGCTCCTATTATTTGCATATACTTCATAGATGGCTTCTAATTTTTGCCATACTTCATGTGCCGATCGAATACCTACAACATGATCAAATTCCAAAGTGGTAAGTGAACAATGTAAAATATTAAGAGCTTTACCATTTAAGGAGATGATTTTCTTTTCTTCATCATTGAGCTCTTTGAAGCCTTTGGAGGTGTGTGGTGTGTCCTTCATCGGAATGGATTCTCCATTGATGACGGTGTTCCAAATATCGAACCCGCAACTTTGTAAATAGCATTCCATTCTTTCTTTCCAAAATGTAAAATTTTTGGAATCAAATAGTGGTGGCTTGGTGGTGGAGGTGCCGGTAAGATGAGCTTCGTTCGTAGTCGATGATCGTTTCTCTTTACTCGCGATGTGAAACGAGCTTGCCAAAGAGTTTGGCTCTGATACCACTTGTAAGTCCAAGCGGCTACGATAATCTAGAGGGGGGTGAATAGATTATCTCCATCTTTTCGATTTTACCCTCTTTTTCGAACCGAATGCTCAAAGACAATAATAAAGGTGCGGAATATAAACAACACACGTCGATTTATAGAGGTTCAACCCACCTAGGGCCTAACCCTCTACCACCCCAGTATATCCGGGATGGATTTCAAAAAGAAAAAAGATTTTATTAATTTACCAAAAATTAATACAACACCAACTTACAACAACACCTTGAAGAGCACCACACTCTTCTTCAACACCACCTTTGAGATTACCACAATCTCACTTGAAGATTACCACAATTTCCAACGGCACCTTGTGAAGATTACCACAATCTTCAACCTTGAAGAATACCAAATAATTCAACACCTCAACAAGAAGATTACCACAATCTTCTTACACCTAACACCTAGATCACCCAAGTATGTTCTTACCACAAGAACACTCACAAGGATATCTTGTGTTGAATGATTACCCAAATTCAAGATTACAACTCGATAACTGATAATACAATAGAGTGCAAGTGTAATCAAGAAAAGCATAGACCTCAAGAATGTGAAAGTGAATACCTAGGCAAATTACAACAAGAAATGAGACAATATAAGAACAAGTATATTCTGGAGTGTATCTTGTTGTGTTGTAGTTTTCTCTCTTGTTGTGTTGCTTCAATTCTTCCTCTATTTATAGAAGATGTCTTGTACATGATAGGCTCCTCTTAGGGACATGAATTACGAAATTGCAAGACAATCGAAGAAAAGAGCTGTTAGAAATACATCCCACAAATTAAGGGAAAGTTGTCTCATTGTCAAGCGGTCGATTTTTTTGTCAAACCAAAGATAGGCGACCGTCGCGCACAAATAGAAGTTTGAAACATAACGCAACAATTTTACATAGGGCGACCGTCGACGTAGGCTTCGACCGTCACCCCATTGCTCAGCCGTCGAGAGAGACAAAAATGAGAAAGTTTCTATTCTTCTACGAGGCCGCCAGGCATCGGCCGCCCTAGGGTCGACCGGTCTCCCACCGGTCGGCCTCCGGGTCGACCGTCGCCCCTCGTTGTTCCCGTCCCTTTTTCGGTTCCAAAACTCAACACAGGTACGGGTTGCCCTATAGGGCGACCGGTCGAGCCTGAAACATAAGTGTTGTCCAATTTTATATCGAAAATAAACTTCAAGAAATACTCCAAAAAATAATAAAAACATTTTAAACTGATCGGGAGTATTTGGACAACATTCAGGGACATTGTTTTGATGTAAAAACATTTTGACATAAAATCATTAAAAGCGTTGTCCAATTTAGTCGAAAATAAACTTGAAGAAATACTCCGGGAAATATTAAAAACCATTTTAAATTATTTAGGAGTATTTGGACAACCTTTAAAAACATTGTTTTGGTGTAAAAACAAAATCATCAAAATCATGATAAAACCATTTATCAAACAATCTCCCCCTTTTTGATGATTACAAACCAAAACAATTCAACAGGACCGATTTTGAAAACAAAACAATTTTTCCGGTCAAAAATGAATATCCGTTGAGAGCGACAACATTCCGCGCAATATAAACGCAAGGATGTGAGTAGAGATATTCAAACACATATAGCAAATTCTCCCCCTAGCAACATGCACAACAAAAGTAATATAGAAGCAACTTCAACATAAGCTAAAATCTTAGCTTTTCGATATTGAGCTTAAGTATCAAAAACTTAAAAGTTCCCCCTGTCAAAGAGACATCATTAGAACCGTATATAAGTCCATACTACAACCAATGGACCATGATTCATACATAACCATAATGCACCAAGTGGACTAAATATGATCCACAACTTATGACTTTATGAAGCCATAGCTTATAGCTTCTTTTCGTTAAGCTTATCTTAGCTTTTATGAGCTAATGAGCTTATAACCTGTTTCTCCCCCTTTGGGATCATCAAAAAGAATGTTAGCACGATAAATACATCATATATTCATATCAAAGTGCGCAACAAAACCGATGTATCGAGCTATTTGAACATTGAAGCTTATAAACCAAATAAGGAGGTAAAAGTCGAATCATACGACTTGAAGAAGCTTATGAAAACTCATTTGATAAGCAAAACATGATCTCTATAAATATATAAGACTTTTGAAAACAAGAGAAACATGTAAGTGATGAATTTTTCATTGAAACATTTTATCGAACACTTGGCGGACGTCAAAATTAGAAAATGATATATATAGCCCTTGTAAATGTAATCAAGCCAAGTTATTCATCACCAAATGCAATTTAACAAATATCATTCATCAACAATTAACAAGCTCATCACAAAAATATATGAATTTCATCAAGAAAAATACATATAAGCCACAAACTCAAGGGTTCAACCCAATTGAGCTAAAGAGAGTGAAATTCTTACCATTCGATCGGTAAAGATGATCAATGATGATGATAACCGAGCTAGATAATCCCCAAAATATAAAATGTATGCAATAAAACAAATTTGGAATGAAATTTGTGTGCAAGTTGCGAAGGGGACGAATTCTGTAAAAAATTGCAAGACAATCGAAGAAAAGAGCTGTTAGAAATACATCCCACAAATTAAGGGAAAGTTGTCTGCTGTCAAACGGTCAGATTTTTGCTGTCAAACCAAAGGGCGACCGGTCGCGCACAAATAGAAGTTTGAAACATAACGCAACAATTTTACATAGGGCGACCGGTCGACGTAGGCTTCGACCGGTCACCCCATTGCTCAGCCGGTCGAGAGAGACAAAAATGAGAAACAGAAGTTTCTGTTCTACGAGGGGACGCCCAGGCATCGGTCGCCCTAGGGTCGACCGGACTCCCTCACCGGTCGACCTCCGGGTCGACCGGTCACCCCCCTCAGTTTTGTTCCCGTCCCTTTTTTCGTTCCAAAACTCAACACACGGGTTGCCCATGGGCGACCGGTCGAGCTGAAACATAAGTGTTGTCCAATTTTATATCGAAAATAAACTTCAAGAAATACTCCAAAAATAATAAAAATATTTTAAACCGATCGGGAGTATTAGGACAACATTCAGGGACATTGTTTTGATGTAAAAACACTTTGACATAAAATCATTAAAAGCGTTGTCCAATTTAGTCGAAAATAAACTTGAAGAAATACTCCGGGAAATATTAAAAACCATTTTAAATCATTTAGGAGTATTTGGACAACCTTTAAAAACATTGTTTTGGTGTAAAAACAAAATCATCAAAATCATGATAAAACCATTTATCAAACCCTTTTTATGTGTGTTTTCCAATTAGCTTCTTTATAAATTCCATTTTTATTAGTTTGTTATTAAAGTTTTTTGTTCAATGTGTGTAGAACCGAGGTTCGTTTTAGGATGGGAGATACGGTTCTTATGAGAGAAGATTTAGAGACAATGAGGCCCAGGGAATACATATTTGTCAATGTTATTGTTGTGTGGGCAAAACTATTGAACGAGATGGTGGAAGCGAGGGATGCTAATTCCCCTCCGAGGTTTTTTTTGATGAATATGGTGACGGTATGTCCATTTTTTTAATTTGGGGTGTTAACAATTATTTTGAATAGCCTGCAGTTATTAATATGTGTACACAGTTTTGAATACCATGATGCATATTTACTTATATTATGGTGTAATATTAGCAGTATTATTGTATACTAATAGTTATTAACTGTATATATTCAATAGCAAGGGGGTGCAAAGTTGTGATGCAATTTTACTTAAATTTTAATGTACGTTTACTTATATCATGTGGTAATATTAGCTGTGTTATAGTATACTATTAGTGAGTAACTGGTGCACATTCAATATCAAGGGGGTGCAAAGTTGTGATGCAAATTTACTTATATTTTGGTGTTATATCATGTGGTAATATTAGTTGTGTTATAGTATACTGTTAGTGAGTAACTGGTGCACAATCAATAGCAGGGGGTGCACATTTATGTGATGCATATTTACTTATATTGTGGTGCATATTTACTTATATCATGGTGCACATTTATATGTTACAAGTGTTTTTGTTTTTCACATTAAGGGGGGCAATGGATAAAGTGATAGGTATAACATAATGATTTGTTTTTTTTCTAATGTGCAGTTGTACTATGTTGTGTCACCTGCACATGATTTTTCAGATGAAAGGGTTTTGGCATTGTTTTCGGATGCCTTTGATTTGGAATTTGTGGACCCAACAGCGGCCAATTTGCAAGCAATTGAAATGGTATAAGTTTTTAGAAGCTTATGAGTTTTTTATTTATTTTCCTGTTCTATTTAATGATTGTATATATGTGGATTGCTTTACAGTTCATCTTCCCGATTTTAAAGAGCGAGCATATTTTAGTGATTTGCATCAACATAAAGAAGAAGTATAGTCACATTCTGGACAACTCTTCAGTTAGTGGTACAAGTTGCAACAAGTACGAACAAATGCCGGAGAAACTGGTAAATTGTAGCTTTTATGTTACTTGTGGATATGAATTGATGCAAACTTAGCTATAAGTTAGTATACAATTAGGCAATAGTTGGTATACAGTTAGTTATTATGTGATGCACAAATGCATTTGCTGCATCCTTTTTTTTTTTATTGGGTTGACTTGTTTGATGTTTTCATCGTTTTTTTTTGGCAATTTTGTTTTATGTGTTTTTTAGTTGGATGTGTTCTCTCGATATTTGGAAGCGCGTGGATGTTATCAGACAGCGCGTAATGTTGAAAAATGTTCCCCAACAAGACTTGCCATATCGTGGAGGGATGCGCAAAACAAAATTGATTGTGGGGTCTACGCCATGCGTCATATGGAGACCTACATGGGGGAAGCATTGAAGAAATGGGATTGTGGATTTGACAAGGCTGATGCCGTGGAATTTGCACAACTGAGGACGTTATATTGCCATGCAATTCTAATGCATGACCTGAACCAAGAGAAAGGCAGGGTTCTTGGGTTGGCTAAAAAAATTGTCAGTGGCAAGTAGATTTGATATGGATATTTGGTTTGTTTTGTTAGATTGGGTGTTTAAGTACGTTTTTATTACTATATTAGACTAGACTATGGTATTTCAGTGCTAAATTGGCAATATTTTGGTGACTTATTACAAAATGAACTGATGCAAATATGTTTTCTGTGTTTAAGATGTGACTTTTTTTTATGTTGTATGGTTAGTGAATAAACAATTCACAATTAATAGCGTTGTGGTACATGTTTATTAAATTTTTGGTATATACATGTTAGAATAAATCTTTTGGTACATAATTTATAAGCACCTTGTGTACTGCTAATACTATCATTATGTTTTATTTTTGGATTTCAATGTAATTGTTTAAAAATTTTAAATTCAATTTATATTAAAACGTACAATTAACGATGAGTTGGTAAACATTTAGTAGTGTTGAAGTTGAGAATGTTTTAAAAATACCAAAAAACTGAAGACAAGACAAGTTGACGCATAGTTACTGATGACATTATGTATACTTAATTGTAAATAGGCACACACATAGCAATTACTCTCTCAAAGCATTTATGGTTTAGGGCCAGTTTTTTATTACTTTAGTCATACAAACATAAAAATGATGCACATTTAGAATATAAATGGCATTCAATTATACAATAAAGGACATACAATTAACATAAGACAAATGTTTGATCTGAGTATTTGGAAAGTAAAACACTGAAAATGCATGAAGAAAGGTTTTCTCATTATGTAGGTTGTTCGGGACATGTATGGCTGCTGTGCGATGCAATTTTGCCACATGTGCCGCACTTTCTCTTTAGTTTGGTGCTTGTACGGATTGCCTTTTCCTTTTGACTCTATGTCCTGCTTTTAATCTGGCTCCCACTGCCCTTGTTACGAGCTTGTTGTGGTGGCAATATTGAGATGTCCATTTGAGAACTAGAGCCGCAGTAAGTCTCAAATAGTGCATCATTGCCACCGACATGTTGTTCCTCTTGTTCGTGTGCTAACTGGTCCCCGTGTTCAGATAAAAAGCGTGCTAAGTCAGCTAATTTTTCCACTCTACCGTTTGCAAGTCGTATGCAGTTGTGGAATGTTGAGCACAATTCATTTATTGTTGTTGCTACTTCTTGACCACCATTGAATTCGTATAGTTGCCCGCTTGTTGTTGACGGATGTATGGATGCTAGTCTCATCCATCGATTAGACACATATTTCTTGGGAATTTCGTTGAGTTTCTTGAATACAATGAATATGTGCTGACATAAAATATCATGCATTTCGAATATTTTGTAGTTACACACCACACTTGTTTCTTCCTTGCAGTACAGTACGTTGAAAATAGCATCATATTCATCCTTTATTGAGTAGGAAAAGCTGCTACCTGACCTGGTTACCATATGCACTGAACATTTGTAACACGTGGTTGCAATCACTAGGCTTATTTTCTTAAAAATAGCATGCGTGTACAATTTTGATGCATGTTTTTCAATGTCCAATGGTGTCTTGCACTCTGGATAAGGGTGTCACTGTCGTTGTTTACTTTGTGTACTGCGTGTCATTGCGATTCCATTGCGCTATCAAAGTGCATGAAGAACTATACCAAATTGACCTGTGGATTTGTAAAACCACCAAACCAACTGTTCGTGCTTTCAGACCGTGATGTAGTCCACATAAAACCCCCCATGGGAACATCTCGAAAATAAGCAAGGATCCAGCTCTCTCCGATTTCAAACATTTTAGTAAACCACAGATGTGTTTCTAGATCAAAATCTGTCATCATTGACTGCCATAATTTTTCAAACTCGGCTGGTTCATTTTTTTCATCCCAAACCGCTGAGTTAAGACAACGTAAGAATTCATCATTCTTGAACAATGTATGTCTGACTTTGGTGCTAACATTTTCCATAATGTGCCATATGCATAAACGGTGTCTTGTGGTCTTGAAAACTACTTGAAATGTGTTTTTCATCGCCGGATCCTGATCGGTCACAATGTAGTACGGCTCATTGTGAATGGTTTCTGTAAATTTTCTGAATAACCATACATAGGATTCCTCATCCTCCTTCAATAGCAATCCACAAGAAAACGTAACACAATGACGATGGTTGTCAATCCCCGTGAATGGTGCAAAAACCATTTTGTACCTGAGTACACAAAAGTTTGGTAGACGTCAATGTTATAGTAAATGTGTGTATGTATGTTTATACACCAATGTTGTTATATTTATTCGCTGCAATCCTTAATTTCAGAGTACAATATATCATTAGCTAAATAAGCAGCAAGTAATAAACATTAAAACATGCACTATTATAGCCTTATTTGTGCACAATCGCATTTATATATTTACACAACAATAGATGTCAGATTGCAACAACATTAATGTATACATGACCAAAGTTATACTATCTGAGAATAACAAAGTTACACTATTTGAGAATAACTATAAATTGAAATACATCATTGCCTCAGTAAACGTATACCTAATGGTTTATATATGTACACATGTAGTGATCTATATATGCCACATTTTTACTTCCCAACTAACTATTTGTGTTGTAAGTGGCATCAAATGAATAGGGTCTGCCCAGAAAAATCTCGTTCATTGGTCTTGTTCGTCCACGTCATAAATGAAGGCTATTGCATAATTTTGCACTGAAATAGGGTATGCACCTCATATGTATGCCTTCAAATCTCTTTTGAAATTCTTGAAATCAATTGGAAATGCACCTGCTTGTGAAAATCCACCAACCATTTGCTTGAATAGGTGGGTGTGTCTTCGAACTACCTATGTTGGCCTTTGTGTCCAAAATTTAAATTTTGATTCACCTTAAAAAAATGTCTGTACAATTCCGAATTGAAAGAATGCATGTGGCGCTCTTCGAAATTCTTTATGGTGTATGCACCGTTCATTGTATGTATTCTAGTATGTAGTTGGCGTTGCACCCACAATGATTTGAAACTCTGATTCGTTGTTTTGTATGTGAACTGCTTCCTTCCACACCCCTCATAGTCGATGTTTATTTGTAACCTTCTCTGTTACAAACAATGTATTGCAGCCGTATCTCCTTGTTTTCAAATTTCCTTGAGGTGCTTATTCGTATGTCAAAGCCGCATCGCTTACCGTATTCCCTATAAAACTCTACACCTTTCTCCAAAGTGACAGATTACATGCCTATTCGCGGTATTTTATCTTGTTCTACTTCAGGTATCCAATAATTGGTAGAGTCGGGGGATATTACTAGGCGCTCTCGCACTTCAACACGTTGGATATTTTCATAATTAAAATCTACATATTTGTACACCAAATCAATCACATGTATACACCAAAATAGTCTTGAAAATATTACTAAAAAAAAAGTTTCAAGGAATTATATCTCAATTAAACAGCTAACAATGCACAATTGAATATTTATATTATCACCAAATATTGAACAAGTGTACACCAAAATATGATTTCATGGTACCTTATTTGAACTATTTTTATACCATATTTTATGATTATAAAGCACCAAAGTATGGTGTATACGCCAAAATATAATTCCAATGTACAATATTGTCAATATTTTTATACCAAGTTAAGCATCAATGTTTAGTCTCAAATAAACATCAAACCATGCCATATTTCATGTTATATTAACACCAAAATATGAATATCTGTACACCAAACAATGCTTCCAGAGTACAATATTATCAACATTTTTACACCAAAATATGCATAAAGGCTTACCATCAAATAAGCCTTATACCACGCCATGCTTATCTTTGCACAATCGTATACATATATGCATACACCAAAATTACACTTACTGTGTACAATGTTGTCAATGTTTTTATACCCAAATAAGCATTAACGCATACCATGTCCAATAACGAGCAAACATGCACTATCGTACTCTATTATGTACACAATCATTTTCATATTTATACACCAAAATAAGCCAAAATTACGATGTAAGATTTTGTCATATTATGTTGATAGGATGGTCAAAGAAAATTTGTTATTTTTTGAAAGATAATTGCACATACCAGCACCCAATGCTCCCGAATCGCGGCTTTCATCTGGATTGTCTATCGACATATCACTTTGGTGTGATTGAGCATACTCATCGTCCATGGTGTACACCTTATTCCTCGTTCAATAATGGTGGATAGGATGGATTTTTTGATTTTGATGCAGAGTTTTTTTTTTCCTTGTTGTATTGCGTCAATGAAGAATGAAGAGAATGAATCCGTTTTTTGGGCTTATGATTTGGCGTGTCTGTTAGGAAAGGTGATATTAATTATATCCCTTGATTTTAGGTAAATAATTATGGTATTATTGTTACACCATTTTGATAGTTACCGATTTGCACTTTTTACATATAAAATAATTGAAATATGGTGTATTTTTAGGCCTAATCTAAACCATTGATTGAATAGGATGGATGGATGGGATCCACATGGTAAGAGGTTGCCACATGAAATCCCATCCCTATATATATATATATATATATATATATATATATATATATATAGAATTGGATCAAATGAGACCACATTCCATAGGTAAGACAGTGTGGACTAATCATGTCCACAGATTTAAAATCTTAGATGGTTGAAATTTGACTGATTTAGTGGCCTTTATTTTTATTTTAAATCAAATAAGGGCAGGTTGGTCATTTTCTTATTAGTAGTTTTCACCCCCAATTGGTAACTCCCCCCAAATCGGTTCATCTCCCCCACAAATCGCTTGCCAATTATTTTCTTTTTTGAATTTTCACAGCTTCGTGGGTTCCGGCGTGTACGACAATGAAATGAAGCTCTATTTGTGTACTAGATTGAGGTTTTGCTTCATAAAACCGATGACAGTGAAGCCAGAGATTGACTGTGAATTGAGATTTCCATTGAGATCGAACGACACCTCATCTTCTTCAGCGAAATGAAAGACAATAATATTTTTTCCCACTATTTATCGAATTTAATTGTGAATGTCTAGGGTTTATTTAATTTAATTTTTTATTGCAATTTTGTTGTATTTTGGGGAGAATGTGATTCTGAGTTGAAATTATTAATTAGGGTTTTGTATGTTTCATGTGCTTTTTTTTTGCGGTGATGGTGGGTTAAGATTTTGTTAATGGAGGTTAGATGTTTTGTTTTTGTTGAAGAAGATGGTTTATGGTTTTTGAAAAAATTAGGAGATTTTGTTGTATACTTATAGGTGTTTTGATGCTTATTTAGTTAATTTTTATCGTATGATTTTTTTATATATTCTACACTGATACTTTATTTTTGGTTTTTGTGCCAAGACTGGAGTTTTTTTAATTATGGCTAAAAGAGGTAGAAAAAGTGAACAGCGCATCAAGGGCGACTGTATACATAGTCTGATTATATTATATAGCTATACATAGTTTACTGTATAGTTAGTCTGATTTTATTATA
This sequence comes from Rehmannia glutinosa, assembly GCA_016081115.2. Classification (NCBI taxonomy): domain Eukaryota; kingdom Viridiplantae; phylum Streptophyta; class Magnoliopsida; order Lamiales; family Orobanchaceae; genus Rehmannia; species Rehmannia glutinosa. The sequence goes on along the minus strand of JABTTQ020000535.1, from coordinate 434,979 downwards.
TAGTTAGACATAGTTTGTTGTATAGATTGTCTGATTTTATTGTATAGTTAGACATAGTTTACTGTATACATAGCCTAATTTTATTGTATACTTAGACATAGTTTGTTGTATAATAATTTAGTGAATTGATTTGTGTCTATTAGTTGTTGATTTTTTTAATTATTATTATTATTTGGTATACTGTAATAAACCGTAATTATTGGTCTGCCCAGAATAATCTTGTTAATTGATTCCTTAATTCACGGTCCCCATATATTTTTGTTTGACAATTTTAATATGCAGTACATATATGTTAAACATACAGTATAATACTGTTAAATATATAGTAAATATATGTTAAATATACAGTATAATAATGAGCGTGATTCTTTCTCTCGATAACTGATTTACTTAATTCACGGTACCCACATGTTAATGAGCGTGATTCTCTATACTGATTCATTAATTCACGGTCCCCACATGTTTTTGTTTGACAATATTAATATGCAGTAAATTTATGTAAAACATAGAGTATAATAGTGTTAAGTATACAATAAATATATGTTAAATATACAATATACTGCATCGTAGAGCACATGCGTGATTTTCTCTCTCCCCAGCGCGATGTCTCTCTCCCAGTGTGATTCTATCTCTCCCCATAGCTGATTCTATATTTGGACAGTCCTCACATGTTTGTTTGACAATTTTACCCTTTCTAGGAATTAATTAAATGGTTAATGTATTATTATACCAAATTATTCATAGCCTTTGATGTAAATAGGAGAGGATTGAGATTAGTCCACACTGTCTCACCATAAAATGTGGTCCCACTGTACCATCCCCCTTTATATATATATTTTATATATATATTGACCCAATAAAAGGTTACATGTTTCAAGGTTAAAATCAAGTTGTAAAAATTGCGGGTTAGGATAGGATCCATCTCACGAATTTAGATCCGTAAGACGGTCTCACACAAGTTTTTTGTGAGACCATCTAACGAATCTAAATCCGTGAAACGGAGCCTCACGTGATCCCCCTCATCTCTCTATCTCTCTCTCACACACACACACACGCGCGTCTACTTCTCTTCTCTCTCTCTCACATCCACTTCTCTAATGGTTTTCTTTCCTCATATCCCACTCATATCGTGATCCCCTCTCTCTTTCTCTCTCTCTCTCTCTCTCTCTCTCTCTCTCTCTCTCTCTCCCCCTCCACATGCCCATCCCCTCTCTCTCTACATTTACGTACCAAAATCTCAAAAAAATATAATATTTTTCACTTATAACTGTAATACTTTTCACATCAATTTTGTTACTCTAAAAATGTATACTTTTCATAGTAGAACTGATACTTTTTTAATAAAAAGTGATACCTTTTTTTTAATTAGAAGTGATTTTTTTAATTAAAAGTAAAATTTGTTTTAATAAGAAGTGATACTTTTTTAAGAAATGGTACTTTCTTAATAAAAAATAATACATTTTTTAAATAAAAATATTACTTTTTTTAATAAGAAGTGATGTTTTTTAATAAGAAGTTATACTTCTTCCATAAGAAGTGATACTTTGTTTTAGTTAAAAAGTGATGATTTTTTTTAAATTTAAAGTGATACCTTTTTCCATAAAAAGTGATATATTTTCTTAATAAAAAATGATATTTTTCATAAGTGATATTTTATTTTAATAAAAAGTGATTTCTTTAGTCTAACTGTAATACTTTTTTCGTAACTAGTGATTCTTTTTTCATAAGAAGTGATACTTTATTTTTTTCATTCTTGTAGGTCCCAAGGGGTGTGAGTAAGGTTTAGAAGGGGGGGTTGAATAAACCTTACCAACTTTTCGATTTAGTCCTTTTTAAATTAGTTCAGAGTTACTTTCAAACTATGTCCTTGATGGGCCACTAAGTTAGTTAACCAAACAGAGTTAGCCACTCAAACTCACTAACCGAGCTGATGATAGAATAACTCATTTGTTTAGTCTAATACTTAACTCGATTTGTGATGAGATTTTCATTGGAAGACTTAACACCCTTGAATTTGGTTTAAATGTGTTTTAACACTTGGTTTTAGCTCTTTGTTAAATATCAATTGGATAGCAAATTATTAGCAGATATTAAATAATATGCAGTAAGTAAATGCTGAAATGTAAATGACACAATAAATTTTATAGAGGTTCGAAGATGGGGTAATTCTTCTAATCCTCTCTTCTCCAACTCCTCGAGGAATCCACTAAGTATTGATCAGAGTACAAAGTGGTTATCGGTCCGGATGCAAGTCTTGATCACACAAAATTGACTTGATCCTTTGGGACTCGATCTGAGATGCCTTGGTCACACAAACAGTGGCTTCTCGTCCGACTCGAACTTCTTCACATGGCAAATGCCTTGCTACTACAAACTCACTTGCTCAAGCTTCTTGGATTTGATCACGAAGCCCTCCAATAACTTGAGACTGGTTCGACCTTGAACCTTTCTACAGTCCTCCTTGGAATGTAGACCCCTTTTGATTCTTCAAAAGTTTCCTCTTCAACAATTTGAAGTTGTCTTTCCTTCACAACTTGGTGTTGGATTGAGTTCCTTCGAAGTTTAGGCTTGAGGATTAGCTTGAATAACTTGAGAATATTTCTGTAGGTTACAGCTTGAATAATAGCTTGAGTGTTTGTGGTTCAGGTAACCTTTTCTCAAATTGATTCCTCAGCCTTTTATAGTGCTCTTTTGAAAATTTGCCCGTTGAAGAGATAGGCTACTTTTCAAAAGACACTTGTGGTCGTTGGCTTGTCTTGTTGCAGTCCTTGATCTTGACATTTCCTCGTATTAAATGAACATTCAGCTTTTCAGAGTCTGACACAAGGTGCAGTGCTTCCCATTGGTTTATTCCTGTATTTGTTTCGGTACGTGAATTATTATTCATCGAATATTGGACGGTGATCATGCTAAATGGGTCCTCTGTTATTATTAGTAGGGTTGTTCGATTTATATGTATGAATTGGGTTGGAAATTCTCTGTCCAAGAGAAGTGATTCATTAAGCTAATTAAATAGTTGTATTCATGTGTCAACTTCAAGAGCTTATCGGAGGCTTGAGTGAATTAGTAGCTTTAATTATAAAACCTGCAGTTTATTGATTTCTAGTCAAACAGGATGACAGACTCAAAGGTTACTTCCATCAAAAATTTTATATCGTTTCACTTAGTAATCAATATAACTATATATAAGATAATATTGTCATTTGCTGTTGGAACAAAATTTAATGAGAGAATAGAAATCTGATTATAGACCTATTTCCTAATTAAATGAATATAGGGTTTTTTCTTAACTAATTGAATGCATGATTTTCACTTAACTAATTGAATATAAAGTTTTTCCTTAACTAATTGAATACATGGTTTTCACTTGACTAATGAATGTAGGGTTTTCTCTTGTAACCGAATATAGGAATTCCCTCTAACTAATGGAATATAGAGTTTACCCTAAAATAGCTTAAATCATTGAATATAAGCTTTCTCTTAATTAGTTGAATGGAGGGTTTTGTTTCTCGAATTGTTTCAGCTAATATGTTTTAGTTATTATGATATGCACTTGCGCTTATTCTCGTATTTAATGATACATTGCATCTCTTAGGATCATGCATCATGTTAATATATGTTCATAGCATTTCATGAGCATCCCAGATTAAGTAAAGTCAAGTGAAATAAAATAATATTTTTCAAAAGAAATGGGTGCACATTGTTCTATGATGCTGGAGTGAGTGGGAAATGGGCGCGGGGGACCGGCGTTCCGACCATGTGCTGCTTGCGGCTAATGTTAATGTTCAAGGAAAAGGGCATTCGGGCAAAACGAATGGAAATGTGCCTACGGGCAAAATCACGGGTTCCAAATAACAAGGCCCACTGCGACCCTGATTAGAACAATGTGTTACCAAGTGAGCTCGCGTCCGAATAATGTTTCAAGGTAACGAAAGACACAGTTTTAAACAATGAAAGAAAGGGTTTTAAGTAAAGAAAACGTAAAGTCTTTTCATGTTATAAAATATTAAGATATTGCATTAGGCATGCATTCATGCATGAGGTTACTTGTTGAGCTCCTTTAGCTCATTCCACGAATGTTAAATTTTTCCGATGCGAATGTAGAAGAGGAAGGAGATGGCCGAGCGCAGTGACTCGGGGAACCCATGTCAATGGAATTCTATTATTTTCAATGTTTGGACTTTTTAGTTTATTAAATGTCGAATGTCGTTTTATTTTCAGAATGGATATTTATGGATAAGTAATTATTTCAGTTATAAGCATTTATATCCGCTGCAAAGTTTTCAAAAGAAGTGAGATTTTTATTATTCCATATTTTTAAGCACTCTATTAAAGTATTTCCTTTATTTAATTGTTATTTTCGCATTAAAATTCAAGTAAGCTAGAAAGGGTGCTACATTTAGTGGTATCAGAGCCAGGTTTTCAAATCGGTTCTGTAGACTTTAAAATATTTTAATTTACAACAAGTCCAAAGTCAATGAGTTATGGGTTCCGAGTCGCTCTTCGAGCATCTCCCTCAGAAACTTGGTAAGTTTTACAATTATTGTCCTATGAATTTATATGTTTATGTATCTATAAAATGTATGTTTATGTAATTGCACTAGTATTAATTATTTGATACACCCATAATATGTTTCGTGTTTTGTTATTGATTTAATTGTGTATTTAATTCTGCCTTTAATGCTTTTGATCCATCGAAAGTGATAGTTGTTTTCATGCTTTAGCATATTATATTTCTGATATTTAACAAGTTTCGAGGACGGAACGTTTTTAAAGGTGGGGAGAATGTAACGACCCAAATTTTTATGCGTTAATAAGAATTTTATTAATCATGTTATTTGTTTATTTTACGGAATAATAAAGAAGAATTAGAAATTTATTAATGATTTTACGAGATAGTTAATTTGTTAAATTATGAATAATAAAAGTGTCTTTTTAATTGGACTGTGGATTTATTTAATTTGGGCCTTATAATGAATAATCGGACCTTTAATTAGTTTAAAGTTTTAATCAGGCCTATATTGTTAGTAAGTTAATTATAAGCCCATGTATTCTAAACCTAGCCCAATTAGGAATAGGTTAAAACACAGATATAAGACACGCAAAACACACACGGGGAACACATAACACACGATAGTTAGTAGAAGAGGAATCGGCCAGAGAGAAAATGAGAAGAAGAAAAGAAAGAAGAGAGAAGAAAAGAGGTGATTTCCCCAACGCGATTGATTCGAAAGAGGCCTGAGATGGATTTTATAACCCCTAAATTGAATAGGCAAGTAATCTCTTTAGTTTTCACGTAGATTTAAGGTTTAGATTATTGTTCTCTGATTTTATGTTTAATTGTTAGCTAAAGGTCAGAAAGAAATACGAGTTTGAAATTTAGTTCGTGCCTTGAACATATTTGATCTGCGTGAATATTGTTAGTATTTGTTTCGGTACGTGAATTATTATTCATCGAATATTGGACGGTGATCATGCTAAATGGGTCCTCTGTTATTATTAGCAGGGTTCTTCGATTTATATGTATGAATTGGGTTGGAAATTCTCTGTCCAAGAGAAGTGATTCATTATACTAATTAAATAGTTGTATTCATGTGTCAACTTCAAGAGCTTATTGGAGGCTTGAGTGAATTAGTAGCTTTAATTATAAAACCTGCAGTTTATTGATTTCTAGTCAAACATGATGACAGACTCAAAGGTTACTTCCATCAAAAATTCTATATCGTTTCACTTAGTAATCAATATAACTATATATAAGATAATATTGTCATTTGCTGTTGGAACAAAATTAAATGAGAGAATAGAAATCTGATTACAGACCTATTTCCTAATTAAATGAATATAGGGTTTTTTCTTAACTAATTGAATGCATGATTTTTACTTGACTAATTGAATATAGAGTTTTTTCTTAACTAATTGAATGCATGGTTTTCACTTGACTAATGAATGTAGAGTTTTCCCTTGTAACCGAATATAGGATTTCCCTCTAACTAATGGAATATAGAGTTTACCCTAAATAGCTTAAATCATTGAATATAAGCTTTCTCTTAATTAGTTGAATGGAGGGTTTTGTGTCTCGAATTGTTTCAGCTAATTTGATTTAGTTATTATGATATGCACTTGCGTTTATTCTCGTATTTAATGATAAATTGCATCTCTTAGGATCATGCATCATGTTAATGTATGTTCATAACATTTCATGAGCATCCCAGATTAAGTAAAGTCAAGTGAAATAATATAATGTTTTTCAAAAGAAATGGGTGCACATTGTTCTATGATGCTGGAGTGAGTGGGAAATGGGCGCGGAGGACCGGCGTTCCGACCATGTGCCGCTTGCGGCTAATCTTAATGTTCCAGGAAAAAGGGCCTTCGGGCAAAACGAATGGAAATGGGCCTTCGCGCAAAATCACGGTTTCCAAATAACAAGGCCCACTACGACCCTGATTAGAACAATGTGTTACCAAGTGAGCTCGCGTCCGAATAATGTTTCAAGGTAACGAAAGACACATTTTTAAGCAATGAAAGAAAGGTTTTTAAGTAAAGAAAACGTAAAGTCTTTTCAAGTTATAAAATATTAAGATATTGCATTAGTCATGCATTCATGCATGTGGTTACTTGTTGAGCTCCTTTAGCTCATTCCACGAATGTTAAATTTTTTAGGTGAGAATGCAGAAGAGGAAGGAGATGGCCGAGTGCAGTGACTCGGGGAACCCATGTCAATGGAATTCTATTATTTTCAATGTTTTGACTTTTTAGTTTATTAAATGTCGAATGTCGTTTTATTTTCAGAATGTATATTTTTGGATAAGTAATTATTTCAGTTATAAGTATTTATTTCCGCTGCAAAGTTTTCAAAAGAAGTGAGATTTTTATTATTCCATATTTTTAAGCACTCTATTAAAGTATTTCCTTTATTTAATTGTTATTTTCGCATTAAAATTCAAGTAAGCTAGAAAGGGCGCTACATTTAGTGGTATCAGAGCCTGGTTTTCAAATCGGTTCTGTAGACTTTAAAATGTTTTAATTTACAACAATTCCAAAGTCAACGAGTTATGGGTTTCGAGTCGCGCTTCGAGCATCTCCCTCCGAAACTTGGTAAGTTTTACATTTATTGTCCTATGAATTTATATGTTTACGTATCTATAAAATGTATGTTTATGTAAATGAACTAGTATTAATTATTTGATACACCCATAATATGTTTCGTGTTTTGTTATTGATTTAATTGTGTATTTAATTCTGCCTTTAATGCTTTTGATCCATCGAAAGTGATAGTTGTTTTCATGCTTTAGCATATTATATTTATGATATTTAACAAATTTCGAGGATAAAACTTTTTAAAAGGTGCGGAGAATGTAACGACCCAGATTTTTATGCCTTAATAAGAATTTTATTAATCATGCTATTTGTTTATTTTATGGAATAATAAAGAAGAATTAGAAATTTATTAATGATTTTACGAGATAGTTAATTTGTTAAATTATGGATAATAAAAGTGTCTTTTTAATTGGACTGTGGATTTATTTAATTTGGGCCTTATAATGAATAATCCGACCTTTAATTAGTTTAAAGTATTAAATCAGGCCTATATTGTTAGTAAGTTAATTATAAGCCCATGTACTCTGAACCTAGCCCAATTAGGAGTAGGTTAAAACACAGATATAAGACACACAAAACATACACGGGGAACACATAACACACGATAGTTAGTAGAAGAGGAATCGGCCAGAGAGAAAACGAGAAGAAGAAAAGAAAGAAGAGAGAAGAAAAGAGGTGATTTCCCCAACGCGATTGATTCGAAAGAGGCCTGAGATGGATTTTATAACCCCTAAGTTGAACAGACAAGTAATCTCTTTAGTTTTCACGTAGATTTAAGGTTTAGATTGTTGTTCTCGGATTTTATGTTTAACTGTTAGCTAAAGGTCAGAAAGAAACACGAGTGTGAAATTTAGTTTTTGCCTTGAACATATTTGGTCTGCGTGAATATTGTTAGTATTTGTTTCGGTACGTGAATTATTATTCATCGAATATTGGACTGTGATCATGCTAAATGGGTCCTCTGTTATTATTAGCAGGGTTGTTCGATTTATATGTATGAATTGGGTTGGAAATTCTCTGTTCAAGAGAAGTGATTCATTAAGCTAATTAAATAGTTGTATTCATGTGTCAACTTCAAGAGCTTATTGGAGGCTTGAGTGAATTAGTAGCTTTAATTATAAAACCTGCAATTTATTGATTTCTAGTCAAACATGATGACAGACTCAAAGGTTACTTCCTTCAAAAATTCTATATCGTTTCACTTAGTAATCAATATAACTATATATAAGATAATATTGTCATTTGCTGTTGGAACAAAATTAAATGAGAGAATAGAAATCTGATTACAGACCTATTTCCTAATTAAATGAATATAGGGTTTTTCCTTAACTAATTGAATGCATGATTTTCACTTAACTAATTGAATATAGAGTTTTTCCTTAACTAATTGAATGCATGGTTTTCACTTGACTAATGAATGTAGGATTTTCTCTTGTAACCGAATATAGGATTTCCCTCTAACTAATGGAATATAGAGTTTACCCTAAATAGCTTAAATCATTGAATATAAGCTTTCTCTTAATTAGTTGAATGGAGGGTTTTGTTTCTCGAATTGTTTCAGCTAATATGATTTAGTTATTATGATATGCACTTGCGTTTATTCTCGTATTTAAAGATACATTGCATCTCTTAGGATCATGCATCATGTTAATGTATGTTCATAGAATTTCATGAGCATCCCAGATTAAGTAAAGTCAAGTAAAATAATATAATGTTTTTCAAAAGAAATGGGTTCACATTGTTCTATGATGCTGGAGTGAGTGAGAAATGGGCACGGGGGACCGGCGTTCCGACCATGTGCCGCTTGTAGCTAATGTTAATGTTCAAGGAAAAGGGCCTCCGGGCAAAACAAATGGAAATGGGCCTTCGGGCAAAATCACAGGTTCCAAATAACAAGGCCCACTGCGACCCTGATTAGAACAATGTTTTACCAAGTGAGCTCGCGTCCAAAGAATGTTTTGAGGTAACGAAAGACACAATTTTAAGCAATGAAAGAAAGGTTTTTAAGTAAAGAAAACGTAAAGTCTTTTCAAGTTATAAAATATTAAGATATTGCATTAGGCATGTATTCATGCATGAGGTTACTTGTTGAGCTCCTTTAGCTCATTCCACGAATGTTAAATTTTCCAGATGAGAATGCAGAAGAGGAAGGAGATGGCCGAGCGCAGTGACTCGGGGAACCCATGTCAATGGAATTCTTTTATTTTCAATGTTTTGACTTTTTAGTTTATTAAATGTCGAATGTCTTTTTATTTTCAGAATGGATATTTTTGGATAAGTAATTATTTCAGTTATAAGCATTTATTTCCGCTGCAAAGTTTTCAAAAGAAGTGAGATTTTTATTATTCCATATATTTAAGCACTCTATTAAAGTATTTCCTTTATTTAATTGTTATTTTCGCATTAAAATTCAAGTAAGCTAGAAAGGGCGCTACATAATAGATGTACCCTAGAGATTAGTTTACCATCTGGAAAGACAATAACTACTGACATAATGGACAATGATATAGACGTGAACATTGGGGGAAAACATCTAGAAGCTAACGTATACGTAATTGAGATGAAGGACTTTGATGTAATTCTAGGCATGAATTGACTTAGTAAGTATCAGGCGGGCATTAAGTGCCAAGAGAAGGAGATAACACTCAAACTACCTGTAGATGAGGAAATTACGTTCTACGGAGTTAACTCTAAGTTTGTACCGCGAGTTATATCGGCGATGAAAGCGCGAAAGATGTTGGCAAAAGAGAATTGTCAGGGGTATTTAGTAAGTTTAGTCGAAGCTCCAACGACGGACCTAACACTGACAGACGTACCAATTGTTCGAGAATTCTTGGACGTATTTCTAAAGGACTTGTCTGGAGTTCCACCGGACCGTCAAGTTGAATTTTCAATACACTTGGTACCTACGGTAGCACCGATATCATACCTACGGTAGCACCGATATCTAAGGCACCCTACCGAATGGCACCAAAAGAGTTACAAGAACTAAAGGCACAAATACAAGAATTACTGGACTTGGGATTTATCAGGCCTAGTGTATCACCATGGGGAGCACTAGTCCTATTAGTTAAGAAAAAGGATGGGTCACTAAGGATGTGTATCGATTATAGAGAGTTTAATCGACTCACAGTGAAGAACAAGTATCCATTGCCAAGAATCGAAGACTTGTTTGATCAATTGAGGGGTGCCAGTACTTTTTCTAAGATTAATTTGAGATTCGGATATCACCAATTGAAGATTAAGGAGAGTGATATCTCGAAAACAACATTCAAGACCCGATATGGGCATTATGAGTTTGTAGTGATGCCGTTTGGGTTGAGTAACGCGCCAACAGTGTTCATGGACTTGATGAATAGAGTGTTCCATCCCTTCTTGGACTAGTTCGTCATAGTCTTTATAGACGACATACTCGTGTATTCAAGGGACAAGGAACAACACGAGGAACATTTGAGAATAGTGCTTGAGACACTTGGCAAGGAGAAGTTATACGCGAAGTTCAAGAAGTGTGAATTTTGGATAAACCGAGTTAGATTTCTTGGTCATGTAATCACTGCAAAAAAAATTGAATTGGATCCAATAAAGGTTGAAGCAGTTAATGAATGGAGGGCACCTACGAATGCGAGTGAGGTTCGCAGTTTCTTGGGATTGGCAGGATACTATCGTAGATTTATAGAGAGATTTTCGAAAATAGCTGCACCCATGACTCGACTCACCAGAAAGGGAGATAATTTTTTGTGGACCGAAAGATGCGAGGAGAGCTTCCAAGATTTGAAATGAAATCTAACTTCCGCACCAGTATTGATGATTCCTGACCCAACCACGGACTTTGTGATTTACAGTGACGCATCAAAACAAGGCTTGGGATGCGTATTGATGCAGCATGGAAAGGTGATTGCCTATGTCTCAAGACAATTAAAGCCACATGAACTGAACTACCCGACTCATGATTTGGAGTTAGCTGCAGTAGTCCATGCACTGAAGATTTGGAGACATTATCTGTATGGTGGGAAATGTGAGATATTCACCGATCATAAGAGTTTGAAATATCTATTTACTCAGAAGGAGTTAAATATGAGGCAGAGGAGATGGTTAGAACTGGTTAAGGACTATGATTGCACCATCAACTATCATCCGGGCAAAGCTAATGTAGTGGCTAATGCCTGGAGTCGTAAGACCAAAGGTGAGTTGTCTAGTTTACTCACGCAACAAGAGCAATTGATACGAGAGTTTGCGAGCCTGAAGATTGAAGTTATAACCCCACCAAGAAGTACAAAGGCGGTATTGAAATCTTTGGTAGTTCAACCCACTTTGAGAGAAAGGATCAAAGAAGCACAAGGTCGAGATCAGTTTTTGAACAAGATGAATGGACGAGTTCGAGAAGGAAATATAATAGGGTTTGTCATAGCGGATGATGGTGTTTTGACGTATGAAGGCAGATTGTGTGTACCTAAGGAGGAAGAACTTAGGAAGGAGATACTTGAAGAAGCTCATTATACGTCGTACACGGCCCACCCAGGAGGTACAAAGATGTACCGAAATCTAAGAGAAGCCTTTTGGTGGCGAAGTATGAAGAGAGACATTGGATCTTTTGTGGAGAAATGTTTGATATGCCAGCAAGTCAAAGCCGAGCATCAACAACCGCCTGGTTTGCTCAAACCTCTTGAAATCCCAGAATGGAAATGGGAGCACATAACGATGGATTTTGTGGTAGGACTACCACGACCAGCAAAAGGAAATAAAGCGGTATGGGTTGTAGTAGATCAATTGATGAAATCAACTCACTTTCTGTTGGTTAAAATGACATTTAGTATGGAGCAGTATGCGCAAATATACATTCAAGAGATAGTGAAACTACATGGAGTTCCGATGTCCATTATGTCGGATAGAGATATAAGATTTACTTCTAAGTTTTGGGGAAGCTTACAAACTGCTTTGGGAACAAAACTGAAGTTTAGTACGGCTTACCATCCGCAGACAGATGGACAGTCTGAGAGGACAATACAAATATTGGAAGACATGTTGAGAGCATTTGTGCTTGATATAGGACGAAGTTTGGAATCATTGTTGCAAATTGTGGAGTTTGCTTATAACAACAGTTACCAAGAAACTATTTGGATGGCCTCTTACGAGGCATTGTACATGAGAAAGTGTAGATAGCCATTGTACTGGAGCGAGGCCGGAGAAAAGAAGATGTTGGGACCGAAGTTGGTTCGACAAACAGTGGAAAAGATAACAAACATCCAAGATCAAATCAGAATGGCACAAGATAGACAGAAATCGTATGCTAATCGCCGAAGGAAAGACTTACAGTTCGAGGTGGGAGACAATGTGTTTCTCAAGGTAGCACCAGTAAGGGGAATGATAAGATTTGGTGATAAAGGAAAGCTAAAGCCAAGATACATAGGACCGTTCGAGATATTCAAAAGAGTCGGAGAACTGGCTTATCAGCTCACATTGCCGCCGCGTCTGTCAGGCGTACATGATGTTTTCCACATTTCGATGTTGAGGAAATATGTTCATGACCCAAGTCATATTGTCAACTATGAAGACCTGCATATTAACGATGACTTATCATACAAAGAAGCACCTGGAGCCATTTTGGAGCGAAAAGCTCATAAGCTGAGGAATAAAGACATAAACCTGATTAAAGTGCAATGGAGACGTCATAGGAGAAATGAAGCCACATGGGAGCGTGAAGAGGAGATACGTACCAAGTACCCCGACTTTTTAATCTTTGGTGAGTTATCGAATTTCGAGGACGAAATTTAGTTAAGGGGGGTAGGATGTAATATCCGGATTTTTTTAAGTATATTTATTTTTATTATTATTACTAATTATATAATTATATTATTAGTTCAATAATTTTTTTTAATATTTATTTTTATAATAACCAATAGCAATAATTATCCAGGCCCAATTTAAAATGTTGATTTCTAAAATTTATTATGGGCCCAAATTTTCTTTACCCAAACTTTAAAAGTCCAAGTCAAATAGGATTCTTTAACAAACCCTAGTCATCAATATCAGAAATACAATCCTATATATTCACATTAATGATTAAACCCTACCCACGTTCTTTTCTCAATTCTCCTGCAAAAGAAGTCGAGTCAGGTAAATTCTCATAACAATTTTCTTTCTTCTGTTCCCCTATTCAACAAAACATAATAAACCCAACAAAATAAAAATAGTCTCCTTTCTCCATTTTCCCCTGTCGACGCCAACCGCCGCCGGAAATACACTCCGGTAAACTTTTAGAATCACACCCAAATATCACAACCAATATTTGATTCAATTCAGCCAACATAAATCAAATCCGAAAAAAAAATCGAATAGAGGAGAAAGAGAAGGGCAACCGCCAGCACTCATTCGCCTCGCAAAATCCAGAGCCCAGAAAACCCCACTACGCTACGAACCAAGCCCGATACTTTCCATCTTCGCTGCGAGCTTCGGCGTCAAGTCGTCATTGTGTAAAAGGTTTTGGAGGGAAGTGAAAAAAAAATTAGATAAATTTGGGGAGGGACGATTTTTGGCCGAGCAGAGAAACTTGGGGGTGGGAGAGAGTTTAATTTGATGATCGAGGGATTTAAAAATAGTAGGAAAAAAAAGAGAAGAAGATGGGTTGAGATTTGAGCGGAGGGATGAAAACGGACTAAGAGATGAGAGAGATATATTGCAGAGAGTATGGGGGATAGTTTTAAAGTGTTGATAAGCTTTAAATAAAGCAACCCACTTTATGGCTTTTAATTTTTATAAATTCTGAGGTTATGTTTGACCATGACCTTTGTTTCCAATCAAATTCATTCACCCAGTTCAATCTTTCGTTTTTTTTTTTGTCTTTTCTTTTTTTTCCTTAATTAGTCAATCCTTTTCTTTTATTTTTCTATCTTAATTTATTATATTACTATATTATTAATTATACTTTATAATTGATTGTAGAAAATGGAGATAACGAGGAGTAGGATTTCCTGCATTATTGCATTCTCCGCACAGACATCTGCATTTAATTGAGGTGAGGATATTCTTTTCACTTATTGTTTATCACTATTAAATGCTTCGTATATGTGTATTTGTTTATATGCAATGTGAAAATAAATCATGTTAGCCAGGGGTTGTAAGAAGGTCCTGGATCAAAAGTATCCTCGGGGTGAACCCGCAGTGTTATAATTAGTCTGGGGCTGTAAGAAGGTACGGGATTAAAAGCATCCTCGAGGTGAACCCGCAAAGATTTAGTCGGGGCTATAAGAAGTCCGGGATCAAACGTATCCTCGGTGTACCAGCAGATTATAAAGAATCGGCACCAAAATAAAAGTTAAATTACATGTTGAATGTTTACAATTATGCCTATTGATGTATTTAATTTTGACAAACGTGTCCCCATTGAGCGAGTTGAAAGCTCACCCCATATACATTAACACTTTCAGGTTGAGGAGTTCGAGAGAGGATTGGAGACGGTGGATGCAAAGTTAATAAATTTATTATTAACTTTTTGGATGACTGATGTTTGGGATTCAAATCAAAGTACTTTATGTATTCGAATGCAAAATTTTAATCATATGTTATCTTTTTAAATGGTGTCCTTTTAATTAAGCTTACTGCAATGCTTGTTAAAATTTATGTATTGTTAGAAAATTTTGGTCGTTACAGAAACTAAGCCCAATTAATCTCCATCTCTTCCATAATTGCTGACATAACTATCAACTTAGCTACTGACAACTGACTGTATGATCCGAACTTTATATCCACGCACTTGGACATGATGTCCATCGGCTTGTGCTACTCCTCCTTCACCACAACCTTAGTTGCTGATGGATTGTAATTCTCAGCCTCTTCATCCACAGCTATCTCCCTCCATGTGTTCTCCAAATCAAATTAATGGTCCTTCAGCTCACTCAGACCAGAGTTAGGAAGTTTTAGCAGCTCACTTACATTAGCAGCTGATATGATCACATTATTTCCATTTTTTTCCAACAAGGTCGAATATAATATAGAAGAAAAGAAAAAAGCCCCGATCACAAGCCGATCAGGTAGATTAATGTGTGGGGCCTCGTTAAAAACCTATCGGAGTAAAACCCACCCTTGTCGGAAAAACCCCCAGTAGGAAAAAAGTACCCCCGCAAGAAGAAATCAAAACAACCATAAAAACACAGAAACACAAGCTATCTGACAAATCTATACTGATTACGACCAACACAATCATCATTAAGTAAAGTAACAATATCCACAGGAGGCACATTCCACCACTTGGATTCCGAGAATTTACTGAGACGATCTGCCACCCGATTTCCTTCCCGATATATGTGAGAAATTACAAAGTTCATCTAAGAGACTAAGTGCATCGAGTAATTCCAGTGACCAAGAAGACGCCACAGGACGGAGCCATCGCGATTACGAAAGAGGTCGACCAGAAAAGATGAATCTGATTCCACCCAAAGTGCGTCCAGCCCTTATGATGCGCATAGGAGATCGCCCTAATAGCCGCAATTAACTCAGCCTCAAAAGCAAACCCAAAGACGCATTTCTCAACAAAGCAACCTCTGAAGAAGCCCTTAGCCGTACGATAAACCCCGGCTACCACGAGGCTGCCCGGAGAGCCAGAAGCACTACCATCAGTGTTAACCTTAATCCAGCCTGGGAGAGGAAGGTGCCAATTAACAGAAATAATAAGGGGGGCTCTGGAAGGTGTATGGATTCCGTCATGTAAGGAGACATTCATATTAAACATGACAACTTGCTCCTGATAAGTTTGAGGCATTTGTAGAGTCAAAAACTCGATTAGCTTTAATTTTTCCAGTTTCCAACAACTTCTATGCCCTAGATTGGTCAGCTGAGTGCTTGACCAACCCTTCAACATCGATGAGTGCACCTGAGTACACTTTCTCAGCCATCTTGGTGAAATCAAGAGCGGAACTAGCAGATTACTTAGGAGTGTTTGCAAAGAAAAGTTTTGGAATTTTTGAAGTGTTTTCTGAAAGTGTGAGGAGAGAGAGAAACTTTTGAGGGTTTATATGGGAGGTGATTCGATGTGAGAGAGATCGTGAAGTTTTGAAATTTGATCAACGATTCAGATTTTATCTTGAAACCACAAGTGCGAGTACTTGAAAATTAAGAATTGAGATTAAAAATGAAAAAAGAGTGATCCTGATCACAGGCTGATCAAGTAGCCAAAGAAACAAGACTCAAATCAAGTCCAAAAGAAAATCGAAATGGTCACAAGCCGACCAAAAGGCGGAATGGTTGGGGCCTCGCTAAAACCTCCCAAGGTAAAACCCACCCTTGTGGGAAAAACCCTTGGCAGGAAAAAGAGTACCCCCCATAAAAGAGAAAAAATGCGTCCAAAAATACAGAAAGAAGAGCCCGGACGCATTAACTAACAAACCTATAGTTGGATTGACCAACATAGGCTTCCATGAGAAAAAGGCACAATATCTGCAGGAGGGACTCCCCACCAAGTCTCAAAATGCGACTTTTTACTCAGAAGGTCTGCCACTCGATTGCCTTCCCGATAAATATGTGAGACCACCAGTTCCATCTGTGAAAGCAAATGAAGTGTGTAACGCCACTTGCTAAGGTGACGCCAAGGAACCACAGCGGATCTCTTATGGAGCAAGTCCACCACATAAATAGAATCTGACTCAAGCCAAAGCTGGGTCCAGCCCTTAGCGAATGCGTAATGAATAGCCCACATTGCCGCCACCAATTCGGCCTCAAAAGCGTAACCCGCACCACAGCGTTCCACAAAACAACCCCAAAAGAAGCCTCCGCAATTCGGAAGACCCCGGTTTGTAAGACTTCCCGCGTCCCCAAGCACTACCATCTGTATTCACCTTGATCCATCCCTAAGGGGTTTTGCCGCTTAACTTGCACAATCTTTTGGGCTTGTCTAGACCGCCCAGGAACTCGAAGTCTAAGAAGGATGAAAAGGTCTTGTTGATCATTATGCATGCAACCCCGATCCAAGGAAGATGATTCAACAATGAGAACACGAAGATGGACAATGGTCGCGTCCATCGTCCAGAGTTTATCATTAAAAACCAAATCGTTCCGGATATGCCAAATGAGCCAGATGCAAGACAAAACTGCCACACACCATAAGAAAGCAACCTGCTTACTGAAACGGAAATTCATTAAGTGCACCAGGAATTCATTAAAGCTATAAGCCATAAAGAGGTGAAAATCAAATGAACCAAAAATCCATCGCCAAAGAGCCCCTTGCAAAGACATAAGAGACAGACAAATGATCAACAGATTCAGTAAAAGCACAACAAAGACCACAGACCGAGGGGCCAATGAAACTCCCCCTAGGACGCAATAAGTCCAAGACTGCCAAATGATTGTGGATATCTCACCACGCCACAATCGAACGGTGTTCCAGAATATGAGGTTACCGAATCCAAGAACCCCATTGGACCACCGGAGAATGGGGCCGAATATGAGAGTACGCCGCTTTCAAGATAATATTCCCATCATCAAAGTGCATCTAGACCCACGTGTCCTTCGAGGAAGAGGCGATGGGAACGCGAACAATATCCTGGACCAGATCCAAGTAAGCCTCAACAAATGAGAAGGTGAAATGCCAGGTCTCATCATAGAAGTACTCCAAAATACGATGCTCAAATAGATATTTGTACTCATGCGGATTACCAATTCAATCTACAATGGAGTAACCCAACGAGTTGTCAAGCCAAAATAAAACCTCAAAATTACACCCAAGGATCCAACAAGACTCGTCCAAGCAATCCGCAATGTAGGGCCTAATCCCGGTTCAGATGGAAGAAGGGATAAACAACATTCGAAGAGAATTGTCCGATGTCATATAACGTTTCAAGAGAGTCTTGTAAATCACAGAATCCGAATTCATAACCTTCCAACCCAGTTTCATCAGAAAAGTGTTATTAGCCACAATAATAGATCGCAAGCCCAGGCCCCCTTCGCCCAAGGCATATAACAACAAATCCAATTAACCACGACCGAACCTTTGGAATTAACATCACCAGTCCAAATAAAGTTACACATGGCCTTTTCCATTTGCTTGAGCAAGGATCTCGGCCACTTGTAAACCATCATCGTGTGCACAAATGAACTAGTAATCACCGAATTAACCAGTTAGACACGGCCAGCAAGAGATAAATAGGTCCCTTTCCATCTTCAAAATTTGAGAATAACTTTATCAAAAATGGGCTGTAAATCCGCGGCCTTAGGAACACCTTTAAAGATTGGGGCTCCTAAATAAACCATTGGGAAGGCCCCTAACTGAATACCCAAAATAGTCTAGATACACCCATGCACATGATTAGGAAACCGGGTGCCAAAGAACTTTTGATTTGCGAGGATTGAATGCCTGACCTGAGATATCAGCATACAACGCGAGGATCAGAAGAAGGATACGGACGTTAATTGAAGAGGCCCCACACGTAATAACAATATCATCAGTGTATAGAATCGAAGATGGAAAAATAATATGACTAGGCACAATAAACGGCCCTAACTGATTCCGAGTCACCGCGATCTCAATATATTTGCTCAGGACTTCCTCCGCGATGTAAAAAAGTAAAGGAGATAAAGGGTCTCCCAGTCTAACTCCTCTAAAACAAGAAAAGTATCCCACATGCGACCCATGCAGTAAGACATGAGTGTATACACGTGAGGAAGTGAATCAACCTTGTCCGAAGAAAACCGACAACCGTTATATTTAAGTAACAAGTTGCATAAGGAGGCACTTGCAAGTCTCATGAAGAAAGTGATGATTGAGACGTACAAAGACCCGAGTGAGGCGCCGAAAATAGAGGAGCATGTTCCTAGGGCACGTAGGTCTAGGAGGATCAAATTGGAGGAATGGGCGGATGTTATCGACGATTTTGATTCTGAATGGGAGCAAAATTACAATTCAGGTAGAGGTCAGCGTGGAAATAGGGTTGATAGGGGACGAGGGGATGTCAATTTGAGTAACATTAAAATGCGTATCCCATCGTTCCAGGGAAAGAGTGATCCGGGCTCCTATCTGGACTAGGAGAGGAAAATCCAGAATGTGTTTGAATGCCAGAACTATTCCGAATTGAAAAAGGTGAAATTGGCATCTACTGAATTCTCAGACTATGCAAGTGTCTGGTGGGATCAATTAATGGCCTCGTGGAGGAGAAGCAGAGAATGACCCATTTCCACTTGGGAGGAGATGAGAAGTTTGATGCGACGTCATTTTGTACCAAGTCATTATTATAGAGGCGTCTATCAAAGGTTGCAGAGGTTGACACAAAGGGTCTAAAAGCGTCGAGGATTACCATAAGGAGATGGAGATGCTGATGGCGAGGGCTAATATAGATGAGGATCAGGAGGTTACGATGCCGAGATTTCTCAAGGGATTGAATACTTCTATAGCTGATGCCGTTGATTTACATCATTATGTCGATCTTGAGGAAATGGTGCACATGGCGGTCAAAGTTGAGCAGCAACTCAAGAGGAAGGGTTTTACATGACAAAATCCCAACACTATCACTAGTACTTGGGGTTCGAATACTCCTAAAATGGATGATGATCATTTTTCACAACATCCCAAAGTTGTGGAGAACAATGTTAGTCCAAGTGGCTATAATAATCTAGAGGGGGTGAATAGATTATGCCGATTTTCTGATTTTTGCCCTCTTTTTTGAATGTGAAAATGAAGACACAAATGAAAGTGCGGAAAATAAACAACACACGTTGATTTATAGAGGTTCAAGCCACCTAGGGCCTAATCCTTTACCACCCCAGTATATCCGGAATTGATTTTGAAAAAGGTAAAAGTTTATTAATAGACACCACACTATTGCAACCTTTACCTTAAAAAATACCACACTCTTCTTACAACACCACCTAAGAAGATTACCACAATCTTCCAACAAGAAGAGCACCAAACTCTTCCTCACCTCGAAGAGCACCAAACCTTTCAACACGAAAAGCACCAAGCTTTTCAACCAAATCAACCAAACGTGTTCTTGCCAAAAGAACACTAACAAAGATTTTTTGTTTTGGATGATGTTGCAAATACAATCAAGATTACACTTTAAATGAAATATTACAACTCAATAGTGCAAGTGTAATTAAGAAGTAAAGACTAATAAGCAAGATGTGAAAGTGATAATCTCAGGCTAATACAACAAGAATGCTGAAAGTGAAGAACAAAAATATTTGCAGAGATTTTTCTTGTTGTGTTGCATTATGTTGTCTTATCGTGTTGCTTCAAGCCTCCATCTATTTATAGGAGAGCCCTTGGATTTGAATACAAGCAATAGGCTCCTCCTTGGAGATTGAAATCTGTAAAAAATACAAATTAAATCAAGATTATACCTGTTAGAAATTAATTCCTTAAAATCATGAAAAGTTGTATGCTGCTCAACGGATAGTTTGCTGATAAAACATTTGGTCGACCCATTGAACAAAAATGAAGATTTTTGAAATATACGTGTAAAATTACACTATTGGACCGGTCCAGGGGGTGCTCGACTGGTCGACCCCCTGTTGGACCGGTCCAATACCCTAAAAAATAATACAGAGAAGATTGGGCAAGAATGAAACTTCCCAGGGATCGGGTTGTCGACCGGTCGACCCATCGGTCAACCTCCTGATCGACCGGTTGACCTCTTGGGGAATTTTGTACATCTCGTTTCTATTTCACAAATCAAACTTTCAGGCACGGGTTGCCCTCAGTATGCAAAGTTGAACACGAGATAAAAGTGTTGTCCAATTTTGTCAAAAATAAACTTCAAGAAATACTCCGAAAAATTAGTAAAAATATTTTAAATCGATTGGGATTGGACAACATTTAGGGACATTGTTTTAATGAAAAACTCAGTTAAATAAACTCATCAAAATTACGATAAAAAATATTTATCTAACAAACAAGACAAATTCAGACAAGGCAGAACAATCAGGTAATTTTGATCCTTCTTCTTCTCGCACTAGAAACATTGAGTGTTTTAAATGTCATTGGAGGAGTCATAGAGCTAGTGAATGTCTGAATAGAAGAGTGATGATGATTCGGGCTAATAGTGATGTAGAGTCCGGAAGTGAGGATGAGCCAGATTATGGTGATATGCCGAGGTTGGAGGAGGTTCCGGAGGTAGTTAAGCTGGCGAAGGGCGATGTGTTGTCACTAGTGTCACATAGAGTTTTGAATATTGAGCCAAAGTTAGTTGATCATGAGCAACGAGACAATATTTTTCACACTAGATTCTTAGTTAAGGATAAGGTGTGTAGCATGATCATTGATGGAGATAGTTGTACAAATGTGGCTAGTGCAAAATTGGTGGGGAATTGGAGATTCCTACACTTGAACATCCAGAGTCGTATATCCTACAATGGTTCAATGATTGTGGCGAGATACGAGTTAATAAAAGAGTGTTAGTGTCTTTTCATATTGGGGGTTATAAGGATGGCATATTATGTGATGTAGTGCCAATGTGGGCTTGTCATATTTTTTTGGGTAGACCATGGTAGTTTGATAGGCGAGTTGTGCATGATGGATACACTAATTGTTATACTGTTGAGCATGAGCGGAGAAACTTCATACTTTCATCTCTTACACCTACAGAAATCTATAACGATATTGTGAGGATAAGAGTTTGTGAGTCAAAACAAAAAGAGAGTTAAGCGAGTGAGCAAAATAATGAGATAAAAGCCGAGAAAAATGAGACATTGAGTGAAAACAAAAATAGAGAGCTTGAGAGTTTGGCCAAGGGTAGATGTGAGATTTGAGAGATGGCCAAGAAAAAAGGAAAGTACAAATTTCGAGTGAGTCCAAGATATGGGGGAAAAGGCCAATGAGGTAAAACAAGATAGAAAATTTGTGCTTATGATTAAAATGAGAGACAGTAGGCATGAGTGTTTGAATGCTAACATATCTAATAATGTTTTGTCTAGTTCTATTGTTTCTCATGTGCAGGAATATTTGGGCAAACGGATGAATGTGCATGTCGGTTAACATTTGATCTGGGTGGATAGACATGATCGTTCAACCTATGGGGTCCAACATTTGGATTTGAGGACGAATCCCTTTCAAGAGGGGGGTAATAATGTGAATCCAATTATGAAGGATCCGAGCAACAATAAATGCAAGTTATCTCGAGTTCTTGAATACTATGTAATTGAGTTCTTGAGTTCTTGTATTTGTTTATCATAGATTAAATGTTTATTTTAATTGTTTTGAGTCATTTGAGTGGCCAAGTTGATGTTACAGGCCAATCATATTGAGTTTAGAGTCATTTTAGTTAATCATGTGTCGAAAGGAAGCATTGATGATCGAGCAACAAGAGGTAGCATTCAAAAACGTCCAAGCGCGTCAACAAGTTTTAACACTTGCAGAATTTAGTATTTTAGCCATATCTTTCCCTACAAATTTGAACAAAACTTTGATATTGATTATTGAAGTGAGATTTTTTCTGTCCAACCCTTTGGATTTTTCCAAGAGCTTCAAGATTGTTTATTTTGTTGTGAATTATGACTTATCAAACAAAACCTCCACATTTGTTTGTGGCGTCTACGCATACCAAGGTTCTTGCTTTTCTAAGCAACGGGTCGAGGTTTCCACCATCTTTAACCAAACTAGTGAAGATCTTGGGTTAACAACACCTTGTTTTTTGGGTCGTATGCATGTTTGTTGCTATGGTTCACATCAGTATTGATGCGTTCAACCCAAAATCTCTTAGACAATCCAACTTAGCTGACATGGTTATTGCAACTTCATTGAGTGTTTTGTTCCTCCTTTCAGCTACTCCATTCTGCTAAGGAGTTCTTGCAGGTGACAATTCGAGCAATGCCATTTTCTACACAATATTGAGCTCAAATCCCATTGACAAACTCAGTTCCTATATCAGATCTTATCGCGATAATAGTTCGACTCTTCTCATTTTGAACTCATTTCATCAACTGAGGAATCTTTTGCAACGTCTCAGTGTTTTTGCACAAAAAGATGGTTCATGTGTATCTTGAGAAATAATCCACTTTTCATATGCGGCAAGTGCAAGATCCTTGTTGATGATGAATTTGTTTTTTCTTTAAATGATGGTGGAACACCTTTCAGAATAATAATCTTAATGAATTTTGGCAAATTGTTTGGGTGCTTTGGCTACATAAACTGTTTCTTTTGTCCTTATGTTTGTATATACATGTGAACATTTTCATTCTTGTGATAATATGGAAAGTGTTGTGCTCTATGTACATAATGTCTAGATGCATATGTGGGTTGATTGGCATGCCTAGGGAATGACCTATATTGGTTCTTTGGCCTTTGCGATTGAGGCTTGTTTCCTTTTGGACTTTACTGAGGTTTCATGGGTTAATTCCAATCACCTTGAGTTGGATAATTTCTACCATTCCCATCATATGCTTTGTCTCTTTGAATGTTCTAGGGCTTTTGGTAGTTTTGTTCTGATTTAACAGAATACTTCTTGTTAGGAGTCTACTGATGAACTCTTCTGAATTTGGTTTCAGCAGTTCTCTCAAAATACCTAGCTGGCTTCTTTCCTTTGCCTTTATATCCAAGGCCAACATGTGAGTGCTTTTGGTGGTGTGTGGGTGTAATATATTGAGTCTTAGATTTTTGGATTCCCTCATTGCTTAAGGATCCCTCTTGGAGTTTGAGTGTTCACAAAGGTGTTAAAACCTAGTCCAAGTTTTTTTCCAATTTCTTTTTGTATCATCATAAATTCATCCAATATTTTAGATGATTTGTTGAGTGATGCAACAACATTTAAGCTCTTGTTCTCTCTTTTCTTTAGCAACACACTCTACTTTGACCTTTTTCATTTTAGCTCTCAACTCTTTGTTCTCATCACTAAGTGACTTAGAGCACTCAGCTCTTAAGCCAACTGTGAGTTTTGGCATTTGAGTTTGTTGTTTTTCTCATTTAATAATGAATCATAAAGATAAATGGATGATGGTGTGTGTGTGTGTCAAGGTCACTATTATCAGAATATGAATTAGATGAGTTAAGAATTACCTCATCTTCCTGTTCTTTGGCCATGTGATAGATTAATGCCTTTGTTTCAGTGTCAGAAGAGAAATCAGTTTCACCGATTTCTGACTCTTCTGCTTCCATACACTGGGTTGTTTCAGTCTCATCAGTCATCATAGCCTTATTTCTTTCTTTTCTTCTCTCTCCGAAGACTTTATTTTCTTCTTCATACTTGTACTTGTTGACCGGTGGATAGGAAAAGTCAAATGTAAAGTAACCCGACTATCTGCAATTTCAACACAAGTCTTTTACCTTCTTTCAACTCTCTTGCGGGCCCTTTCCTCTTTTCCTTTAGAGGGAGCTAAAGGACTTCTAGAGGACTCTCCTTCATTCCTCTTGTATTTTTTTCCTCTTAACCAACAAGGAAATTTCTTCCTTGTCAATTATATCTTTTGAATCTGCTTAGACCACCTACTATTACAACAACAGTCTTTGGTGCAGCTATCTCGTCTTATTTTTTCCTCTTGATCTTGAATTCATAGGCCCTTAGATATGAAAATAGTTCATGGTTTGACATTTTTGTGAGGTCCATTGAGTGCCTCATTGCATGACTTTCATTTCCCACTTAGTTGGAAGAGCTCTTAGGATCTTCATACACATTTCTTTTTGTGTATACTATTTGCTAAGGACAGATAACTCATTTGTTATCATTGTAAATCTTGCATCTAACTGGTCTAATGATTCCCCAGTCATTATTTTGAAAATCTCGAACTTTTGCACTGCAACTGTAAGCTTATTCTCCTTAATTTGGTTTGTGCCTTCACAAATCAGAGTCAGCTTATCCCATATTTCATTTGTTGTTCTGCATGATTTAACCTTGTTGAACATAACTTTGTCAAAAGTCTTGTACAAGATGTCCTTTGCAACATTGTCCAGATTGTGCATTTTCCTATCATCATTTGTCCACTCACTTCTAGGCTTATAAACCTCAATTGCTCTTGCATCTTTATCTCCTCCAGCCATTGCTCTAGCAATAGTTGTATTCACCTTGGTGAATTTAATGGGTCCATCCTCGATGACATACCCCATTTCATCGTGTAGTGCAGAGAGATGTGTTTGGTGCATACATATTTTCTAGTCATCAAATTCTTCAATATAGAATATAGGAATACGAGTTAGATTTTCTTCAATAATGATAACTCTTTAAAATCTTTGAAAACTAACCGTATTGATGTTTTTGAAAATAAAAATCTAGTTTAGTATCCAGTGCAGAAGGTTCTTTGAACTAATCGCTCGGATACCACTTGTAGGTCCCAAGAGATATTGGTAAAGTATAGAATGGGGGGAGGGATTGAATAGAATTTATAAGTTTTTAATTTTTTGAATCAGAGTTTTCAAAAAATAGCTTAGTCCTTTAGACACCTTGGTTGAGATTCAGCAGGAAAGTTAACAACTTAATAGTTCTCTTGAAAGAGTAGTTGATAGAGTAACTCAGATGAAGGAGGTCAATTGATTATAAAATCAGTTTTCTTTTTAAGTCAGCAGAAGACTTACACCTTTATGAGTTTTGGTTGTCAACATTTGGTGTTTTAGAGATTTATACAGTTGATTGCATTGCAAATAAGCAACAAAAAATATTAAATGCAAAAATTTAAGAACAATAAAGTAAACAAACAAGAATTATAGTGGCTCGAGGATGGGGTAATTAATTTACTCCAATTTTCTCCTACTGCAGGAGGAATCCACTAAAGTAACACATCACTTTAGTTACAAAAGATACAGTCCGAATAGTCTTGTTCACATAGCTAACTACTCTTGGGACTCAACTTTTCACTAGACAACTATCTAGTTACCTCAACTCTATGAATCTACAGGATTCGTTCACACAGTCCTCCTTCCATTCAGAACTTGGTTCGATCTTGAACCTAACCCTTAAATACTTGGTAGTACAGACCCCAATCTGGTTTTCACAAAAGTTTCCTCTTCAACTGATCAACAACTTCAATATTTCATAGTGTGTTGGATGAAGTGTGTTTGAATAAGCTTGAGAATATGCAGATAAGCTTGACAGTGTTTTTGATATTTATTGTTTGTTCACTTGTGTGTCTTATGTTGTGTCTTCTCTCGGGAAAATCCTCAACTTTTATAGTGAGGATTTAAATTTGTCAGCTTAAGAGATAAAGAAATTTAAATCCCATTGTTGGACGGTTGGCATGTCCTTTCTTGCAGCTTTAATGTTGACCTTTCCTAGTATTCTTTTGAACTCTGCAATTCTTTGAAAAGTGCAGTCTGCAGATGCTTCTTATAGGTGGGATCAACCTTATGCTCTAGTGGTTGAGACATGTATTGTAAAGGTGAATGACCCGGGTTTGATCCCATACGAGTGTGTGTCCCCTCCCCAAATTCCCCCATTGT
Source organism: Rehmannia glutinosa (assembly GCA_016081115.2). Lineage (NCBI taxonomy): Eukaryota > Viridiplantae > Streptophyta > Magnoliopsida > Lamiales > Orobanchaceae > Rehmannia > Rehmannia glutinosa. The sequence goes on along the minus strand of JABTTQ020000535.1, from coordinate 408,539 downwards.
ACTAAAAAAAAGATGCTTCTTATAGGTTGAACCTCCTTGCCTTCATTAAATGACTTGCTCATTTATCGTCAAATATCGTACTTAATTGATTTTGAAGTATATCCTCCTTGAACATAGTGCAACGGATTTCTTCAATTGACTTTAGTCCTTCAGCTGCTTTACCCCTTTAGACTGAAACTTGAATATTCTGAGAGAGTCTTTGGATGTACTCTGCTATCAGTCTTCTTAAAGACTTGGCTGGAATATTTGGTTGAGTGTCTACTGACAACATACTCAGTTCTGAACCAACTGAAACTTCACGAACACCATAGTTTGGATTTAGATCAGCACACTGACATCAACTGCGAGTCTTCTGGTTCTTTCTTCAGCAAATCTTCAATTCTTCTACTTGGCTGCATTTGAGTCAACCTACATCTGATCTATTACAAGTGTATAAATTACATGAAAATGGGGTGACAACTTTCTAATACATAGTTTTCTAAGCATCATTAAAATCTATAAAATAAATTTCTTAACAGATGGGAATTATTCTGGACTATTATTTATGTGTGTGTGTGTGTGTATATATATATAGATATTTTTTATTTTTAATTAGCAATCATATTATCCAATTTTTTGATAATTATTCATACACTTTGACAACTGTGTTTTTTTTTTTGCATTATTTTAATAAATCTTAACTAAATAATTACCAAAATATTGGATCAAGATTTTAAAAAAACTGTAATTTTCACGGATAAGACGATGCATAGATACTTATGAAATGATGTATAAATACTTATTAAACGATGCATAGATACTTATGAAACGATGCATATATCTGTAGGATATTACATATTTGAAAATATGCAACAAAAATAACCTAAATATGCATTATCTGAAAACTATCTATGCAGCGTACAAAAAACTAATATGTAGTACAGTATACCCAACCATGCAAGACGTCATAAACTATGCAACTAAATCAACTAACTATGCATTATCTAAAAACTATCTATGCAGTGTGAAATAACTAAATATGCAGTACATTATGTAACATCCCATTTTTATAATTTCCAAAAGCAACATCTCATTTTCATAACTAAATATACATTACATTGGACCTATTTATGCAGTGTAGAATAACGAAATATGCAGTACGTTATATTCAATTATGTCTTGTTTTTGTAAAACAGTGCCAACAAAATAACTAAATATGCATTATTTGATGTCTAATTATGTAGTAGAAGAACCCTAACTATACTGTAAAATAAAAATATTTGGAAAAAAAATTGCTTCCTTAAATTCCGCCACCAAATCCGGGCGGTTTCAATCTCAGCCCAAAAAACCCGTGTTACCACTAATTTGAATTACAAAATTACCACCTTACCCTTAAATTGGCGGAAATCGGAAATAAAAAATCGATATAATCACATCCCTTCATTTTTAAGATCAATGGGTAAGATAATTCCACATCGTCTCACCTAGGGAGGGTGGTCTCATTTGAACCAAATCCTATATATATATATATATATATATAGGATTTGGTTCAAATGAGACCACCCTCCCTAGGTGAGAATGTGGAATTATCTTACCCATTGATCTTAAAAAATGAAGGGATATGATTAATTCAGTTTTTTTAATTATTTCCTAATTTTCGCTGATTTTAAGGGTAAGATTGTAATTTTGTAATTCAAATTAGTGGTCCCAAATGATTTTATGGGTCAAATTGACACTTCTTGGATTTTGTGGATTTTAAGGAACTTGTTTTCTTTCGAAATATTTTTATTTTACAGCATAGTTAGAGTTCTTCTACTGCATAATTAGACATCAAATAATGCATATTTAGTTATTTTGTTGGCACTGTTTTATGAAAACAATACATAATTGAATATAACGTACTGCATATATAGTTATACTACACTGCATAAACAGGTTCAATATAATGTATATTTAGTTATGAAAATGGGGTGTTGCTTTTGGAAATTATAAAAATGGGATGTTACATAATATACTGCATATTTAGTTATTCCACAATGCATAGATAGTTTCTAGATAATACATAGTTAGTTGATTTTATTGCATGGTTTATGACCTCTTGCATAGTTGGATATACTGTACTACATATTAGTTTTTTTACGATGCATAGATAGTTTTCAGATAATGCATATTTAGTTGAGTTTTGTTGCATATTTAGTTTTCGAACTCATTGTTCGTTATTTCTCTGTAATATTGCACCGATTTTTCTTGTTTTTTCTCTGTAATTTTCATGGACTGTAATTTTCGCGTTCTTCACAATTTTTTTTATTTGCGTTAATGGAGGAATGAGAGAGAGAGAGAGAGAGAGAGAGAGAGAGAGACGTGAGATTGGGGAAATTGGAGATGTATGAGAGAGAAAGAGATTTGATTCTATTTTTGTAACTAACTTGTTATGTTATTTTACCTTACTACCCTTATATTGATTAAATTAATATTTTAATATATTTTTTATCCATTAAATCATACCCATTGATTAATAGTGGGGGATGGTTGAGATTAGTCCATTGTGTCTCACTTAGAGACATGGTCTCACTTGATCCTCCCCCTATATATATATATATATATATATATATATATATATATATATATATATATATGGAGGAAAGAATAATATTTATGGAATTATGGGAATATCAGATTTCTGAAAAATGCTTTTAGTTATTTCTTGTTTAATATTAAAAATTTATTCGTACATTGTTTAATATGGCATGTATTAAAATACTCGGGTATAATTATATTTATTGCAATACATAATACATAAATTTTATTTTTATTCCATCATTATTTCAGTTTGTGAATATTAAAACACTTATGGTAAATTATTAAATTAGGTGAATAAATTTTCCGATATACACGCAATATATTTTAATTAGAGTTGTCAAATGGACCGGCCTGGTGCTAGCATGTCGTCTAAAGAGAAAATTAGATCTGGTCGGGACAAAATTTCGTCATCCCACCATTTTGGAGACCCAAGCCCGGCCAACCGATGAAAATATACAGGAAAAGTCAAGTCGGTAGGGCCGGCTCAAAATTTCTGGCCTAATAGGCTGGGCCAAATAGACCCAGGTCTTTTTGGGTTTACAATATTACAGTCCGGTCCGGCCCTAGTTTTGACAGCTCTAATTGTGACTTTCAATTATGAATAATTTGATTATCAATTTAATTTTACTACCATATATATGATACTTTGCCAGCAATTCATAAGTTTTCCTTATCACTAATTGTTACAATGAGAAAGTGAATTTCATTTATTTAAAGTAGTTTGCAAAGTCAATATATGATAAATTAAATTAAATGCAGACTATATTTTACATCTTTAGCTAAAATCTTATTGTTGCCCAAAATTATTAATTTATTATCAACAATCTGACCAACTGATGTTGTAAATTGATGTTACAACACTAATTGTGACACCGGTAATTCTGCACAGCGAAAAATAAAAAAACACAACGATATTCATGTTGTTCGCATTAACAAATCCTATTTCACGAGGCCACGCCCAGAGAAAAATAATTCCACTAATAATAAAGGTTCTAAAGTATAATAATTGGTCTTAAACAATTTAAAGACTCCCTCTTTGAATCATCGCCGTTCTTGAACTCCCTTTATTTTCGCCAAAATTATTCTTCCAATAATCCGCTTCAATGAAATCCCTTCATTGTTGGACGCCTCCAAATCCCAGATCGTCTTCTCTCGAAGACTCATCTTCTTCGTCCCGAAGAATGAATTGCGCGTTACTTATCAAGCAATCACTTCGACACACTATATGCTGGCGAATGAACAATCTGAAAAATCACCCGTGGTCGGTTGTATATTATCTCACAAGCCGTATCACAAATCTGCCGCAAGTTTTATCTTTATATAGACTTGATAAAAGCTAAATCCTATTCTCACTATAACACATGTAGTATGTGTATCCTATTAAGAAAATAATTCTCCTTAATGTGACACGTGCAGACCTACAAATAAATAAATACAAAGAACTCCTATCTACACTATATCTCTAACTTGTAAATCGTCCATTATGTGTCAAGCTCTCTACTTAACCAATATGTTTTCCATGTCATAGGAATACAATGAGAAATAATCATTGGTTCTCTTCCCTATGGAAACGTGTGGAAGTGATGGTCCTTCCTCGAATTTCTTTGGATCATCAATCGGTTTTGGTCTCTTGTTTCATTCAGACGCACAGAGGTCCTACCCCTTTCTAATTTCATAATATGCTGGTAAAACACTCGGGTTTCTTGGATTTGGTTCATACTTCTTGGGAGGCTCCTTCTCTTGTTGTTATTTGGATCATCATTCGATTTTGGTCTCTTGTTTCATTCAGACGCACAGAGGTCCTGCCCCTTTCTGATTTCATAATATGTTGGTAAAACACTCAGGTTTCTTGAATTTGGTTCATACTTCTTGGGAGGCTCCTCCTCTTGTTGTTATCAGCCCTATTACTCTTGTGATATTTAAGCTCAAACGGCTTCGTATGGCTATTAAAGTTTGGAACAAGGAGGTTTTCGGTGATGTGAATCGTGTTGTGGACTGTCAGGTTCAGCAAGTTCAATAAATACAATTGTATATTTGAAATTTGTGTTATTCGGGGGAGCTTAAACAGAAAGAGTTGGACTCTCAACAAGCTCTTCTTCAATCATTGACGTCTCAGACAGATTTTCTTCGTAAAAAATCTCGGGCTTCTTGGCTTCTCATATCATTAATTTTTATAAGGACCTTTTTGCGGCTCCTCCTATCAGCAATGTGGATTTCTCCCTAATTAATCGTCTTATTTTGCCGGTGATTTTGGACTCAGACAATCATGTTTTAATTACTATTCCTACTAGTTTGGAAATCCGTGATGCTGTCTTTCGATCTGGGTTCTGATAGTTCTCCGGGGCCTGATGGTTTTGATGGCATCTTTTAATTAGAAGGATTTAATGTTGCGGCTTCATTTCTGGCAGACATATTGATGATTATATTGCGGTGGTTTCAGAAGGATATAATGTTTTGCAGAATCGTCGAGAAAGTAACATTATCCTCAAAATTGACATTAGAAAAGCATTCGACATTTTAAGCAACTTCTAATACAATCATGAATAAGCTACCTGATCGACATGTGATTAGGACTCACATTTTCTTTTCTTTATATATATTTTTTCATTTATTTAACATAAAAACACTTAAACAAACAAATTATAAATTAATTTTGACAAATAATAACAATGAAATAAATAAGTCTAAAAATTAAACTTAACAATCTCCCTCTTTGTCATTTTTGTCAAAACCACAACCATCACAATTAGCAATGTGATGTTATCAAAAGTTTATAACTCCCCCTCAAACAAATCATTCTCCCCCTCAATCAAATATTTTCATTCTCTATACAAAAAATGCATAGCTCCCACTCAATCAAATACTCCACACTTACTCTTCCTTTTTTTTTGCAAAAATTGCTAAAAGTACATAAGATTTCCTTAAATTCCTTTAATCAACTCATGGCGAGTTGGACAATGAAAAAATTGAATCTCATTTCTCCTTCAAACGTCATTAACCTTCACATTTTCAAAGGCAAGAGAAAGAAAAAAAATGAATAAATAATATGCCTAATGCATGAATGGAAATCACATACAAATTATGCACACACAAAAAAAAAATAAACATGTCAATTTTTATTAGGCGGATTTCAAAAGACCAACAATCCAAAATTTCCTAAGAAATTTGACAAGTCAAATTCTCTAGAATCTTTCACTCATCTCTTTGCTTTTCTCTTTCTTTTTTTCTCCTATTTTTTCCTTTTTTTTGGCTAAGACATTCGAGGCATGCTTCCACTAAGTTTAAATTTTGAATTTTCTTTCAAAAACTCCTAAGGTGGTTTCCCATACTCATATTTGTGTCGCGTTTTACGTAGGAGAAAACATGGGGCTCATGAATGTTCCTAGTTACTAAATATCAACAAATAAAGGAGTAGAACCTCGATTGATCCTTTTTTTATAGGACTATATCATGGATTTAGCTAGTCAGTGCCTCCCATGCAAACTCAATGGGTAGCTTTTACACCAATGAATATGTATATGTTTGATGTCAAAGACCTCCATAATCTCACAAAAGTAAAACATACGAGTCATAAAATTATCTAGGTCCTAAGACAAGTTTAATAAATTAGGTCATTTCAGATAAAGGTCAACAAAGAGATTTCAAGGAAATCTAAATTAATATATTACAGTTATGCAGCATGTCTAATGCAAATCCTAAATGATGCATAAAATAAAAGAATTAGAACATATCAAACTATAAGAATGCAATAGAACACGCGTCACATAATGCAAACACCGAACGAATTTCTTAAAGAAATAAATCTTTGTGCCTCTAAATCCTTGGTCAATATGTCATCCAATTGGTTCTCAGTTGAAACATGCTTAATTAATATTGTTCCACTCTAAACAAATTCTCTAATAAAGTGATTCCATGCATCAATGTGTTTTTCCCAAGAGAGATGTGTTGAATTTTTGGAAATATTATATGCACTTAAACCATCACAAAACACATTCGCATATTTTTGGATATTTCCACAAGAAAATTCACACTTCCAAGAAAGTAGAGGGACATAATTGGTTGAAGATACAATATCAAGTAAGTGACACTTCCTTGGAGTACTTTTGCATTGATAAATTTCTCCAGTCCATGTAACATCTTTGTCACTTTTAAGATTTTCTGGTAGTTTCATGTTCGATGTCGGATAGCCATGTTGACACATGGGTTGCGACATGGATTTTTCCGTATGTTTCGGTATTGCCAGAATGGAACATGTATCCTCAAACTTCATCAACTGCTCAATTTTCCGGTACACACAATTGGTCTCAACCATACTCATGTTGCGGCATGAATTGTGATGTTCCAATCTGTAACAGTTATCAGAACTTTTTTTCCCTTGCAAAACACACTTGTTAGTTTTGTCAAAAACGTCACATAAATCTTTTGTAAATCCAACAAAGATATTTTGGCCATATAATTTGTCACGCCCCAAAGGGGGCGCGACGACGATCAACAAGTTATATATAAGTAACCAAACAGTCTAAACAAATAATAACCTAACCCCAAATGAGAAAAGAGTCTAAAGCAGCGGAAATAAACTACAAGTATGTGTACAAGTTACAAATACAACCCAACTGAAGTATCCAAAATAAGCTTATAGTCCAGAATTATCCAAATTAACTTATAGTCCAACGAAAGAACAAAGTACGCATCGAATCATAAGCTTAAGTGTCAAAGGGTCCTACGCCCTTAAGTTACAGTCCAAAATGGGAAAACAGAATAAAAGAAAGTCCAACATCAGCAGAAGTAAAAGAAAACAAGTCCAACAGGCAGAGCGCGGAAAATGCGTGAGTAATCTCAGTGGATGGGGTGATAGTGTGCAAGTGTGCAAGTGTGGCGATATATATAGTTAATGCAAGAAAACTATTGCATGAAAAATGCGTGAGTCATGATGCGTGGTCCACACACAGTTCACAAGCATCGTGATATAAATACTTAAATTAATATACTTATACAGTTTTGAAGAGACAGTTCATGACCATACAAGTACTATGTGATTCAAGCAAGACAGGTAGGATTGCGTACGGAATGTAACACCAATCTATGCAATACAAGTAGCGGTTGCGTACGGATTTTTAGCGCCAACCGAACGGGTCCGAGCAACTCCAGAATCGTGTGGATCAGATAACAATTCCTTCGTTCTTCCTTGTAACTCCCCGAACAAAATGGTCCAAGACCTGTCACCTTATCGCTCCATAGGCAAAGAAAAATCCACAGTCGAGCTAGCTAGGCCCAAACTGTCATAATCATGATTATCCCTCTAGTACTACGACCCGCTTCCCTTGGACAAACTCTGTTTCTCAGTTGCGGGGTTAGGACGATATGGCCGGAGAGTGGAATAGCAGTCGAGCTATCCGGTTCCATCCCCGATGTATCCATTCCAATTGTGAGCTCGACACACCAAGTTGACTCAAACAGGAAATAATTACAAGTACATGATGTCAACCAGACAGTCGAGTATATTAATTTAGGGAAGCAGTTCAGGAAAGTTTTCGAAAATCGCGTGTGGCATTTATTGGCGTTGGTGGAGTAATTTGGATGAAGATAATTATCGAGAGAATAAGTAATCTTCGATGTCTTGAAGAATTAGGTGGGACATAAGTCCCGTTGTAGATTCGAAATCGCAAGACGAGGAAGTCGCCCCGCGAACGCGTAATAATCGGTCAAGACGATCCGATAAGTCACGGGATTTTTAAGAAAATAAAATTTTATAAATAATAATTATACTTCAGAGGTTCCAGGACTGTTCTTAGAAGAAAATAAATTGAGTTAGGTCCTTGTAAAAAAAGAAAATTTACAATTAGCCCCATTTTGTAAATACCAATACTTTTGGGGTTAAAGAATTGAATAAATGAATGTACCGACCTTGAAAATTATAAGGTCACTTCCTAAATTCTCTAAATTATTCAGAGATTCAGGTTTTAAAAGTTTTGTGGTCGCGTTTTTATAAAATTCTCACATTGGCCCTAAATTTGTTAAAATTATCATTTCGGGCCCTAAATTTAAAATAATTGGATCTCACAAACCGGAAGGGCTTTTAATGTGATTCCCATTGTAAAATGTCACTAAGGTAAGTGGAATATCGGGACAAAAACAGTTTTAAAAATAAATAAGTATAGGTCCCTTAACTTTTGAAAATATCATTTTTGTCCCATTTATAAATAATTGCCTTTAATGGTTTTAGGGGTCCAATTGATATGAAATTTGAAACTTGGGTTCAAAATATCATAAAGTTATAGTAAGAATAGTATTTCTAGGTACATGGACTGTATAAGTCCTGGAAATTTTATTTTGGTCCTCAAGTTTAGTCTTTTACAATTTGGTCCCTCAATTTTTATAAAATTACTTTCCAAGCTCTAAACACTTGGATTTTTGGAATAATCCTAAAATATGTTATTTCCAGTCCCTTAAAAGTTAAAATTTCAAAATTTAAAACAGTGGGTTGGTACAGTTTCGAAAATTTCAAATTAGCCCTTAAAACTACTAAAATTTTACAATCTAGTCCTTGGGCTTTTAAGGGTTGATTTTATTTATCTCAAAACTTTTAAAACATTATTAAAATATCATTTTTGAACCTGCGTACAGTCCCAAAATACGAAAATTATAGAGGGGTCCCTTAAATTTTGTTTCTTGCAATTAAGTCCACCAATTTGCCATTTTTGCATTTTTAGTCTAAAAATTCAAGTTTAATCAATTATTCTAGACTTTTCCAGGTTATAAGTCAAATAAAACATGAATATCAAGAGTCATAAACATGCATATACATCTGTCATCCAACAATTCATCAAATACGTCATTAAAATGTACATGCATGCACCTAAAAAGTGTGTTGGAGGAATAAGAAGGGGATTCTTGTATTTTGTTTTGTTATTAAGTGTTGGAGGAAGAAGAAAAGGAGAAGTGTATAGAGAAAGTTGGGCAAGGTGAGAGGTGAAGAATGAAGAAATTGAACAATTTTCTTGTTCTCTAAGGCCATACGACCGATTGCAGGAGAGAGGAGGGAGAAGGATTTTTTTGTTGTTGAGGCTTGCAACATGTTCTTGCATGGGAGATAAAAAGTGTGTCAAAGTATGGGCATAACAAGGCTTGCATGGTGTTTGATGAGGGAATATTTGAATGGGTTAATTAAATGTGGGTGGGAATATGTTGGGGAAAATAGTATTAAAGTATTGATGTATAAGATAATGTGTATAAGGTTTGCAATATGGTGTAATTATACACAAGGTGTTTAATATAAGGTGTATGTGTACAAGAGTTGGGAGATATTTCTACACAAATTACCCCCTTGGCCGTCCACTATAGCTTGAAATTATGGTATCCATATATTTTTTGTTCCGAAATTGGTGATAATAGATGAATAATATTAATCTCTAAAATAAATTGTGATTTCCTTGATCACTTATAAGTTTCATGATCACTTATTCTAAATCAAATTCTTAATTCTATAAGGTATAAGCCTCTAAAATAAATAGTCTCTTAAAATTCTAAAGTGACTAATAAATGCACAAATAATAATAATGATCAATCAAGTGATCATTAATGTGAAATATAATTAATAAATGATCATGATCACAAGTAATAATAAAACGAAATTAAACTCGAAAATATATTTATTATTAATATTTACCCGTCAAAGTGACGTGGTAAAATAGTCAAAATAGTACATAGACGATACATACAATAAATACACGCTCGAAAAATCAAGGGCTTCACATTCTCCCCTCCTTAAAAGAATTTGGTCCCCAAATTTTCTTCAGAATAGCTTTGGATATTGGTTTCTCATGTCCTCTTCCATCTTCCACGTTGCGTCTTCATCTCGGTTATGGTTCTGCCACACCACTTTAACCATTGGAATATCTCTCTTACGCAACTGACGTATCTGCTTGTCAATGATCCGAATTGGCTTCTCAGTGTAGGACAAGTTCTCCATCAGAGGAAGAGTATCACGATGATGATATGCTCGGGATCTGGTCGATACTTTTCAATCTTGAGAGGTGGAATACGTCGTGCATTCCCGCATACTGCGTTGGCAACTCGAGTCGGTAGGCTAACTTCCCGATCCTCTGCAAAATCTTGTAAGGTCTGACATATCTCGGACTCAACTTGCCTCTTTTGTTCAGATTGATCAATCCTTTCCGTGGCGAGAGTCTGAGAAATACTTCATCTCCGACTTCAAATTCCAAATCCTTTCTTCTCTTGTCCGCATAACTTTTATGGCGGCTCTGAGCCGTGCGGATCCATTCTTTGAACAGTTTGACCTTCTCGATGGCCTCCTGAACTAGGTCAACCTTTGGAATCGAGGGTGACTTTTGTTTCCCTTTTGGAGTCCATTGGTCATCTATCTCCCAGTGTAGTGGGGATCTACACTTTCGTCCATAGAGTGCATCATAGGGTGCCATCCCAATCGTGGCCTGCTAACTGTTGTTATAGGCGAACTCGGCCAACGGTAAGTGCGATTCCCAACTTCCTTGGAAATCCAATGTGCAAGCTCGCAACATATCTTTCAGGGTTTGAATTGTTCGCTCCGACTATCCATCAGTTTGTGGGTGTGCTGCTGTGCAGAAACTTAGCGAGGTGCCCAAGTCCTCGTTCAAGCAATTCCAAAATCTGGAGACAAACCTCGGGTCTCTGTCTGATACTATGTCAATTGGTACTCCATGCAGTCGAATGATCTCTCGGATATAAATCTGCGTGAGTTTCTGCAAGTTGTCATCTTCTTGAAGAGTAAGAAGTGTGCAGATTTCGTGAGTCGGTCTACAACTACCCATATAGCATCATAACCTCCCCTGGTCCTTGGTAGGTCCATCACGAAGTCCATCGTTATGTGTTCCAATTTCCACTCACGAATCCTCAAAGGCTGCAGTAAATCAGATGGTCGTTGGTGTTCTGCTTTTACTTGTTGGCAAGTCAAACATATCGCAACGAACTCCGCTACCTGGTTCTTCATGTTTACCCACCAATAATTCCGTTTCAAATCCTTATACATCTTGTTCCCTCCAGGATGTATAGTGTACTTTGAGCGGTGTGCCTCGGCCATAATTCTATTCCTCATTTGCTCGTCATTCGGTCTTTGGGTACCGAAAATTCTGGTCTCTCTCCTTTCAGTATCTTCTCTTTCAGCTTCTGAAGATGTATGTCTGTCTCCTGTGCTGCCTTGATCTCATCCAGCAGATCGGGTTTAACCAAAATGTTAGCACATGTAATCTGAGTATTGGTTCTCGTCGGATTCCAATTGCTCAATTCTTCTAATAACTACCACTCTCGGATCATTAGTCTGGCTAAACTCGCCTTTCTGCTCAAGGCGTCGGCTACTACGTTAGCCTTCCCGGGATGGTATTAAATATCAAAGTGATAGTCCTCAATTAACTCCATCCATCTCCGTTGCCTCAGATTGAGGTCTTTCTGAGATAATGGATACTTTAGGCTCTTGTGATCTGTGAAAAATGTGAACGTTGCTCCGTAGAGATAGTGCTTCCACTTCTTCAATGCGATTACTATCGCTGCCAATTCCAACTCATGCGTTGGGTAATTGGCCTCATACGACTTGAGCTTCCGTGATGCATAAGCAATGACATTTCCCCTCGGAAGGGCTAAGACTGGAGTTGTAGTAAGTCGTTTCTTCAGTTCTTGGAAACTAGCCTCGCACTTGTCGTTCTACTCAAACTTGACTTGCTTCTAGGTCATCGAGTGAGTGGTCCGGCGATCTTGGAGAAATCCTTGATAAATCTTCGATAGTATCCAGCCAATCCTAAAAAGCTCCTGATCTCAGTAACTGATTCAGGTTTCTTCCATTCAACCACTTTTTGTAACTTCGAAGGATCCACTATGATCCCATTGTCGGATACTATGTGTCCCAAGAATGCGGATTCGCTAAGCCAAAATTCACACTTGCTGAACTTGGCATACATCTTATGCTCTCGTAGTGTCTCTAGGACGATTTTCAGATGACGTTCGTGCTCTTCTCTAGACTTAGAGTACACGAGTATGTCATCGATGAATATCACTATGAACTGATCTAAATAGGTCGAAAGACTCAATGCATCAGATCCATAAATGCTGCAGGCGCGTTCGTCAGACCGAAAGGCATTACTACAAACTCGTAGTGTCCATATCTGGTCTAGAATGCGGTTTTAGAGATGTCTTCATCACGGATCTTCAGTTGGTAATATCCTTATTGTAAATCAAATTTCGAGTACACTGTTGCTCCTTGAAGCTGATCGGAAAATTCGTCTATTCTCGGGAGGGGATATTTATTCTTGATGGTCACACTATTAAGACATCGATAATCTATACACAGTCTTAACGTGCCATCCTGCTTCTTGACGAACAGTACCGGTGCTCTCCATGGAGACGTACTCGGTCGGATAAATCCAACATCCATCAACTTTTGTAATTGAGTCTTCAACACTTGCAACTCAATATGAGCCATTCTATACGTCGTTCTATCAATCGGGACAATTCCATGTAATACCTCAATGGTGAACTCAACATCCCTATCTGGAGGGACAATGGTGAGTTCTTGTGGAAATATATCTGTGTATTCCGATACTGGGCACTTGGTGAATTTGTGTCTCTACCTTGGGTTTGTTAATTACAATCGCCAAGTACCCTTGTGCCCTTCTAGCAATCGCCTTCCTCGCTTTCATTGCTGAAATGATTGGGGCAATCTTAACTCGTGCCCTTCCCAAAATTTCTACTTCGGGCTTTCCAGGTTCGCATAGTTTGATGGACTTGCGATGGCAGTCCATCTGCGCATGGTGTGTCGATAACCAGTTCATTCCCAGTATCACGTCGTATTCGGATATAGGTAGTACGATCAGATCAGCAGGGAAATTTATCTCGTCAATCTTAACTTCGCATGCATTATAGATAATATATGTTATTTGGCTTGCGTATATTGGAGTTGATACTTCTAGACATATAAGCATATGTTTGATGCATGTATGCATCTTGTGTACGAAATGCAGTGCGACAAATGAATGCGATTATCCAGGGTCAAATAGTACTTTAGCATAGTGGTCAGATACTAGAAGCGTACCTTCCACCACGTTTGTTGCCTCCGGAGCCTCATGCCCATCTAGTGCAAATGCTCGAGCGGGCATCCTCGCCCGATTTCCCTGGTCATTGCCTGGCCTCTGTGGCTGCACTTGCTTGTTTATGTCCTCATATTTCGGGCAATCCTTCAGCTGATGCTGATTACTACCACAGCGCAAGCATCTTCCTTGTTTGCGCTAACAGTCATTGGCAGTATGTCCCAGTTTCTGGCAGTGTGAGCACGTCTGTCCCGACTTTCCTTGAACCAGTCCTTTTCCCTTATCCGTTCTGGCAATTGGTCCCTCCTGAAACTTGGCAGGCTGCTTAGATGGTTGTCCCACAGCTGTCCTTTTAAGACTGTTTGATGGCATGTTCTGTTGGATCTGTCCAATGCGGTTCAGTCCATACTCAATGCGGAGAGCTGCCTTCACCGCGGCTGAATATGTGGCCAGTTTAACAGTCAGAAGCTGTTTCTGAAGTTCCAGTTTCAGTCCCCTCGTGAACTTATACAACTCATCTCCCTCTGTACTGATTGTCTCAAGAGCGTACTTGGACAACCTATGGAATTCTGACTCATATTGGGCCGCTGACATGTTCCCCTGTCTCATTCTGTGGAATTCATCCCGACGTGCTTCCTTTACCACTTGTGGAATATCTTTTCATTAAACTCAACCAAGAAATTCTCCCAAGTTTTGGCTACCCTGACCTGGTCCCATTTCCTCTCAACGGATCTCCACCGATCCCTAGCGGCCGATTCCAGTCGAAACACGACGAATGTCACCTTTTGCTCGTCAGAGTATTGAAGAGCGTTAAAGATGTTCTCCAGTTTCTCAACCTAGTCTTCCGCTTTCAAATCATCTGGCTCTCCCAAGAAAGCTGGTGGGTCAAACCGCAGAAAGCGTTCCAGAACTCGATCATTCGCCTCTCGGGCGGGTTCAGGTACACGCTGATTCGGCTCTACTTGCTGCCTTATGAAAACCAAGATCTGTTGCAGGGCCTGTGCAGTTAAATTCTCTCCTGCAGCTGGTGGAGGAGGTAGTGGTAATTCCGGTGAGGGTACCCATTCCTTAGGTACATTGGCGTTTCCGCGGGGAACTCGGCGGGATCTTCTGCGTCCTCTATGTTCTGCCATTCTGGTCAAATACAAGTAAGGTTGGTCAGATGAATATAAAGGAAAGATAAGGAAGAATAAATAAAGTCAGTCAAGGGTCAACTAAGTCAAGACAAGTATTACTATGAAATCTCTATGTATATAAAATTCTTAACTCAGTCTAACATCAATAACATGGTTCTATGCCATTATGAAATCGATTTCACACTTAATTAGTTAAGTCACGATATTACCCAACACAGACCGAGGGTCCTATCCTGGATCAGCTTGGTGTAAGTTTCCGTCTTACTAGACGAGCTCTGATACCACTCTAACCTGTCACGCCCAGACGGGGGCCCGACAACGATCAACAACTTAAATATAAGTAAACCAAACAATCTAACCAAATAATAATGTAACCCCAAATGAGGACAAAGTCTAAAGCAGCGGATATAAACTACAAGTACGTGTACAAGTTACAAATACAACCCAACCGAAGTATCCAAAACAAGCTTACAATCCAGAATTATCCAAATTAACTTACAGTCAAACGAAAGAACAAAGTACGCATCGAATCACAAGCTTATGTGCCGAAGGGTCCTACGCCCTTAAGTTGCAGTCCAAAATGGGAAAACAGAATAAAAGAAAGTCCAACATCAGCAGAAGTAAAAGAAAACAAGTCCAACAGGCGAAGCGTGGGAAATCAGTCCGTGGCAGGATCGACATCTTCAAGGTACTCCTCATCTAGCCATTAGAAAACAGGAGGGGATGAGACAAAAATCTCAGTGGATGGGGTGATCGTGTGCAAGTGTGGCGATATATATAGTTAATACAAGAAAACTGTTGTATGAAAAATGCGTGAGTTATGATGCGTGATTCACACACAATTCACAAGCATCGTGATATAAATACTTAAATTAATATACTTATACAATTTTGAAGAGACAGTTCATGATCATACAAGCACTATGTGATTCAAGCAAGACATGTAGGATTGCGCACGGAATGTAACGCCAATCCATGCAAGACAAGTAGTGGTTGCGTACGGATTTGCAGCGCTTGCGTTTGCAGCGCCAACCAACGCAATACAAGTAGCAATTGCGTACAGATTTGTAGTGCCAACCAAACGAGTCCGAGTAACTCTAGAATCGTGTGGATCAGACTGCGATTCTTTCGTTCTTACTTGTAACTCCCCGAGCAAGAGGATCCGGATTGTCACCTTATCGCCTCATAGGTAAAGACAAATCCACGGTAGAGCTAGCTAGGCCCGGATTGTCATAATCATGATTATACCTCGAGTACTATGACCCGCTTCCCTTGGACAAACTCTGTCCCTCAGTTGCGGGATTAGGACGATGGGGCCGGAGAGTGGAATAGCAGCCAAGCTGCCTGGTTCCATCCCCGACGTATCCATTCCACTGTGAGCTCGACACACCAAGTTGACTTAGACAGGATGTCAACCAGGCAGTCGAGTATATTGATTCAGGGAAGCAATGCATGAAAGTTTTCAAAAATAGCGTGTGGCATTTATTGGCATTGGTGGAGTAATTTGGATGAAGATAATTATCGAGAGGATAAGTAATCTTCGATGTCTTGAAGAATTAGATGGGACATAAGTCCCGTTGTAGATTCGGCATCGCAAGGCGAGGAAGTCGCCCCGCGAACGCGTAATAATCGGTCAAGACGATCCGATAAGTTAAGGAATTTTTAAGAAAATAAAATTGTATTAATAATAATTATAAGTCAGAGGTTCCAGGGTTGTTCTTAAAATAAAATAATTTGAGTTAGGTCCTTGTTAAAAAAGAAAATTTACAATTAGTCCCGTTTTATAAATACCAATACTTTTGGGGTTAAAAATTGAATAAATGAATGTCCCGACCTCGAACAATTATAAGGTCAATTCCTAAATTCTCTAAATTGTTCAGAGATTCAGGTTTTTAAAGTTTTGAGGTCGAATTTTTATAAAATTCTCACATTGACCCTAAATTTGTTAAAATTGTCATTTCGGGCCCTAGATTTAAAATACTTGGATCTCACAAATCGGAAGGGATTTTAGTGTGATTCAAGTTGTAAAATGTCACGAAGGTCAGTGGAATATTTGGACAAAAAGAGTATAAAAAAAATAAGTATAGCTCTCTTAACTTTAGAAAATCTCATTTTTGTCTCCTTTTTAAATAGTTGCCATTAAGGCTTTTAGGGGTCTAATTGTTATGAAATATGAACCTTGGGTTCAAAATATCATTAAGTTATAGTAAAAACAGTATTTCCAGGTAAATGGACTGTATAAGCCCTGGAAATTTCATTTTGGTCCTCAAGTTTAGTCTTTTACAATTTGGTCCCTCAATTTTTATAAAATTACTTTCCAAGCTCTAAACACTTGGATTTTTGGAATACTCTTAAAATATATTATTTTCAGCCCCTTAAGAGTTAAAATTTCAAATTTTAAAACATTGGGCTGGTACAGTTTTGAAAATTATAAATTAGCCCTTAAACTTCTAAAATTTTGCAATATAGTCCTTGGGCTTTTAAGGGTTGATTTTATTTATCTCAAAACTTTTAAAACATTATTAAAATGTCCAAATATCATTTTTGAACCTGAGTACAGTCCCAAAATTTGAAAATTACAGAGGGGTCCCTTAAGTTTTTTTTCTTGTAATTAAGTCCACCAATTTGCTATTTTTGTATTTTAAGTCCAAAAATTCAAGTTTACTGCTCGACTTTTCCAGGTTATAAGTCAAATAAAATATGAATACAAAGAATCATAAACATGCATATACATCTCATCCATCAATTCATCAAATACATCATTAAAATGTACATGCATGCACCTAAATTGCAATAAATAGCATTTTTGAGCAACACTTGAGAATTTTCACAATTTGATACTTAAAATTAACATGCAATACATTATACATATATCTCAAGCTCTTAAGAAATATTTCTACATGCAATTTTAAAGAAAGCACCTAGAAGTTGAAAGAAATTTTCGACCCACCTTAAAAATGGAATAGTTGTGAAATAAAAGGATAAATTTCACAACTTGAATAGGAGCTCACTTAGGACAGCCCCTAAGTCAAGAAATACCAAAAAATAAGAGTTAGAAAAATGAGGTTAAAATTAAGAAGAAAAAGAAAAAGGTGAAGAAATTGGTAGAAATTACACTTACCTTGTGTAGTAGGTAAAAATTTTTTTTTTTTTTTTTGAATAAATGCGATAATATAAATAAAAATGAAAAAGTATTCCTTCCAGGTAACCAAAGTAAAGCCTCGTTAACAAAGACAAAAGAAAATAACGAAATGGTCACAACCAATATGGTTGAATGGTTGGGGCCTCGTTAAAACCTTCCAAGGTAAAACCCACCTATGTGGGAAAAACCCTGGAAGGAAAAAGAGTACCCCCATGATAAAAGCGCCCAAAAGCCGACAAGACCGAAAAATGCGACGCAAAAACAAACCTATAATTCGATTGGAACATAATCCTGAGTGAGGGATCGGATAATGGACGCCGGGGCGAACCCCACCACGTATCCACCGCGACGACTTGCTTAGAATATCCGCTACCCGGTTTCCTTCCCTAAAGATGTGCGAGACCACAAAATCCATTTGAGAAAGAAGGTGGAGAGTGTATCTTCACATACTCAAATGACGCCTTGAGAACACGAATGGATTTCTTACGCAGAACTCCACCACATGATCGAGTCCGACTCCAATAGTTGGTTCCAACCCTTCGAGGACGCGTATTGGATGGCCCGCATAGCCTTTTGTAAGTTCCGCCTCAAAAGCAAAACCAAAACCACATCGTTCCACGAAGCACCCGCGAAAAAACCCCTTTGATTGCGAAAGACACGGGAAGTTTATAAGATTTCTCACCCCGTGAGCGCTACCATCTTGTTAACTTTGATCCATCCCTAAAAGGTTTTACGCCGCAAGTGACTCACAATCTTCGGGGCCCTACCCGACGAAGTTAGAATGAAGAGGTCTTGTTGATCATTTTGCATGCAACCTCGGTCCAAGTAAGATGACTCGGAACGGCCTCCGGTTCCAAGTCTTGTTGTTGAAGGTCAAGTCATTTCACGATTTCCCGGATGAGCAAATACGGAAAAAACGTAAAGAAAGCCCACCGATCAACTTTGATGAAAACGCATCAAACGCACTTAAATTCATTAAAGCTATAAGCCCTAAAGTAATTGATATTAAAGGCATCAAAAATCCACTGCCATAGGGCCTCTTGCAAAACCACAAGAGACAAATAAATGATCAATGATTCATTGTTAGCACAACAAATACCGCAAACCGAGGTCTGTGAAGGAGCCACGTGAACGCAAAGACGTCTAAAACCGCAAGACGATTGTGGATAGCCCGCCAGCCACAATCGAACGTCTTCCGGAATGTGAGGAGACCAAATCCGGAACCCCAGGTGAACCGTTGGGGCGAGGACGCGAAATGTGTAGGCAAATTTCGATGATACAACCATCATCATTTTTGTCTCCGATCTTTGGAGTGATGGGGACTCTAACAATATCTCGGACCATATCCAAATAAGCCTCAATGAATGAGAAAGTAAAGTGCCATGTCCCATCATAAAAGTAATCCGAGATGCGATGTCGAAATAAGTGCCTGTGAATCCTATCAAAGAATGATGTAACCCAACCAATTATCCAATATCGAACTCCGGAATTGCATCCCTAATCCGGCGAAAAAGAAACCCGAGATCCCGGTCCCTCTCCGGATGGAAGAGGGGATGAAAGAACGACGTGGAGATCCATCGAAGCGCCTGGAGGAGGATGTTGTAAACCAAAGAGTTTGAAGTCATAATCTTCCATCCCAACTTCATAAGGAAAGCATTGTTGGCGACCACAATAGACCGGCCCAAACCGCCTTCCGCCCGCGGCATGCAACAACGGCTCGATTATACCAATCCTTTCTTCACATCGCAATGAAATTACGCATTGCCTTTTCCATTTCTTTGTAACAAAGTTAAGGGCCACTTGTATACCATCATCGTGTGCACAAAGGAGCTCACCGAATTCACCAAACAAATGCGGCCAAAATATAACCTTTCCATTTTGAAAATAATCTTGTCGAAAATGGATTGAAGGTCGCCACCACTTTGGGCACACCCTTAAGTAGATTAGGGAAAGTGCCCATATGCATCCCAATGTTTAACTTCGCCATGATTGGAAACCCGGCCTCCAAAAAAACTTTAGATTTATTAGGATTGAAAATTATGTCTGCATAGAGGTTAAGTATTACGTGCATAGGATGCCCCACACATAATCACAATGTCATCTAATACATAATGGATGAGGGAAAACCACACATTAGGCGCCCGAAAAGGTAGTAGATTCCTTGACCGCGTCTTCTACTCGAACGTCCTCCGCGATGCAAAAAAGCGAGAGAGATAATGGATCCCCCTCAAAACCCCTTAACTAATGGCGGCCCATTCAAGAGGGGTCAAATCTTGGAAGATCAAGGATGATCTCAATCCGGTGAATGAACACTTGTAGAAACCAAAGCGGCGTAACACGTGAATCAAGAAGCCCCGATTAATCAGTATCAAATGCCTTCCGAATGTCAATCTTTAAGATCATATTGACATCATTACGATTTAAAATATTGAACCCCTCCGAGACCAACGCAATACAGATCATGGATCCGCTGCCGGGATAAAGCCAAACTAGGCGACAAGTAAGAAGAGATGATCGAAAATTTAGGGTTGGTAATAATCTTAAAAAGGAAATTGCTCATCACGATCGGTTTCTTCCACCGCATTAGCTTCCTTGGTTTTTGGGATGAGTGCCAAAAACTAGTCCACCAAAGGAAGCTATGTTTGGATGGCGGCCACCACCTCCTTGATATCCCAAAAATGATGATAAAATCTCCCATTGAAACCATCTCGTTTATCCAAAACCCATATCAAATGCCGCCTCTTTCACTTCGGATTAAGGAAGGAATTGCCGT
Source organism: Rehmannia glutinosa (assembly GCA_016081115.2). Taxonomy (NCBI): domain Eukaryota; kingdom Viridiplantae; phylum Streptophyta; class Magnoliopsida; order Lamiales; family Orobanchaceae; genus Rehmannia; species Rehmannia glutinosa. The sequence goes on along the minus strand of JABTTQ020000535.1, from coordinate 387,857 downwards.
CAAAAGGGCATTATCAACCATGCTAACTATCGGAGAAATAAGATGATCGACCGAGTGTAGTCCGAAGTGGTTTGCCCGTGTCCGCGAAGAGGTCCGTATAGAAGGAGATAATGTGATTCCCAAGAGCCATCATAACTACCATCAACCATCAAACCTTGTATCCGTGGCGCCCATTGCGAATCGGGACGGCGGCGATGGAAAAAAGTAGTGTTACGATCTCCATCCTTTAACCAATCCGATCGTGATTTCTGCTTGAAGGAATTCCGATCGCATGAGAAATGTGCGAGACATGCGCTCCAACTCCATATCCTTGCGAGCCTTGAAACCGCTGGATTCAATATCTGCTGAATAACCCTTTCCATCGATAATCCACCTTGATTCACATCCCCAAAAACTTCCTTATTCCAAACCTTAATTGTATGTCGCAATCTCTTGAGTTTCCACATGATGCGTTGCAATGGATTAACGATGCAATCGCCAAGAGGTAGTCACAATATTCCTGGAAAGAGTACATGAATCCACATGCGTTGAAAACGAAAAGGAGACGGACCCGATAGTGGGATTAGAACAAGAGACCAAAATAGGGTGGTGATCGGAGCCAATGCGAGGAAGAACTAAACCCTTAACAACTTGCCAAAAAGAGAAGACCGATCATTGACCGGTTGCTAGGGCTCGATCCAACTTAGCCCCGAAGGAGAGATAGAGGCCTTCGGGAGCACCAAGTAAATGAGTTCCCTGTAGGCCGCACCGCAAATAAACTACATCCTCCAAGAAGTCCTCAAGTCCCGACAAGAAGCCCGGGATAAGGTACTAAGAACGCTCATGATGTCCCAACACAACATTGAAATCCCCAATAAACAAAGCAGATCGGTAAAATTCCTCACGAACCAAAGGGCACGACGATGATCACACAAGCCATGAGCAAAACCAACATGGAAAACCATAGATCCAGTTGAACTTGCAAAATAATACAACTTGAAGAAGACCAAACCCATTATGGACAAAATACTCGCATCGCATAGGACCCAAATATCCGGGCGCCCGTTTGCCAAAGCTTTGAAAAACAAACCCGAGACCCAAGCTACTCCAGAAAAATGGATGAAATGTCCACCTTAGGTTCGCAAATGGCTAAAATAGAAGGTTTGTGTTTGTGACATAAAGCCTTAAGAACATTACGAGATGCAATGTTCCCAATCCCCCGAATATTCCGTAAGATGCAATTCATTGAGACGGCGGGAGGTGGCGCCCGTGTCGATCGCACGTAAAATCGGCATATGGTGCGTTGCGAATTGAGAGTTACCCATTTCATCCGCATAATCGCCCATCTCTTGAAGCCGCAAGTTCATCTCATGTGGTTCTTGGCTCCTCGGTTCAATAGTAATGTCATGAAGGGGGCAACGGACCCGACGTAACGCTTCTAGATTTAGCCGAGTCCAGGATCTATCCCTAAGGCACGACTAAGGGCTCGAATAGGCTTCCCAAAGGATCTTTGAATATTTAATAGGCATAATAGTGGAGACCGTCTTTGGTGTTGGAAGTAGTAGCCTTGGGAGATGACTCCATAGAGATAATCAACCTGGTGTTAAATGCTGATCCTTGGTGTTAAAATTTGAAAAAAAAAATAGAAAGAAGGAGGAAAAATGTACTAGAATCCAATTTCTTACCTTATAGTCCAATTCTTCACAATTTCTCAAAATCTTGAGGTCCTATTCAAGATAATACCAATGCTCTTAATATCTTCAAGGGTCTTCTAAATATACCTCAAAATCAAATTAACTTAAGTCAAGAAGTGAAAGAGGTAAGCTAGATGATACCAAGATAAATTGAAGAACAAATTCTTACCTTGTAGTATAGCGTGGGTTTGATTTTTTTTGGAAAATAAGAAGGGGATTCTTGTATTTTGTTTTGTTATTAAGTGTTGGAGGAAGAATAAAAGGAGAAGTGTATAGAGAAAGTTGGGCAAGGTGAGAGGTGAAGAATGAAGAAATTGAACAATTTTCTTGTTCTCTAAGGCCATACGGCCGATTGCAGGAGAGAGGAGGGAGAAGGATTTTTTTGTTGTTGAGGCTTGCAACATGTTCTTGCATGGGAGATAAAAAGTGTGTCAAAGTATGGGCATAACAAGGCTTGCATGGTGTTTGGTGAGGGAATATTTGAATGGGTTAATTAAATGTGGGTGGGAATATGTTGGGGAAAATAGTATTAAAGTATTGATGTATAAGATAATGTGTATAAGGTTTGTAATATGGTGTAATTATACACAAGGTGTTTAATATGAGGTGTATGTGTACAAGAGTTGGGAGATATTTCTACACAAATTACCCCCTTGGCCGTCCACTATAGCTTGAAATTGTGGTATCCATATATTTTTTTTGTCCCAAAATTGATGATAATAGATGAATAATATCAATCTCCAAAATAAATAGTGATTTCCTTGATCACTTATAAGTTTCATGATCACTTATTCTAAATCAAATCCTTAATTCTATAAGGTATACGCCTCTAAAATAAATAGTCTCTTAAAATTCTAAAAAGACTAATAAATGCACAAATAATAATAATGATCAATCAAGTGATCATTAATGTGAAATAGAATTAATAAATGATTATGATCACAAGTAATAAATAAAATAAAATTAAACGCGAAAATATATTTATTATTAATATTTACCCGTCAAAGTGACGCGGTAAAATAGTCAAAATAGTACATATACGATACATGCAATAAATACACGCTCGAAAAATCGAGGGTTTCATATAATTAACTAATACTTATCAAATTTGCATTCAAAACATCAATTAACAACACATTTTCAAGTCTAGGCAAGCCCTTAAGATTTTGAGTTCCTATTCCCATAATCTTCCCTTTTGCCCCATACCCAAAAATCACAAAACTTTCTCAATTTTCTGAAAATTAGACACGTTATTCCTATCACAAGTCATGTGTATAGAACAACCACTATCAATGTACCATGAAGGACCTGTGCATGCTTCAATAAATGTTCAACAATTTACACATAAGATCATACTTTCTTATCCATACCCTACAAGGAAAATTACTTTTGAAATCACTTTTAACTCTGCGTGTTCGTCTAGGAACAAATTTGGGGTCATGTTGGAAAAATATGGAAAACAATTTTCGAGCAGGCTTACCATATCAAAGATTATTATGCAACTTGTTACAATTAGAATGAATGTGACCAACAACATTACAATAATGACAAGTAGGAACAAACCTATTACGCTTTGGTTAATGAACAATAAATTTCTTACCAGATTGTTGAATTGGGGGATTTGAATTTGCACCTTCAACAAATTGAATAATAATCTTTTGGATCCCTTTTTAAGTTGGAGCTTTCACCAACATAACCCAAGCCTTGACGATTTCCTCCCAATTTACCTATCAAGGAGGGTGGCCTTGGGGTGAGCTCGATCATTTCAGCAAACAATGCTTTCTTGATGAAAATGGGATGGAAGTCCTTACTTCCATCTCCTTGGTTTTCAAACGTCGGTTTTTCTTGGCTAATGGATCCATTCATCATTCATTTTTACCGTCTTCCATTTGAGCTGGCCTCAGACCAGTAATTGAGGATTGTACGTTGGACTCTAGATGGATTCCAGGAAATGACTCTCATGTATTATTTTGGTTGGATGACTGGTTTGGTTACTCTATTGCAGATAAAATTAGAATCCCTGTGGAGTATCGATATCTCTTTCGACAGAGCATCTCGGAGTTCTTCTTTGATGACACCCGGCATTTTTCTCTCTCTTTTGTGGAGGCTTATTTGCAGATTGTTAGGAACTTGTTCGCTTTCCAATGATGCCTAACACTTTGGATAAATGCATTTGGACTCATTCTCTGGACGGGGAGGTTTCTTCTAAGGCTGCTTATACTCACATTTGGCCTTCTCTTCCGAAAGTTAAATAGGGTACCTGGATATGGTCGGCCAACATTCCAGAATGACAATCTGTTGCTGTTTGGCAGACTATTCACAACCATCTCGTGGTCATGGATATTCTTAGACTTCGAGGTTTATTGGGCCTTCGGTTTGCTGTTTATGTCACTCATTTTCTGACTCTGTTGACCAACTCTTTGTCTCATGTGATTTTGCTGGAGCCCTATGGTCTTGGATCCTCCACTCTTTGAGCTTAACTTTCATTTGACTTATAGCTTTAACGAGTTTCTGGTGCAGGTTATGAATGTCCGGATGAGTGAGCAATTATATTTCTTATGGTGGGCTGCCATTATTTCTTGCATTTGGCTCGTTTGGCACATTTGTAATGAAGTTAGCTTTGATGATAAGAGGTGGTCGACTGAGGCGGCACTGGTTCATCTTCAGTCATTAATTTCGAGCCGTCTTTGTTAGATCGGAGTTGCATGCACAATACCCAATAGATTTACATTGTCTTGGGCGTTTACAAGTGAGGGGATGTCCTCGTAAGGCCCCTGGGATTGTGAAGGTGGACTGACATTTACCCCCTTCATGGATTGATTAAGGTTAACACGGATGGTTGTGCTTTGGGTTCTCCGGGCCACTACATGGTGGCTGGGGTGTTCCATATGCATAGAGGATTTTTCCGGGGATGTTTTGTTCAAGATGTGGCAATGGTTATGCTTTCGAGGCTGAACGCATGACAACTATGATGGCTATTTCTTTCGCTTACACCAAGGGATGGCATAAATTGTGGTTAGAGTCAGATTCAACCTATGCATGGGATTTTTCAACAAGCCATGATCGATCCCCTGGCATTTTCTGGGTAGATGGCGACACACACTTCATTTATTTTCCAAGATGGAGTTTGTGGTGTTACATTTTTCGGAAAGGTAATAGAGTGGCGGATTATCTCAGTCAATTGCATGAGTCGGTTGCGTGTTGGGATAGCCCTCCAGCGTGTATTGTACCCTTGCTCAATGATGATTATGTTGGCGAAGCTTAGTATCGATTTGTTAGTTAGCTCTGTGGTTTTCTGGTTTTTTGTTATTTTATGGGCGACTAATATGGATTATGTTATGGACGATTTATGGGGATACTCTTTTTCCTTCCAAGGTTTTTCCCCACAAGGGTGTGTTTTACCTTGGAAGGTTTTAATGAGGCCTCAAATTAAGCTATCTAATCGGGTTGTGATCAGATTGTTTTTCATGTCTATTTTCTAACTTGTGACATTTTCAAGCCATCTAGTCGGCTTGTGACCAAAACTTTCTTTTCTTTTTTATATATATTCTCGATTTATTCAAAGAATTAAGCTTGGTTTTACCAGTGTTCATCTTAGATAAAGAAGCCTTAACATCTTTCAATTCAGCCAAAATGTCTTCAAGTGTCTTGTCTTTTTCTGCATCTGTTCCCTGGAGTGTTGGACCTCATGTTCCAACATCGCATTCCGACATGAAAGCCATTAATGTTTTCTTCAAGAGACTTGTTCGTACAATGAAAAGCAATGAATTCTTGGAACATCTACTTGTACATATCTTGGGGCTCTTCTTCGTTAGGAACATCATTCTCACTCCTATAATCAGAATAGGAATCAATTAGATTGTCAATTTATGCTTACCTTTTGATGCAGTAACATAATTGTCATCAGTTTTATTGGTGTCAGAACTGATGTTGCAACATGACTTCCAACATTGAATTTTCCAGAAAAATCAACATTCTCGTGATCCATAAATGCGATGAATGCAACATGATCGCTCACCGCTTCTATTTCATAATGTGAATCCTCTGATTCAACATCACTCCATGTGGCGCTTAGGGATTTGACCTATTTATTGATAGTGTTAGCACGTTCGGCTTGTATGTTGTAACACCCTAATTTTATGAAGAGCGATACCATGAATAAATTTTTTACTAAATGAAAATGTTTATAAATATCTCGCAATTATAGAGAATAGACTACTAAATTTTTTTTAACAAATTGAAGATAATATATATAAAAAGAAAGAAAAAAGTGATAGCCCTAAGCACATGCCACTCAAGTAGCAAATGTTTGGGGCCTCGTTAAAACCTACAAAGGTAAAACCCACCCTTGTGGGAAAAAAATCCTTGGTAGGAAAAAGAGTACCCCCAGTTAAAAACATAGAAGGCCAACTCCTAAAAGAGAAAAAACAAGAAGCACAATGCCAACTATGTGACAAATCTATCTGGGACCGCCCAACATAGTCTTCAGTGAGTAAATACACAATGTCAGAAGGAGGACTGTCACAAGCCGAATGTCCACCCATTTTACTTAGACAATCAGCCACCATGTTGCCCTCACGATAGATGTGTGAAGCGATAAATTCCATCTGAGATATCATGTATAACATGTAACACCATCTGGCCAAAAACCTCCAAGGAATAGAATCCGTGCGATGAGTAAGAAGATCAACGACATAGGTGGATTCCGACTCCAGCCATAACTTGCGCCAACCATTGGAATAAGCATAAGAAATAGCAACCATTTCAACAAGTAATTCCGCTTCAAATGCATATCCAATACCTCATTGCTCGACAAAACAACACCTAAAGAAACCTCTCGAGTCCGAAAAACACCTGAGGAAAAATTCCCCACCATAGTACTTGGATCAGAAAACAAGTCTTCATAATAACTGGTAATATGATTGCTAATAGTGCTAAGATCATCAGTAAAATGACAGTCAATAACCAACCCATGGATGCCCTTGAGGAAAGCCCTGGTTTGTGTTGGGAAATTTATTATTTAGATTTTGATGAATGCCATGTAAAACATAGACTAGAATGTTGGCACCCCATTTTCCTTGTAATTTGCATTTTAATTGATAGGGGTGTGCTAGCTGAGTCAAGTCAGCTATGCCTAGACATACAAGAAGTCAACTGGAGACTGAAATGAAGACTCCGCTGTGAAACAGCTGAGTATGGCAAGGAGGAGAAGTCAAGAACTCGACTGAAGGAGTATCAACTGAGATACAACTGTGTGAAGTATCAGTCAAGTCAACTCAAGAAGCCAAGTCTCAAGTTCAAGTGACAGATGAGTCATCCATTGATTGGAAGCAAACTCGAAGTCACCTGGGGAAGTTAGAGAACTGCAGTAAAGTCAAGACAACTGAAAAGAATCCATTGCACAGAAGTCAAGAATATTACCTAAACAAGTAATACTTCCATGTTGCCATATCTTAAAGTGTTCAGTCCCAGAAGCGTGCAAAAGGAATAAACCAATGGCAATCATTGCACCTCGTGTCCGACTCTGAAAAGCTGAACATTCATTTAATACGAGGAAATATCAACATCAAGGACTGCAACAAGACAAGCCAACGAACACAAGTGACTTTTGAATATCAGCTTATCTCTTCAACGGGCAGATTTTTGAAAGTTCACTATAAAAGGCTGAGGAATCTCATTGAGAGAAGGTTACCTTGTATACCTGTGCATTCAAGCAATTATTCAAACTGTAACTTGCAAGATATTCTCAAGTTATACAAGCAAAATCCTCAAGCCTAACTCTCGAAGGAAATCAATCCAACACCAAGCTGTGAAGGAAAGACAACTTCAAACTGTTGAAGAGGAAACTTTTGAAGAATCAAAAGGGGTCTACATTCCAAGGAGGATTGTAGAAAGGTTCAAGGTCGAACCAGTCTCAAGTTATTGAAGGGCTTAATGATCAAATCCAAGAAGCTTGAGCAAGTGAGCTGAAGTAGCAAGACAAGCGCCTGTGAAGAAGGCCGAGTGGACGAGAAGCCGATTGTGTGACCAAGGCATCTCCGCACTAAGTCCCAAAGGATCAAGTCACCGTGTGATCAAGACTTGTATCCGGATGATAACCACTTTGTACTCGATCAATACTTAGTGGATTCCTCCGGGAGTTGGAGAAGAGAGGAGTAGAAGAATTACCCCATCTTCGAACCTCTATAAAAATTATTGTGTCATTTACATTTCAACATTTTTATTTCTGCACATTATTTCATATCTGCTGATAATTTGCTATCCAACTAATAATTAACAAAGTGCTAAAACCAAGTGTTAAAACAAACTTAAACCAAATTTAAGGGTGTTAAGTCTTCCGCTGAAAATCTCATCACAACCAAGTTAAAGTTTAGACTAAACAGCTGAGTTATTCTATCAACAGCTCAATCGAGTCTGTTGAGTGGCTAACTCTGCTGGTTAACTAACTTAGCTGTCCCTCAAGGATATGCTGTGAAATTAACTCTGTTATTTAAAAGGACTAAAATCGAAAAGTTGGTATGGTTTATTCAACCCCCCCTTCTAAACCTTACTCCCACCCCTTGGGACCTACAAGTGGTATCAGAGCGGTTGGTTCGTTGAACCTTCCGCACTGGTTACTGAACTAGATCTCCAATCCTTCAAAGAAGTTTTTAACACTTGTTCTTTCAAAAGCCATTTTCTTTTAAAAACAGCAAAGTTATTATCATGCAAGCAAATTTGACACGCATTCCTATATTCTCCATTGAAGAATTTGATGACTGGAAAATACGTATGCAGGCTCATATATCAGCTTTACATGATGAGATGTGGATAGTGATAGAGGATGGGCCACTGCAATTAATGAAGGTGAACACAGCTGCAAGGAGAGCAACTACAACTGAAGGAGAAGAAGCAGCAGCTGAACCTATACCAGCTATGGTTGAAAAGCCAAGAGCTGAATGGACAAATGATGACAGAAAAAGATACAACCTAGACAATATGGCCAATGATATACTTTACAAGACTTTGGACAAAGCCACGTTCAACAAAGTCAAATCTTGCAAGACAGCCAAAGAAATCTAGGATAAATTAACTTTAATTTGTGAAGGATCAGAGCAAATTAAAGAAAACAAATTAGCTGTTGTAGTTCAAAAATTTGAAAACTTTAAAATGCTTGCAGGTGTAACAATGGATCAGCTGGATGCTAGATTCACTGAAATTACAAATGAGCTCTCAACACTTGGGAAGGAATACACATAGAAGGAGATGTGTATGAAGATTCTAAGGAGTCTCCCAGCTGAATGGGAAATGAAGACCATGGCTCTAAGGCACTCGATGGACCTATCAAAAACATCGAATCATGAACTATTCTCAGACCTCAAAGCTTATGAGTTTGAGCTGAGAAGAAAGGATCAAGAGGAGACAGCTGTACCCAAAACAACTGCACTTATAGTTAAGGATGTGAAGAGAGCTGAAGTCAAGGAAGCCTTTGACCAGGAGGAAATTGCCTTGATGGTTAAAAGATTCAACAAGTTCTTCAACAAGAACTACAAAAGAAACAAAGGTGAATCCTCCAGAAGGCATTCAGCCCTCCAAGTCAAGGGAAGATAGGCCACCAAAGAGAGCTGAGTATCAAAAGGTCGAATATCAAAGAGCTGACAACCCAAGAAATGAGAGAGCTGACCAAAAAGTTGAAAACATGTGTTGGAATTGTAGACAAGCAGGACATTTTGCTATTGACTGTCCATATCCTGTAGTCAATAAATACAGGAATGAGGAAGAAAGAAGAGTCTTCAGAGAAAGAATACAAGAAAAGAAAAAGGCAATGTTGGCTGTTGAAACTGCTGAGACAGCTAAGTCAAAGGAAGTAGCAGACTCAGAAAGTAGTGAAGCTGACTACATAAGTGACTCTGAAGAAGAAGCCTTAATCTGTCTAATGGCCAAAGAACAAGATCAACCTGACCAAGAAGATGAGGTACACTATAACTCATCTCACTCAGATTCTAGTGATAGTGATTGTGACACACACACTTCATCGCCCACTGATCTTTATGATTCATTAGACAAATTGATGAAAGACTTTGAGCACATTAAATCTTCACACACACTATTATATGAGGAAAACAGCCAGCTCAAAAGACAAAACTCACAGCTGACCAAGGAGCTGAGTTCTCTAAGTCACATAGCTGATGAGAACAAAGAGCTGAAAGCTGAAAATGCTAAACTAATAGCAGAAATAGCTGCTATAGAAAAGAGGGAAATTGATCTCAAAAATGTGATTGCTTCATTCACAAAGGCATCTAAATCATTGGATGACCTTATTATTAGCCAAAAAGAATGTGGAGATAAGACAGGCATAGGATTCAATTCCTTTGTGTACAGTCAAACCCCCAGAGTGATCTTGGAAAAAAGATCTTCAAGTAATGAAGCATCTCAAAAACCCAAGACACCAAATGTTGCACCCACATTCACTCCAAAGCACAATCACAAACAAACTGGCCTTGGATATAAAGAAAAAGGAAAAAGCGACCAAAGTATCTATCTGAGGACAAATGAGAAGAAATCCAACAAAGTGCCTCAGCAAACTCCAAATAGGAAGTACTCTATGAAGAAGAAACAGAGCTACCAGAATCCCCAGAAGTTCTATCAAATGAATATAAATGATGGGAATGGTAGAAACTACCCAAGCCAAGCTGATTGGAATAATGTGAAATATCAGCAAAGACCTATGGAATATAAGCCAAAATGGCAAAAGCCTAGAACTCAACAAAGGTCATTCCAAAGGCAAAAAAGCTATCAGCACACATAGGCACCCAAGCACTACACTCAGAAATATCACAACTACCCAAAGAAGGCAATTACTAAAACACGCACACAGGCATACATACGAAAGAGACAGATGTATGAACCTAAATCCCCCAAGCAATTTACCAAAGTGAATTATGATTATGGCACAAATAGATGGCAACCTCTTAGAGTCAAATCATTTGGCTATAGGTTGGTTGGATCATCTTACAATACAAACCCCACAGGACCCAGACAAATATGGGTACCTAAAAACTAATTTCCTTGATTGCAGGTTCAAGGTACAACTGAGTGCCAAGGAACCTGGAACATGGATAGTGGTTGTTCCAGACACATGATGGGAAACAAGAAAAATCTATCAAAATTCAAGGAGATTAGAGGCGCAAAAGTCATATTTGGAGGAAATGAAGCTCCAGGGGAAATAAGAGGCACTGGATCCATCAAGAAAAATGGATTAGAAAGACGACCATCTTAGTCTTTGACAGCTAGTTGAAGCTGCCAAACTTCATGTCTACACACTTGGAGACGACATCCATCAACTTGTGATAGTCGTCCTTCAGCAATTTCTTCTCAGCTGTGTAGACCACCTTAGCAGCACACTATGGTTTGGCTACCTCTTTCCATGTAGTAACCAAGTCAACATCAACTTCGTTTATCTCATTCATGCCCTCAGACGGCAACAAACAGTGCTCTGCAAGGTCCTTAGCTGTTATCATTATGTCCTTGAGGTGGACAGATGACTTGATTCCCTCGTCCTGCACCTCCACATTCACGTAGAACTGCGCCACCTCTTCAAGATAGGTGTACGAGTTCTCCAAAGTAAGAAAAGCCTTAAGACCGGACTTTTCCAACATTTCTGCAATCTTCTTCACTAGGGTTTCATCTAAACCCTGCTTCACCATGCCTTCAAAATCCACGGATGATCCTAAGTGGATTTGCTTCGATAACTTGACGAAATCAAACTTCGGTGCCATTTAGGAATTTTTACCGATTAAAACTTGAGGAACTGGTTGGAGGACACTTAGGGTTTTCGAGAGACAAAAATGGCTTGCTTTCTTTTGCTTGAAGATGAACAGTTTCTGAGTGAGAGAGAGAGAGAGAGAATTGGAAAAATGAATATATACGAGTTATGAAAGGACATGTCTTTGATTTTTGAATTTTTTGATCGAGATCAACGGCTTAGATTTAGCATGTCAAACCGCATTTAATTCCTTGCATTTAATGCGGCAGCATTTATATCCAATCATATGTTTCTTGTGCGACTTTTGATCGCATCCCGTATTATTACTGTTGCGTCATCCTTAAAAACATTCCCGCTCATTTAAAACGACTGTGTTTTTGTCACTTAGCTCATAAATGACTCAGCTTATCTCAAAAATGACTTAACTCTTCTTCTCTCTTTTCATTAAGTGACTCAAATTTGTCACCTAACTCTAACTCGATCTGGTGACTTTCCGATATGGCTGTTTCACTTGGCTGATGTGAAAAACTGGTTCATTTCTTACTTTCTATCTTCCATCTCTTCTAATTGAGTCTTCTGAGTGTTAACTCAGCTCAATTAACCCTAGCTCATGCTTAAGCTCTACAAATCTTGATTCACATAAGGGGTTGGTGAATGTGTCAGCTAACTGCTTATCAGTTGAGATATATTCCAAAGTGATGTCTTTCTTTTCAACATGATCTCTTATAAAATGATATATGACATCAATGTACTTTGTTCTTGAATGCAACACAGGATTCTGAGTGATTGCAATAGCACTTGTGTTATAACACATAATTGGAATCTTTTTTTCTTCAATTTCATAATCTCTCAGCTGCTGTCTCATCCATAATACTTGGGCACCACAGCTGCCCGCAGCTATGTACTCTACTTCAGCTGTGGATATGGCTATTGAGTTTTGCTTCTTACTAAACCAGGAAACCAATCTATTTCCAAGCATTTGACATGTACCTGAAGTACTCTTCCTATCAACTCTACATCCAGCATAGTCTGAGTCTGAGTAAACAATAAATTTGAATCCACCTTGTTTTGGATACCAATAATCCAACTTCCTGGCATCCCTTCAAATATCTTAGGATTCTCTTAGCTGCAGTCATGTGGCTCTCCTTTGGTGCAGATTGAAATCTTGCACATACACCTACTGCAAAGGTAATGCCTGGTTTGCTGGCTGTTAAGTAGAGCAATGATCCAATAAGTGCTATGTATCTTGTTTGATCTATAGCTTTACCATCTGCATCCATGTCCATCTTGACTGATGTGTTCACAGAAGACTTCTCTTCCATACCAGATTTCTTCATTAAATCTCTGGGGTACTTTGTTTGACTTATGAAAGTTCCATCCTTCAATTGCTTAACTTGAAGTCCTAGGAAGAAAGTCAGCTCTCCCATCATGCTCTTTTCAAATTTGCCTTGCATGAGTTTTGAGAACATATCACACAGCTCTTTATTTGTGGATCCAAAAATAATATCATCCACATATATTTGAACAAGCAGTATACTCTATCCATCTGGAATTACAAGAGTGTTACATTCCACTTTGCCTTTGGTGAATCCATTATCAGTTAGAAATTGAGATAATATATCATACCATGATCTTGGTGCCTGTTTCAATCCATATAATGCTTTCTTGGGCTTGTACACCTTATCACCAATGGTCTTCTGCTAAAAACCTGGAGGTTGTTCAACATAGACTTCTTCCTCCAACAGTCCATTTAAGAATGCATTTTTCACATACATTTGATATACTGTGAAGTTCTTGTGAGCAGCATCGGCAAGAAACATCCTTATTGCTTCTAATCTTGCAACAGGAGCAAAGGTTTCATCAAAATCTATTCCCTCTTCTTGGCAATACCCTTTGGCTACCAATCTTGCTTTGTTTTTTACCACAGATCCTTCCTCATTCATCTTGTTTCTGAAAACCCATTTTGTGCCAATAACATTCTGATGAGTTGGTCTCTGCACCAATTCCCATAATTTATTCCTTTCAAATTGATTCAACTCTTCTTGCATGGCTTGAATCCAATGTTTATCATCCAGTGCTTGAGACACATCTTTTGGCTCTATTTGGGAAATAAAACAAGTGAACATTGCATCTTGCTGAGCTCTGGATTTGGTTCTTACACCATCTCTAACATCTCCATTGACTAGATCTTGTGGATGGTCTCTCAGCCATCTTACATCAGGTTGAAGTAAGTCAGTTGGGTTCAGCTGTCTCGCAGCTGCGTTGTCTTGAGCAGCTCTTTCATCATCATTCAGCTGTAGACATTCCAGCTGTCTTTGAGATTCAGCTATCTCATCATCCTCTTGGTTGATTATTCTTACTTCAGCTTCAACATAAGGACTCTTCTGCATAGTTGGTTGATTCAGCTTATCAGCTAACTCTTCAATGTCTTCTCCATTCACATTAGGTTCATCAAAAACACGTGAATAGACTCTTCTGTGACCATAGTCCTCTTGTTCAGCACTATATAGGCTTTGCTCTTAACTGAGTGTCCCAAAACGATACCTTCATCAGCTTTAGAATCAAAAAGCTTTAGATTATCCTTGCCATTATTTTGGATGAAGCATTTACATCCAAATATTCTAAAATATGCAACATTTGGCTTTCTCCCAGTCCATATCTCATAGGTTGTTTTGGTCAATTGCCTGTTTATCATGCATCTATTTTGAGTATAGCATGCAGTATTGAGGGCTTCAGCCCAAAATCTCTTAGGCAATCCAGCCTCAGCTAACATGGTCCTTGCAGCTTCTTTGAGAGTTATGTTCCTTCTTTCAGCTACTCCATTCTGCTGTGGAGTTCTTGCTGCAGAAAACTCATGAGCAATACCATTTTCGACATAATACTAAGTTATTATTCCATTGACAAATTCCGTTCCTCTATCAGACCCTATTTTTATAATGGTTTGACTCTTTTCATTTTGAACTCTTTTCATCAGCTGTGGTAACTTTTGCAAGGTTTCCTTATTTTTTCACATGAAAATTGTCCATGCATATCTTGAATAATCATCTACCACCACTAAGGTGTATTTCTTTCCACTTATGTTGGTTGGTTCAACTGGACCAAATAAATCCATATGCAACAAATGCAATATCCTTGTTGAAGAAGGACTAGGCTTCTCCTTGAATGAAGATTTGATCTGCTTTCCCATCTGGCATGCATCACATACACTTTCCTTCTTGTACACTGAATCTGGCAATCCTTCCAGAAGATGACTCCTTGCAAGCTTGTTGATTGTCTTGAAGTTCAGATGACTCAGCTTCTTATGCCACAACCAACTTGATTCGGTTGTGCTCTTTGCTAACAAACAAGTGATTGGTGTTGCAGTAGACCAGTCTACCACATACATATTCTTCTGTCTTGATCCTTGCAGCACTATTTCATTTGATTTAGCATCTTTAATCTGGCACTGTCCCATATTGAATCCAACATTGTAGCCTTGTCACAGAGTTGGCTGATGCTTAACAGGTTGAAGTTGAGACCTTCAACATATGCAACATCTGTGATTTCTAATCCATTCTTCTTGATGGATCCAGTGCCTTTTATTTCCCCTGGAGCTTCATTTTCCTCCAAATATGACTTTTGCACCTCTAATCTCCTTGAACCTTGACAAATTTTTCTTGTTTCATGTCATATGTCTGGAACAGCCACTATCCATGTACCAGGTTCCTTGGCACTCAGCTGTTCCTTGAACCTACAATCAAAGAAATTAGTTTTTAGGTACCCATACTTGCCTGGGTCCTGTGGGGTTAGT
Organism: Rehmannia glutinosa; assembly: GCA_016081115.2. Classification (NCBI taxonomy): domain Eukaryota; kingdom Viridiplantae; phylum Streptophyta; class Magnoliopsida; order Lamiales; family Orobanchaceae; genus Rehmannia; species Rehmannia glutinosa. The sequence goes on along the minus strand of JABTTQ020000535.1, from coordinate 372,649 downwards.
ACCGTAAGATGATCCAACCAACCTATAGCCAAATGATTTGACTCTAAGAGGTTGCCATCTATCTGTGCCATAATCGTAATTGACTTTGGCAAATTGCTTGGGGGCTTTAGGTTCATACAACTGTCTCTTTTGTCTGTATGCCTGTGTGTGTGTTTTAGCAATTGCCTTCTTTGGGTAGTTGTGATGTTTTTGGGTGTAGTGCCTGATTGCATATGTGTATTGATAATAGATCTTTCGCCTTTGGAATGACCTTTGCTGATGTCTAGGTTTTTGCCATCTAGGCTTGTATTCCATTGGTCTTTGCTGATTTTTCACATTATTCCAATCAGCTTGCCTTGGGTAATTTCTACCATTCCCATCATATGTGTTTCTTTGATAAAACTTCTGGGATTTTTGGTAGCTCTGTTTATTCTTCACAGAGTACATTCTATTTGGAGTTTGCTAAGGAACTCTGCTGGATTTTTTCTCAGCTGTCCTCTCAGCATACTCAACTGGTTGTTTTCCTTTCCCTTTATATCTAAGGCCAGTTTGTTTGTGATTGTGCTTTGGAATGAACGTGGGTGCAACATTTGGTGTTTTGGGTTTTTTAGATGCTTCATTACTTGAAGATCCTTTGACCAAGATCACTCTAGAAGTTTGACTGTGCACCAAGGAATTGAATCATATGCCTGTCTTATATCCACATTCTTTTTGACTCATGATAAGGTCATCCAATGATTTGGATGCCTTTGTAAATAAGGCAATTACATTTTTAAGATCATTTTCTCTCTTTTCTATAGCAGCTATCTCTGCTATTAGTTTGGCATTTTCAACCTTCAACTCTTTGTTCTCATCAGCTATGTGACTTAGAGTACTCAACTCCTTAGTCAGCTGTGAGTTTTGGCTTTTGACCTGACTGTTTTCCTCATTTATAAGTGTGTGTGAGGATTTTATGTGCTCAAAGTCTTTCATCAATTTACCTAATGAATCATAAAGATCAGTGGGTGATGAAGTGTGTGTGTCACAATCACTATCACTTGAATCTGAATGAGATGAGTTAGAGTGTACCTCATCTTCTTGGTCTGGTTGATCTAGTACATAGATAAGACAAATCATTGCTTATTCTTCAGAATCACTTGAGTAGTCAACTTCACTACTCTCTGAGTCTGCTGCTTCTTTAGACTTAGTTTTCTCAGCAGTCTCATCAGCCAACATGCCTTTCTTATTTTCCTGTCTTCTTTCTCTGAAGACTTTTCTTTCTTCTTCATTCTTGTATTTATTGACTGGTGGATAGGGACAGTCAATAACAAAATGTCCTAGTTGTCTGCAGTTCCAACACAGGTTCTCAGCTCTTTGATCAGCTCTTTCTGTCCTTGAGTTATCAGCTCTCTGGTGCTCAACTATTTGATGCTCAGCTCTCTTGGGTGGCCTATCTTCCCTTGACTTGGAAGAAGCTGAATGTCTCCTGGTGGATTCACCCTTGTTTCTTTTATAGTTCTTATTGAAGAACTTGTTGAATCTTTTACCCATCAGGGCAATCTCCTCCTGGTCTATCGCTTCCTTGACTTCAGCTCTCTTTCCATCCTTGACTATAAGTGCAACTGTCTTAGGTACAACTATCTCCTCTTGCTCCTTTCTTCTCAGCTCAAACTCATAGGCTTTGAGATATGAGAATAGCTCATGATTGGATGTTGTTGTGAGGTTCATTGAATGTCTCAGGGCCATGACCTTCATTTCCCATTCAGCTAGGAGGCTTCTCAGAATCTTCATACACATTTCCTTTTGTGTATATTCTTTCCCAAGTGCTGATAGCTCATTTGTGATTTCAGTGAATCTGGCATCCAGCTGATCCAAGGTTTCACCTGCAAGCATTTGAAATTTTCAAATTTTTGTACAGCAACAAACAATTTATTTTCTTTAATTTGCTCAGATCCTTCACAAATTAAAGTTAATTTATCCCAGATTTCTTTTGCAGATTTGCAAGACTTGACTTTATTGAACATTGCTTTGTCCAATGTCTTTTAGAGTATGTCATTGGCCATATTGTCCAAGTTGTATCTCTTTCTGTCATCGTTAGTCCACTCAGTCCTTGGCTTTTCAACCATGGCTGGTCTGTCTTCATCTGCTTCTGCTACTACAACTGCTATTCTTACAGTTGTGTTCACCTTAAGTATTTGCAATGGCCCATCCTCTATCACTAGCCAAATTTCATCATGTAAAGCAGATAGATGAGCCTGCATACGAATTTTCCAGTCATCAAATTCCTCAACGGTGAACATACGAATGTGTGTCAGTTCGCTTCCATGATAATAACTTTTTCTAAGAATGAAAGATTTTGAAAATACAAGTGTTAAATTTTTTTATTTTTAGAAAATATAGAGATCTAGTTCAGTAACCAGTGCGGAAGGCTCAATGAACCAACCGCACTGATACCACTTGTAGGTCCCAAGGGGTGTGAGTAAGGTTTTGAAGGGGATCTGCAACTTATTTCCGACTTTCAGTTCTATTCTTGTCTTTTATGTTGTCATGTGGCTCTCAGCCATAAACTTGTTGACTGCTCCAAAAGTTTATGAAAGTATGTTTCAGGATTGAGTGATTGACTGACTGAGTTGATACGTAAAGGTGTATACAGAATGAAATTTCATTTTTTATTCATTTCGTTGGAAAAAAGCTCTCTAGGGTTTCTGCTCTCTCATCGGACCCCCCCATTTCCTCCGGTGCTGGCGCCGGCAATGGCTACGCCAGATTCTCTGGCGTTCTCCGGTTTAACGTCGAATTTTACTCTGCACCATGCCCGTTCGTGTGGATCTCCACCTGCGCAACCAACCACTCCGCGTGCAAAGCATCCCGCACATGGCACACAATTAACATAGGGGACGTTTTCTTTCTATGGAGTCCCTTGGACCTTCTTGTCCGATAGCAACAGTAAAAGACAAAACCCTCCATCCACTAGTGCCACAACAGCTGGCGTCGCACACGTGGACAGCAGCCACCTCGTACCAGCAATGCGTCCTCGTACCTGCACTCGGATTTTGCCAGCAGCGCGTCCTTGTTCTAACATGGTCCCCCTGCAGCTGCTAAAATGACTGCTGCCCTTGCAGCAAAGAAAAAGAAATCTGCTCCTGCCCCTGCAGCCGAGTCACCTGCCCCCGCAGCCGTGTCTCCTGCCCCTGTAGCCGCAATGGAGAAGGAACCATTAATCCCTTCTCCAAGAATCAAGAAGAAGAGGATCGCCACAACAAGGAAGGCAAACTGCCTCTAAGACATCTGCGAAGGCATTCACCTTCAATGAACCAGAGGAAGTGGAGCGGATATCCCTTTGGTAAAAACAAAGAGAAGAAGAAGACTTTCCAAGCTCTCTGAGCTTGAGAAGACAGCTGAGTCTGTCACTCAGCTGGAGAAGATACCCGAGACTGCTAGAGAAGTAGAGTCTCCAGAAGTGATCGATGAAATGGCCAAGTCTACTGAGGCCGATCAGCAGAGGCAAGTCGAGGACCCAGCTGTAGACAGAACAACTGAGGAACAAGGAATAGCTGAGACAACCGAATCACCTGTTGACAGGGTTGTGTCTCCGCTGTAGAATGAGAGGCTACGAGGGTGTCGGCAAAAATGTCTCTCAAGCTACCCCTAATCCCTGAAACGAGGGCCAGCAAGAGAATGATGAAGACGATGTAATCATGTACTCTCCATTGTATCCGGACATCCAAAATCGTCTCATGCGAGAGTGGAGAAAATGGAAGTCGAGCCTATCCAGTGCGGTTTGAAAGTCCGAGTTCATTGGCCGAGGAAGAAGAACTCTTCTTCGGTTTCTTGAGGTGGACACAATCTTTGCAAGCCCTTGACGAGGATAATTGCATCAATATACTGCAGATTCAAAAAGAAAAGGAACGGGCTAGAGCAGCTGAGGACGAAGAGGCACGTGAGAAGGCCAAGATCTCCCTCTCTCACCGCACCACCGATCATACACACCCTAACCTTGACGTCCCCCCATCGAAAAGTGATGAGGATCTAGACCTGTTCTTGCCTACGAGAAGAATTGAAAATGCAAAGCAAGCAATTCAAGAATCCAGAATCCTTCATGAGCAAAGAATGATGGAGGGACCAGGAGAGTCCTCCAAATCACAGCTGGAGATAGACCCCATGGGAGTGGTGCAACATATTGCCACTGTTGTCGCTGTCACCACCTCCCCAGCTCATTCGGAGGAAGGTGTTAAGGGAACTGGCGATGAAACTGGGATTGTGGGGACCCCAGTCGAGCCAACCCCTAATGAAGGTATCTCACCACCTGCCCCAACGGCTGAATACTCAGTGGAAACAGCCGGAGTCCGAGACGAGTGACCCCATTCCAAGTCACTCACCGGGTGTGCCACCGAGGGGGAAACTCCTCCACTACGAAAGGTCGAGGGATCTGCACCGACTCCACAATGCATCTCGGAGGCGAAGTGGAGAAGGAACAACAAATGAATACACAAAGAAAGTTGTCATCAAGAGGCTCGAGGCAGTTGTAATTGTCTCACTGAAGTGCCAATCGCTCCGCAAGCTAATGATGCTTGATGCAATGAGGCACATGAAGGAATTGCCCGGGAGTTAACACTGGGCGATGAAAGTGCAATACATGGAGTTGAGACTCAAATCGATGCCACCTCGAAAGACCCCGGGACCGACACTCGTCGAAAGGGATGTCCAGGCCTCGCTGCGATTGAGACTGCAGGAGGTAATGAAGGCCAACGGGAGGTTGAGACTTCCCGGGTAGAGAAATCGAAGCCGAACATCCCTCCCCGCTATCATTGATCCATCGAAAAGGAGATAAGTGCTCTTCACGATTCCCAAGATAATCCCGATGTAACCTTTCGGGATCGGAAGAGATGATGAAGCCGAGTCATCCCCTGTGGATCGATCCCAAAGACTCGGTGAGGATGTTCCAACCACGAGTAAGTCGACCTCAAGACTACTCGCCAAACATTCAACTTTGATGATGAGCCACCCATGGAAATCTCATCATCGTCCGATGACGCTCGATAAGGCCGATGACCACTCAACTCATTTGGAAAAACAAGTGAGACCGACGGCCGCTTGAGACACATTTGAGGCTCGGCAAGTCGGGTCGACTTCACAATAGACCACAACAAACAGTCCATCGCGCAGCTCCCAAGCCGCAGCAGTTCGACTCCACAATAGACTTCACGAGCACCAATTATCATTGAACAGTTCTAGTTGCCCGTGATGATCCTTTCGTAGAATCATTTCCCTTCTCTCTGGAGGTACTGACCTCCCGATGAATCGCTAAAGATCGTGAGCGCTTCCACGGACCGATCCTATTATTCCATCGTACACCATTGTTCCAAATGACTATGACTTTGACGCTTGCTTGGCCGTCACCAAAAGAGGTGACAAACAATTTAGGGGCGTGTTCAAAGCCTTATTTGCTTTGAGATATAAAAATGGAAAGGCACCAGGCCTCACCGGACATGAGATCGATAACAGGGACGCCAACCTTACTGCTGATTTGAGAGGCATAATAGTCAGGATTCGGGAGTGGTGGCAACAAAGAAGAAACAATGTGTGGAACAAGCTCGATATTTTAGGACATTGTTCAACAAGTTGTTAGTCGGCGGGTGAGAATGCCGATGCAAAGACAAAATTGCAAGAGCACATTGAACAAATGCATGAATCTCATACTACAGAGATAAAAATGTTGCGTGAACATAATAAGAACGAGCTCCTGCGTGTGGAAGAGAATATGGATCGAAAATTCAGTCTCCTCATGGCTGAGATGAATTTGGTAGCAGCTGAATCCAATGCCACCCACTCTGAGTTCCGTGCGGCTTACTCCATGGCCAGATTGACGCGAACTCAACTATCAACAGACTCGACTTCTTGCTTGCTAGCTTGTTTCCAGGGGTTCCTCTCTCCTTTGATGATGCCAAAAAGGGGGAAGAGGAATACCTAAAGGCGCCAAGGGATCCGAAGAAGGCGAGAAGGAAGGAAGCATTTGTGAAGGGAAAGACAGCTGAGGAAGTAATAAGAGAGAAGAAAGGGAAGTCTGTTGAGGGGGAAAGGTTCGAAAGATGTGACCTTGATGATTGCTAAAACCCCCCAACAAGGTCTTGTCACAGCTGATATTATCAGCAAACTTCCAGTGACTCTGCCACTCCAACACTCTGCTGTACCTATGGCCAAAAAGAGAAAGACAGTTGAAGGAGTGATGAAGGGTAGAAGGAAGGATGGATGCCCGAGTTATGGATATTCTCAAACAACATGGAGGCATTCCGTGAGACAGAGAGATACCTATGCCATTTCGGATGCCGGAGCACCGAGCCAAGATCGGTCGATGAATTCAAGACACTCGCATCGAAGGTTATTTTGCAAACATGTCCATGGCTCAAGCACGGGACTTTTACTTGGGAGAAAGGTCTCAAACTATGTGAAGAAGGCGACAGCACAAACTCATCGGCGTCACTTTGCTTGTCACTCTGCCACTCACCGGGAAAAGAAGGCCCCAGATAAATACACGCCCGGGCAGAGGAAGAAGCGAAGGTGGAGGAAGAGGTTTCGACCTAGATCTCTCGCAAAAAAACATTGAGTACATAGATCCGTGCAAGAAAGGAGGGATCTATTGGGCGGATTTGATGAAGCCAGCCAACCCAAGTGGCTAAGAACAATGCCGAGTATGTGAAGAGAATTGAAGAGGAAAATAAAAGACAAACTCAGCTATGGAAGGAAAGACAAGAAAGACTGGGAAGAGATGAAGCTGCCAGGAAGGCGTATGAGAAAAAGAAGGCAACTGAAGATGAGAAGAAAAGAAAAAGATCAGAAGATGACAGAGCTGAAGAAGATAAAAGAAGGAGGGAACAAAGGAGATGAAGTGTTGTTGTCCACACCTTCATGTATTTTACTATGTAAATACATTTTATGTAAGTCTTCTGTACATCGAATAAAATTGTACAATTTCTACTTGTGTAGATATAAAACAACATGGATACTTTAAGGTCCACTTAAGCTCTGATACATTTTCTTTTGATTCAAGCTCTGATACACTTTGTAAACAACTATGTAAAGAACAAGAATGTTATGATCAATAAAAGATCGATTCTAAGCATACATTCTGTGATTCAACATTTGTCTGTATGTATCTTTGCTATTTAATTATTGTTGTATGTTTTAAGTTTTGGCATCATCAAAAAGGGGGAAATTGTTGGGAAATTATTTTGTAGATTTTGATGAATGCCTGTAAAACTTAGAATAGAAGTTGGCACCCCATTTTTGTGGTAAATTGCATTGTAATAGATAGGGCTGGTCGAGCTGAATCAAGTCAGCTATGCCTGAACATACAAGAAGTCAACTAGAGACAAAGGAAGACTCATTGTGAGGCGGTGAGTATGACAAAAAGAGAAGATATGAACTCGATCAAGGTGCAAAGATGAGATACGGTGAGTGAAGTATCAGTCAAGTCAACTCAAGATAGCCAAGTCTCAAGTTGAAGTGACAGAAGAGTCATCCAATGATTGGAAGCTGACTCGAATTCGCCTGGGGAGGTTAAGAAAATGCAGTCAAGTCGAGATAACTGAAAGAGATCCGTTGCACAGAAATGAAGCGAATTACTTAAACAAGTAATACCTCCATACTGCCTTTCTTGAAGTGCTCAGTCCCAGAAGCGTGCAAGAGGAATAAACCAATGGGAAGCACTGCAATTGTGTCAGAACACTGAAAAGCTGAAGAATTATTCATACGAGGAAATGACAATTCCAAGAACTGCAACAAGACAAGCCAACGACCACAAGTGACTTTCAAAAATGAGCCTATCTCTTCAACGGGCAGATTTTTGAAAGATCACTATAAAAGGCTAGGGAGTTTATTTGAGAAGGGGTTACCTTGATTACCTGAACCACGAACATTAAAGCAAACATTTGAACTGTAACCAAAAATATTCTCAAATCATTCAAGATCAATCCTTAAGCCTATATTACGAAGGAAATCAATCCAACACTCACCTGTGAAGGAAAGACAACTTCTATCAGTTGAAGAGGAACCATTTGAAGAATCAAGGGGTCTACATTCCACGAAGGACTCTAGAAAGGTTCAAGGTCGAACCAAGCTTAAGCTATTTGGAGGGCTTCGTGAACAAATCCAGGAACTTAAGCAAGTGGGTTGTAGTAGCAAGCGCAAATTGCCCTGTGAAGAAGCCGAGTCGCACGAGAAGCCACCGTGTGATCAAGTCACCGTGTGATCAAAACTTGTATCCGGATCATTAACCACTCGTATATTGATCAATACTTAGTAGATTCCTCCGGGAGTTGGAGAAGAGAGGAGTAGAAGAATTACCCCATCTTCGAACCTCTATAAAAACTTACTTGTGTCATTTACATTTCAAAGACTTTAATTTCTCGCATCTTATTTTTATATCTCACGATAAACTTGCTATCCAATTGATAATCAATCGAGTGCTAAAACCAAGTATTAAAACAAACTTAACCAAATTCAAGGGTGTTAAGTCTTCCAATAAAACAAATCACAATCGAGTTAAGTCTTTAGTCAAAACAAATGAGATATTCTATCAAAATCGATCCGAGTCCGTTGAGTGACTAACTCGTTGATTAACTAACTTAGTTGTCCATCAAGGACACAAATTGTGAAGTATTAACTCTGTATATTTAAAAGGACTAATTTGAAAAGTTGGTAAGGTTTATTCAACCCCCCCTTCTAAACCTTACATTCACACCCCTTGGGACCTACAACTTTCAGGCGTACAGTTTCAATGAATTCCTGGTGCGTTTAATGCATTTTCATTTCAGTGAGCGGGTGGCCTTTATCTGGAGAGTGGCAGTGTTATCCGGCATTTGGCTCATCTGGAATATCAGAAATGACTTGACTTTCAACGACAAGAACTGGACGCTGGAGGCAGCCATCCCTACGCCTTCGTGTTCTAATTCTTGAGTCATCTTTCCTAGACCGAGGTTGCATACACAATGATCAACATGACCTTTTCATTCTTCGTAGACTTCGGGTTCCTAGGCGCCCATGACAAGCCCCGAAAATTGTGCAAGTTACATGGCAGAAACCTTTACCGGGATGGATTAAGGTTAACACATATGGAAGCGCTATGGGGGCGCCCGACCACCTAACAGCCTCCGGTGTCTTTCGTAACTGTAGGGGATTCTTTCGGGTATGCTTTGTGGAACGTTGTGGTTTGGGTTTTGCTTTTGAGGTGGAGCTAGTGGCGGCCATGCGTGCCATTCACTATGCTTTTGAGGTGGAATCAACTATGGCTGGAGTCGGACTCGGTCTATGTGGTGGAGTTGCTGCGGAAAAGATCAACAGGGGTGCCTTGGCGCCATTTGAGTAGGTGGCGGTTCACCCTCCACCTTCTCTCTCAGATGAATTTCATGGTCTCGCACATCTTTCGGGAAGGCAACCGGGTAGCGGATATTCTTAGCAAGACATCGCACGAGGATACGTGGTGGAGGACGCCCCCAGCGGTTGTTATCTCATCCCTCACTCAGGATTATGTTGGCCAATCTAACTATAGGTTTGTTAGTTAGTGCCTCTGCTACTTCTGCTCTGTTATTTGGGCGTACTTTTCTATGGGGGGTACTCTTTTTCCTTCCAAGGGTTTTTCCACAATGGTGGGTTTTACCTTGTAAGGTTTTAACGAGGCCCCAACCATTCAGCCATCTGGTCGGCTTGTGACCATTCTGTTATCTGCTTTGACTTTGTTTACGGGCTTTACTTTGGCTACTTGATCAGCCTGTGATCGGGACGAATCTTTTTCATTTTTATATATAGTATCGCATTTATTCAAAAAAAAGTAAGGTTTAGAAGGGGGGGTTGAATAAACCTTACCAAATTTTCGATTTAGTCCTTTTAAAGAAATTACAGAGTTAACACAAACAGCTAAGTCCTTGAGGGACAACTAAGTTGGTAATGTTAGGAACTGTGATATTTTTTATTGATTGAATAGTGTGTCATAGTAATTTAATTTTCAAAAAAATAAATTTATTTAGTTGAAATTATTAAATACAAATAAAATTAATTTTATTATACATAAACGAATGGAGTCTGAGTTACCTGAAATAAATAGGTCGGGTGCGGGTTTAAGGTTCTAACATGTATAATTAAACATGTCAGATCCGGACTGGTTTATTCCGAGCCACGAACCCGGACCTCCGAACCCCGACGCAACCCAAATTAATATCTCACCCCTAAATAGAATAATGTAAAATTTATTCAAAATTATTTATATTTATAAATTGAATATTATATACTTATTTTGATTTATGATAAGTTATATTATATACAAATAAACTTAAATTATAAAATCAAAAATATGTTTTTTTAACCAATAATTCTCAAAATCATCATCAACCTTTTCTTCTCAAAACAAGAGAACATTTTCACGCAACAACCATCATCATCGTTCTTTTCTTCTCAAAGCTATTCATTGTTTGCCATCAATTCTCATGTAATTGAAAGAGAAATCAGAAATTGAAGATCAAACTAGCAAAAATGGCCCAACAAAATCGAAACCTCCACTGTAAAGTCACCGAACAACCACCAAAATGTCATTACCGATCAACTGAACTCAACACTGCCTGCGCCATTGAAGTCGAGGACCAGCAGCAATGGGTTTGCACCGTGCCTTTCTGCCTAGCTATGAGGAGACCACACCCAGCTTGAAAATTGAAGCCATTCTTCACCCCTTCACTAGACTGTGGATTATTTTGTTCATCGATGCCCTGCTCTTGAAGAACAGAGGTATATTTGATTTTATTCCTTTTCTAATTTCCATAGCAGCTTGACAAAATAAAATTTTAGTTTTAGATATAATTATTGTTAATCTTAAATTCTGATATTTTTGGATTGTTGGGAACAATTGCATATGATAAAATAGATATATAAATAAATAAGAAAATAAAAGATTTGGTCATAGCAAACCAATATTTGGCGGACCAATTTTTTCATTTTGGCGCTTAATTCAGTCTAATTAAGGTATATTCTTAACTAATTAATGTAGATAAACACAAGAATCCTAAATTACCGTAACTCTCCCATCTCTCCCTTTTTTTATCATGGTCATATATATATATATATATATATATCTCAAATATTAGGTTAACAATATATTAAAATAGCAGTTCCTTTCTTTTCTAATTAATCTGCGGTTTTTCAAGTAGCAATACTGGTAATGTATTCTCTTTTCCCTGAAATCACAAATACCTTCAGTTTTTGATTTTTTGTTTTTTTGATCAGTTCAGTTTTTTACTTTTATTGCTTCTGGCTTATGTTTATAATGTAGGTTACTATGTGATTTGAGATAGTGTGTTAGTTGAGAATAGTGTGTTATGTTATGCTTTAGATTTAAATTTTGAGTAGTATGGAACATTAATCAAAATCCTGGCTATGAGGTTGATTGGATTATCATTAGGCAATTTTAAATTTGGATGTGAAAAAAGTTAGTCCATGTATTGGTGGTTTTGGAAGATGTTTGAGGTTTGATGTTAAAAAGGCAGTTTGCCAATTTTATGTTCCAAATACAACTTGAAAACTGATGAGTAAATTCCTTTTGTACCATATGATAATGAAGATAAAAATTATTTTTCTTTAACCATTTATATTAATCCTCGAATGTCTGTAACATCGAGTTTCCTGATGTTGTGTTTAACTATTTCTAAAACTCAAGAGTACTATTTGTTTCGTTTACTTAATAGAGAACACACAAGAAAATTCCATAATAAACAACAAATTCCAGGGGAATATTTCTGAGATTATTGCAACATAGTTCTGATGCCATTTCAACTTTCAATTGACCAGGAGCCATTCTTACTTCAGTTCTTTGAACTAATTTGTAAAGTTAAAAACACGGTATGAAATTACTAAAACGCACCTTTTTTTGCCTGGAAGTGGAATTGTTTCTTGAAAGGTCCAGCTGACTCACTTCCTTCTTCTCTTTGATTCATTATGAAGTAAGTTGGTATGTTACCCTATAATTAGGTATTGATAATTCGAGAAAAGTTTGTATTGAAAAGCACATTCTAGATTGATGAATATGCATACTGAACCAGAATGATTTATATATATATATATATATACATATAGTTTGCATATTTACTTAGAATATTTTTTTGGGTTGATTTTGTTTTTTGATTGATGTATATGTATATTGAAAATGTATACTGAACTAGTACATTCTAGATTGATGAAAATGCATACTGAGCTCATTTTGTTAAGATTCTTCTTGTGAAAACAAGTTATTTTCTTATCATTTTATATGAGCTCATTTACTTATTAAATTAATTGTTTTCATGTAGAGTTATCAAAAATGGCTGCAGGAGCTTGCAAATTGAAACCAAAAATCATCCCAAACAATTCTCAACAAAGCTTCGTAAATCAAACTAGTAGGGATGTTACATCTAATTCAACCTCTAGTAGAAGTATCAGACAACTTTTTAACAAAGCAAATGTGTCTTCTGATAGTGCAAATGATGCAATGGTTACAACTGAAACGAATGGTGGCTGCATCGAAAGAGGTGAAACTACTACAACAAATCCCACCAATGAGCACATGCCAAACCCTGAAGTTCAATCAACTCAAAGTCCTGATATTCAATCAACTGAGTACATTCAAAATCCTTCATCAGAAGCAAATCGATCATCAGAAGTAAATGATATTGCAGGTATACATTTCTTTAATTTTTGCCGCTTGATGATGTTAGTGAATTTTGAAAGATATACAATCTACAAACTTAGATTGTATATCTGCTTTGACACTAAAATATTTTCATGAACCTGAAATTGAGAAGAAACATAATTGCATTCATTCATATGCATGTTGTTAGGGCTGAGCTTTGATTATTACATTATGGTTTTGTTCAAGACTAATCACGAGAAGATATTGGTGTTGTCTATTTCTGGTACCCCGTGGGCTATGTCTTTCATAATCCATGGATTTTCAGAACCTTTGTCACTGCTTTAAGTATATCTTTACTACGGAAAATCCTGAAGTATTCTAACACGCTTTATAACATATAAGCCTTGAAGATGCTTCATTAAGCATCCTTTTTTTTTTTACTTTGCTAGAGAAAGTAGAGTATGCATATGTTAACTGCATACTATTGCAAAAATGAGCAGTTCCATTTCTATTCTTACAATTCAAATATAATTTTTAACCCTTTGAGGCTAATCAAGATATCTCTTTCTCTTGTTAATGGCTTAATGCCTTATAATTTTACTGGTTTTATGAGAGTATGAGTCAGTGAATAGATGTTAATATTAGTTTTGGTACTTACGAAACTAGCAAGTATCATGAATTAGAGCTGCAAAAAGAAGATGCTTTTGAATTTTGTTAGACATAGTAGGCTATCCTCAGCTATTTTTCTAATGTATCTATTTTTGCTTTGTGTCCCACTTTAACTCAAGTACTCAACTCCATCTAACAATCGGCAAGATTTTTAATTTTTTTTTCTAAGTTTCTTATTTTACCTTAGACTGGTTTAAAATCTGATTCAACTTTGAAATCAGGTTAAAAGAACACCAAGTAATAAAAGATGGCAAACAATCTTTGGTTGTTGAAATAGTTTTGTTTTGAAGTATACTCCTGAACCAAAGATATCTTGTTAAAGCTTGTTATAAGGGAATACCTTGTTAAAGATTTAGAGGTTCTCAGCGAAGTAGGTGATATGATAGAGACAAAATACTTTCCTGCTGAACCAAAGAAACAACAACTGGAGGAAGGTAGAGTTAAGCTGGAATGAGAATGACAAGATATCTTGCTTTTTATTCAAATTTGTCAAGTCTCCAAAAGTGGGTTTAGAATTATTTCCATCAGTATAATATTTATCATTTTCTAGTCCAGTGGTTGTACGTGACCTCTGAAAGAGAAGAGAATTGAGGAACTTAAACGTATAAGCAAACTTTAAAAGTTTAGGCAAATGTATCCCTGTCATAACAATGTTATAATATTAATTAGCAAAATTGAAATATTAATACACAAGTATTAGTACTTGGAAGAGTTTCTGGAAGACAAATTAGTAGGGCTTCAATAGTGTCTAATTTGCGTTAGTTACTAATAATTCCGTACAGGGAATAAACTAGGAAAAGGGGAGCACATGAGCATTAATTAATTGAACATGGAAACTCGTATTGGGTTTCCTCATGTCAGTCATTAGAGTACATTTCTCTTTGCTTCTTGTTGCCCCTGAGTACCCAACTATTCTTATGAATTTCCATGGTTTTTAAAAATAAAATAGAAACTGAAATATACAAGTAAAAAATAAAAGAATTGTAAAATATTGTTAAAAGAAACTGAAAGAAAATCTGTAAACTATGAAGCATTAGAGATATATGAATTCATTCCATTTGTCAATTAATCAATTCATCATGGTTATTCATGAGGAGAATTATCATCTATATAACCGTACAAGATACAGTCTTTAGGGAAGCATTATTAATTTGTTTTTTCTTACAGTCTTCAGGGAAGCATTATTAACAAATCATTATTAATCTGTAAGGTTGATGTTACATTCTTAATATATCGGGAAATAACTAGTATACTGGTTTTGCAATCATTATTTCCCAGCCATGACTATAATGTTTTTTTACATTCATTTGCCGAACAAAACCAGTAGCCATTTGCAGTAACCAGCTGGGAGTGACAACACGGTTGCTACAAATGGATGTAAAAAAAATATTATATGATCAAAATTTTGAATGAGGATATGTCCTAAATGACTCTAGAATGAAACAAAACAAGATTCAAGGAAAACATAATTTGTGAACCATCTATTGCATTTTCTAAACTCCAGAAGCATAATGTCATCCAAAAGTATTGTTTTTCTGTTGTCAATTTCATTTGAATCAGTTTTCTACATTTAGTGAAGATGATTTGCAGAGCATTGCATACATGCTAACTTTTACAATATAGTTATTGAATCGAACTAATGATGTATGTATATTGTATAACAATTTTTAAATGTATAGATGCAGCTTCCCATCACATGTTTGTATTCAAATTTAAATGTTCGGAAATGTTAATATATTAGATAGTCATTTATTCATATAATAATTGTTTTATATTCTGTCTAATTGAAATGGAACTTCAGGAGCTGATGTACACAAAGTTCTAGCTCTACTTGTTCGCTTTCCAATAACTTTTGAATGACTTCGTACCATAATTATATGTTAAATAAAATATAAATTTTATAAAAGCCACCTGGGCTGTAGTATGTTCCAAGGGTTGGGTTGTTCACCCATTAAAGCGGTTGAGGTATAGCAATTATTAGGAAATAATCGAGTTACAGCTGTAGCTAGGTAATTTTTGCATAATTTAAACATTAATATAATTACAATAATTTCCTTCCAAAGACAAATACGGATAAATACTACTGCTACTCATTGCAAGGTTGGATCATATCAAGAAATCATATTTTCCAATATACGTAGAAGAAACTTAAATCGAAATAGACAAAGGAAAATCGAAAAACACTTAGTACAATGTACTCACATAAGCCAATAACCAAATGTTTTTTTTACCACTATTCTTTAGCAAAATGAAAATTTTCAAAATGAAAGTATATCCAATCGCGCTATTAGTTTTTCAAAATGAAGACTTAACACCTTTGAATTTAGTTTAAGTTCTTTTTAACACTTGATTTTAGCACTTTGTAAATTATCAGTTGGATAGCAAATTATCAGCAGATATAAAATGATAATAAAAATGTTGAAATGTAAATGACACAATAATTTTTATAGAGGTTCGAAGATGGGGTAATTCTTTTACTCATCTCTTCTCCAACTCTTGGAGGAATCCACTAAGTATTGATCAGAGTACAAAGTGGTTATCACCCGGATACAAGTCTTGATCACACAAACGACTTGATCCTTTGGGACTCAGTCTGGAGATGCCTTGGTCACATAGCTGGCTTCTCGTCCGACTCAGCTTCTTCACAGGGCAGCTGCCTTGCTACTTCAGCTCACTTGCTCAAGTTTCTTAGGTTTGATCACGAAGCCCTCCAATAACTAGAGACTGGTTCGACCTTGAACCTTTCTACAATCCTCCTTGGAATGTAGACCCCTTTTGATTCTTCAAAAGTTTCCTCTTGAATAGTTTGAAGTTGTCTTTCCTTCACAGCTTGGTGTTGGATCGATTTCCTTCGAAATTTAGGCTTGAGGATTTGCTTGAATGACTTGAGAATATTTTGCAGGTTACAGTTTGAATAATTGCTTGATAGTTCGTGGTTGAGGTTCGCAAGGTTACCTTTTCTCAAAGTGATTCCTCAGCCTTTTATCGTGAACTTTCCAAAATCTGCCCGTTGAAGAGATAGGCTGATTATTCAAAAGTCGCTTGTGTTCATTGGCTTGTCTTGTTACAGTCCTTGATGTTGACATTTCCTCGTATTAAATGAATGTTTAGCTTTTCAGAGTCTGACACGAGGTGTAGTGCTTCCCATTGGTTTATTCCTTTTGCACGCTTCGGGACTGAACACTTTCAGACATGGCATCATGGAAGTATTACTTATTTAGGTAAGCTTCTTGACTTCTATGCAACGGATTCTTTTCAGTTGTCTTGACTTGACTGCAGTTTTCTAACTTCCCCAGGTGATTTCGAGTTAGCTTCCAATCAATGGATGACTCGTCTGTCACTTCAACTTGAGACTTGGCTTCTTGAGTTGACTTGACTGACATTTTACATAGTTGTATCCCAGCTAATACTCCTTCAGTCGAGTTCTTGACTTCTCCTCCTTGCCATACTCAGTTGTTTCACAGCGGAGTCTTCATTTCAGTCTTCAGTTGACTTCTTGTATATCCAGGCATAGCTGACTTGACTCACTGCATAAACCTATCTATTACAATGCAAACTACAAGGAAAATGGGGTGTCAACTTTCTAGTCTAAGTTTTACATGGCATTCATCAAAATCTAAACAATAAATTTCCCAACAATTTCCCCCTTTTTGATGATGCCAAAACTTAAAACATACATACAAAATGTAAGCATCAATGATACATACAGACAATGTAGTAACAGAGAATGTATGCGTAGAATCAATCTTTTTATTGATCAAAACATTCTTGTCCTTTACAAAGTTGTTTACAATGTGTATAATAGCAAACATAGCAGACTATATCTACACAAATATAGAAATTACACAATTTTTATTCATCGTACAGAAGACTTACATACATATGTATTTACTATTGTAAAATATATGAAGGGGTGGACAGCAACACTTCATCGCATTCGCTGCCTCATTCTTTCTTCTTCAGCTCTGTCGTCCTCTGCTCTCTTTCTCTTCTTTTCATCTTCAACTGCCTTCTTTTTCTCGTATGCTCTCTTTGCAGCATCGTGTCTTCTCTTTCTTTCTTGTCTTTCTTCCTACAACTGAGTTTGTCTTCTATTTTCTTCTTCGATTCTCTTAACATACTCAGCATTTTTCCTCTCCACTTCCAGATTTGCTATGGCATCATATCCAGCCCAATAGATCCCTCATTTCTTTCCTGCATCTATGTATTCAAATTTTTTTTTTGGTAGAGGTCTGTGTCTCAAACCTCTTCCTCCAGTGCTTCTTCCTCTTCCTCTGGGTCTATATTGTACGGGAGCCTTCCTTTTGTCACCGACTTGCTACTTGTAGTCTGGATGACTGCCGTAATCTCGCTTATCGCCTTCTTCGCACTTAAGGCCTTTTTCCCGAAGATAGTCCCGTGCTTGGGCCATGGACATGTTCTCGAAGTATCCTTCAGATTCGAGCGTTTTGAATTCATCAACTGATCTCGGCTTATTTCTGATGTCTGAAATAGTATCTGTGCCTTTTCCTGCCAGAATGCCTCCGTATTGTTTCAATATATCCATTACACGGGCATCCATTTTTCCTTCGACCTCCTTCATCCATGTTTCTACAATTTTTCTCTTCTCAGTCATTGGTACAGCAGAGTGTTGGAGCGGCAGAGTTACTGGAAGTTTGCTGATTATGTCAGCTGTGACAAGGCCTTGTTGAGGGGTTTCAACAAACATCAGAGTCATATTTTTTGAACCTTCCCCCTGAACTGTTTTTCCCTTTTCTTTCTTCTGTTCTTCAATTGTTTTCTTCTTCTCAACAGTTGTATCCTTCTCTTTCTCATCCGCTGACCCTTTCAACATCTCCAGGTATTCCTCTTCCCCATTTTTGGCATCATCAAAGGAGAGAGGAACCCCTGGGAACATGCCAGCAAGCATAAAATCTAGGCGGCTAATAGCTGAGTTTTGCTTGGAGTCTGCTGCGGAGTATGATGTACGAAATTCTGAGCGGGTGGCTTTATATTCGCCTGCCACCAGCTTCATTTCAGCCATGAGAAGGCTGAATTTGTTATTCATATTTTCCTCTACGCGCAGAAGTTCTTTCCTGTGAAATTCTCGCAGCAGTTCCATTTCAGTGTTGTGGGAGGCTTCTGTCAATATTTTCTTGCATTCTCCTCTTCATGTCATCATTATCAGCGCTCCAGATCAACATTTTGTTGTACAATGCCTTAAAATATCTGCCTTGTTCTAGTCGCATTGTACGCTGTTGTTGACACCATTCCCTGATTCTAACAGATCGGCCGTAAGATTGGCATCCCTGTTGTCCAACCGCATATCCAATGTGGCCTGGTGCCGTTCTACCTTCTCAATCTCTGCAAAGATTGTCTTGAAAACCTCTCGTACTTCAGCTGTCACCCCGGTCTCAGCTGGCGGCCAAGCAACATCAAATTCAAAGTCTGCTGGGATGATGGTATCTGTGGGAATAACTGGGTCAGGTCTGACGTTGAAGCGCCTCTGCTCTCGAGCTATTTCTTCATCAAGTTCAGGCAGCTCAATAGAGAAAGGGAAAGTTTCTTCAAATGCATCATCACGGACATATGGTATAGATTCCTTCGTTACTCGTGCCTGTGATGTGCCCGGTTGAGTGGAATTTGTTGCAGCTTTGGGAGCTTGCGCAGACGACTCGGTTTCAGCTGGGCCTTGGTGAGTGGTTTGGCCAATTGGCTGAGCCTCAGCTATCTTAACAGCTTCTTCGGCCTCAGTGGATTCTGCTAAATGAATTTGTTGTTTCTCAGCTGCACCATCAGCGTCATCGGAAGATGATGAGTCTTGAAGGCTTGGTTCATCATCAAAATTGAAAGTTTGTCGAGCAGCCTTGAAGTCTGGCTTACTCGTACTAGGAAGAACAACCTCAGTTGAGTCTTTTTGATGTGCAGTTGAGGTAGACTCAGCTTCATCTGCAGATCCCAGGAAGGTTGTATCAGGATCATCCTGGGAGTCATGAAGAGCACTGATTTCCTCCTCTGAATCAGCAATAATGGTCTGAGGAATGCTCTTATCTCCTTGATTTTTACCTAGGGAAGTCTCAACCTCCCTTAGGCCTTCATTATCTCCTGCAGTCTCAATTGCAGCGGGCCTTGTACAATCTCTTCGACAGGCGCAGCTGTCTTAGGGTCTTCTGCAGTGGCATCCACATAAGTCTCAACTATGTGGACTGCACTTTTATTGCCTAAAGTGTTAACTCCCGGGGCAGAATCATCCTGTGCCTCAACTGCATCAGCAGCGCCCTCAGCCTGCAGAGCAGTTGGCACTTTAGCTAAGACAGATTCAACTATCCGAGCTTCGTCAGTGACAACTTGCTGTGTTTCCTTTTCTTGTTCCTTCTCCACTTCGCCTCCTAGATTTATGGTAGAGTCATCTGTAGCATCCTCCGACCTAGCTGCAGTGGAGTGAGTTTCCCCCTCAGCTGGCTCACCAGCTGAGTAACTTATGTTGGGGTCACTCTGCTCCAAACTCTCGGCTTTGTCAAATGAGTGGTCAGCCGTAGGGGCAGGTGGTAAGACACCTTCAGCAGGGGTTAGCTCAACTTGGGTGCCCAAATTCCCAGTGTCATTGCCAAATCCCTTAGATCCGTCTTCTGAGTGAATTGGGAAGTGGTTGCAGCAATAACAGTAGAAATCTGTTGTACCACTCCCAACGGATCAATTTCCGGTTGTGATTTGGAAGACTCTCCTGGTCCTTCCCTCAGCCGTTGCTCATGCATCATTTTGGACTCCAGCATGGCTTGCTGCATATCCAATTTCTCCTTTGCGTGCAAAGAACCGGATCCACGCCCTCTCACTTTCTGAAAGAACATCTATGTGCGGATGAGTGTGATCGCTGGTTCCAGTAAGAGGACAGATGTTGGCTTTCTCACGAGCCTCTACTTCCTCAGCTGCTCTAGCCTGTTCGTTTTCCTTCCGAATTTGCAGCATGTTAATGCGGTTATCCTCATCCAGGGCTTGCAGCACTGTGTCAACTTCAAGAAACCTGAAGAGTTCCTCTTCTCATCAATAAACTCTGGGTGTTCAAACTGCACCCTAGAGTGACTCAGCTTCCATTTCCTCTATGCTGTTAGACGATTTTGAATGTCTGGGTACAATGGTTAGCATATGATTACATCATCATCTTCATCCTCTCCCTGTTGCCCTTCCTTTTCAGGAATGAAGGATAGCAAACTCTGCTGATCTTCGCCCTCGAAAGATCTGTCTTTCTTTCTTCTTGTTCTCACTGCTTTATGTCCATAGTCTGGGTCTTTAATTTGCCTCTCTGATCGGCCTCGCAGACTTGGTCATTTCTTCATCAATAATTTCGAGATCGCACTTCTTCAAAGAATCTCGAGAGATCTTTTCCAGTTGAGTGGCAGACTCAGTTGTCTTCTCAAGCTCTGAACGCTTGGTGAGTCTTCTTCTTTTTGTCCTTACCAGAGGAATTTCTGGTTCGGATACGGCTTCCTCAGATTGCTTAGCGGCGGGGGCCGGTGCATCTTTCTTTGTCTGAGGAGCTGCCTTTCTTGGCTTGGCAGTCCTCTTCTTCTTGATGGTTGGAGAAGGTATTTGAGGTTCCTTCTCCGCCTCGGCTGCAGGGGCAGGTGCATCTTTCTACTTCACTGCAGGTGCATCTGTCTTCTTTGCAGCTGCATGGGCAACTATCTTCTTGGGAGGGGAAGTAACAGTTGTTTCCTTAGGGTCAGCTGATTCCCCCTCACTGTGTCCGCCCGCTTGGTGTATGCTCTCTTCTGGGCTCCAGACAAGTTGGCCCGAAACATCTTCTTGTTAACATGGAATGATTTTCCATGTCGGAGTGGAACACCCTTCACCTCCATCATTTGTCCAATTACAAGGCCATAGCCTAGATCCCCCAAATGACCCATCGTCCTTGAAGGACTTATTTGCAACATTCTCGGCGAGTCTGTAGAGACGAATTACGCCTTTGATTTTCTTCTCCTCCATGATCGCAGCCATGACGATCAGCTTGGTTTTGGACAACTAATTAAAGCTTCCAAATTTCATGTCTACACATTTTGCAACGATATCCATAAGCTTATGGTAATCCTCCTTCAGCAGCTTTTTCTCAGCTGTGTAGACGACTTTTGCAGCACACTCGGGTTTGGCCACTTCCTTCCTTGCAGCGACCAAATCTACATCTGCTTCATATATCTCCGGCATGCCCTCCGACGACAATAAATAGTGCTCCACAAGGTCCTTTGCAGTGATTAGAATGTCCTTGCGGTGGACGGAGGACTTAATCTCTTCGTCCTGCACCTCAGCATTTACGTAGAATTGGGCGACCTCCTCTACGTATGTCATTTGGTATTCCAGTGTGAGAAAGGGTTTTAGCCCGGATTTCTCAATCTTATTAGCTATCTTCTTCACAAGGATTTCATCGGAACTCTGCTTTATCATCCCGTCAAAATCCACGGTTGATCCGATGTGGATTTACTTTGCGAGCTTGGTAAAATCATGTGTTGGTGCCATTTCAGTGATTATTATCGAACGAAATTTGACGAGCTTGCTTTGAAGATTGGTAGGGTTTTGAGAGAAAAGATATTTTCTTTCTTGCTTTGGAAAGATGAGCAGTTTTTGAAGTGAGAGAGAAAACTGAACAAATGGGTATATAAGGGTTATGAAAGGACGTGTTTTTGGTTTTTTAAATATTAATCAAGATCAACGACTCAGATTTAGCACGTCTCACTTGCATTTAATTGCTCGCATTTAATGCGGCAGCATTTATATCCAATCATATGCTTATCATGCGACTTTTGATCATGTACCCATCATTATTACGCTGACGTCATCCTTAAAAACATTCCCGCTCATTAAAAACGACAGCGTTTTTGTCACTTAGCTAGTAATGACTCAGCTTACTCCTTAACTGACTCAGCTCTTCTTCTCTCTATACGTATAGTGATTTAGCTGTCAGCTAACTCGATGCAGCTGACTTTCCGATACGGCTGATCACTTAGCTGATTTATAAGATCTGCTCTGTTTTCATCTTGTCATGTTTCATCTCTTCTCATTGAGTCTTCTGAGTGTCAACTCAGCTCAGTTAACCCTAGCTCATGCTTGAGTTCTTCAAATCTTGATTCACATAATGACTTTGTGAATATGTCAGCTAACTGTTTATCAGTTGACATGTATTACAAAGTGATGTCTTTCTTTCAACATGATGTCTTATGAAATGATATCTGACATCAGTGTGATTTGTTCTTGAATGCAACACAGGATTCTGAGTGATTGCAATAGCACTTGTGTTATCACACATAATTGGAATCTCTTTTTCTTCAATTTCATAATCTCTCATTGTTGTCTCATCCATAAGACTTGCGCACAATAGCTACCCGCAGCTATGTACTCAGCTTCAACTGTGGATGTGGCTATTGAGTTTTGCTTTTTGCTAAACCAGGAAACCAATTTATTTCCAAGCATTTTACATGTACCTGAAGTACTCTTCCTGTCAACTCTACATCCAGCATAGTCAGAGTCTGAATAACCAATAAGCTTGAATCCTCCTCCCTTTGGATACCATAAGCCGACTTCCTGGCATCCCTTCAAATATCTTAGGATTCTCTTAGATGCAGTCATGTGACTTTTCTTTGGAGCAGATTGAAATCTTGCACATACACCTACTGTAAAGGTGATGTCTGGCCTGCTTGCTGTTAAATAGAGCAGTGATCCAATGAGTGCTCTATATCTGGTTTGATCCACAGGCTTGCCATCTGCATCCATGTCCATCTTGACTGATGTATTCATTGGTAGTTTCACAGAAGACTTCTCTTCCATACCAAATTTCTTCATTAAATCCCTGGTGTATTTTGTTTGACTTATGAAGGTTCCATCCTTCAGCTGTTTAACTTGAAACCCTAAGAAGAATGTCAGCTCTCCCATCATGCTCATCTCAAATTTGCCTTGCATGAGGTTTGATAATTTATCACACAGCTCTTTGTTTGTGGATCCAAAAATAATGTCATCCACATATATTTGAACAAGTAGTATACTCTCTCCATCTTGAATTCTGAAGAGTGTTCTGTCCACTTTGCCTTTGGTGAATCCATTATCTGTCAGAAATTGAGATAATGTATCATACCATGCTCTAGGTGTCTATTTCAATCCATATAGAGCTTTCTTGAGCTTGTACACTTTATCTTCAAGAGTCTTCTGCTCAAAACCTGGAGGTTGCTCAACATAGACTTCTTCTAATAATCCATTTAAGAATGCACTTTTCACATCCATTTGATATACAATGAAGTTCTTGTGAGCAGCATAGGCAAGAAACAACCTTATTGCTTCTAATCTTGCAACAAGAGCAAATGTTTCATCAAAATCTATTCCTTCTTCTTGGCAATACCCTTTGGCTACCAATCTTGCTTTGTTTCTTACCACAGAACCTTCCTCATTCATCTTGTTTCTGAAAACCCATTTTGTGCCAATAACATTTTGATGGGTTGGTCTTTGCACCAATTCCCATACTTTGTTTCTCTCAAATGTGTGTCATCTAATGCTTGTGACACATCTTTTGGTTCTATTTGGGAAATAAAACAAGTGAACATTGCTTCTTATTGAGCTCTGGATCTGGTTCTTACACCATCTCTTACATTTCCAATAACTAGCTCTGCTGGATGGTCTCTCACAGGTTGGAGTAAATCAGCTGGGTTCAGTCGTCTTGCAGCTATTTTGTCTTGAGAAGCTCTCTCATCATCACTTAGCTGCAGATTTTCCAGCTGTCTATGAGATTCAGCTATCTCATCTTCACCTTGGTTGATTGCTCCAACTTCTGCTTCAACATAAGGACTCTTCTGCATAGTTGGCTGATTTAGTTTATCAGCTAACTCTTCAATGTCCTCTCATTTTAGATTAGGTTCATCAAAAACCACATGGATAGACTCTTCTGTGACCATAGTCCTCTTGTTCAGCACTCTATAGGCTTTGCTTTCAGCTGAGTATCCCAAAAAGATACCTTCATCAGCTTTAGCATCAAAAGCCTTTAGATTATCCTTTCCATTGTTGTGAATGAAACATTTACATCCAAATATTCTAAAGTACTCAACATTTGGCTTTCTCCCTGTCCATATTTCATAGGGAGTCTTTGTCAGCTGTCTATTGATCATGCATCTATTTTGAGTATAGCATGCAGTATTGATGGCTTCAGCACAAAATCTCTTTGGCAATCCAGCTTCAACTAACATGGTTTTTGCAGCTTCCTTGAGAGTTCTATTCATTCTTTCTGCTACTCCATTCTATTGTGGGGTCCTTGCTGCAGATAATTCACGAGCAATACCATTTTCAACACAATACTGAGTTATTATCCCATTGACAAACTCAGTTCCTCTATCAGATATTATCTTTATAATGGTTTGACTCTTCTCATTTTGAACTCTTTTCATCAGTTGAGGTAACTTCTGCAAAGTTTCCTTCTTTTTACAAATGAAAATTGTTCATGTATATCTTGAATAATCATATGCAACAGATGCAATATCCTTGTTGAAGATGGACTGGGCTTCTCTTTGAATGATGATTTGATTTGCTTTCCCATCTGGCATGCATCGCATACACTTTCTTTCTTATACACTGAGTCTGGCAGTCCCTCCACTAGATGACTCCTTGCAAGCTTGTTAATTGTCTTGAAATTCAGATGACTCAGCTTCTTGTGCCACAGACAACTTGATTCGGCTGAACTTTTTGCTAGCAGACAAGTGCTTGGTGTGGCAGTCGACCAATCTAACACATACATATTCTTTTGTCTGGATACTTGCAACACTACTTTATTTGATTCAGTGTCTTTAATTTGGCACACTCCCATATTGAATCCAACATTATAGCCCTTGTCACAGAGTTGGCTGATGCTTAACAGGTTGAAGTTGAGGCCTTCAACATATGCAACATCTGTGATTTCTAATCCATTTCTGTTGATGGATCCAATGCCTTTTATTTCCCCTGGAGCTTCATTTCCTCCAAATATGACTTTTGCACCTCTAATCTCCTTGAATTTTGACAGATTTTTCTTGTTCCCTGTCATGTGTCTGGAACAGCCACTATCCATGTACCAGGTTCCTTGGCACTCAGCTGTTCCCTGAACCTGGAATCAAGGAAATCAGTTTTTAGGTACCCATACTTGCCTGGGTCCTGAGGGGTTAGTGCTGTAAGATGATCCAACCAACCTATAGCCAAATGATCTGACTTTAAGAGGTTCCCATCTATCTGTGCCATAATCATAATTCGCTTTGGCAAATTGCTTGGGGTTTTAGAAATTCAGTTGTAATATTTACAGTGTAGTGCTTGGGTGCATATTTCTCTTTTTGCTTTGAAATGATCAGTGCACAAAGGAATTGAATCATATGCATGTCTTGTCTCCACACTCTTTTTGGCTCATAATAAGGTCATCCAATGATTTAGATGCCTTAGTGAATGAGGCAATCACATTTTTGAGATCATTCTCTCTCTTTTCTATAGCAGCTATCTCTGCTATTAGTTTAGCATTCTCAGCCTCCAACTCTTTATTCTCATCAGCTATGTGACTTAGGGTACTCAGCTCCTTAGTCAGCTGTGAGTTTTGGCTTTTGAGCTGGCTATTTTCCTCATTCAATAATGTGTGTGAGGATTTAATGTGCTCAAAGTCTTTCATCATTTTGCCTAATGAATCATAAAGATCAGGTGGGTGATGAAGTGTGTGTGTCACAATCACTATCACTAGAATCTGAGTGAGATGAGTTAGAGTGTACCTCATCTTCTTGGTCAGGTTGATCTTGTTCTTTAGCCATTAGACACATCAATTCTTCTTCTTCAGAATCACTTGAGTAGTCAGCTTCACTACTCTCTGAGTCTGCTGCTTCCTTTGACTTAGCTGTCTCAGCAGCCAACATTGCCTTTTTCTTTTCTTGTCTTCTTTCTCTGAAGACTCTTCTTTGTTCTTCGTTCCTGTATTTATTGACTACAGGATATGGACAGTCAATAGCAAAGTGTCCTGGTTGTCTACAGTTCCAACACAGGTTTTCAACATTTTGGTCAGCTCTCTCATTTCTTATGTTGTCAGCTCTTTGATATTCGACCTTTTGATACTCAGCTCTCTTTGGTGGCCTATCTTCCCTTGACTTGGAGGGAGCTGAATGTCTCCTGGAGGATTCACATTTGTTTCTTTTATAGTTCTTGTTGAAGAACTTGTTGAATCTTTTAACCATCAAGGCAATTTCCTCCTGGTCAAAGGCTTCCTTGACTTCAGCTCTCTTCCCATCCTTAACTATAAGTACAGATGTTTTGGGTACAGCTGTCTCCTCTTGATCCTTTCTTCTCAGCTCAAACTCATAAGCTTTGAGGTCTGAGAATAGTTCATGATTGGATGTTTTTGATAGGTCCATCGAGTGCCTTAGAGCCATGGTTTTCATTTCCCACTCAGCTGGGAGGCTCCTTAGTATCTTCATACACATTTCCTTTTGTGTGTATTCATTTCCAAGTGTTGAGAGCTCATTTGTAATTTCAGTGAATCTAGCATCCAGCTGATCCATTGTCTCACCTGCAAGCATTTTAAAGTTTTCAATTTTTTGAACAACAACAGATAATTTAGTTTCCTTAATTTGCTCTGATCCTTCACAAATTAAAGTTAGTTTATCCCAAATTTCTTTTGCTGTTTTGCATGATTTGACTTTATTGAACATTGCTTTGTCCAGAGTCTTGTAGAGAATATCCTTGGCCACATTATCCAAGTTGTATCTCTTTTTGTCATCATTGGTCCATTCAGTTCTTGGCTTTTCAGCTAGGGCCGGTCTTACTTCAGCCACAGTTTCCTCTCCTTCAGCTGCAGCAGCTCTCCTTGCAGTTGTGTTCACTTTCAATATTTGCAGTGGCCCATCCTCTATTACTAGCCACATTTCATCATGTAAAGCAGATAGATGAGCCTGCATACGAATTTTCCAGTCATCAAATTCCTCAATAGTGAACATGGGGATGCGTGTCAAATTTGCTTCCATGATAATATCTTTGCTGAAAAAAATGGCTTTTGAAAGAGCAAGTGTTAAAAACTTCTTTAAAAGATTGGAGATCTAGTTCAGTAACCAGTGCGGAGCTCAATGAACCAACTGCTCTGATACCAGTTGTAGGTCCCAAGGGGTGTGAGTAAGGTTTAGAAGGGGGGGTTGAATAAACCTTACCAACTTTTCGATTTTAGTCCTTTAAAATAATACAGAGTTAATTTCACAGCTAAGTCCTTGAGGGACAACTAAGTTAGTTAACCAGCAGAGTTAGCCACTCAATAGACTCGATTGAGCTGTTGATAGAATAACTCAGCTGTTTAGTTTAAACCTTAACTTGGTTGTGATGAGATTTTCAGCTGAAGACTTAACAACCTTGAATTTGGTTTAAGTTTGTTTTAACACTTGATTTTAGCACTTTGTAAATTATCAGTTGGATAGCAAATTATCAGCAGATATAAAATGATATGCAGAAATAAAAATGCTGAAATGTAAATGACACAATAATTTTTATAAAGGTTCGAAGATGGGGTAATTCTTCTACTCCTCTCTTCTCCAACTCCTGGAGGAATCCACTAAGTATTGATCGGAGTCTGAGTGGTGTCGGTCCCCGATACAAGTCTTGATCACACAAATGACTTGATCCTTTGGGACTCAGTCTGGAGATGCATTGGTCACACAGCTGGCTTCTCGTCCGACTCAGCTTCTTCACAGGGCAGCTGCCTTGCTACTTTAGCTCACTTGCTCAAGTTTCTTGGATTTGATCACCAAGCCCTCCAATAACTAGAGACTGGTTCGACCTTGAACCTTTCTACAATCCTCCTTGGAATGTAGACCCCTTTTGATTCTTCAAAAGTTTCCTCTTCAACAGTTTGAAGTTGTCTTTCCTTCACAGCTTGGTGTTGGATCGATTTCCTTCAAAATTTAGGCTTGAGGATTTGCTTGAATGACTTGAGAATATTTTGCAGGTTACAGTTCGAATAATTGCTTGATAGTTCGTGGTTCAGGTTCGCAAGGTTACCTTTTCTCAAAGTGATTCCTCAGCCTTTTATAGTGAACTTTCGATAATCCGCCCGTTGAAGAGATAGGCTGATTATTCAAAAGTCACTTGTGTTCGTTGGCTTGTCTTGTTGCAGTCCTTGATGTTGATGTTTCCTCATATTAAATGAATGTTCAGCTTTTCAGAGTCTGACACGAGGTGCAGTGCTTCCCATTGGTTTATTCCTTTTGCACACTTCTGTGACTGAACACTTTCAGACATGGCAACATGGAAGTATTACTTATTTAGGTAAGCTTCTTGACTTCTGTGCAACAGATCCTTTTCAGTTGTCTTCACTTGACTGCAGTTCTCTAACTTCCCCAGGTGACTTCGAGTTAGCTTCCAATCAATGGATGATTCATCTGTCACTTCAACTTGAGACTTGGCTTCTTGAGTTGACTTGACTGACACTTCACATATTTGTATCCCAGCTAATACTCCTTCAGTCGAGTTCTTGACTTCTCCTCCTTACCATACTCAGCTGTTTCACAATGAGTCTTTATTTCGATCTTGATTGACTTCTTGTATATCCAGGCATAGCTGACTTGACTCAGCTCGTACATCCCTATCTATTACAATGTAAATTACAAGGAAAATGGGGTGCCAACTTTCTAGTCTAAGTTTTACATGACATTCATCAAAATCTAAACAATAAATTTCCCAACATATTCTCTCTTCCTGAAATCACAAATACCTTCAGTTTTTTGATTTTTTGTTTTTTTGATCAGTTCCGTTTTTTACTGTTATTGCTTCTGGCTTATGTGTATAATGTAGGTTGTTATGTGATTTGAGATAGTGTGTTAGTTGAGAATAGTGTGTTATGTTATGCTTTAGATTTAAATTTTGAGTAGTATGGAACATTAATAAAATTCCTGGCTATGAGGTTGATTGGATTATCATTAGGCAATTTTAAATTTTGATGTGAAAAAAGTTAGTCCATGGATTGGCAGTTTTGGAAGATGTTTGTGGTTTGATGTTAAAAAGGCAGTTTGCCAATTTTATGTTCCAAATACAACTTGAAAACTCATGAGTAAATTCCTTTTGTACCATATGATAAAGAAGATTAAAATTATTTTGCTTTAACCATTTATATTAATCCTCGAATGTCTGCAACATCGAGTTTCCTGATGTTGTGTTTAACTATTGCTAAAACTCAAGAGTACTATTCATTTCGTTTACTTAATAGAGAACACACAAGAAAATTCCATAATGAACAACAAATTCCAAGGGAATGTTTATGAGATTATTGCAACATAGTTCTGATGCTATTTCAACTTTCAATTGACCAGGAGCCATTCTTACTTCAGTTCTTTGAACTAATTTGTAAAGTTAAAAACACGGTATGAAATTACTAAAACGCACCTTTTTTTGCCTAGAAGTGGAATTGTTTCTTGAAAGGTCCAGCTGACTCACTTCATTCTTCTCTTTGATTCATTATGAAGTAAGTTGGTATGTTACCTTATAATTAGGTATTGATAATTCGAGAAAAGTTTGTATTGAAAAGCACATTCTAGATTGATTAAAATGCATACTGAACCAGCATGATTTATATATATATATACATATAGTTTGAATATTTACATAGAATATTTGTTTTTGGTTGAATTGGTTTTTTGATTGATGTATATGTGTATTGAAAATGTATACTGAACCAGTACATTCTAGATTGATGAAAATGCATACTAAGCTCATTTTGTTAAGATTCTTCTTGTGAAAACAAGTTATTTTCATAGCATTTTGTATGAGCTCTTTTACTTATTAAATTAATTGTTTTCATGTAGAGTTATCAAAAATGGCTCCAGGAGCTTGCAAATTGAACCAAAAAGCATCCCAAACAATTCTCAACAAAGTTTCGTAAATCAAACTAGCAGGGATGTTACATCTAATTCAACCTCTCGTAGAAGTATCAGACAACTTTTTAACAAAGCAAATGTGTCTTCTGATGGTGCAAATGACGTAATGGTTACAACTGAAATGAATGGTGGCTGCATTGAAAGAGGTGAAACTACTACAACAAATCCCACCAATGAGCACATGCCAAACCCTAAAGTTCAATCAACTCAAAGTCATGATATTCAATCAACTGAGTACATTCAAAATCCTTCATCGGAAGCACATCCATCATCAGAAGCAAATGATATTGCAGGTATACATTTCTTTAATTTTTGCCGCTTGATGATGTTAGTGAATTTTGAATGATATACAATCTACAAACTTAGATTATATATCTTATTTGCTGCTATAATATTTTCATGAACCTGAAACTGAGAAGAAACGTAATTGCATTCATTCATATGCATGTTGTTGGGGCTGAGCTTTGATTATTACATTATGGTTTTGTTCAAGACTAATCACGAGAAGATATTGGTGTTGTCTATTTCTGGTTCCCCGAGGGCTATGTCTTTCATAATATATGGATTTTCAGAACCTTCGTCACTGCTTTAAGTATATCTTTACTACAGAAAATCCTGAAGTATTCTAACACGCTTCATAACATATATGCCTTGAAGATGCTTCATTAAGCATCTGCCTTTTTTTTTACTTTGCTAGAGAAAGTAGAGTATGTATATGTTAACTGCATATTATTGCAAAAATGAGCAGTTCCATTTCTATTCTTACAATTCAAATATAATTTTTAACCCTTTGAGGCTAATCAAGATATCTCTTTCTCTTGTTAATGGGTTAATGCCTTATAATATTACTGGTTTTATGAGAGTATGAGTCAGTGAATAGATGTTAATATTAGTTTTGGTACTTACGAAACCAACAAGTATCATGAATTAGAGCTGCAAAAAGAAAAAGATATTGTAGGATTTTCATTTTGAATTTTGTTAGACATAGTAGGCTATCCTCAGCTATTTTCCTATTGTATCTATTTTTGCTTTGTGTCCCACTTTAACTCAAGTACTCAACTCCATCCAACAATGGGCAAGATTTTTAATTTTTTTCTTAAGTTTCTTATTTTACCTTAGACTGGTTTAAACTTTGATTCAACTTTGAAATCAGGCTAAAAGAACACCAAGTAATAAAAGATGGCAAACAATCTTTGGATGTTGAAATAGTTTTGTTTTGAAGTATACTCCTGAACCAAAGATATCTTGTTAAAGCTTGTTATAAGGGAAGACCTTTTTAAAGCTTTAGAGGTTCTCAACGAAGTAGGTGATACGATAGGGATACTTTCCTACTGAACCGAAGAAACAACAACTGGAGGAAGGTAGAGTTAAGCTGGAATGAGAATGACAAGATATCTTGCTTTTTATTCAAATTTGTCAAGTCTCCAAAAGTGGGTTTAGAATTATTTCCATCAGTATAATATTTATCATTTTCTAGTCCAGTGGTTGTACGTGACCTCTGAAAGAGAAGAGAATTGAGGAACTTAAACGTATAAGCAAACTTTGAATGTTTAGTCAAACGTATCCCTGTCATAACAATATTTTAATTTAATTAGAAAAATTGAAATATTAATACACAAGTATTAGCACTTGGAAGAGTTTCTGGAAAACAAATAAGTAGGGCTTCAATAGTGTCTAATTTGCGTTAGTTACTAATAATTTCGTACAGGGAATAAACTAGGAAAAGGGGAGCACATGAGCATTAATTGATTGAACATGGAAACTCGTATTGGGTTTCCTCATGTCAGTCATTAGAGTACATTTCTCTTTGCTTCTTGTTGCCCCTGAGTACCCAACTATTCTTATAAATTTCCATGGTTTTTAAAAATAAAAATAGAAAATGAAATATACAAGTAAAAAATGAAAGAATTGTAAAATATTGTTAAAAGCAACTGAAAGAAAATCTGTAAACTATGAAGAATTAGAGATATATGAATTCATTACATTTGTCAATTAATCAATTCATCATGGTTATTCATGAGGAGAATTAGCATCTATATAACCGTACAAGATACAGTCTTCAGGGAAGCATTATTAATTTGTTTATCTTACAGTCTTCAAGGAAGCATTATTAACAACGCATTATTAATCTGTAAGCTTGATGTTACATTATTAATATATCGGGAAATAACTGGAGTACTGGTTTTGTAGTCATTATTTCCCAGCCATGACTATAATGTTTTTTTTACATTCATTTGCCGAACAAAACCAGTAGCCATTTGCAGTAACCAGCTGGGAGTGACAACACGGTTGCTGCAAATGGATGTAAAAAAACATTATATGATCAAAGTTTCGAATGAGGATATGTCCTAAATTACTCCAGAATGAAACAAAACAAGATTCAAGGAAAATAGAATTTGTGAACCTTCTATTGCATTTTCTAAACTCCAGAAGCATAATGTCATCCAAAAGTATTGTTTTTCGGTTGTCAATTTCATTTGAATCACTTTTCTACATTTAGTGAAGATGATTTGCAGAGCATTGCATACATGCTAACTTTTACAATATAGTTATTGAATCGAACTAATGATTTATGTATATATTGTATAACAATTTTTAAATGTATAGATGCATCTTCCAACTCTAAGAAAAGAGGGCGTGGTCAAACAATGGGCAAGGGCATTATGAAGGCATTTGATTTTTCTGGAAATAAAATGAAGGTAATTGTGGATCCATTATTAGGAAGACCTAAAACTCGAGAGGAAGACGCAAAGCTTTCGATTCAAATTGGCGTAGAAACTCGAGATGTCCGACCAGTGCCCAAGAGGTGGAAAGAAGTAGATGAAAAAATGATGTGGAATAAGGCTTTGATCATTTAAAGGTACGAGTAAAGTAAATTATTTTATTGCATGATGTTCATTTTCATATAATCTAAAATGATCATATATATATATGACATGTAGATCCACATGGATGTTAATATGGATGATTTGGGGGTTAGACAATGCATGATCTAATGACTAAAATCTAGTACCAGGCAACGACGTCACATATTACATTTGCATTACAAGAAGTATGCAAGTTTGCAAGAGGCTAAAAATAACAAGTCTTCTTCTTGTAGTAAACAAAATTAGGAGGAATTGTGTGACTTATTTGCATCGTCTGAATTCAAGGTAACAAGTTTTTAAATTAATACTTATTTTCAAATATTTTTACATATTTTCTTATTATATGTTTATACATTATCTTACAATATTATTGTTCTTGTTTTGGCAGCACTAAAGTTCCACCAATACTGGAAATCAAAAATAAGTGCGAGCTCCACATATTTCTGGCAGAACGCCTTTTACAGTTCTTCCACATGAAATTGTGAGTTGTTATAAAGTAACCTTAAATTGACACTATTTCCTATTTTTTTATTGAGTTTTTTCCTTTTTTTGATTAGGCTCATAAAGAGCTAAATGGAGAACAATGTGATAGGATTGAGTTATATAAACGTACTCATTATAAAGAAAACGATGGTTGGTCAACAATAGAGGAAAAGGAAAATTGGGTAAGTCACGGACTCATTCTCGTTATCTAGCTTTGCTATTAACCATGATATTAATTGTGTACTCTTAAATCAATATATTTAAATATGAGTTGATGATAGCAAAGCAAGAAAAATATATAGAGCAAGAAATTGAGAAGAGTGTTGAAGAAATAGTTCTTTGAGGTGCTTGACCATGGATCTGGCTATATAAAGGGTGTTGGCTATGGCCAAAAGCCTCCAAGTAGATGCACCACGTCCTTTGATTCAACTACCCAACAACTTCAAATGGAACTTCAGGAAACGCAAGAAAAATTACAAGATTCAGAATCTCAAGTAAGTGGACTAAGGGCCCAAGTGAGTGATTTGAAAGAGCAATTGGGTCAACAAGGTGCATCTATCGACAAACTTATTGCATTTATGGCTACCAGTGGGAATAATATCTAAGCTACAAAATAAGATTTCTGGGGACATATGGTTTATATTTATATGAGTATTGTTTGGGTTTAGATGCCTAATGTTTCGTTTTCGAATATTTTTAAAGTAGATTTATAATTTCCATTTGAAAGTTGGATATTTTAGCATTTCCTTATATTGATTAAATAAACATGTTCTACTTAAACATGTTGGTTCTTTTTATTATTCATGCTTATTTAAATTTTAAATTGCATTTGTAATATAATATTAGATCGAAGCAAATGTATGTATCTTTGAATCGAAGTATTAATAATAAGGAAAGTCAATAAAGAATTTTCTCATCATGTTTATTTTATTTTTATGCAATGTAAATGATAAAATATGACAAATTAATACATCGATATATATATAGTCACCAATGCATCATTTAATGGCTATTTATGTTGTCATATAAAAATCAATTGGTGACACTGATCTATTTTGTAATTGAAACTAATATTTCTCACAATGAACTTAGACGTCACCATACATATCCATTTAGTGACAATATAAAATTGGTCACTAAAAATAGTCCTTTTATGATGACTTGTATCGTCCCGTATATATATTAAATTTGTCACCCAAAATGGGTCATTTATGATGATTTGTGTGTCACCATATAATACTATCTAGTGACGAAATATTTTGTCACCATATACTTCTTTTATGATGAACCGGTTCATCACAAAATCTTACGCAACTAATCAACTTTGTCATATAATGTTAATTTTGTCGTGACGAAACATGTCATCACGTTTCAGAATCTTTTGGTGACAATAAATGTCGTGTCATTGAATATTACTTTTTGTGACACAGTGTTTTGTCATTATATTATACTCATTAAGTGACGACCGATATTGTGTAACTATAAAACATCTCTTTTATGACAAATTATATAATATATGACGAATTAGTTAATGCAATTGTGGCACTTAAGGCGTCACTAAAATTTGATTACTTTGGCAATATATTCATTTTCGTCACCAAAATCTAATGTTTGGATGACAAAATATGCATTCGTCATTTAAAATGTTACCTTTGATGACAAAATAAAAATTTGAGTGAAAAAAGTTTGATCATTGAAGTGATGAGTTAGGTGTCACAAAAAATGATATAAATGATGACACTGGTCGTTAGCGTCACTCAAAGGTTAAATATTTAGTGACGAACTAAAAAAAAGTGTCATTTATACCTTTTACCACGGGGCTACAGTGACGATCGTTATGACGCTTAAATTTCATCACCTAATAACTTTCGTGATGAAAAATGACATTTAAATGACGAATTTTATCGTCATATTTTCTCTAATTTATTGTAGTGTAGGACTCA
Source organism: Rehmannia glutinosa (assembly GCA_016081115.2). Lineage (NCBI taxonomy): Eukaryota > Viridiplantae > Streptophyta > Magnoliopsida > Lamiales > Orobanchaceae > Rehmannia > Rehmannia glutinosa. The sequence goes on along the minus strand of JABTTQ020000535.1, from coordinate 337,221 downwards.
ACTTTTCACTAGGCAACTAACTAGTTACCTCAGCTCTATGAATCTACATGATTTGTTCACACAGTCCTCCTTCCATTCGGAACTTGGTTCGATCTTGAACCTAACCCTTAAATACTTGGTAGTGTAGACCCCAATTTGGTTTTCACAAAAGTTTCCACTTCAACTGATCAACAACTTCAATATTTCACAGTGCGTTGGATGATGTGTGTTTGAATAAGCTTGAGGATATGCAAATAAGCTTGACAGTGTTTTTGATATTTCTTGTTTGTTCACTTGTGTGTCTTATGTTGTGTCTTCTCTCTGGAAAATCCTCAGCCTTTATAGTGAGGATTTAAAATTTTTCAGCTTAAGAGATAAAGAAATTTAAATCCCATCGTTGGACGGTTGGCATGTCCTTTCTTGCAGCTTTAATATTGACCTTTCCTTGTATTCTTTTAAACTATGCAATTCTTTTAAAAGTGCAGTCTGTAGATGCTTGTTATAGGTGGGATCAACCTTGTGCTCTAGTGGTTGAGACATGTGTTGTAAGGGTGAATGACCCGGGTTTGATCCATACGAGTGTGTGTGTCCCCTCCCCAAATTCCCCCATTGTACTAAAAAAAGATGATTCTTATAGGTTGAACCTCCTTGCCTTCATTAAATGACTTGCACAATTATGGTCAAATATCGTACTTCATTGATTTTGAAGTATATCCTCCTTGGACATAGTGCAATGGATTTCTTCAATTGACTTTAGTCCTTCTGCTGCTTTACCCCTTTAGACTGAAACTTGAATATTCTGAGAGAGTCTTTTGATGTACTTTGCTATCAGTCTTCTTTAAGACTTGGCTGGAATATTTGGCTGAGAGTCTACTGACAACATACTCAGTTGTGAACCAACTGAATCTTCACGAAAACCATAACATGGATTTAGATATGTACACTAACATCAGTTGCGAGTCTTCTGGTTCTTTCTTCAGCAAATCTTCTGCAATTCTACTTGGCTGAATTTGAGTCAACAAACATCCGATCTATTACAAGTGTATAAATTACATAAAAATGGGGTGCCAACTTTCTAATACAAAGTTTTTTAAGCATCATTAAAATCTATACAATAAATTTCCTAACTCTGCACTACTATTTATATGTGTGTGAATATATATATATATAGATAGATATTTTTATTTTTAATTAGCAATTTTTTTAAATGAATCAGGTAGCCAATGCAAAAATCAAGTCCGAAGTCAAATCGAAGTGGTCACAACCCGACCAAATGGCGGAATGGTTGGGGCCTTGTTAAAACCTCCCAAGGTAAAACCCACCCTTGTGGGAAAAACCCTTAGCAGGAAAAAGAGTATCCCCCATAAAAGAGACATTGCGTCCAACAAACAGAAAGTAAAGCACATACGCATTAACTAACAAATCTACAGTTGGACTGACCAACATAGTTTTCCGTGAGAAGAGTCATGATATCCGTAGGCGGGACGCCCCACCAGGTCTCAGAATCTGTCCTTTTACTTAAAATGCCCGCCACTCTATTGCTTTCCCGAAAAATATGCGAGACCACCAGCTCCATCTGGGAAAGCAGATGCAGAGTGTATCGCCACTTGCTAAGGTGACGCTAGGGAACCTCAACATATCTCTTATGGAGCAAATTCACCACGTAAACCGAATCCGGCTCAAGCCAAAGTTGGGTGCAGCCTTTAGCAAAAGCGTAATAATGGCCCACATAGCCGCCACTAGTTTAGCTTCAAGCGCATAGCCCACACCACAACGTTCCACAAAGCAGCCCCTGAAGAAGTCTCTGCAATTTCGGAAGACCCCAGAAGCTGTAAGACTACCAGGTGCCCCCAAGGCACTGCCGTCCGACGTCCATATTCACCTTGATCCAACCAGGAAGGGGTTTCTGCCAATTAACTTGCACAATCTTCGAAGCTTGCCTAGCCCGGCCAGGGACGCAAAGTCAATGAACGATGACAAGATCATATTGATCGTTATGCATGCATCCCCGATCTAACGAAGCATATTCGATGATAAGGACTTGGAGATAAAGGATTGCCACATCGATCGTCCAAAGCTTGTTGTTGAAGACTATGTCATTCCGAATATACCAGATGAGCCAGATACAGGATAGAGCAGCCACACGCTATAAGAAAACAACCTGCTCACTAAAATGAAAATTCATTAAATGCACCAGGTGGCCCCTACAAATGCAAAAGAGACAAACAAATGATCCACCGATTTAGCAGAAGCGCAACACAGACCATAGACCAAGGGGCCAATGAAACTCCCCCTAGGACGCAATAAATTCAAAACCGCCAATCCATTGTGGATGGCGCGCCATGCCACAATCGATCGGCATTTCGAGATGTGAGGAGACCAAACCCAAGTCCCCCACTAAACCACTGGGGAATGGGGACGCAAATGGGAGTACGCCACTTTCGAGGTAACTTTCCCATCCTCCAAGTTTGCCTATACCCGCGTGTCCTGCGAGAAAGGAGCTATGGGGTCGCAACAATCTCCCTGACCAAATCCAAATAAGCCTCAACAAATGAGAAGGTGAAATGCCATGACTCATCATAGAAGTAATCAGAAATGCGGTGCCCAAACAAATATTTGTACTCCTGTGAAATTCCAATTATGTCTGCAATGGAATAACCTAACTAGTTGTCAAGCCAGAATAAGAAATTGCCCAAGATAATAGGTGCGTAGCTAACCTCCACTCGACACGCTTCTTTAGTATAAAACCTCTGAATTACACCCCGGAATCCAATGAGAATTGTCCAAGCAGTCAGCAATGCAAGGAATGAACGACCTACGAAGAGAGCCATCCACTGCCAAATAATGCTTCCTGAGAGTTTTGAAAAGTCATAGAATCTGAATTCATAACTTTCCATCCCAATTTCATCAGAAAAGAGTTGTTAGCTACACAATTAGAGCGAACTCCCAGTCCCCCTTCAGCCCTGGGCGTGCATCATCTATTCCAATTGACCACCACCGAACCTTAGAGTTAATGTCACCAGTCCAAATAAAATTACGCACGGCCTTTTTCATTTGCTTGAGCAAGGACCTAGGACACTTGTAAACCATTATCGTGTGCACAAAGGAACTAGTGATAACTGAATTAACTAGGCAGACACGGCCGACAAGAGATAAAGAAGTACCTTTCCATCTTCAAAATTTCAGAATCGCCTTATCAAAGATGGGTTGTAAATCAATAGCCTTAGGAGCACCTTTAAAAATTGGGGCTCCTAAATAAACCGTAGGGAATGCCCCTAACTGCATACCCAGGATTGTCTGAACACGGCAACGTACATAATTAGAGACCCTGGTGCCAAAGTAAACTTTGGACTTACAAGGATTAAAAGCCTGACTCGAGATGTCAGCGTATAGAGTGAGGATCTGAAGCAGGATGTGTGCGTTTGCTGAAGAGGCCCCACACATCAAAACAATATCATCAGCGTATAGAATGGAGGATGGAAACGCTATCTGTCTTGGCGCAATGAACGGCCCTAATTGATGCGGTCTCAATAAATTTGCTCAAAACCTCCTCCGCGATACAAAACAGAAGTGGAGATAGAGGATCTCCCTGTCTAACACCTCTGAAACAAGAGAAATAGCACACCGACATCCCATTAAGTAAAATCGAGATTCTAGCAGATTGAAGAATAACTTCGATCCACTGAACAAAAATCTCCAGAAACCAAACCGATACAGGACGTGAATTAGAAAACCCCACTTTAAAGTATTAAACGCCTTGCGGATATCAATCTTCAAAATCATGTTGTTGTCATTTCGGCCATGCAAAACTTTGAATCCCTAAGAGACCATAGCTATACAGTCATGAATCTGCCTGCCCAGAATAAAACCAAACTGCGTAGGCGATAGATAAGCAGCAATGATAGTACCCAAATGAGTAGCCAGAATCTTGGTAATTATCTTGAAAAGAAAATTACTCATAATGATCGGGCGGAAGTTATCAATCGTGTTAGCATCCTTAGTCTTTGGAATGAGAGTCATGAAACTCGCATTCAGCCCCCACAGGAAGGGACGAACTAGTGAAGAAACAACGAACCGTTGTGGTAACGTCTGTCTGACAGAATGTCCCAACAGTAACAATAGAAAACCCCAATAAAACCGTCAGGGCCTGGAGAGCTATCCGATCCCATATCAAAAACCACTTCCCAAATCTCCAAATCCAAAGGAATAGCCATTAAACGAGTATTATCCACCACCACCACCATCGGAGAAATCACATGATCCACCATAGCATAATCCGAAGTGACACCCCTTGAGTCCAAGAAGAGATCCTTATAGAAGGAGATAATGTGATTCCCAAGAACAACCAGATCATCCGTGTAATGACCATCAATCATCAAACCCTGAATACCCGAACGGCTACCACGAATCTGACGACGGTGAAAGAAAGTTGTATTACGATCCCCATCCTTAAGCCGGCGTACAACCTTTCTGCTTTATGAATTCAAACTGTAATAACATCGTGTGTGACAAAACCTTCTGAGCTTCAAATTCCAAATCACGACGGGCTTCCGAGAAACCCAACGTCTTAATATCTGTCTGAATCTGTCGGACTTTGTCCATTTTACTATCTACCTTATGATTAACATCCCCAAAAACGTTTTTATTCCAAACTTTTATAGATTGACTCAACCGTTTAAGCTTCCACATGACCCGCAGTAGAGGATTGGGCGATGTGCATTGAAGGGCCCAAGAAGAAGTTATCAGATCTTGAAAGAGTCATGAAAAACCCACATTCGCTGGAAACGAAAAGGAACCGAACCCCTACTGACAGAAGGGGAACATAAAACCAAAATAGGATGGTGATCCGAGCCAATGCGAGGGAGAACCAAACCCTTGACCTCTTGCCAAAGAGAGAAAAACCGACTCGTTGCTAGTGCTCGATCCAATTTGGCCTGGAGAAGGGATAGGGGCGTACGAGTAGCACACAGTGTGAACGCATTCCCCGTGGTCGGCACAGAAAACAAACCAGCATCCTCCAAAAAGTCCCTAGAGTCCTGGCAAGAAGCTAGGGATAAAATGGCAGTTGGGATAAAATGCCACTGCCAGATCGTTCATGATGACCCATCATGGCATTAAAATCCCCAATAAGCAGTAAATCATCAGGACCCAAATTCTTCAAATCCAACCAAAGCGTACGTCGGTCGATGTATTACGTAACCCATGAACGAAGCCAATATGAAATATCAGAGAACCAAACTGCACCTGAAGAACGATACACTAAGAAGAAATCCAAACCTGTTGTAGAATAGTAATGCCTAGCTTACATAAAACCCAAATATATTATCCAATTTTTTGATAATTATTCATACACTTTGACAACTGTGTTTTTTTTTTTTTTTTTTTTGCTTTTTTAATAAATCTGAACTAAGTAATTACGAAAATATTGGATCAAGATTTTAACCATGAAAGTGAATAAACTCATTAAATATTTTTTATAGATATTTTGTTTTTTCGAAATTAAAATATACCAACATCAGGACCAAGATCTTATCATGGGATTATTAATAAATTCGACAAATATTATAAACCTAATTAACAAAGAATTGGAAGTTAATATTATGTAAATTTGGTTTTTCTAATATATGAAGAATTTTGGTAAATATTATAAATGCAATTTCCAGAAAATTAGGAATATATTTTTAATTTAAGAAAGTATAAAATGAGTGAGTCAGATTTGTAAAAATTAAAAGGTGATATTTATTTAAAGAAAGTATAATTTAAGCTATTAAACCAAAAGAAGCTTAATTATTGACTACAAAAAATAACCAGTTAAAGATTCTATTTTTTCTTTTTTTTTATTAAAAAAAATAAATAATAGTTTTTAACAAGTGAAAGTGGATGGTAAAAACAGTTTTGGAAACATGTTGCTTATTATACATACATATATATATATATGTATATATAGGAAAGAATAATATTCATGAAATTATGGGAATATCAGATTTCTGAAAAATTCATTTAGTTATTTCTTGTTTAATATTAAAAATTTATTCGTACATTGTTTAATATGGCATGTATTAAAATACTCGGGTATAATTATATTTATTGCAATACATAATACATAAATTTTATTTTTATTTGCATCATTATTTCAGTTTGTGAATATTAAAACACTTACGGTAAATTATTAAATTAGGTACACGTAATATATTTTGATTAGAGTTGTCAAATGGACCGACCTGGTGCTAAGAGAAAACTGGATCGGGTCGGGATAAAAATTCGTCAGGCCACCATTTTGGAGGCCCAAGCCCGGACAACCCATGAAAATATACAAGAAAAGTCAAGTCGATAGGGCCGGCTCGGGATTTCGGGCCTAATAGGCTGGGCCAAATAGGCCCATGTCTTTTTTGGTTTACAATATTGCAGCCCGATCCGACCCTAGTTTTGACAGCTCTAATTGTGACTTCCAATTATGAATAATTTGATTATCAATTTAATTTTACTACCATATATATGATACTTTGCCAGCAATTCATAAGTTTTCCTTATCACTAATTGTCACAATCGGAAAGTAAATTTCATTTATTTAAAATAGTATGCAAATTCAATATATGATAAAATAAATTAAATGCAGACTATATTTTACATCTTTAGCTAAAATCTTGTTGTTGCCCAAAATTATTAAATTATTATCAACAATCTGATCAACTAATGTTGTAAATTGATGTTACAACACCAATTGTGACACTGGTATTTCTGCACAGCGAAAAATTAAAAAACACAATGATATTCACGTTGTTCGCATTAACAAATCCTATTCCACGAGGCCACGCCCAGAGAAAAATAATTCCACTAATAATAAAGGTTCTAGAGTATAATAATTGGACTTAAACAATTTAAAGACTCCCTCTTTGAATATCGCCGTTCTTGAACTCTCTTTATTTTTGCCGAAATTATTTCTCCAATAATCCGCTTTAATGAAATCTCTTTATTGTTGGACGTCTCCAAATCCCAGATCATCTTCTCTCGAAGACTCATCTTCTTCGTCCGGAAGAATGAGATGCGCGTTAATGAATCAAACTTGAATGTTGAAAAGAAAATACTCCAGCTTATCAAGCAATCACTTCGACACACTATATGCTGGCGAATGAACAATCTGAAAAATCACCCGTGGTCGGCTGTATATTATCTCCCAAGCCGTATCACAAATCTGCCGCAAGTTTTATCTTTATATAGACTTGATAAAAGCTAAATCCTATTCTCACTATAACACATGTAGTATGTGTATCCTATTATGAAAAGAATTCTCCTTAATGTGACACGTGCAGACCTATAAATAAATAATTACAAAGAACTCCTATCTACACTATATATCTAACTTGTAAATCGTCCATTATGTGTCAAGCTCTCTACTTAACCAATATGTTTTCCATGTCATAGGAATACAATGACAAATAATCATTGGTTTCTCTTCCCTATGGAAACGTGTGGAAGCGATGGTCCTTCCTCGAATTTCTTTGGATCATCATTCGATTTTGGTCTCTTGTTTTATTCAGACGCACAGAGGTCCTACCCCTTTCTGATTCCACTATATGTTGGTAAAACATTCGGGTTTCTTGGATTTGGTTCATACTTCTTAGAAGGCTCCTTGTCTTGTTATCAGCCCTATTACTCGTATGATATTTAAGCTCAAACAGCTTCGTATGGCTATTAAAATTTGGAACAAGGAGGTTTTCGGTGATGTGAATCGTGTTGTGAACTGTCAGGTTCAACAAGTTCAATAATTACAGTTGTATATTGGAAATTTGTGTAATTCGGGGGAGCTTAAACAGAAAGAGTTGGACGCTCAACAAGCTCTTCTTCAATCATTGACGTCTCAGGGAGATTTTCTTCGTAAAAAATTTTGGGCTTGTTGGCTCCTCCTATCATTAATTTTTATAAGGACCTTTTTGCGGCTCCTCCTATCAGCAATGTGGATTTCTCCCTAATTAATCATCTTATTTTGCCGGTGATTTTGGACTCAGACAATCATGTTTTAATTTCTCTTCCTACTAGTTTGGAAATCCGTGATGCTATCTTTGATCTGGGTTCTGATAGTTCTCCGGGGCCTGATGGTTTTGATGGCATCTTTTATTAAAGTTGTTGGGATATTATTGTGAATTATGTTACAGCCGTGGTTTATCACTTCCTGGTCTTAATTTGAGTTTCATGGTCTTAATCCCTAAGACCAAAGATGCTATGGCTATTCGAGTTTCAGACCTATTGCCATGAGTAATTTCCTTTTTAAGTTTATTACCAAGATTTTGGCTAATAGGTTTGGTATTATTATTTGTAAGATTATGTCCCCCACTCAGTTTGACTTCATTCCTGGCAGACATATTCATGATTATATTGCGGTGGTTTCAGAAGATTTAATGTTTTGCCGAATCATTGGGAAAGTAACATGATCCTCAAAATTAACATCAGAAAAGCTTTCGACACTTTAAGCAACTTCTAATACAATCATGAATAAGCTACCCGATCGGCATGTGATTAGGACTCACATTTTCTTTTCTTTATATATATTTTCCATTTATTTAAAAAAACACTTAAACCAACAAATTATAAATTAATTTTGACAAATAATAAAAATGAAATAAATAAGTCTAAAAATTAAACTTAACAATCTCCCCCTTCGTTATTTTTGTCAAAACCACAATCATCACTATCCAAACTATATAACCCCCCCTCAATCAAATCATTCTCCCCTCATCAAATATTATCATTATCTAAACAAAAAATTCATAGCTCCCACTCAATCAAATACTCCACACTTTCTATCTAAACAAAAATTGCTAAAAGTACATAAATTTCCTTAAATTCCTTTAATCAACTCATGGCGAGTTGGACAATGAAAAAATTGAATTTAATTTCTCCTTCGAACGTCATTAACCTTCACATTTTCAAAGTCAAGAGAAAGAAAAATAATAAACAAAGATAGGAATAAATAATATGCCAAATGCATGAATGGAAATCAAAAACAAATTATGCACACAAAAAAAATAAACATGTCAATTTTTATTAGGCGGATTTCAAAAGACCAACAATCCAAAATTTCCTAAGAAATTTGACAAGTCAAGTCTCTTTCTTTTTTCCTCCTATTTAGATTCTTTTTTTTTTTTGGCTAAGACATTCGAGCCATGCTTCCACTAGGTTTAAATTTTGAATTTCCTTTCAAAAACTCCTAAGGTGGTTTCCCATACTCATATTTGTGTCGCATTTTACGTAGAGACAAACATGGGGCTCATGAATGTTTCTATTTACTAAATAGCAACAAATAGAGGAGTATAACCTCGATTGATCCTAGTTTTTTATAGGACTATATCATGGATTTAGCTAGTTAGTGCCTCCCATGCAAACTCAATGGGTAGCTTTTACACCAATGAATAAGTATATGTTTGCTGCCAAAGGCCTCCATAATCTTACAAAAGTAAAACATAAGAGTCATAAAATTATCAAGGTTCTAAGACTAGTCTAATAAATTAGGTCATTTCAGATAAAGGTCAAGAAAGAGATTTCAAGGAAATCCAAATTAATATATTACAGTTATGCATCATGTCTAATGCAAATCATAAATGATGCATAAAATAACAGAATTAGATCCTATCAAACTATAAGAATGCAATAGAACACGCGTCACATAATGCAAATACCGAACAAATTTCTTAAATCTTTGTGCCTCTAAATCTTTGGTAAATATGTCAGCCAATTGGTTCTCAGTTGAAACATGCTCAATTAATATTGTTCCACTCTCAACAAATTCTCTAATAAAGTGATTCTATAAATCAATGTGTTTTTCCCAAGAGAGATGTGTTGAATTTTTGGAAATATTATATGCACTTAAGCCATCACAAAACACATTCGCATATTTTTGGATATTTCCACAAGAAAATTCACACTTCAAAGAAAGTAGATGGACATAATTGGTTGAAGATACAGTATCAAGTAAGTGACACTTCCCTGGAGTACTTTTGCAATGATAAATTTCTCCAGTCCATGTAACTTCTTTATCACTTTTAAGATTTTCTGGTAGCTTCATGTTCGATGTTGGATAGTCATGTTGCAACATGGGTTGCGACGTGGATGTTTCCATATGTTTCCGTATTTCCAGAACCGAACCTATATCCTCAAACTTCATCAACTGCTCAATTTTCCGGTTCACACAATTGGTCTCATCCAGACTCATGTTGTGGCATGAATTGTGATGTCCCAATCTCTAACAGTTATCAAAACTTTTTTTCCCTTGCAAAACACACTTGTTAGTTTTGTCAAAAACTTCACATAAATCTTTTGTAAATCCAACAAAGAGATTTTGGCCACATAATTAACTAATACTTATCAAATTTGCAATCAAACCATCAACTAACAACACATTTTCAAGTCTAGGCAAGCCCTTAAGATTTTGAGTTCCTATTCCCATAATCTTCCCTTTTGCCCCTACCCAAAAATCACAAAACTTTATCAATTTTCTGAAAATTAGACACGTTATTCCTATCACAAGTCATGTGTTCAGAACAACCACTATCAAAGTACCATGAAGGACCAGTGCATGCTTCAACAAATGTGTTCACCAATTTACACATAGCATCAGACTTTCTTATCCATACTCTACAAGGAAAATTACTTTTGAAATCACTTTTAACTCTAAGTGTTCGTCTAGGAACAAATTTGGGGTCATGTTGGAAAAATCTAGAAAATTATTTTCGAGCATGCTTACCATACCAAAGACTATTGTGCAACTTGTAACAATTAGGATGAATGTGACCAACAACATTAGAATAATGACAAGTAGGAACAAACTTATTACGCTTTGGTTATTGAACAATAAATTTCTTACCAGATTGTGGAATCGGGGGATTTGAATTTGCACCTTCAACAAATTGAATAATCATCTTTTGCATCCCTTTTTGAGTTGGAGCTTTCACCAACATAACCCAAGCCTTGACGATTTCCTCCCAATTTACCTATCGAGGAGGGTGGCCTTGGGGTGTGCTCGATCATTTCAGCAAAACAAGGCTTTCCTGATGAAAATGGGATTGAAAGTCCTTACTTCCAACTCCTTGGTTTTCAAACGTCGGTTTTTCTTGGCTGATGGATCCATTCATCATTCGTTTTTACCTTCTTCCATTTGAGTTGGTCTCGGACCAGTAATTGAGGATTGTATGTTGAACTCTAGATAGATTCCAGGAAATGACTCTCATGTGTTATTTTGGTTGGATGACTGGGTGGGCTACTCTATTGCAGATAAAATTGGAATCCCCATGGAGTATTGATATCTCTTTCGACAGAGCATCTCGGAGTTCTTCTTTGATGACACCTGGCATTTTTCTATCTCTTTTTTGGAGGCTTATTTGCAGATTGTTATGGACTTGTTCGTTTTCCAATGATGCCTAACACTTTGGATAAACACGTTTGGACTCGTTCTCTAGACGGGGAGGTTTCTTCTAAGGCTGTTTATACTCACATTTGGCCTTCTCTTCCAAAAGCTAAATAGGGCACCTGGATATTCATAGACTTCGAGGGTTTATTGGGCCTTCGGTTTGCTGTTTATGTCACTCATTTTCTGACTCTGTTGACCATCTCTTTGTCTCATGTGATTTTGCAGGAGCCCTATGGTCTTAGATCCTCCACTCGCTTGAGCTTAACTTTCATTTGACTTATAGATTTAATGAGTTACTGGTGCAGGCTATGAATGTGCAGATGAGTGATCAATTATGTTTCTTATGGCAGGCTGCCATTATTTCTTGCATTTGGCTCATTTGGCACATTCGTAGTGAAGTTACCTTTGATGATAAGAGATGGTCAACTGAGGCTGCAGTGGTTCAGCTTCAGTCATTAATTTCATAGTCGTCTTTGTTAGATCGGAGTTGCATGCACAATACCCAATAGGATTTATCATCCATTAAGTTAACGACGGTCTTTCCCTTTTTCTGAGATTTATCAGTAGAATAATAGAGTTTTCGGACTCTGAATAGTCCCCTTAGAGATATGGGACATCCATGATTTTCTTTAGGCTCAACAAATTTACACATACGGCAACAAAAGATAGTGTTATGACCCGTGACACAACAACTGGAATAGAATTCAGGGAGTTTTTCATAGCTTACCGACACAAAAGTGCAATGACCCATCCTTTCTAACATAATATTGTCCTGTAGAGGTTTAGCAAGATCCACATCAACTAATACGCGAACATAATGACCCCGAGAACCATTCAAGGACCTATTATCGATTTGAATTGGGGTCCCAATGGCTTTGGCAATCCCCAAAATTAAATCAGGATCTCAATATTCGATACTAAGCTCTCAAAGATTCTAACCCAAACACTGGCTAAATAAGAATTGACTTTATAGGGATAAAATCTAGCACCCAAGGAGACAGATGAATAGAACCCGGATTAATAGTCCAAGATGCACAAACTTGAGCTTGGGATCTATCCTGGGCATTATTAAATTTAACATGAAAATAACCCTTGCCAGAGGAATTAATTTCCATTCATTCTTAATACCCCATAACTCCAAATGCCATTTTTGAAGCGGCATTGGCTTATTACCTTTTCCAATAACAACACGTCCAATTAAAGCATGATAAAATTCTATAAGACATTGTTGATAACAGTTTTCATCTATAGTCACAGAATAATAATGGCCCTTCTTAACATGATTAGGGATAGACTTACCATTAACCATATTAGAAAAGGATTTAGGATCACCTGGAATTGGAGAAATAAATGAATTCATATTTGAACAATTACCAGAAACCACATTTGCGAAGGAATTGGCCAAAATTGGGTTATTGTTTGATTTAGTGGCCAAAAGTTGAGAATCCCCAACAACCTGGGGGACCACTCCGGGGACACCACCTGGGACTCCATAAGCATCTTGAATCATTATGGGGGGAACGCATGAGAGGGAACATCATCAACAACTTTGGAAGAGGTTGTAACCACCTTGGGGACCACATGTTTGGGATGCATGTGGTGTTTAGCCTGGAAATCTACCATGGCAACGATGTTGTGCGTGCAGCATAAAGTTGGAAGGGAGGGCTTGACCTGCACGTAAGTAGGCTTTAGATGGAAAGCCATTGACGTCGTCTTGTCTATCGCCACTAATATTATCGGGCGCTACAACAAGAATTTGTGGAACGGATTGACAAGTATGTGAAGCCCTAGTAGAATCAACACATAAGTTCTGTACACGATTATTCGAAGAGTCACTTGAAAACGTCGAAGTGTGCGGACTGCAAAAGTTCTCCGTTATATCGCCATGGAAGACGATATTAGACATGGTTGTGTGAGTAGGCTGTGGTATGGAAATTGGGGGAGAGGGAACTTCAGATCGAGAAACTGAAAGATGAAAATCATAGTTAGAAATCAAGCCATGAAAACTAGAGTATGCCATGGCCGGAGATGATGATCGAAGCATTAACTTCAAAGAAAAAGAAATAACCTATAAGAAAAAGACAAACCCCACATGAAAAATATAATTAGCAAACTGAACCTGAAGAACCACACACTGGTCAGAGAGGAAAATCTGCTGCAAGATAGAAATATCATGACGCCGGAAAATCCAAATATGCTTTCCCATTGTATCGAAAATTCTGAACCACAAACTATAAACCAAGGCTATTCCAATACGAATCAGAGATACTCTGTAATTCCACTTTAGGTTCCGAGATAGCATCCAGGGAGGTTTATGACGTTGGCAGAGTTTTTTGAGAACATTGCGAGAGGCAACATTCCCAATACCCCTAATATTCCAGAAAAGACAATTCACTAATACAAATTGGGAAGAGGAGGAGACCGTGCTAGAGACACGGATTGTGAAACATCATCTTGTTGCTGGTTAAGAGCCCTATCCTGATTATCTGAGGCATGTAGAATCATATTATGCACTTGCTAATCCTCTTCATCATAATCAGCGTGCGCGCCAGAACATTAAACACCTTTGCATCCACAGAATCCTTCGTGATGGCCAATTTGTGAAGGGGCGGTGTTGGTCCTGCTTAATAGTTTTGTGAAGTTGTTGCTTAGCTGAATCCGGAGATCTATCCTGAATAGCCTTACACAAATTTCAAATAGGTTTATCCAATTGGTACTGCACGGTGTGTGGTTGCCTTCTTATATCTGAATAAGAAGGCAAAGAAGACACATCCAAAGCCCGGGGAATGGACGCCGGGGGAGAGGTCCTAGCAGAGGTGTCAGTAGGAGCAGGAAAATCATCTTCCTCTACCAAGGCAGCAAAATAATTGCCCAAAGACACCCCAGAAGAAACGGGAGTTAGGGTGTCAGATACCAAAACAAGAGGAAGAGAAGTCGAACCCATCACCTCAGCAGAGGCTGCAACATCCATTGAGTTAACAACGGCCTTCCCTTTATCCTAAGACTTGTGGACAGGATGATAAACTTTACGAACTCTGGAACGTCTCCTTTGAGATGTCGAACAACAGAAGGTTCTTTGACCTCAGTAGATTTTCCCATACAACGACAAGTAGCAGAGGTATGTCCAGTGATACAACAGGTAGAACAAAATTCAGGTAGTCGTTTATAGCTTATAGAGACAAACGAACAATGGCCCACACGTTCCACATAATGTGATCCTGTAAAGGTTTTGCAAGATCAACCTCAACCAGCACACAATCAAAGTGGCGCAAAGATCCGTCCAAAGACTTATGGTCAATCTGCAGCGAAGTGCCAATGGCTTTGGCAATCCCCAAAATGAAATTAGGATCCCAATACTCGAGACTAAGTTCAAGATTCTAACCCAAACACTAGATATCGAAGAGGTTAATTTGTATAGGTTAAAGTCTAGTACCCAAGGAGAGAGACGAATAGAACCTAAGTAAATATCCCAAGAAGCACGAGCTTGAGCCCGGGAACGATCCAGCGTATTAGAAAGTTTAACACAAAAGTACCCCTTACCTAGGGAATCAATTTCCAATTATTTTTAATACCCCATAATTCCGAAAGCCGCCTATGAAGAGACATTATAGCCCATGGCTTATTACGTTTACCAAAAACAACACGACCAAACAAAGAATAAGCAAATTAAGAATACGTTGTTGATAAAGATTTTCATCAATCATCAGAGAATAATAATCCCCTTTTTTAACAGGTTCAGGGATAGAACTAGATATACCATTAACCACACTGGAGTAAGATTTTGGATTACCTAGAATCGGAGAATGAAATGTATCGAAGTTAGAACCATTACCAGAGACCACTTTAGCAAAAGAATTGGCCAAAAGTGGATTATATTATAGTTCGTGGCCAACAACTACGAATCCCAAGCAGCAACCTGGGGGACCATCGCTGGGATTTCACCTGTAGATCCATGAGCACCATGATTCACATGTAGATGAGCCCAGGGGCCATCAACCCCCGGGAATTGACATCAATAGAGTGCTGCAAATTGGTCGTCCCTTCATAAGAGGGAGGGAGGGGACCTTTCCCCCCATGAGGATAGCCACTGCCGTGGGGGTAGGGTAATGCATGTCTGGGGCCTGCTCCCTAGGGAAGAAGTTACCATATGCAAGTCTTGAGGAGGAGCATGGGGGACGCCAAGCCCTTTGACTATCAAAGTTGAAGATAGATACTAGGATTCAGAAATGAGTCCATTTCCAGGTAATCCCATGTAAGAATCACGAGCCTTCGCATGGGGTATGAAATTTGTTGGAAAGGGGAACGCTAGCCGTGTGCCTGTAGAAGACGAACCAGGGTTTGCTTGGGTTCAATTGAAAACCCTATAAGTTGAGACATTGCCTGAAGCAATGGAAGGAGTGGAATAGGACATGGAGCACGCTGCCATGGCAGAAGGTCTCATAGTATATGCAGAGGTCCGAACATCGCTTGAATTCAAGGTTGTCGTTGCCATGCACATAGGTTCGAAAATATGGGAATGATTATTATTAGGAGGATCATAATTTAAAGTTAATCCATGAAGGATTAAATCTGCCATGAGGTCACATGAAGGTGACCAGGAATTGAAAACCGACGGCAAAAATAGAGTGACGGTCGAGAAGAGAACAAACCCTAGGGAGAGAATTCTTCAATTTTGTTATGGTGAAGGTCATTGATCATAGAATTGATTTAATATAGTATTATCATGTTACAGTTTCAGCTTCTTTTTCTTTATTTGCAAACCAGTCCTTTAATTTTAGCAAAAATATATTTTAAACCCTATTTCTTTTAATTATCGTAAAACTAGTACAAATTTTAACCGTGGTCAGTTATGATAATCATCAACCAGCTTCTAAGTCCAGATTTCAGTTCTATATCCACAAGCCTTAAAATTTTCATTTTAGTCCTCATCTTTTTAAAAAACTTTATTATAGCCCTCGAGCTTCTTGTTGTCATCCAAATTAATCCTAAATCCTTAAGAATCCAATTACATTCAATACCAAAACTTTTGTTATAGGTACCACAGTCCATAATTTAAAATTTTCAGTTTGGCCATTTAGTTTTCCGATTATTACAATTTAAACATTATTTTCCAATAAAATTCAACATAGATTTTTTAAATAAATTCGAAATATATATAAAAAATAAAAAGAGAGTATTCCTGATCACAGGCTGATCAGGTAACCAAAAATAAGCTTGAAAACAAAGTCATAATAGAAAACTAAATGGTCACAGGCTGACCAAATGGCTGAATGGTTGGGGCCTCGTTAAAACCTACCAAGGTAAAACCCACCCTTATGGGGAAAACCCTTGGCAGGAAAAAGAGTACCCCCATGAGTGAAAAACGTTCAAAAATAGGAAAAGAAGCCTGAAGCCAGGACGCACTAGGTAACAAACCTATAGTTGGATTAGCCAACATAGTCATCAGTGAGATAATGTACGAGCTCAGGAGGTGGGACGCCCCACCATGTACCGTACTCCGTCCTTTTGCTCAACATGTCTTCCACCCGATTGCCTTCCCGAAAAATATGTGAGACCACAAAATCCTTATGAGCGAGAAGATGCAAAGTGTATCGGCAAGTGCCAAGTTGGCGCCATGGGACCTCAGCAGATCTCTTCTCCAGCAAGTTCACCACATACATCGAATCCGACTCCAGCCAAAGTTGTGTCCATCCATTGACAGAGGCATACTGAATTGCCCACATTGCTGCGACCAATTCAACTTCAAATGCATAACCTGAACTATAACGATTCACGAAACATCCCCGAAAGAAACCTCTATAATTCCATAAAACCCAGAAGCTGTGAGATTGCCCGGCGACCCTGAAGAACTGTCGTCCGTATTCTCCTTGATCCAACACGGGAGGGGTTTTTGCTAGCTTACTTCCATGATCTTTAGTGCATGTCTAGCCCGTCCTGGAACTCGCAGCCTACGCAGGATGAGAAGGGCCTGTTGGTCGTTGTTCATGCATCCCTGATCCAGTGAAGATGATTCAACAATGAGAACCCGAAGGTGGAGAGTAGCCGCATCCACCGTCCAGATTTTGTTGTGAAAAACCAACTCATTCCGGATATGCCAAATGAGCCAGATGCAGGAAAGGATAGCCACACGCCAGAGGAAAACAACCTGCTCACTGAAATGAAAGTTTATAAGCCGCACCAGGAATTCATTAAAACTATGAGCCTCAAATGGGTGAACGTTAAACGAATCAAAAATTCATCGCCAGAGAGCCCTTGCAAAGACACAAGAGACAAATAAATGGTCAACCGATTCTGCAAAGGCACGAGAAAGAGCGCAAACTGAGTGGCCAGTAAAGCTCCTCCTGGCCCATAATAAGTCCAAGACAACCAATCAATTGTGGATAGCCCACCACGCCACCACTGAATGTCGTTCCGGGATGTGTCGCGACCAAATCCAAGAACCCCACTTGGATAGTGGGACGAACGTGAGCATATGCTGCCTTCGAAGTAACCAAACCATCCTCTGAATTCAGCCATACACGCGTATCCCTCGAGTTGGGGGCAATAGGGACTCGCACGATAGCCCGGACCAGATCCAAATAAGCCTCCACAAACAAGAAGGTGAAGTGCCAGGTCCCATCATAAAAGTAGTCCAAAATGCGATGGTGAAATAAGTGTCTATACTCTTGTGGGATACCAATTTTGTCTGTTATAGAGTAACCCAGCCAGTTATCAATCCAAAATAATACCTCGGAATTAGCCCCTAGGATCCAACGAAAGTCATCCAAGCAAGCCGAAATGCAAGGTTTAATCCCAGCCCAGATAGAAGAATGAATAAACGATCTCCAAACCACCCCATCCGCCATCAAATAGCACCGCCTAAGGGTGTTGAAGATCATCGAGTCTGAGTTCATGACCTTCCAGCCCAATTTCATCAAGAAAGTCGTATTAGCCACCAAAATCGATTGGACGCCCAACCTCCCTTTAGTTCGAGGCATGCAACACTGATTCCAACTAACCACCACCGATCCCTTTGAATTAACATCCCCAGTCCAAATGAAGTTACGTATAGCCCTTTCCATTTGCTTGAGCAAGGTGCGGGGCCATTTGTAAACCATCATTGTGTGCACAAATGAACTAGTAATCACCAAATTAACGAGACAAACACGACCAGCAAGGGAAAGAGAAGAACCTTTCCATCTTCTGAATTTGAGGATGATCTTATCATAGACGGGCTGAAGATTCGCAACCTTAGGGGCACCTTTGAAGATCGGTGCGCCTAAATATACGGTGGGAAACATTCTGGGCTGGATCCTCATGATAGTTTGCACCCTCCCATGTACATGCATGAAACCCGGGAGCCAAAGTAAACTTTAGATTTAAGAGGATTGAAAGCTTGGCCCGAGATATCCGCATAAAGGATGAGAATCTGAAGAAGGATACGGGCGCAGGCAGAAGAAGCCCCACACATAATGACAATATCATCTGTGTATAAGATGGACGATGGGAAGATAATCCGTCTCGGCGCAATGAACGGTTGTAACCGATTTTGAGCTACCGCGACTTCAATAAATTTGCTAAGTACCTCCTCCGCGATGCAAAACAGTAACGGGGATAGAGGATCACCCTATCTGACCCCTCTAAAATAAGATAAGTACCCCACCGGCATCCCATTAAGTAGAACTGATATTCTGGATGACCGAAGAATAACATCCACCCAATGAATAAAGACCTCTGAGAAACCAAAGTGGCACAGAACGTGTAGTAAGAAATCCCACTTCAATGTATCCAATGCCTTACGAATATCAATATTCAAGATCATATTCGCATCCGATTGACCATGCAAGACATTGAACCATTCAGAGACCATGGCGATACAATTGTGAATCTGCCTCCCCGGAATAAACCCAAACTGCGTAGGAGATAAATAGGCAGAAATAATCGAACCCAAACACGTAGCCAATATCTTAGTAATAATCTTGAAAAGAAAATTACTCATAACAATCGGGCGAAAGTTCTCAATAGCAATAGCATCCTTAGTCTTTGGGATGAGCGCCATGAAACTAGCGTTCAAACCCAATGGTAGGGACGAGCTAATGAAGAAATACCTGACAGCAGCGATCACCTCGATGGAGATGGCATCCCAGAAGTCGCAATAAAATATCCCATTAAAATCGTCTAAGCCTGGCGAGCTATCCAAATCTATATCCAAAACCGCATCCTTAATCTCTGAATCCGAAGGAATGAGTGTCAAGCTAGCATTATCCAACGCCCCTACCCTGGGGGAGATGACCTGAACAACTATATCATAATCCGCAATGGTACCCCCAATATCCGCGAAGAGCTCCTTATAAAAGGAAATAATATGATTCCCAAGAACAGCTGGATCATCAGTGTAACTGCCATCAACCATAAGACCATGAATCCCTGTGCCTCCCTTACGAATCTGGCTACGACGATGAAAAAATGTTGTGTTATGATCCCCATCCTTAAGCCATGCCGAGCGTGCCTTTTTCTTGAGGAATTCAGATTGTAATAGCAACGTGTGAGCCAGCACCTGTTGGGCGTCCATCTCCTTATCCCGACGAGCAACTGTATAGCCCAAAGTCTCAATATCTGCCTGAATCTGACGAACTTGCTCCATCAGATACTCCACCCTGTGATTAGCATCCCCAAAAACATCTATGTTCTAGACCTTAATAACCTGCAGCAACCTTTTGAGCATCCACATGACGCACAACAGAGGGTTTGGCATGGCGCAAAGAGCAGCCCAAGAAGTAATAACCAAATCCAGGAATGTGTGATGATAAACCCACATACGCTAAAAACAAAATGGAACCGGACCCCTGCTGATGGAAGATGAGTAAGAAACCAAAATGGGATGATGATCAGATCCAATGAAAGGAAGAACTAAGCCCTTGACAACTTTCCAAAAAGAGAAAAATTGACAAGTTGCTGGGGCTCGATCCAACTTAGCCTGAAGGAGGGATAAAGGCCTTCGGGTGGAGCACCAAGTAAATGAATTCCCTGTAATCGGCACCGCAAACAATACAGAATCCTCCAAGAAATCCCTGAAATCCTGATAACAAGCTTGGGATAAACTACCACTGCCAGAGCGCTCATGATGTGCCAAGATAGCGTTAAAATCCCCAATAAGCAGCAGATCAGTAAGACCCAAATTTCTCAAATCCAACCAAAGCGCACGCCGAGCAATATGATCACACAAACCATGAGCAAAACCAATATGAAAAATCATAGAACCAAATTGAACTTGCAGAACAATACATTGAGAGGAAGACCAAACCTGACTTTGGACAGAAATACCAGCATCATAGAAGACCCAAATATCTGGACGTCCGTTAGCCCGGAAGTTCTGAGCGACTAACATCAATCCCAAGCTACTCCAATAAGAATCCAAAATCGATGAAATGTCCACCTTAGGCTCACAAATAGCTAAAATAAAAGCTTATGTTTTTGACATATCTCCTTAAGAACATTACGAGAGGCAATGTTCCCAATCCCCCGAATGTTCCAGAAGATGTAATTCATTGATACGGTAGGGGGTGGTGCCCGTGATGAACGCACGGTAAAAACAGGAGTGTGGTGTGATGCAGAATCTGACAATTAAGAATTAGCCACTTCATCTGCATAATCTGACCATCATTTGAAAGCCGCAAAGTCCATCTTAGTTGGCCCTGGACGACCCGTTTCAATAGCAATGTCATGGACTGCAGGCGATGGACCCGTAGTAACACTCTGAAGTAATCTGGATTTAGCTGAATCCAGAGAGCTGTCACGGAAAGCACGTTTAAGAGCATGGATAGGCATTTACAATGGATGTTGAACCGTAATAGGCGGAATAGTGGAGATAGCGCCAGTGTTGGAAGTAGGGTCCATGGGGTCCGGTTCCCTAGCTGGATAATCTGCCTAAGAATGTATGAATGTTTGATCGGGGGAGTCGTCTGAACCAAGAGCCTCAAAAGTATTACCTAGGTGGATATCCGTAGGGCAAGTGACTATTGTGCAGGTAGGGGAGCCTACACGCATAGTCAAACCCATATTTCCCATTGAGTCATCAACGACATTGCCCTTGTCCTGCTGCACAAGACGATATACTTTTCGGACCCGAGAGCGTCCTCATTGAACTAAATTCGGACGTGTTGCTGAGGCCTTGGCATGTCCATTGTCAGGAGATGCGCGTCTTTCCTTATTTGAGTTTCCCACGGTATTAAGATTGCAAGAAGCCACCGAGTGTCCCATAACAGTACATTTCGAACAAAACTCCAGGAGTTTCTCATAACTGACTAACACAAAGGAACACTGGCCAACTCGTTCCACCATAATGTGGTCCTCTAACGGCTTTGCAGGATCAATATCAACCAGTACCCGAACAAAATGGCCTAGAGAACCATCAAGCGATCGCTGATCAATTTGTAACGGATTTCCAATAGCACTGGCGATCCCCATGATGGTATTCGGATCCCATTACTCCAAACTGAGCTCGAATATGTGGACCCAAACACTAGCCACCGATGTGTGTACCTTGTACGAATTGAAATTAGGGACCTATGGAGAGAGCCGAATAGTTCCCAGATTAAGTGCCCAATTAATACGTCGTTGAGCTCGAGTCCGATCCCGCACATTAAAAAACTTGACACAAAAAAATCCCTTACTCTGGGGGATTAGTTTCCAATCATTTTTAATACCCCGTATTTCTGATAGGCGTTTATGCAAAAACATAGTCGCCCATGGTTTGTTGCCTTTTCCTAAAATCACCCTTCAAATCAATGAATAAGAAAATTCGGCGGGGTGTTGTTGATAGACGTTTTCATCAATAGTAACGGAATAATAATCTTCCTTTCTAACAGGTTTAGGGACAGAATGGGATTTTCCAGAAACTACATGCGAAAATGGGGTGAAATTACCTGGGGCCTGCGGGGTTAAATCCATAGAGTGGTTAGAACCTGAAACAATTTTAGCAAAAGTATGGCCAAAATTGGATTGAGCATTAGTATTATGAGCCGAATGTCGACGGTTCAATTCATAATCCGATGTTATTGGGGCTGAGCTTCCAGTAATCTGAGGTGCATCCTGGGAAACAATTTCTGGGCGGGGGCCTGTGGAAGGGAACCCATGCAGATGGCAGACAGAGGCCCAGGGTCATCACCCCCTGGGGGGGCAGCCATGGACTGGGAGCTTGCAACCGGCCCCCCATAAGGCACCATAAGGGGGCCAGCCCCCCCCATGGCATGCGGCAGTCATGGGGGTAAAGGTGGGCGC
The DNA here is from genome assembly GCA_016081115.2 of Rehmannia glutinosa. Taxonomy (NCBI): domain Eukaryota; kingdom Viridiplantae; phylum Streptophyta; class Magnoliopsida; order Lamiales; family Orobanchaceae; genus Rehmannia; species Rehmannia glutinosa. The sequence continues at coordinate 314,582 of JABTTQ020000535.1, read as the reverse complement.
CTCTCCCTAAAAAGTGCCGCAAGGCTTGGGCTGGGGGGAGACTGCCCCCATTGTCGCTCTCCCATGCTCAATATCAGTAGCAGCGTGCGACGAAGAGGCCTGCTGCATAGCAGCAGCAACGTGCGACGAAGGCACGAAGGAAGGGGGGATTACGTAGCAAGAGAACATCATTGAAGACGCTGACGGTGAGGCCGTCGGAATAGCAGCAGCGATCGTAGACGCAGCAGTCATAGGCAATGACTGCAACGTAGAAGGATGCGTAGGACGAAATGGGGGAGGCATATAATTCGAAGTTAAACCATGAAAAACATTTGACGAGTTCATGACGATCGAAGCCGGCGAAGACGCCAGTGCTGGTGATTGATGGGCCGGATAGTTTAAACGAAAAAGGCAACGTGAAGTTCCCTAAAATTTAGGAGCATCAACGTTCAATCTTAATTGAAGCACTTAGTTTGGTTTCATAAAATTCAACAATAGATTATAATTCATAAAATTCACAAATAACAAAATCCATAATACACAAATAACAAATTCCCTGTCATTTACTTTGTTATATTTGCTTGCACATTAATCTCTCTAAAAATACTAAGTGTTGATTGGTAAAACTCAAAAGAGTGTAAGACTTCTGATGTATTTAACAGAAAACTAAATTTGTAAAGGTTGAAATTCTTTAAATTCATTTAACTGAGTTACTCAAGACAAATCGAGAGATCCAAAAATCTGAGAAGGAGAACGATGTGCGTGCGATTACACGCTGTGCTGTGTGAGATTTTTCTGACGCCGACGAATTCATCGCAGTAGACCAGCTCTCTCATCTCCGATCAAATCCTTCATTGATCTTCCAGCCATGGACGCACTTTTATTCCCTGAGATTCATTCATTCACTTCCAAAAGATCACAAACAGCAGATTACGAACACAACGGTGCGGGGCCGATCCGTCGAAAATCCAAATGCACCGATTTTGACGACGATCAATAATATACCCCTCAATCGTCTCACGCCACAGCTCTCATGGAGGAACATAATCAACGACAGATGACAGAATCAGGTACCGTCCACCATAACCCTAGGGTTCAAGAAAGGGTTCTCGATAGAAACCCTAGTTTTCATGCATCCACACACGTACATCAACAAAACCCTAACCCTAAGCGTGGCATTACGACTGAAGATATGGTCTACACCTGCTTTCGAGACAATCCACGAAACCCCAAGGATATTGGTGAAGGAGATAAAACGCAGGGGCATGGCAAGAAACACATGAATTTCACACAAGCCGTGATGGCGGAGGAACCGCGTCCGGTGAAGAAAGGGGACTATTTTTCGGTAACCATTGATGAACACATTTACCAACAAAGGACGGCCGAGCTGAGGAATACGTTGATTGGGAGAATTCTTTTACCAAAAGGGTTTAAGCCAATGACGTTGCCGGAGCTGAAGTCGAAATTGACGAGTTTTTGGAAAATTGCGGATGCATGGAAACTGATTCATCTGGGAAAAGGATACTACAACCTGCAATTCACAAACATGGAGGAAAGGAATCGAATTTTTGCAAAAACTACGTGGAATTTGCAACCGGGATCGATACGGTTAATGAATTGGATGCAAGATTTCAATCCTTACAGGGTTAACACATCTACGGCGCATGTTTGGATCCGTATTTATGAATTAGGATTTGAATATTGACATCCATCTCTCATTAATAATATAGCTAGCGATGTGGGAACCCCGATTCAAATTGATGAACGATCGTTGAATGGAGAAGTTGGACATTTCATTCGAGTCCTTGTTGAAATTGATTTTAATAAGCCGTTGCAAGAGTTTATCATGATCGAACGAGTCGGGCATGGCTCCTTCGTCTCACTCAGTTATGAAAACCTCCCAGAATTTTGTGTACATTGCAAAATAGTGGGACACAATATTAATCGTTGTAGGCACTACACGCCTAAGGAAGCACGCCCTCCACCCGAACAAACGGAAAAAATTGACAGCCTGGTGAGAGGACGGTCATTGGAAAGAGGCCGTAACAAAGGAAAAGGGGTGGTAACGGAAGAATGGATTCAAGTGAGGAAACGTGGAACAAGGCAATTGGAGGTCAATCAAACAACCATCATTAACACGTAGAATTCCTTCAAATCGCTCCAAGTGAACGAGGAGACGGATAAGGTGATGCAAGTGGACACTTTGACGGGGAAAGAAATTGCTAACGGAGGGACCAAGCAGACGGACGTTTTGGATGGTTCGCATTTGCACAATCCGGATAGACGGATTATTCTAGCAGGCCCAAGTAAGATGAACGAAGATAAGGATAATGACATGGTAACGCAAGATAATGGATTGGATAAAGTGCAAAAAGCAATCGAAGCGATGGCTAGCAAAAAACCCACTAACAATTATGAGATCACTCCCACGACCTACAAGGGATAACTTTAAGGCAATGGCGGTGGCAAAATAAAAAAAAAGCGATGGGCGATTTGGAAGAAGAACAACAACTAGGTAATGCTTTCCTTGAGAGTATTGATTCGGATACGCACGTGGTGCGTCCCCCTCCCCCTAATTTATCATGAATTGCTTGTTTTGGAATGCTAGAGGTCTTGGTAATGAGGCTTCTAGATCCATGCTCAAGGAACTATGTTGGGTTTATAAACCTGATATAGTTGCGATTGCGGAGCCGAAAGTTCAATTTTCTACTATTAGTGCTTCATATTGGAATGCTATTAATCTAACCCTGGTTGTAGAGAATTTCCGTGTAAATGGCATTCCAGATATTTGGGTTTTTGTTCGTACTTCTAACATGCAAATTTCATTGGGCCTCTGATCAAATTGTGGTTTGCAAAGTGGGGGTTCGAATCATCGCTTTTAATGGGATTTGTGCATGCTCAGTGCTCATATATTGCTAGACGACAACTTTGGCTTGATGTGCGTGCGCTAAGGGATGATAATATGGTGATTGTGGGGGATTTTAACGCCATTCTGGGCGCTCATGAACGACAGGGTGGAGCTCGGATCCATGACACTTCATGCAGGGAGTTCAAAAAATTCATTGATGACAACCATCTCATTCAGGTTCCAATGGTTGGGAACGACTATACTTGGGGTATTTTCCGGCCGGCAAGGGGTCTAATTCAAGAAAAATTGGATAGGATTTTGGCCACAAATCAGTTCATGAATTTGTGGCATACCATCGGTGGTTTGGTGGGTCTCAGGCACTCCTCGGATCATAATCCTATTATATTGAGATGCAATTTTTCTACACCTCCTCCGGTGGCTCCGTTTCGATTTCACCAATGTGGCTCCAACACGACGGATTTAAAAAAATGGTGGCTGACTCATGGGGATGGAGTGCCCAAACAATCATCCTATGGCCCGTGTTATGCAAAAACTTAAGAGATTACGGTTCATTCTTCGTTAGTGGAACTACACGGTTTTTGGAGATGTACATCGACAGGTTGAGGAAGTGCAGCCGAGAATCTTACGGTTGTCAATCTCACATCTCCGCATTTGGGTATTCTCGATAGCATTATTCAAACAGAGCTTGATTACATAAGGATCTTAATCACCGCTTAATGAGACAATATGAGTTGTTGCGCCCGGAAAAGCCGAACACAAAGTGGTTGCGGGATGGGGATCGTAACACCGAGTTTTTTCATCGGAAATTACGCGCCAAGAGGTCTCGGTTATGTCACTCATATGATTGTAAACGGGCAAATGACGGATGATCAACAAATAAGATCGTCGAAGTCATATTATCCAATATTATGAGCAAACTTTTTTTGCGGAATCGGATAATGGTACTATTGATTACTCCATGGTGGAAAATGTTATCCACCCAACGGTTAAACAGAGGAAAATTCCAGGTTGTGCTCGATCCCTACGATGACGAGATCAAGGTAGCCGTGTTCGATTTGAGTCCCGATAGCGTGCCAGGGCCGATGGTTTTGGGGGACATTTCTATCATAGTCAGCAGGGGATATTATCGCTGCGGATATTTTGCCTACTGTTAGATTTTTTTTTAGTTAGCAACAGATCGCCAAAGGGTGTAACTCAAGCTATATGGTTTTAATTCAAGAGTAACAACGTGGCTCGGGTGGAGGAATACAGCCAATTATCTTAAGTAACTTCCTGTTCAAGATAGTTACTAAGATCTTAGCCGTCAGATTTGGGGATATTTTGAAAGAGCATGTGCATGGTATGCAATTTGGGTTCATTCCGGGAAAACAAATTCATGACTGCATTGCCTTGACTTCAGAAGGAGTTAATTGCCTCCTTAACCGACCTAGACGCCTATTATGATTCTTAAGGTGGATATTAGAAAAGCTTTCGATACTTTGAGATGGGAATTTATTTATCGTGTCCTTCGATGTATGGGGTTCGACCATGGAATCTTGCGTTGGGTGATATCGATTTTTAACTCGGCCAGGATTTCAATTCTTTTTAATGGGGTCCTGGAGGGATACTTGGATGCACTCGGGAGTTCGTCGGGAGATCCTCTCTCTCCCCTTCTTTTCTCGTGGCAAACAAGATGTTTTAGCGCGTGCATTGGATATGGCTATTCAAACAGGACATATCTCTCGCTTTAAAACTTCCCGCAACTTCAAAGATGCCTCCGCGTTTGTTATATGCGATGATATTCTTATCATGGCAGCAGCTTTCTTGGGAGAATTGTCAATATATTAAACGTATTCTCGACGATTATGGATGCATTTCTTGCCAAAGAATTTAATCCGATAAGACTAAGGTCTACTTCCGTGATAATACGCCCATTCGGATTATGAGAAGAGTTCGACTAACCTACGATCACTCGTGGTACATTCCCCATCACTTATTTAGGAGTTCCCTTGTTCAAAGGGGCGCCTAAAATAAGATATTTTCAGCCCACGCATGATAAAATTCTGTCCAAATTTAAAAGGTGGAAAGGTACGTCCTTTCGATGGTCGGCCGTATTACTCGTCAACTCTGTCATTTCTAGCTCATTTGTTCACTCAATGCTTGTTTATCGATGGCCGAGAACGTTTCTCAAATCAATGGAAAAAGCTATGAAAAATTTTATTTGACGGGATACTACCAAGAAAGGTTCGATTACGGTCAATTGGGCTAGATGTTGTGCACCTAAAGAGGAAGGAGGTTTGGGAGTTCGCTCTCTTGTGGCGGCAAACAAAGCTTTTCTTATGAAGGCTACATGGAAGTTGATCCAACCTAAATCTATGGCTTTCGACATTTTGCGGAAAATATACTTCAATGGTGCGCCAAGATTGGCTTATATTGAATCGTTTATCCGCCGGGCTTGCGCCGGTGGTCTTGATCTCATCTCCCAATCGCTACCGGATTCCGGGGGAACAATCTGAGTTCGATTCTGGTTGGACAACCGGTTAGCTACTCAATTGCGGATCGAATTGGTATTCCTCATATGCATCAATATTATGAATACCCAATTTCGGATTATTTTTACAATGGGTCCGGCACTTTACAGAGGAATTCATTGTGGAATATACGGGGATTGTCATTGAGATTCTTAATTTTCCGATTGCTCCTCACTCGATTGATAGACGTGTGTGGATTCATTCTAAAGAAGGTAACGTATCATCTAAGGAGGCTTACACACTTGTTCGGAATCACTTCCCTGAAGTGCAATGGGGTAAGTGGATTTGGTCTTTACACATACCGTTGCGAAGATCCATCACCGTTTGGAGAACAATTTATAACCGATTACCAATGCTTGATAACATCCGTGGATCCTGGGGTCCCACTTTGTTCATTATGCTACGCCGACTGGAGTCGATTGACCATTTATTCACAAGGTGTCGTTTTGCGTTGGAAATTTGGAAATGGATCCAAGACACTTTCGAGGTGCATATGCCTCTTGATGGAGGAGTAAACCATCTCTACGTTTGGGCAATTCAACAGAGATTCATCCACAACTTGCTTCTATCCGGAAAGCAACATCATTTCAACTATTTGGGTAATTTGGAATGCACAAAACGAGTGGATTTTCGTGGATGTTAGGCCACATCACACGATCGCTATCATCATGATCGGGCGTTTATCGTAGAATCGCAGACCAAAGATGGCAACTATATGTCCAACTCGGTATACGATCTTCTATGCTTAAGAAGGCTCTGTGCGGGGACGGCCTAAACCACCAACCGTGATCAAGTACGTCAAATGGTATCCTCCACTACCAGGATGGATGAAAGTGAATACGGATGGATGTGCGTGGGAGCACCGGCGCGATGTATGGCGGCGGGTATATTTCAAATTGCGAGAGGATTTTTCACCGGATGTTTTATTCATAATGTTGGTAGTGGTTATGCTTTTGAATCGAGTTAATTGCGCGATGACGGCGATAGAGCGGGCGTTTAAACGTGGATGGATCAGGTTGTGGTTAGAATCGGACTCGGTGTACGTATGCGGGCAGCCGAAGCAAGATCTCTTAAAGTTCCATGGAAGTTCCTAGCCGGATGGAGGATGACTCTTCACTATATCTCTCACATGGAGTTCGGGGTATCACATATTTACGAGAGGGCAACAAAGTAGCGGATAAACGTCGAAGATGGACGTCCCCTTGATTGGTCGCACACTATTCCGCAGTCGATTGTCACAGTTACATGAAGACGCCACGGACAGATTTCACTTCGTTTTGCATAGTTTTGGGGTACTCTTTTTTTCCTATCAAAGGTTTTTCCTTTGGGTTTTACTTTGATAGGTTTTAACGAGGCCCCAATTTGGCTATCTGCTTGGCTTGTAAGCAGTTCATTGACACTCATTTGTGTGCATGCTATTTTGAATCTTTGTGACGTTTCGCTTTTGGTTTATGCTAGCTGCTTGGCTTGTAAGCAGCACCTTCTTTTCTTTTTATATATATTTTATCATTTTAACGAAAAAAATTTAACTGAGTTACTCTTTTAAGAGATATGTTTTGCGGTTAACTCTCCTACTGAATTCAACTCAACTGTCCATAAGGACTCGACTGTTTTCTTAACTTTGATTGAGAAATATCAAAAAATTGTAAAGTCTATTCAACCCCCCTCTCTTCTAGAGTTTACCTTGACACCCCTTAGAACCTACAAGTGGTAAGCGGTTGGTTCAAAGAACCTTTCGCACTGGTTACTGAACTAGATCTCTCTTTTCAAAACTATCAACACATTCAGTTTTTCAAGTTTTTAAAGAGTTATTAACATGGAAGCAAATCTAACACATATGCCTATATTTACAATTGATGAGTTTAATGACTAGAAAATATGCATGCAGGTTCGCCTCTCTTCTCTACTTGTTGAGATCCTCATTAAGATCAATAAGATAAATACAACTGCTACAAGAGCTGCTGCCTACTGCTGCATGTGAAGATGGTGATGTTGTTGGTGTTGTTGAATTAGACAAGCCTAAAAGTGAATGGACAAATGAAGATAGAATAAGGCACAACTTAGATAAAGTTGCAAAAGATTAGTTCTACAAGACTATGGACAAAGAAATGTTCAACAAGGTCAACTCATGTAAGACAACTAAGAAAATATGGAATAAGTTCACTCTCATCTGTCAGGTAACTGAGCAGATAAAGGAAAACAAGTCACAATGGCAGTTCAAAAATTTGAAAACTTCAAAATGATAGATAGATAATCATTGGATCAGTTAGGTGCCAGATTTACAGAGATGGCCAATGAGCTATCAACCTTAAGAAAAAAATATATACAGAAGGAAATGTGTATGAAAATTCATAGAGCTCTACTAGCTGAGTGGGAGATGAAGGCCATGACAATGAGGCACTCAATGGACCTCACAAAGATGTAAAACCATGAACCATTTTCAGACCTAAAAGTCTATCAATTTGAGCTCAAAAGGAAAGAATTGGATGAGACTGTTGAACCTAAGACTACTGCTTTGGTAGCAGGTGAGTAAAAGACAGCAGGGTCCAATGACATCATTGACAAAGAGGAAATAACCCTAATGGTAAATAGGTTCAACAAGTTCTTCAAGAAGAACTATCAGAGGAACAAGGGAGAATCCTCCAAGTGACATTCAGCTCCAGCAAAAGGCAAACAAGAGAGAACTCCCAAGAGAGATGAAAAGAAAGCTAAAGACTTTATGCTGAAATTGCAGACAGTGTGGTTACTTTGCAGTAGACTGCGCTTATCAACTAGTCAACAAATATAGGTGTTACAATCCAACCCTTTTCAATTACTCGAGCTTTTAATTTAATATTCATGAATAATGCTGCATCAAATATCTAGTTTACTTTTAAAAGTGCGATTTACTCACTTTATGCATTTTATATTTTTGAGTATCAGAAAATCGTTTACGCCCCTAACTATGATGATGGATATGAATGAATATCTCAATGACATATTATGTACATTATTATGGAGTCTCGATCATAAAATTTTTAAGATCATAATTTTAGACCGATCAAGTGAATTTTCGGAGATTTTTAATAAAGGTCTTACTTATTTTGGGAATTAGAGACTTAACTTCTACCTCACATTTTATTATTATTAGTGACCATCTTATTTATGAAAATTGAGTTTTAATTATCTTTCAGCATTTTTAAAAAAATGATAAAAGCTTACTTGAGGATTTTAAAAGCTAACCTTTGCAAGATATATTAAAAAGGGTAAATTTTAACGAGGCCCCAAACGTTTAGCTACCTGGTCGGCTTGTTTTTTTGAATAAATTCGAGTAGATATATTAAAAAAGAAAAATAGAGTTGTGGGAAACTTTCTTCATCTTTTTCTTTTTTTTAATAAATGGAAAATATAAAAAGAGAAGAAAACATGAGTCCTAATGACAAGCCGATCAGGTAGCTTAATATTGGGGCCTCGTTAAAACCTTCCAAAGTAAAACCCAATCTTGTGGGAAAACCCTTCGAAGGAGATTACCCCCTGAAATCGTTCATAAGGAAATGATCCACATAAATCGCCCATAAAAAGATAAATTACAACTCAAGAACATGGCTATCTAACAAATCTGAACTGGGATCGACCAATCTTCGTTGAGGAGATTCGTGATGCTAAGGACTGTCCCGAGTGGAAGAATCATGAAGCTTGCTTAGACAATTAGCTACTCTGTTACCCTCCCGATAAATATGAGAGACCACAAACTCCATCTAGGAAAGAAGGTGCAGCATTTAGCGCCATCTTCCAAGAAACCGCCAACCATTCACGCCCAAACGGACGCGGTGACGATCCACAAGAAATAACCAAACATCTACAAAATATCATCGAGAACCCAATGAAACAAAGTCAATAGCTTGTACAAATTACAATTTACATCCACAATATCCATAATCCAAATTACATCCCCGATATGATCTAAAGAAAACAACTTAAAAGTCAAAGGGTCCTACGCCCTTCAATTACAAACCGGCATGAAAAGAAAAACAAGAGTCCAACAACAAAAAAAAGAAGTCCAACAACAACAACAAGAAGTAGTAAATCCAATAAGCGGAGTACAAGGGCTCAATCCGTGGCCGGTTCAGCATCTTCAACGAAGTCCTCATCTAAGGTTAGAAAACAGGTGGGGATGAGACAAAAATCTCAGTGGATGGGGTGATCGTGTGCAAGTGTGGCGATATATATAGTTAATGCGATAAAACATTATATGAAAACGAGTATGATGCATGAATTCACACACACGATCCACAAGCGATAAATATATTTAAGTAATATACTTATACGATTTAAGAAAACAGTTCATGGTCACACAGCACTATGTGATTCATCAAGCATTTGCGTGCGGAAATGTAACGCCAATCCCATGCAAGGCAATTAATGGTTGCGTCGGATTTGTAGCGCCAACCAATGCAAAACAAGTAGCGTTTGCGTCAAACCAAACGGGTCCGATAACTCCTAATCGTGTGGATCGAACAAATGCGATTCCTTCGTTCTTCCTTGTAACTCCCTCAAGATGGTCCAAGACCGGTCACCTTATCGCTCCATAGGCAAAGACAAAATACACAGGAGCTTGCAAGTGATTCGGATCTGTCATAATCATGATTATACCTCAAGTACTACGACTCGCTTCCTTGGACACTCTCAGTCCCTCGGTTGTGGGATTAGGGCCGGAAGAGTGGAATAGCATCCGAGCACCATCCCCGACGTATCCTTTCCGATTGAGCTCGACACACCAAGTTGACTCGAGCGAAAGTAAATACAAGTACAGCAACAACCAGCAAAGATTCAGAAAGCGATTCAGAAAATTTTTGAAAATTCACGTGTAGCAATATGGCATTAGTGGAGTTATTTGGATGAAGATGATTATCGGAAGGATAAGCAATCTTCGATATCTTGAAAGATTAGGTGGAACATAAGTCCCGTTATAGATTCAAAACCGCAAGACGAGGAAGTCGCCCCGCGATCGGGTGTTTTTGACAAAATAAGATATTTTAATTAAATCTCCAAGTCAGAGGGTCCAGGGCTATTTTAGTAAAAGGGAAAAATAATTTGAGTTAGGTCGTTTATAAAAGAAAAATTACAATTTAGCCCCGTTTTGTAAAAACCAAAACTTTTGGGGTTAAAATTGAATAAATAAATATCCCGACCTTGAAAAATTACAGGGTCACTTCCTAAATTCTCCAAATTATCCAGAGATTCAGGTTTGTAAAATTTTGAGGCCGAGTTTTTATAAAATTCTCACATTGGCCCCAAGTTTGTAAAAATTGCCAATTCGGACCTTAAGTTTAAAATAATCGGAACTCACAAACCGGAAGGGCTTTTAATGTGATTCCAGTTGAAATATGTCACTAACGTTAGTAGGATATTGGGACAAAATCAGTTTTTAAAAGAAATAAGTGTAGGTCCTTTAACGTTTGAAAATCTCATTTTTGTCCCATTTTGAAATAATTGCCTTTAAGGCTTTTAGGGGTCCAATTGTTATGAAATTTGAACCTTGGGTCCAAAAATATAATTAAGTTACAGTTAAGTTAGTATTTCCAGGTGCATGGGCTGCATAAGTCCTGGAAATTTAATTTGGGTCCTCAAGTTTAGTCTTTTACACTTTAGTCCATCAATTTTAGAAAAATTACTTTCCAAGCCCTAAACACTTGGATTTTTGGAATACATTTAAAATATGTCATTTCCAGTACCTTAAGAGTGAAAATTTCAAATTTTAAAATTAAGGTCTGGTACAGTTTCAAAATTTGCAAAGAGCCCTTAAACTTTCAAAATTTTACAATCTAGTCCTTGGGCTTTTAAGTGTTGATTTTATTTATCTTAAAACTCTTAACACTTTATTAAAATGTCCAAAAGTCATTTTTGAACCTGAGTACAGTCCCAAAATTTGAAATTTGCAGAGAGGTCCTTTAACTTTCATTTTCTTGCAATTTAGTCCACCAACTTTCCATTTTTGCATTTTTAAGTCCAAAATTGAAATTTAATCAATTATGCTCGACTTGTCCAGGTTATAAGTCATATAAAACATGGATTTCAAAGATCATACACATGCATGTCCAATTCATACAAGAATTCATCAAATAGAACATTAAATTGTACATGCATGCACCTAAAATTCAATAAATAGCAATTTTGAGCAACTCTTGAGAATTTTCATGATTTGATACATAAAATTGACATGCAATACATAGATTATATATCTCAAGGGCTCATGATCAAAATTCTACATGCATTTTAATAAAAACACCTAGAAGTTGGAAAGTATTTTTCCACCCACCTTAAATTGGAAAGTTGTGAAATAAAAGGGGAAAATTTCACAACTTTGGATGAGGTCACTGAGGTCAGCCCCTAAGTCAAGAAATATCAAAAATTTGGAGTTAGAAAAATGAGAGAAAAATTAAAGAGAAAAAGAAGGAGATAAGAAAATTGGAAAGACTACACTTTACCTTGTGTAGTAGGTGATTTGAAACTAGTTGAAGCTTCAAATTTGGAAATTTTGGTTCAACTCCAAAATCACCTAAGGTCAGACCCTATTTCTCAAAAATGAAAAAGGGGTGTTAAAATTTGAAAAAAATAGGAAGAAAAAGAAAGAAGGGCTCTAGTGTCCAATTCTTACCTTGTAGTCCAAATTTCTCTACTAGTTCTTCTTCAAGTCTTCAAGTTTCACCACCATGCATGCATGTCTCCAAGTGGTCTTCTAAGTACCTCAAAATCAAAAATTCAAGCTTATATTAAAAAGAGAAGGTGAGGAGTAGTAAGAATTTAAGTTGAATTGAGGAGTGAAATTTCTTACCTTGAAATAGGGGTGTTCGAAATTTTGGCGTTTAAGTGGTAAGATTGTTTGTTTTGGTTTAGATGTTTGAAGAAAGAAAGTATGTTTGATGTTAGGAAGAAGATGTTCTTGAAGATATGAAGATGGGTTTGAATATGTGAAGGACTTGTGTTTGAATATTTGAAGATGCGAAGAAGGGGTACTTGAAGATATGAAGAACTTATGTTGAAGATTTGAAGATGTGAAGAGTTGGTGTTTGAAGGTTTGAAGATGTGAATGATTTTGTGTTTGAAGATTTGAAGATGTGAATGAATTTTAGAGAGAGCTTAGAGAGAAGGAGGAGAGTTAGCTTGAGAGATTAAAATGTTTGAATTTTGTGTTGGCCGTCCACATTAGATGAGAGGGAGAGAGGGATTTTTTTGTTTAAATTTTGTGTCTTGCAAATTGTCTCTTGCATGGAGACAATTAGACTAGTCAAAGTATGGGCAAGGTATGGAAAGAGAAGGAATGTTGGGAAGACTCCAACATGTTGGGAAAAATAGTAATAAAGAATTGATGTATGAGATGATGTGTATAATGTTTGAATTAATGGTATAATTATACACAAGATGACTAATATAAGGTGTAAGTGTACAAGAGTTGGATGATATTTCTACTCCAAAAATCATCACCAATGCCGTCCACTATAGGGGTATTATGGTAATTCCATATATATTTTTTTTGTCCCAAATTTGATGATAATAGATGAAATATATCAATCTCCAAAATAATTAGTGATTTCCTTGATCACTTATAAGTCTCGTGATCACTTAATCTAAATCAAAATCTTAATTCTATAAGGTAAAAGTCTCTAAAATAAATAGTCTCTTAAAATTCTAAGGTGACTAATAAATACAAAAATAGTAATAATGATCAATCAAGTGATCATAAATGAAAAATAGAATTAATAAAGATCATGATCACAAGTAATAAATGAAATGAAATAAAATACAAAATATATATATTAATGATAATTATCCGTCAAAGTAACGCGGTAAAATAGTCGGTCAAATACATAGACGACAATAAGAATCAATTATATGTTCGGAAAAATCGGGGCTTCACACTGACCCTCGTTTACTGAATAAATCGACTACATAAGTCAAGTTGGACTCCAACCGTAATTTACGCCATCCTTTGTTGAAAGTAATAGAAATAGCCATCATGACTGCCAAAGATTCAGCCTCAAATGCATAACCAATGCGACAAATCTTAATAAAACAACCCCAAAAAAAAATCCTCTGTGCATACAAAAAACCCTTGCCGCAGTGCAAGAACCCAGAGCACATCCATCTGTGTTGACCTTAATCCAACCCGGTGTTTGATACATGTTTTTATCTTAATTTTGATGATTTTATTTTTACACCAAAACAATGTTTTTAATTGTTGTCCAAATACTCCTAAATGATTTAAAATATTTTTACTATTTATTCGGAGTATTTCTTCAAGTTTTATTTTAGATAAAATTGGACAACACTTTTAATGATTTTATGTGTATAAGTTTCTACTTCAAAACAAGGTTCCTAAATGTTATCTAAATACTCCCGATCGGTTTAAAATGTTTTTACTAAATTTTCGGAGTATTTCTTGAGGTTTATTTTTGACAAAAATTGGACAACATTTATGTCTCAAGGTCAACCGGTCGCCCTATAGGGCAACCCGTACCTGAAGATGAATTTTGGAACTAAAAATGAGACGGACTTGAAATTTGCCAGGTCGACCGGTCGACCAGGGTGTCGACCGGTGGCGTCGACTGATCGACATCCCTGTTGACCGGTACCTGGGCACTCCTTTTGAAACCGAACAAAACTCTCTTGGTTTTTCATTAAGGGGGACCGGTCAAGGTATAGGTCGACCGGTCGAAGACCCCCTTGACCGGTTGCCCCGTGTTAAAATATGATATGTTCAATTCAAACTCTATTTATGTGCGACCGGTCGCCCTCAAGTTTGACAATAAATTTCTAACCGTTTGACAGCAGACAAACTTTCCTTAATATGTGGATTGATTTCTAAACAACTATATTCTTGATTTTAATTGTAGTTTTCTGTAGATTTTCAATCCCCAAGAGGAGCCTATGTTTGATCAATCATCTCCTATAAATAGAGAAAGTTTTGGAGCAACCAATACAACAATTGAGATACAACACAACAAGATACATTCCAAGCAAACACTTGTTCTTCATAGTTATTATTCATGTTGTAATTTCCCTAGCTTTTCACTTTCACATCTTGAGGTCTAGGCTTTCATTACTTGATTACACTTGCACTCAAATTGTATTATTAATTATTGAGTTGTAATCTTGATTTTGGTCATCATTCAACACAAGATATCCTTGTGAGTATTCTTGTGGAAAGAATACACTTGGGTGATCTAGGTGATAGGTGTTTCAAGAGTGTGGTGCTCTTGAGGTGTTGAAGAATTTGGTATTCTTCAAGATTGAAGATTGTGGTGATCTTCAAAGGTGCAGTTGAAGGAAGATTGTGGTAATCTTCAAAGGGAGATTGTGGTAATCTCCAAAGGTGGTGTTGAGGAAGAGTGTGGTGCTCTTCAAGGTGTTGTAAGTTGAAGTTGTATCAATTTTGGTAATTAATAAAATTCTTTTTCTTTTTGAAATCCATCCCGGATATACTGGGGTGGTAGAGGATTAGGCCCTAGGTGGGTTGAACCTCTATAAATCGACGTGTGTTGTTTATCTTCCGCACCTTCTATTTTGTCTTGGCTTGTTTTGTTCAAAAAAGAGGGTAAAATCGAAAAGATGGAGATAATCTATTCACCCCCCCTCTAGATTATTGTAGCCGCTTAGACTTACAAGTGGTATCAGAGCCAAACTCTTTGGCAAGCTCGTTTCACATCGCGAGTGAAGAGGAACAATCGTCGGCTACGAATGAAGCTTATCTTTCCGGCACCTCCACCACCAAGCCACCTAGATATGATTCCAAAAATTTTACATTTTGTAAAGAAAGAATAGAATGTTATTTACAAGGTTGCGGGTTCGATATTTGGAACATCTTCATTAATGGAGAATCCATTCCGATGATGGACACACCACACACCTCCAGAGGCCTCAAAGAGCTCAATGATGAAGAGAAGAAAATTATCTCCTTAAATGGTAAAGCTCTCAATATTTTATATTGTTCACTTACTAATTTGGAATTTGATCATATCGTAGGAATTCGATCGGCTCATGGAGTATGGCAAAAATTAGAAGCCATTCATGAAGTATATGCAAATGATAGGGGCAACTCAAAAGCATCTATTTCTCAAAGGATACAATGTCAAATCTAAGGAACAAGCCTCTTATAACTTCCAACTATGAAGAAGTTGAACATTGTCTTATGGACATCGAAGAAGAAACCGAGGTATGTCTTAAACCCTCTACTTCCTATAATATTGTTATACAAAATGATTATAGTATTTGCAAAATGATTTTGATGATCTTCAAAATGAATTCCAAAGCTTGCTTGTTAAATACAAAAATTTGAAAAAGGAATTCAATGTTTTGAAAAATAATAAGGATAGTTTATTTACTTCCTATGAATCACTATCATGTGCTCACTCCACCACACTTGACAAGGTTAGAAACCTTGAAAAAGAAAATAGTACTCTTATTGAGGAGATTAACTGTATGAAAAAGGATTTATCAAAATCTAACTCGAGTACCGTTAAAATGACCAAGATTATTGATATTCATAATTGTGATAAAGGACTTGATAATAAGCCTAGTATTGTAAATTATATGAAAAGAAATCAAGTCCCTATGCATGTTGGTCATTATGCTACAAAAATTATTACTTGCTTCTATTGCGGTAAAAAGGGTCATACGGTAAATAATTGTTGGGCTAGAAATAGCTCTAATTATTGTTGGAGACCTAAAAGTCTGAAAGCTAATCCTAAAGGATCCAAACACATGAGGGTACCATAAAATAATGTCATATTAGGTACCCGGCAAAATAATAATCGAAGAAAATTCATACCGCCAAGAAGACATCAAATGACCATCTCATTTGATCAAAGAAGAAGACATCACCAAAATGAATTTCCAAGAAGGAAATATTATCAACAAAGGGAAGGATATAATCCTTGGAGATGGAACAATCGGAGAAGCTATCATCAACAAGATGATTTTCAAAGGGGAAGATATCATCAACAATGGGAACGACACAACCCATGGAAATGGCGTAATTGGTAAACCATATCTCCCTACTTACATATGCATTTTAATTTAGTATGCATGTTTTTATTTATGTCTAAATTGCAAAATGAGTTTTCATAATTTTAAAAGTAAGGTCTTCTATATATATTTGTGTTTTTAAAATCCTTTGAAAATGAGACCTTACATGTTGTTTTTAAAACTCTTATGAATTTCTATAGCATAAGCATTTTTATTGTGATATCTCTTATTACTTGGCCTACACTTGTGCTATTATATCTTGTGCAAAATTTGTTTAAAGTATTGTGTAGGATTTATATCTCCTATTCATTGGCTATCGTCCATTACATCTTCTAAGAGATTCTTAAACCATCGAGGTATGTTCACTCGTATTATTCTTAGAACTCGATATTTTGTTTGTATATTGTTTATGCACTTATCTTTCAAAACTATTTCATTTTATCCCCTTAAGTGCCACTAAATGATTTTGTCATTTTTTCTCAAAAGGGCACTACTCGTAAAATCTCATTTCTCTTAAATTCATGTTTTCTCGAAACTCATATTTGTTGGATTTAGTCCATAATTATCGTTTTGCAAAGTTTTAAAACTTTTAGGGTGAAAAATCGAATTTTGGAAAATTCTGGAGTTTGGAATATTGCACTGGGACGATCAAGGCAGGGCCGACCGGTTGCCCAGGCCTATTTTTTGGGATAAATCACGTCTGTTCCTTATTTGCAGAAACAGAACTCTTACTCCTCTAAACCCTCGCGCAAAAGAAATTCACCACCTTCTTCAATAATCCTCATTTGTTCATCAATTTTTGTGATTCTTGTTTCTAAACTACTTCATTTTGCAAGTATTTCTCTTCTATGGCACCACCAAGAAATTCCACCGGTCAAAATCCCACTTCCAAGCGAAGAAAGGGCGGAGAGGGTTCTTCAAGAAATCGACAAGAGGATGCCGAACAACGGGATATTCGAGCTACCCAAAGGAATGTAGCTCAAGAACGTGATGATATTCCAAACCCGACACTCTCCAATCCTCAAATTGCCAAACTCCGCGGGACGATTTCATTCAACAATTGCCGTTGGGCAAAAAGTTAGAAACCTTTTATACCTCTAGCTCCTCGCTCTTCTAATGTCTTAGATTTTATCAACAAATATGCGGAGTGGTACTATGAAAATTTGAACATGGGTGCGAAATCGATAGCTCGTACGAAAATTTGTCGATTTAATTCATTCTCAAATGAGTATCCTACTATTAGAGGATTTTTTGAAGAGCAAGGGTGGATGTACTTGTGGGAGCATCTGTATGTTTTATATGATGATGATGTGATTCTACATTTTTATGCAAATATGTGGGTCGAATATAATGCTCAAAGGAAGCCACTTGCGTTGAATTCATTTGTAAGGGGTCGTCATTTTAGATGGACTCCTAATGACATCTGTCGGCTTTTACATGTGCGAGAAGGTGGTTGGGATTATTTTGCTTGTGCAATATGGAATGATGATATGTTGGGTGTTTCTATGGAAGAGGTTAAGACCTATTTGGGCGTTTGGCCAAAATATTCGCTATTGGCTATGACTCTTGAGCATAGGATTATTTCAGTTATTGTCGCCAACTATATCTGTGGTAAAGCGGGCAAAATGCCTAGCAATATGGATTACTTTTTAACTTATAAGATTGCTAGAAGAGATCCGCTTCATTTTGGCGCAATACTTATTCAATGCTTGATTGAGTCCATCACAAAAGGAAATAAGAAGTTTGTCATGGGCAATTGGATTTGCAAACTTCTTATCCAATCGGGGCTACCTTCTTCGGAAAGTAACTCGGAGGTGTTTCAAAATGATTTTGACATTGACAACATCTCTCAAATGGTCCACATGCGAAAAAATATGGATATCCGCCGTACTAAAATGGCTAAAGGAAGAGGGCAAGGTTCTACATCCGAAAATCCAAATGACTTCTTTGATGACGCCGGGGTCGAAAGAATGTCGGCGGGTGATGGGGCGAGCAATCCGGAGGGTAATACCGGTGCTCAACCGTCTAGGAACTACACTCAAGCCGAATTTGATGAACTTAGAGCATATCATGGGGCTAAATATGAGGCTTTGGAGCAAAAGACCTCAAAAATGCAAAAATCAATCGACAAATTGAAGAAGTTCATTAAAGAACTCATCCCCAACGCATGTTTTTCTTCCGATGAAGAATGATGAGCCTATCACTTTACTTGCTTTTCTTCTTATGTCATTTTATTCTCTTGTAATGAACTTGATTTGTATAACTCTCTTATTCTAATGACATTTGCTTGTTGTTTGTTGAAGGGATAAAATAGCAAGTATGAAAGTGGCTTTTGGTTGATCTTGATTATGGTATTATTGGAGTATTTGATGGTAAAAATACTCTATTTGGCATTGTTTGCTAATTGGTATGAAGTACTTGATGGTAAAAGTGCTTCTTTTAATTTTTGCTTAAATGCTTTTGTGATGTATTGATCATTTTGTTTAGATGGATATTTGGGACATTTGTTTTGTCTTATATGCATTGCTTGATGATGTGAGCTACTTGATGGCTATTTAAAATTGCTTGATGGCATTCGAAATGCCTTGATCCTTTTTTGGCTAAAATTATCTCAATTGGGTCGAACCCTTGAGAAGTTACTTTGTCGGGCCTCTTATTTGTTGAATTTATGTTGAAATATTTGCTTTTGGTAATGGAATGAAAAACTTGGCTTTATATCTTTTACAAGGGCTATATACACTTTCTTTTATTTTTAACGCCCGCCAAGTGTTTGATTAAATGTTTCCATGAATATTTCAACTTCTACATGAATCTCTTGCTTTCAAATGTCTTAAATATTTATTGAGATCATGTCTTGGCATAACAAAACGAGCTTATGGATTTTCATGGTGCATTTCTCCCATTTTCGGATTCTAAGCCAAAATTTTTCAATGGTTGGTAAATCGTATCTTTGGCCACCTAGATATACTTGTATGATGTCTTTATCATCCTAACATTCTTTTTGATGATTCCAAAGGGGGAGAAACATGAAATTGACTCGTTAGCTCAAAGAAGCTAATAAAAGCTCGATATAAAAGCTATAAGCTATGGCTTCTTAAAGCCATAAGTTGTGGACTATACTTAGTCATATTGTTATGAACTTATATACTTGTCTAATGGTGTTTTGTTGACAGGGGGAGCTTATAAGCTCTTGTACTTTTGTACAAATATGTAAAAGCTAAGCTTTTAGCTTGTGGTTGATTATTTGAACTATACTCTTGACGTGCTTGATGATAGGGGGAGCTTGTGCTTATTCTTGAAAATATTTTCACTCCCTTATTTGGTTGCTTATGTATCTTGGAAATGTTAGTCGCTTCTAAACGGTTAGATGCTTTTACCGGAAAATCGTTTTAAAAATTGTCCCCTAATATTTCTAAAAATTGTTTTGGTTTGTAATCATCAAAAAGGGGGAGATTGTTTGATACATGTTTTATCTTAATTTTGATGATTTTATTTTTACACCAAAACAATGTTTTTAATTGTTGTCCAAATACTCCTATATGATTTAAAATGTTTTTACTATTTATTTGGAGTATTTCTTCAAGTTTTATTTTAGATAAAATTGGACAACACTTTTAATGATTTTATGTTTATAAGTTTCTACTTCAAAACAAGGTTCCTAAATGTTGTCTAAATACTCCCTATAGGGCAACCCGTACCTGAAGATGAATTTTGGAACAAAAAATGAGACGGACTTGAAATTGGCCAGGTCGACCAGGGTGTCGACAGGTGGCGTCGACCGGTCGACATCCCTGTCGACCGGTACCTGGGCACTCGTTTTGAAACAGAACAAAACTCTCTTGGTTTTTCATTAAGGGGGACCGGTCAAGGTATAGGACGACGAGAATTGAATATTGCGAGGTGCTATAAAAGGAGTAATCCGCCGTGTGGAAACGACAAACTCAATAAGCTTAATAAGAACCTCCTCAACTAAATTAAATAACAATGGAGAAAGTGGATCACCTTGGAGAACCCCTCTAGTACAAGAGAAATACCCCACAAGGGAGCCATTAAGCAAAATCGAGACCCTTGCAGACTGAAGAATAACCTCAATCCAAGTAACAAAGTTATCGGAGATACTATACCGACGAAGCACGTGAAGTAAAAAATCCCAACTCTGAGTATCTAACGCCTTACAAATGTCAATTTTTATAATCATATTCTTATCAAGCCGGTTCTGAGTAATGTTGAAACCTTCCGAAACTAACGTAATGCAATCATGAATCTGCCTACTCGTAATAAACTTAAACTGCATGGGAGAAATATACTTGCGGATAATCCGCCCAAACCGAGATGTCAGGATTTTAGTAATAATTTTGAAAAGAAAGTTAATCATCACTACGGGCCGAAAATTATCCACAGTGTTAGCATATTTACTTTTCAGAATAAATACCATAAAACTCGCATTCATTCCTAAGGCAATGATGAATGCACAAAGAAATAACGAACTGTGGAAATCATATACGAGGCAATAATAGCCCAACAATGCTGGTAAAATATCCCATTAAAACCATATGGACTCGGAGAACTATTTGAACCCAAATCAAACACCGTCTCCTGAATATCTAAGTACGTAGGAATTGCCGTTAACAAATTGTTATCTTTAGTGCCAACTACCGTATCAACCACTCTGTCCACAGCCCTAAAATCACCCAAAAAGGTACCCGATGCCGAGAATAAGGTTGAAAAGAAATAGGTAATATGCTAGCTAATGATCGCCGACTCAGAAGTGTACTACCCATCAATCATCAGACCATGGATACCCTATCGCCTAGCTCTGGTCTAGCATCGATGGTGAAAAAAGAAGGTATTACAATCCCCATCAAGAAGCCAAGAAGCACGAGATTGCTAGCAAAGAAATTCCGACTGCAATAATAAGGCGTGAGAAAGTGTCTTCTGAGCCTCGAAATCTAATTTACCATGTTCCTCATTAGTACCCAAAGTCTCGATATCCGCTTGAACTTGGGTCACTTTCTCCAAATGCAAATCAATCATGTGATTAAAATCTCCGAAAACCCCCATATTCCATCCCTTAAGATATAAACGAAGCCGCTTAAGTTTCACCATCATGCGTAAGAGAGGATTCTAAGCACCACACATCTGAACCCAGGACGCACGTATAGTGTCCAAAAAGGTATGATGTTTAAGCCACATTCGTTGAAGTTTCAGAGGCCCAAGATGATCGACGAAGAAGAATGACCACAAAGGTTGATGACTTCTTCATGCGATCACCTTCTTCCTTCGATCAATAACCATTAACTTTTCGTCATTGATCTAGATACTTTCTTATTTCAAGAAATTGATTATTCTCTCTAGGATTCTCGATTAAATGATTTCTCGAACATTCTCTCAAACCATAGGGTTTCCTCAAACTTTGTGTCGATGGTGCATATCAATGAAGGTGTTATTGTGCGCGCAACCTCATCATCTCCACGAGAACCAGATCTGATTAAGGAAAAGGTCTATCCAGATGGATCAAGATTAGCTTTGAGAAGTGAATTTCAACCTTCAAGGGTTTTGGACAGAAATTGCAATAGCACGAAAAACCCTATTCCTCATGGCGCTATTAATGACGCCACGTCCTCTTCAGTTATCCATGCAATTTTTTGCGAACAACACAGATCTCCTACTCGTAATTTGGATTCAATATTATGCCCAAAAGATCATGGAAAATTCAATTTGGACTCTGATATCAATACTTCTTAACACTTTGTTGTGCATGAGGGTAGTAATAAATCATATGCAGAAACCATGAGCAATGGGGAGGATTTTCATCCAGTTAAAAAAGGGGAGTATTTCTCCATGACTGTGGACGAGGAACTATACCAACAACGAACGGCGGAGTAATGTAACTCATTGATAGGGTGTATCCTTTTACCTAAAGATGCAAAACCCTATTCTTTTGAAGACCTCAAACACAAATTAAATTATGTTTGAAAGGTTAACACACCATGGAGGTTGGTCACGCTGGGTAGAGGTACAATATACAGTTCGATAATTTGGATGAACGGAACAAGGTGTTCTAGAAAGGAACACGACCAACCAGGGATGATCCGTCTTTTGAACTGAATTCCAAACTTTAATCCATGCAAGAGTAACACTTCAGTGGCTCAGGTTTGGGTTCGGATTTACGAATTAAGTTACGAATATTGGCACAATTCTTTGATTCATAAGATTGTCGGCTCTCTTTGTACTCTGATTTAGATAGATACTCAATCTTTATCCAGCAAAGTGGGTCACTTTGTCCGGGTTTTGGTGGAGATGGATTTAAGAAAACTGCTTTAGTAGTTTATTATGGTGGAACGAGTGGGCCATTGCTCATTTGTTTCCCTTAGTTATGAGAATTCACCAGACTTCTGTGTTCATTGTCGGATTGTCAGACACAATATCAATCACTGTCATCAGGTGAAGCCACAAGAAGTTCAGAAATCTAATGAAAAGGGGAACAACAATGCTAGTCCGGTTGGGGTAGATCGGCGGTCCGCGGCAAAGCCCCTATTAATAAAGGAAAAACCGTTCATACAAAAACTTGGGTGCAAGTTAAAAAGAGGTCATGATGGCATATGGAGGGGGTACATCTTCTACGGATGTTCAAACAAAAAATACATTCGAGATTTTACGAGACGATGAGAATGATATGGATATACCAGACTTGGGTAGAAAAATTCGAAGGCCACTGTAAGCAATAATTTCATGGTTCAGGAATCAATGGAGAACGCTACTCATGATACAAGATTGACTACTCACACTCTAGGAGGTCCGGTTTTGAATCCCGATGACAATGTTATGGCATCTAATGAATAGGAAATGTCAAATTTGAAACGGGCCATTGACGAGGTTCAAATAGTACGCCCGTTACTGATTATGTTCTTAATAATGAACCATCTGTCAATTTTCGGACTATGGCGGATGCGACCCAGAAAAGGTGGTAAGACATGAAAGAAGAAGAAAATCAAGCAAAACAATTGCTTACGGAAATGGATTTAGATACGCACAAGGTGCGTCTCCCTCTCATTCTAGTTCATCATGAATTACATTATTTGGAATATTAAAGTCATTGGCAACGAAGCTTCTAAATCCATGCTTAAATATTTATGTTGTGTACATAAACCTAATATTATTGCTATTACGGAACCTAAGATTCATTTTAATTCCATTCCTATTTATTTTGGCATAATATGGATATGAATTTGGTGGCGGAGAATTTCCGTTCAAATGGTTTGCCAGATATATGGGTCCTATCAAAATCTGGATAGCATCGCATGCATCATATTTTTTCTTCGGATCAGATTTTGGTGTGCAAGGTGGATTTCTAGAATATGAGTTTTCACATGGGTTTCGTCCATGTTTAGTGTTCTTATACTGACAGGCGTCGCCTTTGGGCTGATGTCTAGAGTCTTGGTTTACTTGATTTGGTCTTGATGGGTGATTTTAATGTTGTTGTTGGGAATTATGAACGACAAGGAGGTACGCAAACCCACAACAGCTCTTGTCGGGAATTTCAACAATTCATTGACGATAATGATTTTTCACAAGTCACTATGGTGGGTAATTCTTTTACATGGGGTATTTTTCGACCTTCGAGAGGGTTGGTTTTGGCCCGTGTGGATAGAATTCTGGCAACTCAAGCATTCATGGATAAGTGGCATGTTCTTAAAGGGTATATGGGGGTTCGTCATTGCTCGGATCATAATCCAATTTTTCTCAATTGCATTCAGAATTGTTATCCTGGTCCTATTCCATTTTGTTTCCAATCTATGTAGATTCAACATTCTGATTCCAAAATAGTTGTGAAGAACTCATGGGAGACCCGCTATTCATCTATGCATCTGATGGTTCATATAATGGTAAAACTCAAGTGTCTACGGCATGTGTATCCACAATATCATCACAAGGTTATTCGAATGACTTAATGCAACGTGAATTGGATCTACATACAGGGCTTGAGATATTGCTCAATTGTCAGCATGAGTTTTTGCGCCAGAAAAGTAGGGTTCAATGGATTAAGGATGGAGATCGTAACACGGGGGTTTTTCATAGAATGGGGTTTTTTCTACGGTTGCCCAGACTATCAAAAATCACATTATCAATTTCTATGAAGAGCTATTCTCTCATAATCAGGCATATAGATTTTTCGGCGATTGATAATGTCATCATCCCTACGGTGGGTATGGATGATAATAATAGACTTTGTGTCGTTCCTAGTGATGATGAAATAAATGAAGCTATTTTTGATCTAAGCCCAGACAGTGGGCTGGGTCCGGACGGATTTGGAGGGCATTTTTATCACAATTGTTGGGATATTTTCAGAGGTGTGTCATTGCTGCAATTTAATCTTTTTTTCACTATAGGACAACTGGCCACTGGCAGTTTCATGGTCCTTCTTCCTAAAACTAAAAATGCTGATTTTTTGGAGGACTTCATAGCTATTATTTTGAGCAATTTTATCTTTAAAATAGTCACCAAAATTCTAGCTAATAGATTTGGTGCTATTTTAAAGACTCGTGTGTATAAGGGTCAATTTGGTTTCATTCCGGGCAAGCAGATTCATGATTGCATTGCCTTGGCATTAGAAGGTGTGAATTGTCTTTTAAGCTGAAATGTGGCCCCTAGCATGATTGTCAAGATTGATATTAGAAAGGCTTTTGACACTTTATAGTGGGATTTCATTACTTATGTTCTTCGCAGAATGGGGATGCAAATACGTTTGTTAATTGGGTCTCTATTATTTTTAATTCGGCCAGAATTTTGATTTTAATTAATGGTAGCCCAGAAGGTTATATTTGATGTACAAGAGGAGTGCGCCAAGGCGATCCCCTCTCTCTGCTTCTATTTTGTGCGGCCGAAGAAGTATTGGCATGCCTTATTGAGAATGTCGTCCAACACGAAAACATTAATCTGTTCACTGCGCCTAGGAATGTGCAATCCCCCCATGATTATTATACGCGGGTGATATTCTTATTATGAATGCGGCTTCTTGGCGGAATTGTCGACGGCTCTTGGAGATTTAAATGATTATGGTGCGATTTCAGGGTAGATTTTTATCCCTAGTAACACTAAAATTTATTTCAGTAATACTACTTCTCCTAGACTCATGACTAGTGTCACGCCCCAATTTACATATCCAATAAAATAGAATAGCATCCTACAGGGTACAACCCAAATATTCACGCACTTAGGCTCATTAAGAGCTATTATCTAAGTGTAAATTTCTTTCTGTTTGATTGGGAGGGTGATTCTGGGAAAGGGTAACAAGCCATGGGCGACTATGATTTTACATAAACACCTATATGAGATATGGGCAATAAAAAAGGATTGGAAACTAATTCCCTTGGGTAAGGGATATTTTTGTGTTAAATTTTCTAATGCGCATGATCGATCTTGATCTCAGTTACGTATCAATTGGGTGCTTAATCCGAGCAGTATACGGCTCTCTCCTGGGTCCCGGATTTTAACCCCTATAAGGTTCACACTTTGAAAGCCAGTGTTTGGGTTCGCATCTTTGAGCTCAGCTTGGAATACTGGGATCCCAACACTATTTTGGGGATTGCCAGTGCGATTGGTAATCCGATACAGATTGATCAACGATCGCTTTATGGATTTCTTGGA
This sequence comes from Rehmannia glutinosa, assembly GCA_016081115.2. Lineage (NCBI taxonomy): Eukaryota > Viridiplantae > Streptophyta > Magnoliopsida > Lamiales > Orobanchaceae > Rehmannia > Rehmannia glutinosa. The sequence continues at coordinate 288,572 of JABTTQ020000535.1, read as the reverse complement.
CATTTCATTCGTGTGCTGGTTGATATTGATCTAGCTAAACCGTTGGAGGATCACATTATGGTAGAATGGGTTGACCAGTGTTCATTTGTGTCGGTTAGCTATGAAAAACTCCCGGAGTTTTTTTCTAAGTGTAATGTTACTGGCCATTCGACTACTTCTTACCGTCTTACTTCTACGGGAACCACGGCATAAGAAAGGCGCCAAGTCCTTCTCATAGACGTTCAAGGGGTCCGGAGAGATGTCCGAATTCAGTGCAGCAGGACAAGGGCAAGGCCGTTGATGACTCAATGGGAAATACGGGTTCGACTATGCGGCCGGACTCCTCTTCCTGTGCCATAGTCACTTGTCCTACTGACAAACACATTGGTAATGCATTTGAGGCGCTTGCTTCAGATGACACCCCAGAACAACACTCAATGGATTCACCTTCAGATCTACCAACTCAACAGGCGGTTCACAAAGCTCCATCTTCTAACACCGGTTCATTCTTTACTAATATGGCTCTTACAATTCAACATCCTTTGGAGAAGCCTATTCGTTCTCTTAGTCGCGCCTTCCGGGATAGCTCCCTTGATTCGGCCAAATCTAGATTGATTGAGAGTGTTTCTTAGGGACCATCTCCGGCTATTCATGACCTCAAGATTGAATCAGATCACCCAGGGCCCAATGAGTTAGATTTTGCTGCTTCAAAATAATGGGCGAATTAAGCAGATGAAGTGACTAATGCTCAATCGTCGGATCCTGCGTCACATCACACCCCTGTTTTCACCGTGTGCTCGACACGGGTGGCCCCACCTCATCCGTCTCAATGAATTGCATCTTCTGGAATATCCTGGGGATTGGGAACATTGCTTCTCGTAATGTTCTGAAGGCTTTATGTCAAAAGCATAAGCCTTCTATTTTGGCTATCTGTGAGCCTAAGGTGGACATTTCTTCGATATCGGCTTCCTATTTGAGTATTTTGGGTTTGAGTTTCGTGGCTCAGAATATTCGTGCTAACGCTCGGGCGGATATTTGGGTTTTCTGTGATTCTCGCATCTCCGTTTTGCAACAGGTTTGGTCCTCTTCTCAGTGTATTGTTCTACAGGTTCAATTGGGTTCTATGATATTTCATATTTGTTTTGCTCATGGATCATTTGATCAAATTGCTCGGCGCACTCTTCAGTTGGATTTGAGAACTTGGGTCTTGAGGATTTATTGATTATTGGGGATTTCAATGCGGTGTTGGGTCATCATGAGCGTTTAGGCAGTGGTAGTATATCCCAGGCCTCTTGTCAAGACTTCAGGGACTTTGTGGAGGATGCTGGATTGTTCTCTATTCCAACTACGGGAAACACATTCACTTGGTGCTTCCCCTGAATGCCTCTATCCCAGCTCCAGGCTAAATTGGACCGAGCCCTAGCAACGTGTCAAATTTTCTCTCTTTGGCAAGTTGTAAAGGGTTTGGTTCTTCAATGAATTGGTTCCGATCATCATCCCATTTTGGTTTCTTGATCGTCTTCTGTCAGCAGGGGTCCGGTTCCATTTTGTTTTCTGCGTATGTGGGTTTATCATGACTCATCTAGGGATCTCGTTACCTCTTCTTGGGCCCTATATTGTGCGTCGCCTAACCCTCTGCTGCTTGTTATGTGGAAGCTCAAACGGTTACGACAGACTATTAAAGTTTGGAATAGAGACATCTTTGGGGAATAATAAACTAAATAATTCTCTCTCTAGGATTTTTTTCTCTCTTCTTTCACGATCGTCGACTGCTCCCTTGTCAGCTTCTCCGGTCACCTACGACGGTAGCCACATGGCGGATCTGCCATTCTACGGCCTCACGACGAACTTTGACCCACCCCCAATTCATCAACAACCTAATCACTCATGAGATTATACTCACACGCAGCATTCGGACTTATCGCACGTCGCCGGCGGACTACCAGCGCTGAATAATCACTTCTCGATGACGTCGTGTAATTTGGCCTCTCCAACTCCTTCTTCCCAACGCATGCAAGTTGCTAGGGTTTCTGGTAATTATTCGCAGGTACAATCAACCCAAGTTTCGCACACCGCTGTTGACGGGAACCATCATTTGCAACCAGTCGGCAAACATGGTGGCGCAGCGTCTGCTCCTTTCTCTTCTTATGGTTTGCCAGCAAACTTTGTCCCTCACAAATCCAGGTCACCCCAACCTTCCCCCCCTCCGCGACTCTTGGTCTGGTTCTGCCAGAAACATACCTGCAGCTCTCCACCTTGCATGTCGGTCATCCTCTTGGGGAGGTAGTTAAGGGGGGCCCATCACCTTCATGCATCGCAGCGGCTGGGGGCCATACTATTACCCCCATGGCTTCCAACTACCATTGGGGGGCCGACCCTTCTTCGCCTCCTTTTGGAGGGCCGGCGGTCACTCTGCCTCCTAGAGTGGTCCCCTCCCAGGGGGTGATGACCCCTGGGCCACAGTCTCCCATCCTCAGGGCACTCCTCCTACATGCCCATCCACGGGCCCACATCCTATTTCTAATCCCAGGAACGCTCCTCAGATTGCTGGAACATCTTCGCCAACGACAGCCAACTATGAAACTAACCTGCGGCATTCGACTCATATTCCTAATATTCAACTCAATTTGGGACACGCTTTTGCTTAGATTGTTTCAGGTACCCATCTTATGGATTCAACTACGTAGGCCCCAGGTAATTTCACCCCATTTTCCTAAATGGTTTCTGGTAAATCCCATTCTATCCCTAAACCGGTCAGAAAGGGAGATTACTATTCCGTTACAATAGATGAAAATGTTTACCAACAACGCCTCGCAAAATTTACTTATTCTTTAATTGGAAGAGTTATTTTGGGAAAAGGAAAAAAGCCATGGGCAACTATGCTTTTGCTTAAACGTCTATCTGATTTATTAGGGATCAAAAATGATTGGAATTTAATTCCCTCGGGAAAGGGATTTTTTTTGTGTCAAGTTTTTTAATACTCAGGATCGATCTCGAGCTCAGCAACGTACCAACTGGATTTCAACCCTTACAAGGTGCAAACCTCTGTGGCCAGCATTTGGGTACGAATTTTCGAGCTTAGTTTGGAATATTGGGACCTCAATACCATCCTGGGGATTGCCAGTGCTCTCGAAAATCCCCTACAAATTGATCGGATTCACTTGATGGTTCTATGGGTCATTTCGTTCGGGTATTGGTGGACATTGATCTTTCAAAGCTGTTGGAAGACCCCATCATGGTGGAACGCACTGGCCAGTGCTCCTTGGTGTCATTCAGTTATGAGAAACTCCCTGAATTTTGTTCGAGGTGTAGTGTTACGGGACATTCAACTGCTTCTTGTCGTCTTAACAATGCGGGCACTTCCGCTACAAAAAGGCGTGCATCACTTGTCCAGGGACGTTCCCAGGCAACAACTACTCGCCCTAATTCTGTGCAGCGGGGGCGATCCAGGGTTCATAAAGTTTATCGTCCTGTGCAACAGGACAAGGGCAAGGCCGTTGATGACTCAATGGGAAATACGGGTTCGGCTATGCGTGCAGGATCTCCTACCCGCGCAATAGTCACTTGCTCTATGGATATCCACCTTGGTAACACCTTTGCGGCTCTTAGTCCAGTCGACTCCCAGGATTAACAATCCACAGATTTCCAGGCCGATTATCCAGCTAGGGAGCCATCTCCCAAGGCTACTATGTAACACCCGGGGGAAAAAAAAGAAGTGTATTTAATTAGTTAGATGGCCCATTAGTGAATTATTATTATTATTGGGTTTATTATCCAATTACTTGGCCCATGAGGATTCCTAAGGTGTTTGGGAAACTAGCTAGGGTAATTATATTATGATTCTTTTGTTATTAGGGTTTTATTATACAACATTAGAGGGAACCAAAAGAAAATATGTTCCAGCTCTTTCTCTGCGCCACCACAGCCCCATCATCTACCATACAACCTCGACGAAGTTTTTCTTCAACGTCATGATCCCTCAGTTGTCTTCCCTAATTCCAAAACCCTACTAATACATATCCAACATTCGTGAAATTTTAATATATCATGTTGTCATATGTTTAAAATATTCAGATAAAATTTCATATACTTTTGAGTTGTATTTTATTTTATATGAAATTCGCATTCACACTTTCCAAATCTTGAATATACTATGTTTCTGATTTATAAATTATATAAACCATGTATAAAGACCTTCCAAATATCTGAATATTGGATATGTTATGTAATATAATATTTTATACCGTGTGGTAAAATATCAGATCATTATAACTTATATTAATTTACATATTAATTAATTTCCAAGACATTACAGTTTTAGCAATGACAAAAGTTTCAATTTATAAAATTCAAAACCTAAAGTTAACGAATTTAATATTTTATTATTTTTGGATATGTTATAATTTGATGTGTATAGTATACGTTGTTAAAGTTTAAAATCATATAGTACTATATTTATTTAAATATGATTTTTCTCCCTTAGCTATTCAGGTTTTAATGTTACAGCAATTTCAGTTTCATAAATTTAAAATCCATAGCTAAATATTTCTAATCTTCCTAAGATTTTTATATGATATCTATTTTTGAGTTTATTACCTACTGTAAAAATACTAAATAATTCCATTATACGGTTTATGAGAAAATATTATTCGATCCGAACTACGCAGTGATTTTAGTATTGTCCAAACCAACCAAGTTGAACCCTAAACCTTAGGAAAATACCGTGAGCTTCCACGAATGTTATTTTAGTGCTTCCGATATCGAGGTTAATACTTAAGCTTTGACTTCTAGGAACTAAAATGTATATATATTCATGTTAGGCGATGAGGACGGCGAGCTCTGAAGTTCAATAGGGATATTGCATCAAATCATTCTACTATTTTTCAAGCAAAGTTTCAAGGTGGGGTTTGTTTTCTAAACTTTATTGTCCTTGTTAAATGCTTAGATTATTTTGCATGAATGTGTAGTACAGTTGCTTAGGCACTATTGAGCCAGGGACTCAAGAGGTCCGGGGTTGATGTATCCCTCAGGTGGAACCCCTGCAGTGCAACCATTGTCTATGTCTACGGTTTTTCAAAAGATCTATGCTATATCCTATTGGATTGTATTTGTATGCCTATGTGAGATATCTTTGTATTTAGCTTGGACAATTTATACTCCACTGAGCTGTGTCGGTCACCCCACATATAACAAATTTTTCAGGTTAAGGAGTCGGCGATGATTATTGGCGCTGGATAATGGGTGGCCTATGAAACTATTGGAGTAATGCCCTTTTTATTTTTAAATGGTGATTTTAATTAAACAAGAAATTATTGAATGAATTATGATTTTTCTATCCAACTGCTAGAGTGATGTCTTTTTTCTAAATGTTAATTTTTAAATGAATAAGAAATTGTTCAACAAGTTATTATTTTCTAAGTATTTACCTACGAGGCTAGACTCTGTATGATATTTGATTAGTATTGAGAAAATTTCCAACTTCAAATATTTTTCGGTTTGGGACAATAAATGATGAATTATGATTTTCTAACTTTATTTGTGCAAATAGACTAAAAGGTATAGATTAGTAAATGTCCAATTTTCTTAGAAATAAATCAATATATGGATTTTCTCCACTTTATAATTTGTTTCCGCTGTTGCTATTGAATTTTGAAAGAAATATATTTACAGACCTATTTTCTCTTATAAATAAATGCATGTACGTGATTTAACACCCGGGGAAAAAAAAGTGTATTTAATTAGTTAGATGGCCCATTAGTGAATTATTATTATTATTGGGTTTATTATCCAATTACTTGGCCCATGAGGAATCCTAAGGTGTTTGGGAAAGTAGCTAGGGTAATTATATTATGACTCTTTTCTTATTAGGGTTTTATTATACCACATTAGAGAGGACCAAAAGAAAACATGTTCCAGCTCTTTCTCTGCGCCACCACAGCCCCATCATCTACCATACAACCTCGACGAAGTTTTTCTTCAACGTTATGATCCCTCAGTTGTCTTCCCTATTTCATCCTCAACTCCTAAGGTAATTCACTTACAAATTTTGAAATACAAGTTATACTATTCAGAATTATCCTAAATTATATATATCTTATTCTTCATAATGATGTTATCTCACAGTTAAAATTTCATATTAATCCGATGATTATTTTTGTAGTTATTGAATTTTCAAACTAAGATGCCAGAATTTATGTTATTCCCTGTTTTATTTTAGAAAATCCAAAACCCTACTAAAACATATCCAAAATTCGTGAAATTTTAATATGTTATGTTATCGTATGTTTACAATATTCAGATAACATTTCATATACTTTTGAGTTGTATTTTATTTTATATGAAATTCGCATTCACGCTTTCCAAATCTTGAATATACTCTGTTTCTGATTTATAAATTCTATAAACCATGTATAAAGACCTTCCAAATATCTCAAATTTGGATATGTTATGTAATATAATGTTGTATACCGTGTGGTAAAATATCAGATCATTATATCTTATATTTATTTACATATTAATTAGTTTCCAAGACACTACAATTTTATCAATGACAAAAGTTTCAGTTTATAAAATTCAAAACCTAAAGTTAACGAATTTAATATTTTATTATTTTGGATATGTTATACTTTGATGTGTATAGTATACGTTGTTAAAGTTTAAAATCATATAGTACTATATTTATATAAATATGATTTTTCTCCCTTAGCTATGCAGGTTTTAATGTTACAGCAATTTCAGTTTCATAAATTTAAAATCCATAGCTAATTATTTCTAATCTTCCTAAAACTTTTATATGATATCTATTTTTGAGTTTATTACCTACTGTAAAAATACTAAATAATTCCAGTGTATGGTTTATGAGAAAATATTATTCGATCCCAACTACGCAGTGATTTTAATATTGTCCAAACCAACCAAGTTGAACCCTAAACATCAGGAAAATACCGTGAGCTTTCACGAATGTTATTTTAGTGCTTCCGATATCGAGGTTAATACTTAAGCTTTGACTTCTAGGAACTAAGATGTATATATATTCATGTTAGGCGATGAGGACGGCGAGCTCTGAAGTTCAATAGGGATATTGCATCAAATCATTCTACTATTTTTCAAGCAAAGTTTCAAGGTGGGGTTTGTTTTCTAAACTTTATTGTCCTTGTTCAATACTTAGAATTATTTTGCATGAATGTGTAGTACAGTTGCTTAGGCCCTATTGAGCCAGGGACTCAAGAGGTCCGGGGTCGATGTATCCCTTAGGTGGAACCCCTGCAGTGCTACCTATTGTCTATGTCTACGGTTTTTCAAAAGATCTATGTTATGTCCTATTGGATTGTATTTGCATGTCTATGTGAGATATTTGTGTATTTAGCTTGGACAATTTATACTCCACTGAGCTGTGTCGCTCACCCCACATATAACCAACTTTTCAGGTTAAGGAGTCGGCGGTGGTTATTGCGGTGGATAATGGGTGGCCTATGAAACTACTGGAGTAATGTCTTTTTATTTTTAAATGTTGTTTTCAATTGAGTAAGAAATTATTATACGAATTATGATTTTCCTATGCGACTGCTAGAGTGATGTCTTTATTCTAAATGTTAATTTTCAATTGAATAAGAAATTATTAAACAAATTATTATTTTCAAAGTATTTACCTACGATGCTAGACTCTGTGAGATAATTGATTTGTGTTGAGAACAAATGTCCAGTTTCTAGGAAATTTTCGAATTGAGATAATAAATGATGAATTATTATGATTTTCTTAGTTTAATTATATAAATAGACGAAAATGGATACTTCTTTTATATAATTTAGTAAATGTGCGAATTTCTTACTAATAAAAGAATATATGATTTTTCTACACTTTATAATTGTTTCCGCTGTTGCTATTGAATTTTGAATGAAATATATCTACAGACCTATTTTCTCTTATAAATAAATGTATGTACGCGATTTCTTCAAAATCTTTCACTGTCAAATGGTCTGTTAGAATTATATGTAGATGTTAAGTTTTATTCAAATTATTTTATGCGGTTGTTTTCACTGTAATTATTGTTCTTTTGAAAATTTAATGGCTTGCCATAACGTGTCACGCCCCAAACGGAACGCGACGACGATCCACAACTTAAATACAATAACCAACAGTCCAGACAAATATCAACGAGAACCCAATGAGATAGAGTCTAAATAGCAGCGGAAATAAATAACGAGTACAAATACAACTTACAGTCCACAATCCATAATTCAAATTACATACCCGAAAATCAACCAAATACAACAACTTAAAGTCAAAGGGTCCTACGCCCTTCAGTTACAAACCGGAAAGGAAAGAAATACAAGAGTCCAACAACAACACAAGAAAAGAGTCCAATCAACAACAAGAAGAAGTAGTAAATCCAACAAGCGGAGTACAAGGTCTCAATCCAGGGCCGGTTCAGCATCATCAACGAAATCTTCATCTAAGGTTATAAAATAGGTGGGGATGAGACAGAAATCTCAGTGGATGGGGTGATCGTGTGCAAGTGTGGCGCAATATACAGTTAATGCGAGAAAACAGTTATATGAAAACGCGTTAGTATGATGCACGAATTCACACACAATCCACAAGCGTCGTGATAAATATATTTAAGTAATATACTTATACAGTTCAAGAAAATAGTTCATGGTCACACGTACACTATGTGATTCATCGACAGGTAGGATTGCGTGCGGAAGTGTAACGCCATCCCATGCAAGGCAAATAATGGTTGCGTCGGATTTGTAGCGCCAACCAATGCAAAACAAGTAAGCGGTTGCGTCGGATTTGTAGCGCCAACCAAGCGGGTCGATAACTCCGAAATCGTGTGGATCGGACAACGATTCCTTCGTTCTTCCTTGTAACTCCCGGGCAGGATGGTCCAAGACCGACACCTTATCGCTCCATAGGCAAAGACAAAATCCACAAGTGGAGCTTGCAAGGCTCGGATCTGTCATAATCATGATTATACCTCAAGTACTACGACCCGCTTCCCTTGGACAAACTCCGTCCCTCGCCATGCGGGATTAGGGCGATGGGGCGGAGAGTGGAATAGCGGCCGAGCTGCCCGGTTCCATTCCCGACGTATCCATTCCGACCGTGAGCTCGACACACCAAGTTGACTCGGCGGAAGGTAAATACAAGTCTGACCCGATCAACAACCAGCGATCAAGTATTATTGATTCAGACGCGATTCGGAAAATTTTTGAAAATTCGCGAGTAGCAATTTTGGCGTTGGTGGAGTTTTTGGATGAAGATGATTATCGGAAGGATAAGCAACCTTCGATATTTTGAAAGATTAGGTGGAACATAAGTCCCGTTATAGATTCAAAATCACAAGGCGAGGAAGTCGCTCCGCGATCGGGTATTAATCGGTCAAATTGATCCGATAAGTCAAGGATTTTTGGGAAAGTAAAATACTTTAATTAAATCTCCAAGTCAGAGGGTCCAGGGCTATTTTAGTAAAAGAGAAAATAATTTAAGTTAGGTCTTTTATAAAAGAAGAATTGCAATTTAGCCCCGTTTTGTAAAAATCAGCACTTTTGGGGTTAAAATTGAATAAATAAATATCCCGACCTTGAAAAAGTATGACATCAGTTCCTAAATTCTCTAAATTTTTCAGAGATTCAGGTTTTTAAAGTTTTGATGTCGAGTTTTTATAAAATTCTCACATTGGCCCCAAATTTGCAAAAATTGCCAATTCGGACCTTAAGTTTAAAATAATCGGAACTCACAAAGCGGAAGGGCTTTTAATGTGATTCCAGTTGGAAAATGTCACTAAAGTTAGTCGGATATTGGGACAAAAGCAGTTTTTAAAAGAAATATGTGTAGGTCCTTTAACTTTTGAAAATATCATTTTTGTCCCATTTTGAAATAATTACCTTTAAGGCTTTTAAGGGTCCAATTGTTATGAAATTTGAACCTTGGGTCCAAAATATAATTAAGTTATAGTTAAGTTAGTATTTCCAGGTGCATGGACTGCATAAGTCCTGGAAATTTCATTTGGGTCCTTAAGTTTAGTATTTTACACATTAGTCCCTCAATTTTTGTAAAATTACTTTCCAAGCCCTAAACACTTGGATTTTTGGAATACTTTTAAAATATGTAATTCCCAGTACCTTAAGAGTAAAAATTTCAAATTTTAAAGTTTAGGTATGGTGCAGTTTTAGAAATTGCAAAGTAGCCCTTAAACTTTCAAAATTTTACAATCTAGTCCATGGGCTTTTAAAGGTTGATTTTATTTATCTTAAAACTCTTAAAACTTTATTAAAATGTCCAAAAGTTATTTTTGAACCTGAGTACAGTCCCAATTTTCGAAATTTGCAGAGGGGTCCTTTAACTTTTATTTTCTTGCAATTTAGTCCACCAACTTTCCATTTTTTACATTTTTAAGTCCAAAATTGAAATTTAATCAATGATGCTCGACTTTTCCAGGTTATAAGGCATCCAAAACATAGATTTTAAAGATCATACACATGCATGTTCAATACATACAAGAATTCATCAATTAAAACATTAAATTGCACATGCATGCACCTAAAATTCAATAAATAGCAAATTTGAGCAACTCTTGAGAATTTTCATGACTTAATACATAAAATTGACATGAAATACATAGACTATATATATCTCAAGGCTCATGATCAAATTTTCTACATGCATTTTAATAAAACACTAATAGTTGGAAAATATTTTTCCACCCACCTTAAAATTGGAAATTGTGAAATAAAAGGATAATTTCACAATTTTTGGATGAGGCTTCTTAGGTCAGCCCCTAAGTCAAGAAATATCAAAAATTTGAAGTTAGAAAAATGAGAGAGAAATTAAGCAGAAAAAAGAAGAAAATAAGGAAATGAGAAGGACTACACTTTACCTTGTGTAGTAGGTGTTTGGAGACTAGTTGAAGCTTTAAAATTGGAAATTTTGGCTCAACTCCAAAATCACCTAAGGTCAGCCCCTATTTCTCAAAAATGAAAAAGGGGTGTTAAAATTTGAAAAAAATAGAAAGAATAGGAAAGAAGGGGTCTAGTACTCAATTCTTACCTTGTAGTCCAAATTCCTCTACTACTTCTTCTTCAAGTTTGAAGTCCTTCTTCAAAATGATGTCAAGCTCTAATCTTCAAAGTCTTCTAAATGTACCTCCAAATCAAATTCAAACTTAAGTTAAGAAGGTGGAAGAGGTGAACTATGTGATATCAAAAATGGATTGAAGATAAAATTTCTTACCTTGTAGGGGGGGTGTTCGACTTTTATGGAGTATAAGGAGGAAAATGTTGAAATGTTTTCTAAGTATAGAAGAAGAAAGTAAGAAGAAGAGTAGAGAGAAGTTGGAAGATTTTAGAGAGAAGGAGGAGAAATTTGCAAGGCTTGAATGTGTTGGTGATAAAAATGAAATGATTTCTTTTGGCACAAAATGGCCTAATGGTCGTCCAAGTGAGAGGGAGAGAGAGGAATTTTTGTTCAATTTTGTGTCTTGCATTTTGCCTCATGCATGGGAGACAATTTGAAGGTCAAAGGTATGGGCAAGACTTGGTTTGAATGGAATGTTGGAAGACTTACAACATGTTGGCAAAAAATATTATTAAAGAAGTAATATAAGAGATGATGTGTATAATGTTTGAATTAATGATATAATTATACACAAGATGACTAATATAAGGTGTAGGTGTACAAGAGTTGGATGATATTTTTACTCCAAAAATATCCATGTTGGCCGTCCACTATAATGGCATTATGGTAATTCCATATATTTTTTTTTGTCCCAAATTTGATGATAATAGATGAAATATGTCAACCTCCAAAATAATTAGTGATTTCATTGATCACTTATAAGTCTCATGATCACTTAATCTAAATCAAAATCTTAATTCTATAAGGTAAAAGTCTCTAAAATAAATAGTCTCTTAAAATTCTAAGGTGACTAATATATACAAAAATAGTAATAATGATCAATCAAGTGATCATAAATGCAAAATAGAATTAATGAAGATCATGATCACAAGCAATTAAGTAAAATAAAATAAAATACAAAATGTATATATTATTAATAATTACCCATTAAAATGACGCGGTAAAATAGTCGATCAAAAGTATAAACGACAATAAGGGTCATTTATAAGCTCGGAAAAAATCGGGGCTTCACATAACGAGTTCTCTTTCTCATGTTTCTTATGTTAAATAAAAAAAATATTCGGCAAAATGAATGCATGTGTATATTTTTATTATCCAAAATTTCGGGGCGTTACAGGTGGTATCAGAGCGGGTCTACCTTCCTGTAGACTTGCAAAAAAAAAAAATACATGTATTTTTCGTGTGTGTACTCTGGTAAATGAATAAGCTTTTTTTTAATATTAATAAAAAGAGTCTACGTATCCACCACCGCTATGCCACGCCAATTCCAAAGCCAAGGTACGAAGGTATATTTTCAAAAGTTCTATTGTTATTTCTCAAGCACGCCATTGCTACTCATCTCGCTATTGTCATTTCTCTTTATCAAGCATCTTGACAAATTACATGATTTCTATTGCGAGAGAAAAAAAAATGATTTACTTTATTTATTGATGCAATACACATGTACCATAGAGCTATTGACTACGAGGTTTTGACACACTGTATGTGAATATGGAAAGGATAATATAAACTCTAAAGGACTTGGAAGAGGACCCCTGTGATAGAATACATGAGATTCATTACGAATTTATAAGCGATCGAGAATGTCAGGATTGACTATGAGTAGATTACTAGCAACATAGATTATGGATAGACTTTAGTGACTTTCGAGTTGAATATTCATAATCTACGCCATGTTCGTTTTTTTAAGAGTTAATGATGATACTTGGAGATGGTTATGATGTTAGTATAGCAATTGGAAAAGGCACTAATTCTTATTCGGATGTCTAAAGTCATGAAACTGAAGGTTAATGGAAAGGATTTAGAAGTGGATTTATATGTTATAGGAATGAGAGATTTTGATGTGATCTTAGGCATTGACTAGTTTAGAAAGAGCGAGAAAGTATAGGGTGTCCCATAAGGAGATAGTGTTCGATGCATTAATAATATGAGTTTATTTTTTTTCCTACGGAGCAAAGGCTAGTGTTGTACCCCGACTAGTGACAGGAAAGTAGGCAATATAATGTTTAGGAGTGGAAATTGTCAGAGTATTTGGATAGTGCAGTAGGTTCTCAATCTTTGATTTGATAATGGTCAATATGTTAATTATTCGAGGCTATGAAATATATTTTTAGAAACTTTTATTTGGAATTCCATATGATAGACTTGTAGATTTCACCATTGACTTTTTACTTGGGATGACACGGTATCAAATTCATCCATAGGATGACGCTGAATGAATTAGAATATGCAATTACAAGAATTATTGGTTAAAGGACTTATCCGACTTAGAGTTGTAAGTCCAAGCGGCTACGATAATCTAGAGGGGGTAAATTTATCTCCATCTTTTCGATTATGCCCTCTTTTTCGAACAAAACAAGCCAAGACAAGAATAAAGGTGCGGAAAGTAAACAACACACATCGATTTATGGAGCTTCACCCCACCTAGGGACTACGTGCTCTACCACCCTAGTATATCCGGGATGGGTTTCGAAAAAGAAAAAGAATTTTATTAATTACAACAATTAATACAAATTCAACTTACAACAACACCTTGAAGAGCACCACACTCTTCTTCAACACCACCTTTGAGATTACCACAATCTCTCTTGAAGATTACCACAATCTCCAACGGCACGTTGTGAAGATTACCACAACTTCAACCTTGAAGAATACCAAATTCTTCAACACCTCGACAACAAGATTACCACAATCTTCTTACACCTAACACCTAGATCACCCAAGTGTGTTTTACCACAAGAACACTCACAAGGATATCTTGTGTTGAATGATTACCCAAAAATTCAAGATTACAACTCGATAATGAAAGTGATAAGCTAGGCAAATTACAACAAGAATAATGACAATATAAGACCAAGTGTATGCTTGAGTATTTCTTATTATGTTGTATTGTTCTCTCAATTGTTGTTTTGGTTGCTCCAAAACTTCCTCTATTTATAGGAGATGATTGATCAACCATAGGCTCCTCTTGGGGATTGAAAATCTACAGAAAAATACAATTAAATTCAAGAATATAGCTGTTAGAAATCAATTCCACATTTTAAGGAAAGTTTGTCTGCTGTCAAACGGTCAGAAATTTGTTGTCAAACTTGAGGGCGACCGGTCGCACAGAAATAGAGTTTGAATTGAACATATCACAATTTAACATGGGGCGACCGGTCAAGGGGGTCTTCGACCGGTCGACCTATACCTTGACCGGTCCCCCTTAATGAAAAACCAAGAGAGTTTTGATCTGTTTCAAAACGAGTGCCCAGGTACCGGCCGACAGGGATGTCGACCGGTCGACGCCACCGGTCGACACCCGATCGACCCGATCGACCGCCAATTTCAAGTCCGTCTCATTTTTTGTTCCAAAATTCATCTTCAGGTACGGGTTGCCCTATGGGGCGACCGGTTGACCTCGAGACAGAAATGTTGTCCAATTTTTGTCGAAAATAAACCTCAATAAATACTCCGAAAATTTAGTAAAAATATTTTAAACTGATCGGGAATATTTAGACAACATTTAGGAATCTTGTTTTGAAGTAGAAACTTATAAACATAAAATCATTAAAAGTGTTGTTTAATTTTATCTAAAATAAAACTTGAAGAAATACTCCGAATAAATAGTAAAAACATTTTAAATCATTTAGGAGTATTTGGACAACAATTAAAAACATTGTTTTGGTGTAAAAATAAAATCATCAAAATTAAGATAAAAACATGTATCAAACAATCTCCCCCTTTTTGATGATTACAAACCAAAACAATTTTTAGAAATATTAGGGGACAATTTTTAAAACGATTTTCCGGTAAAAACATTTAACCGTTTAGAATCGACTAACATTTCCAAAATACATAAGCAACCAAATAAGGGAGTGAATATATTCAAGAATAAGCACATGCTCCCCCTATCATCAAGCACATCAAGAGTAATGTACAAATAATCAACCACAAGCTAAAAGCTTAGCTTTTACATATTTGTACATAAGTACAAGAGCTTATAAGCTCCCCCTGTCAACAAAACACCATTAGACAAGTATATAAGTTCACCATACAACAATATGACTAAGTATAGTCCACAACTTATGGCTTTAGGAAGTCATAGCTTATAGCTTTTATATCGAGCTTCTTTGAGCTAACGAGCCAATTTCCTGTTTCTCCCTCTTTGGAATCATCAAAAAGAATGTTAGGATGATAAAGGCATCAAACAAGTATATCTAGGTGCGCTAAAGATACGATTTATCAACCATTGAAAAATTTTGGCTTAGAATCCGAAAATGAGAGAAATGCACCATTAAAAATCCATAAGCTCGTTTTGTTATGCCAAGATATGATCTCAATAAGTATTTAAGACATTTGAAAGCAAGAGATTCATGTAGAAGTTGAAATATTCATGGAAACATTTAATCAAACACTTGGCGGGCGTTAAAAATAAAAGAAGGTGTATATAGCCCTTGTAAAAGATATAAAGCCAAGTTTTTCAAACCATCACCAAAAACAAATATTTCAACATAAATCCAACAAATAAAAGCCCCAACAAAGTAAATTCTCAAGGGTTCGACCAAATTGAGATAATTTTAGCCAAAAAATCAAGGCATTACGAATACCATTTAAAGAACCATCAAGTAGTTCATATCATCAAGCAATGCATATAAGACATTACAAATGTCCCAAATTATCCATCTAAACAAAATAATCAAGGCAACAAAAATGCATTTAAGCAAAAAATAAAAGAAGCAATTTTACCATCAAGTACTTCATACCAATTATCAAACAATGCCAAAATAGAATATTTTTACCATAAAATACTCCAATAATACCATAATCAAGATCAACCAAAAGCCACTTTCACTTGCTATTTTATCCCTTCAACAAACAACAAGCAAATGTCATTAGAAAAAGAGAGTTATACAAATCAAGTTTATTACAAGAAAATAAAATGACATAAGAAGAAAAGCAAGTAAAGTGATAGGCTCATCATTCTTCATCAGAAGAAAAACATGCGTTGGGGATGAGTTCTTTAATGAACTTCTTCAATTTGCCGATTGATTTTTGCATTTTTGAGGTCTTTTGCTCCAAAGCCCATATTTAGCCTCATGATATGTTCTAAGTTCATCAAATTCGGCTTGAGTGTAGCTCCTAGATGGTTGAGCACCGGTATTACCCTCCGGATTGCTCGCCCCATCACCCGCCGCCATTTTTTCGGCCCCAGCGTCATCAAAGAAGTCGTTTGGATTTTCGGATGTAGAACCTTGCCCTCTTTCTTTATCCATTTTAGTTGGGCGGATATCCATATTATTTCGCATGTGAACCATTTGAGAGATGTTGTCAATGTCAAAATCATTTTGAAACACCTCCGAATTGCATTCCGAAGAAGGTAGCCCTGATTGGATAAGAAGTTTGCAAATCCAATTGCCCATGACAAACTTCTTATTTCCTTGTGTGATAGACTCAATCAGGCATTGAATAAGTATTACGCCAAAATTAAGCGGATCTCTTCTAGCAATCTTATAAGTCAAAAAATAATCCATATTGCTAGGCATTTTGCCCGCTTTACCACAGATACAGTAGGCGACAATAACAGAAATAATCCTGTGCTCAAGAGTCATGGCCAATAGCGAATATTTTGGCCAAACGCCCAAATATGTCTTAACCTCTTCCATAGAAACACCCAACATATCATCATTCCAAATTGCAGAAGAAAAATAATCCCAACCACCTTCTCGCACATGTAAAATCCGACAAATGTCATTAGGAGTCCATCTAAAATGACGACCCCTTACAAACGAATTCAAAGCAAGAGGCTTCATTTGAGCATCATATTCAACCCACATATTGGCATAAAAATGTAGAATTACATCATCATCATATAAAACATAAGGATGCTCCCATAAGTACATCCACCCTTGCTCTTCAAAAAATCCTCTAATAGTAGGATACTCATTTGAAAATGAATTAAATCGTCAAATTTTCATACGAGCTATCGATTTTGCACCCATGTTCAAATTTTCATAGTACCACTTCGCATATTTGTTGATAAAATCTAAAACATTATTAGAGCGAGGAGGTTGAGGTATAAGAGGTTTCTTACTTTTTGCCCAACGGCAATTGTTGAATGAAATCGTCCCACGGAGTTCGGCAATTTGAGGATTGGAGAGTACAGGGTTTTGAATATCATCACGTTCTTGAGCTACACTCCTTTGGGTAGTTCGAATATTCCGTTGTTCGGCTTCCTATTGCCGATTTCTCGAAGAACCCTCTCCGCCCTTTCTTCGCTTGGAAGTGGGATTTTGACTGGTAGAATTTCTTGGAGGTGCCATATTTGTAAGATTCTTGCAAAATGAAGTGGATAAGCAACAAGAATCACAAGTTTTGATGAAGAATTGAAGATTATGTAGAAGGGGGAATTTTATCGCTGAAACGAGGGTTTGAAGAAATTTGAGTTCTCTTTGAAGAATGAAGAACAGACCCGTTTTAACCAAAAAAAATTGGCCTGGGCGACCGGTCGAGGTAGGGTGCGACCGGTCGACGTGCAGGGCGACCGGTCGGCCCTGCCTTGACCGTCCCAGTGCAATTTTCCAAACTCCAAAATTTTCCAAAATTTGATTTTTCACCCCAAAAGTTTTAAAACTTGTTAAGTGTGGTGGTGTGAGCACATGAGAGTGATTCATAGGAAGTAGATAAACTATCCTTTTCATTTTTCAAAACATTGAATTCCTTTTTCAAATTTTTGTACTTAACAAGTAAACTTTGGAATTCATTTTGAAGGTCATCAAAATCATTTTGCAAATTACTATAATCATTTTGTATAACAATATCATAGGAAGTAGAGGGTTTAAGACATACCTCGTTTTCTTCTTCAATTCCCATAAAACATTGTTCAACTACTTCATAGTTGGAAGTTGTAAAAGGCTTGTCCCTTAGATTTGACCTTGTATGCATTTGAGAAGTAGATGCTTTTGAGTTGCTCCTATCATTTGCATATACTTCATGAATGGCTTCTAATTTTTGCCATACTTCATGAGCCGATCGAATTCCTACAATAAGATCATATTCCAAATTGGTAAGTGAACAATATAAAATATTGAGAGCTTTACCATTTAAGGAGATGATTTTCTTTTCTTCATCATTGAGCTCCTTGAGAACTTTGGAGGTGTATGGTGTATCTTTCATTGGAATGGATTCTCCATTGATGAGGATGTTCCAAATATCGAACCCGCAACCTTGTAAATAGCATTCCATTCTTTCTTTCCAAAATGTAAAATTTTTGGAATTATATCTAGGTGGCTTGGTGGGGAGGTGCCGGAAAGAGATTCGTAGCCGACGATCGTTCCTCTTCACTCGCGATGTGAAACGAGCTTGACAAAGACTTTGGCTCTGATACCACTTAAAAACATCAATATAGCTGTTAGAAATCAATCCCACAAATTAGGGAAAATGTCACGCCCCAAACGGGACGCGACGACGATCCACAACTTAAATACAAATAAACCAACAGTCTAGACGAATATCAATGAAAACCCAAAGAAACAGAGTCAAATAGCAGCAGAAATAAAATAACATAGGTACAAATTACAACTTACAGTCCCATAATTATCTGAATTACATCCCCGAAAATCAACTACAGATAACAACTTAATAGTCAAAGGGTCCTACGCCCTTCAGTTACAGACCGAATTAAAAGAAAATAAAATAGTCCAACAATAAAAACAAGAAACGAGTCCATCAACAACAACAGGTAGTGAGTCCAACAGACGGGGTACAAGGGCTCAATCCGAAGTCGGTTCAGCATCTTCGACGAAGTCCTCATCTAAGGGTTAGAAAACAGGTGGGGATGAGACATAAATCTAAGTGGATGGGATGATCGTGTGCAAGTGTGGCGCAATATATAGTTTAAGCGAGAAAACAGTTATATGAAAACGCGTGACATATGATGCATAAATTCACACACAGTCCACAAGCGTCGTGATAAAATATTTAAGTAATATACTTATACAGTTTAAGAAAATAGTTCGTGGTCACACAAGCACTATGTGATTCAGGCAAGACAGGTAGGATTGCGTACGGAATGTAACGCCAATCCTATGCAAGACAGATAATGGTTGCGTAAGGATTTGTAGCGCCAACCAATGCAATACAAGTAGCGGTTGCGTACGGATTTGTAGCGCCAACCAAACGGGTCCGATTAACTCCAGAATCGTGTGGATCAGACAGCGATTCCTTCGTTCTTTCTTTTAACTCCCCGAGCAAGATGGTCCAAGACTTGTCACCTTATCGCTCCATAGGCAAAGACAAAATCCACACTGGAGCTAGCAAGGCTCGGATTTGTCATAATCATGATTATACCTCAAGTACTACGACCCGCTTCCCTTGGACAAACTCCGTCCCTCGGTGGGCGGGATTAGGGCGATGGGGCCGAAGAGTGGAATAGCGGCCGAGCTGCCGGTTCCCATCCCCGACGTATCCATTTCGATTTGTGAGCTCGACACACCAAGTTGACTCAGGCAGGAAAGTAAAACAAGTTCAAGTAGTCAACCAGGCAGTCGAGTATTATTGATTCGGGGAAGCAGTTCAGGAAAGTTTTCGAAAAACGCGAGTGGGAATTACGGCGTTGGTGGAGTTATTGGATGAAGACAATTATCAGAAGGATAAGCAACCTTCGATATCTTGAAAGATTAGGTGGAACATAAGTCCCGTTATAGATTCAAAATTGCAAAACGAGGAAGTCGCCCTGCGATCAGGTAATAATCGGCCAAGACGATCCGATAAGTCAAGTGGTTTTTGAGGAAATAAAATATTTTATTTAATAATTAAAATCAGAGGGTCCAGAGATGTTTTAGTAAAAGGAAAATAATTTGAATTGGGTCCTTGATAAAAAGGAAATTTACAATTAGCCTCGTTTGTAAAAACTAATACTTTTGGGTTTAAAAATTGAATAAATAAATATCCCGACCTTGAAAAATCATGAGGTCAGTTCCTAAATTCTCCAAATTTTTCAGAGATTTAGGTTTTTAAAGTTTTGAGGTCGATTTTTTATAAACTTCTCACATTGGCCCCAAATTTGTTAAAATTGTCATTTCGGGCCTTAAGTTAAAAATAATCGGAACTCACAAACCGGAAGGGATTTTAATGTGATTCCAGTTGAAAAATGTCACTAACGTTAGTAGGATATTGGGACAAAAGCGGTTTTTAAAATAAATAAGTGTAGGTCCTTTAACTTTTGAAAATCTCATTTTTGTCCATTTTGAAATAATTGCCTTTAAGGCTTTTAGGGGTCCAATTGTTATGAAATTTGAACCTTGGGTCCAAAATATAATTAAGTTATAGTTAAATTAGTATTTCCAGGTTCATGGGCTGCATAAGTCATGGAAATTTCATTTGGGTCCTCAAGTTTAATCTTTTACACTTTAGTCCCTCAATTTTAGTAAAATTATTTTCCAAGCTCTTTGGATTTTTGGAATACATTTTAAATATGTCATTTCCAGTCCCTTAAGAGTGAAAATTTCAAATTTTGAAAGTAAGGTCTGGTACAGTTTTCAAAATTACAAAGTAGCCCTCATACTTCTAAAATTTTACAATCTAGTCCTTGGGCTTTTAAGGGTTGATTTTATTTATCTAAAAACTCTTAAAACTTTATTAAAATGTCAAAAAGTCATTTTTGAACCTGAGTACAGTCCCAAAATTCGAAATTTGCAGAGGGGTCCTTTAAATTTTATTTTCTTGCAATTTAGTCCACCAACTTTCCATTTTTTGCATTTTTAAGTCCAAAATTGAAATTTAATCAATTATGCTCGACTTTTCCAGGTTATAAGTCATCCAAAACATGGATTTCAAAGATCATACACATGCATATCCAAATCATACAAGAATTCATCAAATAGAACATTAAATTGCACATGCATGCACCTAAGGTTCAATAATAGCAATTTTGAGCAACACTTGAGAAATTTCATGACTTGATACATAAAATTGACATGCATTACAGAAATTATATATCTCTAGGACCCATGATCAAAATTCTACATGCATTTTAACAAAACACCTAGAAGTTGAAAGAGTTTTTCCACCCACCTTAAAATTGGAAAATTGTGAAATAAAAGGATAAATTTCACAACTTTGAAAATTAAGTCAAGAAATAAAAAATTTGGAGAAGAAAAATGAGAGAAAAATTAAGGAGAAAAAGAAGGAGATAAGAAAATTGGAAAATTAAAATGTTTGTAGTAGGTGATTTGAAACTAGTTGAAGCTTCTTTTTTGTTAAAATATCACCTAAGGTCAGCCCCTATTTCTCAAAAATGAAAAAGGGGTGTTAAAATTTGAAAAAAATAGAAAGAAGAAGAAAGAAGGGTTCTAGTGTCCAATTTTTATAGTTTTTCTCTAATTATTCTTCAAGTGTTCAAATTTCACCACCATGCATGCATGTCTTGGTCTTCTAAGTACCTCAAAATCCAAAATATGAACTTAAATTAAAAGGAAAGTTGATGAGTAGTAAGATTTTAAGTTGAATTGAGGCTTACCTGATAGAAGGTGTTCGAAATTTTTGTTTTTAAGAATGTTTGTTTTGAAGATGTTTGGAGAAAGAAAGTGTGTTTGATGTTGGAAGAAGATGTTCTTGAATAATAAATGTGAAGAACTTGTGTTTAAATTTTTGAAGATGTGAAGAGTTGGTGTTTGAAGATTTGAAGATGAATGATTTTTAAAGAGATAATGCTTGAAATTAAAATGTGTTGTATGAAAAATAATTTTTTTTTTTGTTAAAAATGCCATATTGGCAGAGATTTTTGTTTAATTTGTGTCTAATATAAAATGCAAGTCAAAGGTGAGATGGGTTTGAATGGAATGTTGGGAAGACTCTAACATGTTGGAAATTTAATAATAAAGAATTTATAAAATGTGTATAATGCTTGAATTAATGGTATGATTATACACAAGATGACTAATATAAGGTGTAAGCAAGTTTGATATTTCTACTCCAAAATAATTCCATTTGGTTTTTTTTTTTGTCCCAAATTTGATGATAATAGTTGAAATACATCAATCTCCAAAATAATTAGTGATTTCCTTGATCACTTATAAGTCTCATGATCACTTATACTAAATCAAATTCTTAATTCTATAAGGTAAAAGTCTCTAAAGTAAATAGTCTCTTAAAATTCTAAGGTGACTAATAAATACAAAAATAGTAATAATGATCAATCAAGTGATCATAAATGCAAAATAGAACTAATAATGATCATGATCACAAGTAATAAATAAAATGAAATAAGATAAAATATATATATATATTATTAATAATTACCCGTCAAAGTGACGCGGTGAAATAGTTGATCAATACATAGATGACAAAAGGATCAATCATAGTTCGGAAAAATCGGGGGCTTCACATCCTCCCCTCCTTAAAAGAATTTGCTCCCCAAATTCTCTTCAGAATAGTTTTGGATATTGATTCCTCATGTCTTCTTCCATCTCCCACGTTGCGTCTTCGTCTCGATTGTGGTTCTGCCACACTACTTTAACCATCGGAATCTCTCTCTTACGCAACTGACGTATCTGCTGATCAATGATCCGGATCGGCCTCTCTGTGTAGGATAAATTTTCCAGTAGAGGAGGAGTATCTTGAGTGATGATATGTTCGGGATCTGGTTGATACTTCTTCAATCTCGATACGTGGAATACATCGTGCATTCCCGCATATGGTGTTGGTAACTCGAGTCGGTAGGCTAACTTCCCGATCCTCTGTAAATTTTATAAGGTCCAACATATCTCGGACTCAACTTGCCTTCTTTCTTCGGATTGATCAATCCTTTCCGTGGTGAGAGTCTGAGAAATACTTCATCTCCGACTTCAAATTTCAAATCCTTTCTTCTCTTGTCCGCGTAACTCGTTTGGCGGCTCAGCCGTGTCTTGAATCCGCTCCTTGATCGCCTTGACCTTCTCCATGGCCTCTTGAACTAAGTCGACCTTTGGAATCGAGGCGACTTTCGTTTCTCTTTCGAGTCCATTGGTCATCAATTTCCCAAAGTAGTGGGGATCTACATTTTCGCCCATATAACGCCTCATAGGTGCCATCCCAATCATGGCCTCGATAGTCATTATTGTAGGCGAACTCGGCTAATGGTAAGTGCGAATCCCAACTTCCTTGGAAATCCAATGTGCAGGCTCGCAACATATCTTCCAGGGTTTGAATCGTTCGCTCGGTCCCATCGGTTTGTGGATGTCTTTGTTGTCTTTGAAACTTAGCGAGGTACCCAATTCCTCGTGCAAGCACTTCCAGAAACTAGAGACAAACCTCGGGTCTCTGTCTGATACTATGTCGATTGGTACTCCATGCAGTCGAATGATCTCTCGAATATAAATCTGCGCAAGTTTCTGCAAGCTATCAGTTTTCTTGATGGGTAAGAAGTGTGCAAATTTCGTGAGTCGGTCTACAACTACCCAAATAGCATCATGGCCTCCTCTGATCCTTGGTAGATCCGTCACGAAGTCCATCGTTATGTGTTCCCATTTCCACTTGGGAATTCTCAATGGTTGTAGTAAACCAGATGGTCGTTGGTGTTCTGCTTTTACTCGTTGACAAGTCAAACATCTCGCAACGAATTTCGCTACCTGGTTCTTCATGTTTACCCACCAATAACTCCGTTTCAAATCCTTATACATCTTGTTTTCTCCAGGATGTATAGTGTATTTCGAACGGTGTGCCTCTGCTAGGATTCTATTCCTAATCTGTTCATCACTCGGTACACAAACTCGATTCCGAAATCTGATAACTCCATCTTCAGGTACCAAGAATTCTGATCTTTCTCCTTTAAGTATCTTCTCCTTCAATTTTTGAAGATGTGCATATTTCTCTTGTGCTTCCTTGATCTCATTCAGCATATCGGGTTTAACCAAAATATTAGCACATGAAATCTGAGTATTGGTCCTTGTCAGATTCTAATTGCTCAGCTCTTCCAATGATTCCCACCCTCGAATCATAAGTCTGGCTAAGCTCGCCTTTCTGCTCAAGGCGTCAGCTACTACGTTGGCTTTCCCGAGATGGTATTGAATATCAAAGTGATAGTCCTCGATCAACTCCATCCATCTTCGTTGCTTCAGATTGAGATCTTTCTGGGAGAATAGATACTTCAAGCTCTTATGATTTGTGAAAACCGTGAAGGTTGCTCCGTAGAGATAGTGTCTCCATTTTTCAACGCGAACACTATCGCTGCCAATTCCAAGTCATGGGTTGGATAATTGGCTTTATACGGCTTGATCTTTCGTGATGCATAAGCGATAACTTTTCCTTCCTACATGAGCAGTGCTCCTAGTCCTTCCTTTGGTGCATCACTGTAGATGACAAAGTTTTTGTTCCCTTTGGAAGGGCTAAGACTGGAGCTGTAGTAAGTCGTTTCTTCAGCTCTTGGAAACTCGCCTCGCATTTGTCATTCCACTCAAACTTGACTTGCTTCCTCGGTTAGTCGAGTGAGCGGTCCGGCTATCTTGGAGAAGTCCTGGATAAATCTTCGATAATATCCAGCTAGTCCTAGGAAACTCCTGATTTCCGTTACAGACTTGGGTTGTTTCCATTCAACCACTGTTTGTACCTTCGAAGGATCTACGGCGATCCTGGTGCCGGATACTATATGTCCCAAGAACGCGACTTCACTTAGCCAAAATTCACACTTGCTGAATTTGGCATACAACTTATGCTCTCGTAGTGTCTCCAAAACGATTTTCAGATGACGTTTATGCTCTTCTCTAGACTTAAGAGTATACGAGTATGTCATCAATGAATATCACTACGAATTGATCCAAATAAGGTTGAAAGACTCGATGCATCAAGTCAAAAATGTTGTCGGTGCATTCGTCAGACCGAAAGGCATCACTACAAACTCGTAGTGTCCATATCGGGTTTGAAATGCAGTTTTGGAAATGTCTTCTTCACGGATCTTCAGTTGGTAATATCCTTGTTGTAAATCAAACTTCGAGTACACCGTCGCTCCTTGAAGTTGATCAAATCGTTCGTCTATCCTCGGGAGGGGATATTTGTTCTTGATGGTCACGCTATTAAGACCACGATAATCTATACATAGTCTTAAGGTGCCATCTTTCTTTTTGACAAACAGCACAGGTGCTCCCCACAGAGACGTACTCGGTCGGATAAATCCCACATCCATCAGTTTCTGTAATTGCGTTTCCAACTCTTGTAACTCAAGAGGAGCCATTCTATACGGTGTTACGCAATCGGGCAGTCCCTGGTAACACCGATGGTGAACTCGACTTCCTATCCGGAGGGACACTGGTGAGTTCTGTGGAAATACATCCGTGTATTCTGATACTATAGGTACTTGGTTAATTTGTGTCTCAACCTTGGGTTTGTTAATTACAAACGCCAAGTACCCTTGAGCCCCTCTAGTGATCGCCTTCCTCGCTTTCATTGCTGAAATGATTGGGCAATCTTAACTCGTGCCCTTCCCGAAATTTCCACTTCGGGTTTTCCGGGTTCACATAGCTTAATGGACTTGTTATGGCAGTCCATTTGTGCATGGTGTGCAGATAACCAATTCATTCCCAATATCACGTCGTATTCGAATATAGGTAATAAGATCAAATCGACAGGAAAGTTTATCTCATCAATCTTAACTTCGCATGCATTATAGATAATATATGTAATCTTACTTGCACCCATAGGAGTTGACAGTTCTAGACATATAGGCATATGTTCCATGCATGCATGCAGTTTGTGTACAAAATGCGGTGCGACAAATGAATGCGTCGATCCAGGGTCGAATAGTATTTTAGCATAGTGGTTAGATACTAGAAGCGTACCTTCCACCACATATGTTGCCTCCGGAGCCTCATGTCCAGCGAGTGCAAATGCTCGAGCAGGCATCCTTGCCCTATTACCCTGGCCATTGCCCGGCTTCTGCAGCTGCACCTGTTTGGTTCGGTCCTCGTACTTCGGGCAATCCTTCAGCTGGTGTTGATTACTGCCACAGCGCAAACACTTTCCTTGTTTACACCAACAGTCATTGGCAGTATGTCCCGGTTTCTGGCAATGTGCACACACTTGACCCGACTTTCCTTGTACTGGTCCCTTCCCTTTATCTGTCTTACCAACTGGTCCCTTCTGAAACTTAGCAGGTTGTTTAGATGGTTGTCCCACAGTTGTTCTCTTGAGACTATTTGATGGCCTACTCTCTGCTGAATCATCCAATACGGTTCGATCCCGCTCCGACTGATGCAGAGCTGCCTTTACCGCGGCTGAGTAGGTTGTCAGTTCAATAGTCAATAGTTGTTTTTTAAGTTCCAGTTTCAATCCTCGAGTGAACTTGTAAAGTTTATCCTCTTCGGTATTGATTGTCCCCAGAGCATACTTGGACAATCGGTGAAATTCGGACTCATACTGAGCTACAGACATGTTCCCCTGCCTCAATCTATGGAATTCATCCCGGCGCGCCTCTTTCACGACCTGTGGAATGTACTGTTCATTGAACTCGGCCAAGAAATTTCCCCATGTTCTGGCTACCCGGTCCTGTTCCCACCTTCTTCCAACTACCCTCCACCAGTCTCTAGCAGCCGATTCCAGACGAAATACGGCGAGTGTGACTTTCTGCTCATCTGAATATTGGATAGCATTGAAGATATTCTCCAATTTCTCTATCCATTCTTCTGCCTTTAAATCATCTGGCTCTCCTAAGAAAGCCGGTGGGTCGAACTGTAGAAATCGCTCCAACGTGCGATCATTCACCTCTCTGGCGAGTTTGGGGGCACGGTGTTGAGGCTCTGATGTTGCCTCATGAAAACCAGTATTTGTTGCAGGGCCTGCGCAGTCAAGTTGTCTCCTGCAGCAGGTGGAGGAGGCGGTGGTAATTCAGGGGAGGGTACCCGGTCCCTGGGTACATCGTCATTCCTTCGGGGAACGCAGCAAGGTCTCCCACGACCACGATGTTCAGCCATTCTGTATCTTGAAGTGTTAGTTGCGATCCACGAGTAAATGAATACAATAATTATTCGCGTAAGGTAAGTTATATCGTAGGGAAAGTAACAACAAACACAAGACACTGAATAAATAGCAAAAGGCATATCCATTAATGTAAAACTTGAATACACCCATAGTACAACAATAGTAGCACTGAGTCAAAGATACATCTGAACCAAAATACAACTGAATCTAATACAATAGAAAGTAAGGTACAACATAATGGAATAAATGTCTACAACAACGAAAGCACAAACTGATAATCAAGCTAACTAATCAGTGAGATCGCCATGATCGTCACTCGCAGCTACGTCCATAATCGGGGCCTGTTCGGGTTGAGGTGGCGCCTCGACCTCAGGCCAATCAACGAAATCCAACCACTGCTTGAATCCCTGTGCATCATCAAGTGGAGCAGCCTCAAGTGCCTCAGGATCTCCGACCTCGACTGGATCCTCCTCGGATCCTCCTCGGGGTCCTCCTCAGGGTCCTCCACAACGTCGGGTACGGGCTCCACCTCGGGTGGTGGCAATGGCTGTGAATTAGCTGCCAGAGCAGCCTCCAGAGCAGTGTCTCTCTGGGCTATGGCCTGTGTAAGGTCCTCTATCACTGTCATCTGCTTGATGAGGGTCTCCTCCAAGCGCTCAACGGTGTCGCGAGATATGCGGGCGTCAATCTCCCACTTCTGGCGGCCGTCACTTGCTCTCTTCATTTTCTCTCGCACATTATCCAGGCGCTCCTGGATATTCTGTATTTGATCCTCCCGCGCCCGTATGGTGTTGTCGTGGTCCTTAATGATATTGGTCAACTCGCTCTTTTCATCTTGGCTCCTTGCCAAGCGCTGTGTCAGGTCCCTGTTACGCTGGCGCTCCTCGGATAGTTCTGAGGTCGCTCGAACACTCTCCTGGTGCTAGTGAATCATAAGTGCCCGGTAGTACTCCCGCTCAGCACGGGCATGAAAAATGTCCCACCAAGAAGGTGGCGCCGGCTCCATCCTGATCAAACAAAACTAAGGGAAAGATAAGGAGAGAATAAGGAAAGAATGAACAAAGAAAGTCAGTCAAGAATCAACTAAGTCAAGACAAGTATGACTATGGAACCTCAAAATAAGCGTTCTAACTTAGTTCAAACATCAATAAGACGGTTCTATGCCAATTTGAAATCGATTTCACACTTAATGAGTCATGTCGCGGTACTACCCAACACAGACCAAGGGTCTTATCCTGCGTTAGCTCGGTGTAAGTTTCCATCTTACTAGCCGAGCTCTGATACCACTCTAACTGTCACGCCCCAAATGGGACGCGATGACGATCCACAACTTAAATACAAATAAACCAACAGTCTAGACGAATATCAATGAAAACACAAAGAAACAGAGTCAAATAGCAGCGGAAATAAAATAACATAGGTATAAATTACAACTTACAGTCCCATAATTATCTGAATTACATCCCCAAATCAACTACAGATAACAACCTAATAGTCAAAGGGTCTTACGCCCTTCAGTTACAGACCGAATGAAAAGAAAATAAAATAGTTCAACAACAATAACAAGAAACGAGTCCATCAACAACAACAGGTAGTGAGTCCAACAGACGGGGTACAAGGGCATAATCCGAAGTCGGTTCAGCATCTTCGACGAAGTCCTCATCTAAGGGTTAGAAAACAGGTGGGGATGAGACATAAATCTCAGTGGATGGGGTGATCATGTGCAAGTGTGGCGCAATATATAGTTTAAGTGAGGAAACAGTTACATGAAAACGCGTGACATATGATGCATGAATTCACACACAGTCCACAAGCGTCGTGATAAAATATTTAAGTAATATACATATACAGTTTAAGAAAATAGTTCGTGGTCACACAAACACTATGTGATTCAGGCAAGACAGGTAGGATTGCGTACGGAATGTAACGTCAATCCTATGCAAGACAGATAATGGTTGCGTACGGATTTGTAGCTCCAACCAATGCAATAAAAGTAGCGGTTGCGTACGGATTTGTAGCACCAACCAAACGGGTCCGATTAACTCTGAAATCGTGTGGATCGGGGCAAACATTCCTTCGTTCTTCCTTGTAACTCCCGAGCAAGATGGTCCAAGACCTGTCACCTTATCGCTCCATAGGCAAAGACAAAATATACACTGGAGCTAGCAAGGCTCGGATTTGTCATAATCATGATTATACCTCAAGTACTACGACCCGCTTCCCTTGGACAAACTCCGTCCCTCAGTTGCAGGATTAGGACGATGGGGCCGGAAGAGTGGAATAGCAGCCGAGCTGCCCGATTCCATCCCCGACGTATCTATTCTGACTGTGAGCTCGACACACCAAGTTGACTCGAGGCAGGAAAGTAAAACAAGTTCAGGTAGTCAAACAGGCAGTCGAGTATTATTGATTCAGGGAAGCAGTTCAGGAAAGTTTTCGAAGAACGCGAGTGGCAATTATGGCGTTGGTGGAGTTATTGGAGTTATTGGGTGGAACATAAGTCCCGTTATAGATTCAAAATCGCAAGACGAGGAAGTCGCCCCGCGATCGGTATTAATCGGCCAAGACGATCCGATAAGTCAAGGGGTTTTGAGGAAATAAAATATTTTATTTAATAATTAAAATCAGAGGGTCCAGGGCTGTATTAGTAAAAGGAAAATAATTTGAATTGGGTCCTCGATAAAAAGGAAATTTACAATTAGCCCCGTTTGTAAAAACTAATACGTTTAGGGTTAAACATTGAATAAATAAATATCCCGACCTTGAAAAATTATGAGGTCAGTTCCTAAATTCTCCAAATTGTTCAGAGATTCTGGTTTTTAAAGTTTTGAGGTCGATTTTTCATAAAATTCTCACATTGGCCCCAAATTTGTTAAAATTGTCATTACGGGCCTTAAGTTAAAAATAATTGGAACTCACAAACCGGAAGGGCTTTTAATGTGATTCCAGTTGGAAAATGTCACTAAGGTTAGTAGGATATTGGGACAAAAGCAGGTTTTAAAAGAAATAAGTGTAGGTACTTTAACTTTTGAAAATCTCATTTTTGTCCCATTTTGAAATAATTGCCTTTAAGGCTTTTAGGGGTCCAATTGTTATGAAATTTGAACCTTGGGTCCAAAATATAGTTAAGTTATAGTTAAATTAGTATTTCCAGGTGCATGGGCTGCATAAGTCCTGGAAATTTCATTTGGGTCCTCAAGTTTAATCTTTTACACTTTAGTCCCTCAATTTTAGTAAAATTATTTTCCAAGCTCTAAACACTTGGATTTTTGGAATACATTTAAAATATGTCATTTCCAGTCCCTTAAGAGTGCAAATTTCAAATTTTTAAAGTAAGGTCTGGTACATTTTTCAAAATTGCAAAGTAGCCCTCAAACTTCTAAAATTTTACAATCTAGTCTTTGGGCTTTTAAAGGTTGATTTTATTTATCTAAAAACTCTTAAAACTTTATTAAAATGTCCAAAAGTCATTTTTGAACCTGAGTACAGTACCAAAATTAGAAATTTGCAGAGGGATCCTTTAAATTTTATTTTCTTGCAATTTAGCCCACCAACTTTCCATTTTTGCATTTTTAAGTCCAAAATTGAAATTTAATCAATTATGCTCGACTTGTCCAGGTTATAAGTCATCCAAAATATAGATTTCAAAGATCATACACATGCATATCCAAATCATATAAGAATTCATCAAATAGAACATTAAATTGCACATGCATGCACCTAAGGTTCAATAATAGCAATTTTGAGCAACACTTGAGAAATTTCATGACTTGATACATAAAATTGACATGCATTACATAAATTATATATCTCAAGGGCTCATGATCAAAATTCTACATGCATTTTAACAAAAGCACCTAGAAGTTGAAAGAGTTTTTCCACCCACCTTAAAATTGGAAAATTGTGAAATAAAATGATAAATTTCACAACTTTGGATGAGGTCACTCAGGTCAGCCCCTAAGTCAAGAAATATCAAAATTTTGGAGTTAGAAAAATGAGAGAAAAATTAAGGAGATAAGAAAATTGGAAAGACTACACTTTACCTTGTGTAGTAGGTGATTTGAAACTAGTTGAAGCTTTAAATTTGGAAATTTTGGTTCAACTCCAAAATCACCTAAGGTCAGCCCCTATTTCTCAAAAATGAAAAAGGGGTGTTAAAATTTGAAAAAAATAGAAAGAAGAAGAAAGAAGGGTTCTAGTGCCCAATTCTTACCTTGTAGTCCAATTTTCTCTACTAATTATTCTTCAAGTCTTCAAATTTCACCACCATGCATGCATGTCTCCAAGTGGTCTTCTAAGTACCTCAAAATCCAAAATATGAACTTAAATTAAAAGGAAAAGGTGATGAGTAGTAAGATTTTAAGTTGAATTGAGGAGTGAAATTTCTTACCTTGGGATAGGGGGGTGTTCGAAATTTTTTTTTTAAGTAGGAAGATAGTTTGTTTTGATTTAGATGTTTGGAGAAAGAAAGTGTGTTTGATGTTAGGAAGAAGATGTTCTTGAAGGTATGAAGGTAGGCTTGAAGATGTGAAGAACTTGTGTTTGAATTTTTGAAGATGTGAAGAAGTGGTACTTGAAGATATGAAGAACTTAAGTTTGAAGGTTTGAAGATGTGAAGAGTTGGTGTTTGAAGATTTGAAGATGTGAATGATTTTTAGAGAGAGGTTAGAGAGAATGAGGAGAATTTGCTTGAGAATTAAAATGTGTTGTATGAAAAATGAAATTCTTTTTTGTTAAAAAGGCCATATTGGCCGTCCAAATGGGGAGAGAGGGAGAGGAATTTTTTGTTTAATTTGTGTCTTGAATTTTGCTTCTTGCATGGGAGACAAAATGCAAGTCAAAGGTATGGGCATGAGATGGGTTTGAATGGAATGTTGGGAAGACTCCAACATGTTGGGAAATTTAATAATAAAGAATTTATATATGAGATGATGTGTATAATGTTTGAATTAATGGTATAATTATACACAAGATGACTAATATAAGGTGTAAGTGTACAAGAGTTGGATGATATTTCTACTCCAAAAATATCATTATGGCCGTCCATTATAGGGGCAATTTGGTAATTCCATGTATTTTTTTTTGTCCCAAATTTGATGATAATAGTTGAAATATATCAATCTCCAAAATAATTAGTGATTTCCTTGATCACTTATAAGTCTCATGATCACTTATACTAAATCAAATTCTTAATTCTATAAGGTAAAAGTCTCTAAAGTAAATAGTCCCTTAAAATTCTAAGGTGACTAATAAATACAAAAATAGTAATAATGATCAATCAAGTGATCATAAATGCAAAATAGAACTAATAATGATCATGAGTGCAAGTAATAAATAAAATGAAATAAGATACAAAATATATATATTATTAATAATTACCGTCAAAGTGACGCGGTAAAATAGTCGATCAATACATAGACGACAAAAGGATCAATTATAGTTCCAAAAAATCGGGGGCTTCACAGAAAAGCTGTCTGAAAATGCAACGGATAGTTTGCTGATAAAACAGAGGTTCGACCGGTCACGCAGAGATAAGATTCAAATTGATTTTCTGCGATTTTTACATAGGGGGACCGGTCGGAGGGGGTGGGACTGGTCGCCCTTGATCTTGACCGGTTGGGGTTGATTAAAAATCGAAACAGAGAAGACATCAACTTGGGGAGGGCTCCCAGGTACCGGTCACCCAGGGGTCGACCGGTCGCCCCTACCGGTCGACTAGTCGCCCTCCCTAATTTTTTCTACGTCCCTTTTTCTGTTCCAAAACTCAACTCAGGTACGGGTTGCCCTATAAGGCAACCGGTCGAGCCTGAAACAGGTGTGTTGTCCAACTTTTTATTGAAAATAAACTCCAAGAAATACTCCGAAAAATAGTAAAAATATTTTAAATCGATCGGAAGTATTTAGACAACATTTAGGGATATTGTTTTGGTTTAAAAACACATTTGAACAAAATCATCAAAATCATGATAAAAACATTTATCTAACAAGAGTATCACCATGAGAAGAGTCAATCATGTTAAGATAAGATGGATCTATGGAGTATATTGATTATATGTAGAATTTATTGGATTACAAAACAAGTACCCATTGCTAATGATGAATGATTCACTTGATTACTTAAAGAAGCTAGTGTGTTATTTAGGATCGATTTGAGGTCTCGATATCACCTACTGAATTTCAATAAGTTTAAATTGTGGTTAGAGTGTGTAATATTGGTCAGAACGTTATCGTATGAGGAATATAAGTTGACCTGGTTAAAGTTGGCTACGATTGCGACTGAAGATCAATGTTTCTAGACCCCTTAGGGTATTACATAAGGTTTATAGAAAGTATTTTTTTTTAGAGTTCAACACCAGAGACTAGAGTGGCAGGAAAATGTGAAGTTTCGGTGGAGCGAGAAGTGTGTGGAGAATATCTAAGAAGTTAAATAAGGATTGACAAGTTTACCAGTAGAATAAAAATACTTGGTGAGAAAGTTTGCTAAGTTGATAATCGAGGGTAACACCTTCTAGTGTATTGAAATCAATTATTGAAACAATGGTTGAATGACTTGTACTTAGAGATAAAATTTATGAGGCACAAGTGACATATGAGTTTTAGGTAAGATGAGAAATCATGATCTAATCGCATACCTCGACGGATTTGTTATAGTTGGTAATGGTGCATTAGCCTACAAAAGGATTTTAGTTGTACGTAAGGAAAAACTGTGATATTAGGTTAAGTACACTGGATATTGTACACCGCTCACCTATGAGTTACAAAGATTTGTCTAAGAGATGCGAAATGTATGTTTGATGTAGGAATATGATAAGAACTATCAGAACCGTGTGGATAGATGCATGTCACATCAACAATTAGGGTCAAGCACTAACGACTGTCTGGATTTTTCTTAAGACACATGATATCCTCGAATGAAAGTTGAAAGCATATATATATTGACTTTATTGTAAGTTAGTCGTGACCAACTAAGAAAAATCACGAGATGGAATATTTTTGACCGATTGACCAAATCTACACACTTTTTCAAATGACATATGGTTTAGAGCAATTCGTCCAATTGTACACAAGAGAAATAGCGAGACTATAAGAGAGATACTAGTTAACTTTGAATGTTGGGAGAAACTTGCAACAATATAGGGTAATAAGATTAAATTTTAGTGGGCTACAACATCTATAGAAGCATGGACAAACTGAAAGGACAATAGAATCCTAAGAGACATGTATTTCGGATTTTCTGAGTAATTTGGAGGCATATTTACTTTTAGCGGGTTTTTCTTATAACAATAGTTGAGATGGCCAGGACGAGGCAACTTGCGAATGAAAGAATGAGATTCTAGCAAGATATTTAGACGTTATTAGAGTTTGAATTAAGTTGACTAAATTTCGAGGACGAAATGTTTTTAAGAAGGGGAGTTTGTAACACCAGGGGAAAAAAAAAGAAGTGTATTTAATTAGTTAGATGGCCCATTAGTGAATTATTATTTATTATTATTGGGTTTATTATCCAATTACTTGGCCCATGAGGAATCCTAAGGTGTTTGGGAAACTAGCTGGGGTAATTATATTATGATTCTTTTGTTATTAGGGTTTTATCATACCACATTAGAGGGGACCAAAAGAAAACACGTTCCAGCTCTTTCTCTGCGCCACCACAGCCCCATCATCTACCATACAACCTCGACGAAGTTTTTCTTCAACGTCATGATCCCTCAGTTGTCTTCCCTATTTCATCCTCAACTCCTAAGGTGATTCACTTACAAATTTTTAAATACAAGTTATACTATTCAGCATTATCCTAAATTTTAATATGTTATTCTTCGTAATGATGTTACAGTTAAAATTTAATATTAATCCGATGATTACTTTTGTAGTTATTGAATTTTCAATCTAAGATGCCAGAATTTATGTTATTTCCTGTTTTCATTTTAGAAAATCCAAAACCCTACTAATACATATCCAACATTCGTGAAATTTTAATATGTTATGTTATCATATGTTTAAAATATTCAGATAAAATTTCATATACTTTTGAGTTGTATTTTATTTTATATGAAATTCTCATTCACGCTTTCCAAATCTTGAATATACTCTGTTTCTGATTTATAAATTCTATAAACCATGTATAAAGACCTTCCCAATATCTCAATTTTGGATATGTTATGTATTATAATGTTTTATACCGTGTGGTAAAATATCATATCATTATAACTTATATGTATTTACATATTAATTAGTTTCCAAGCATTACAGTTTTAGCAATGACAAAAGTTTCAGTTTATAAAATTCAAAACTAAAGTTAACGAATTTAATATTTTATTATTTTTGGATATGTTATACTTTGATGTGTATAGTATACGTTGTTAAAGTTTTAAATCATATAGTACTATATTTATTTAAATATGATTTTTCTCCCTTAGCTATGCAGGTTTTAATGTTACAGCAATTTCAGTTTCATATATTTAAAATCCATAGCTAAATATTTCTAATCTTCCTAATATTTTTATATGATATCTATTTTTGAGTTTATTACCTACTGTTAAAATACTAAATAATTCCAGTATACGGTTTATGAGAAACTATTATTCGATCCCAACTACGCAGTGATTTTAGTATTGTCCAAACCAACCAAGTTGAACCCTAAACCTTACGGAAATACCATGAGCTTCCACGAATGTTATTTTAGTGCTTCCGATATCGAGGTTAATACTTAAGCTTTGACTTCTAGGAACTAAGATGTATATATATTCATGTTAGGCGATGAGGACGGCGAGCTCTGAAGTTCAATAGGGATATTGCATCAAACCATTCTACTATTTTTCAAGCAAAGTTTCAAGGTGGGGTTTATTTTCTAAACTTTATTGTCCTTGTTAAATGCTTAGATTATTTTGCATGAATGTGTAGTACAGTTGCTTAGGCTCTATTGAGCCAGGGACTCAAGAGGTCCGGGGTAGATGTATCCCTGAGGAAGTCGAGTATGATTGATTCAGGGAAGCAGTTCAGGAAACTTTTTGAAAATTCGTGAGTAGCAATATGGCATTGGTGGAGTTATTTGGATGAAGATGATTATCGGAAGGATAAGCAATCTTCAATATCTTGAAAGATTAGGTGGAACATAAGTCCCGTTATAGATTCAAAACCGCAAGACGAGGAAGTCGCCCCGTGATTGGGTATTAATCGGTCGAATCGGTCCGATAAGTCAAGGGTTTTTGAGAAAATAAAAATACTTTAATTAAATCTCCAAGTCAGAGGGTCCAGGGCTATTTTATTAAAACGAAAAATAATTTGAGTTAGGTCCTTTATAAAAGAAAAATTACAATTTAGCCCCATTTTGTAAAAAGCAAAACCTTTGGGGTTAAAAATTGAATAAATAAATATCCCGACCTTGAAAAATTATGAGGTCAGTTCATAAATTCTCCAAATTGTCCAGATATTCAGGTTTTTAAAGTTTTTAGGTCGAGTTTTTATAAAATTCTCACATTGGCCCCAAATTTGTAAAAATTGCCAATTCGGACCTTAAGTTTAAAATAATCGAAATCACAAACCGGAAGGGCTTTTAATGTGATTCTAGTTGGAAAATGTCACTAAGGTTAGTAGGATATTGGGACAAAAGCATTGTTTAAAAGAAATAAGTTTAGGTCCTTTAACGTTTGAAAATATCATTTTTGTCCCATTTTGAAATAATTGCCTTTAAGGCTTTTAGGGGTCCAATTGTTATGAAATTTGAACCTTGGGTCCAAAATATAATTTAGTTATAGTTAAGTTAGTATTTCCAGGTGCATGGGCTGCATAAGTCCTGGAAATTTCATTTGGGTCCTCAAGTTTAGTCTTTTACACTTTA
The DNA here is from genome assembly GCA_016081115.2 of Rehmannia glutinosa. Lineage (NCBI taxonomy): Eukaryota > Viridiplantae > Streptophyta > Magnoliopsida > Lamiales > Orobanchaceae > Rehmannia > Rehmannia glutinosa. Next base: position 251,688 of record JABTTQ020000535.1, on the reverse strand, counting down.
GTCCCTCAATTTTAGAAAAATTACTTTCCAAGCCCTAAACACTTGGATTTTTGGAATACATTTAAAATATGTCATTTCCAGTACCTTAAGAATAAAATTTTCAAAATTTAAAGTTAAGGTCTGGTACAGTTTTAAAATTTGCAAAGTAGCTCTTAAACTTTCAAAATTTTACAATCTAGTCCTTGGGCTTTTAAAGGTTGATTTTATTTATCTTAAAACTCTTAAAACTTTATTAAAATGTCCAAAAGTTATTTTTGAACCTGAGTACAGTCCCAAAATTCGAAGTTTGCAGAGGGGTCCTTTAACTTTCATTTTCTTGCAATTTAGTCCACCAACTTTCTATTTTTACATTTTTAAGTCCAAAATTGAAATTTAATCAATTATGCTCGAATTTTCCAGGTTATAAGTCATCCAAAACATGGATTTCAAAGATCATACACATGCATGTCCAATTCATACAAGAATTCATCAAATAGAATATTAAAGTGTACATGCATGCACCTAAAATTCAATAAATAGCAATTTTGAGCAACTCTTGAGAATTTTCATGATTTGATACATAAAATTGACATACAATACATAGATTATATATCTCAAGGGCTCATGATCAAAATTCCACATGCATTTTAATAAAAACACCTAGAAGTTGGAAAGTATTTTCTACCCACCTTAAAATTGGAAAATTGTGAAATAAAAGGATAAATTTTACAACTTTGGATGAGGTCACTTAGGTCAGCCCCTAAGTCAAGAAATATCAAAAATTTGGAGTTAGAAAAATGAGAGAAAAATTAAGGAGAAAAAGAAGGAGATAAGAAAATTGGAAAGACTACACTTTACCTTGTGTAGTAGGTGATTTGAAACTAGTTGAAGCTTCAAATTTGGAAATTTTGGTTCAACTCCAAAATCACCTAAGGTCAGCCCATATTTCTCAAAAATGAAAAAGGGGTGTTAAAATTTGAAAAAAAATAGGAAGAAGAAGAAAGAAGGGCTCTAGTGTCCAATTCTTACCTTGTAGTCCAAATTTCTCTACTAGTTATTCTTCAACTCTTCAAATTTCATCACCATGCATGCATGTCTCCAAGTGGTCTTCTAAGTACCTCAAAATCCAAAATATAACCTTAAGTTAAAAGATGAAGGTGATGAGTAGTAAGAATTTAATTTGAATTGAGGAGTGAACTTTCTTACCTTGAGAAAGGGGGGGTGATCGAATTTTTTGAGTTTAAGTGGTAAGATTGTTTGTTTTGGTTTAGATGTTTGAAGAAAGAAAGTATGTTTGATGTTAGGAAGAAGATGTTCTTGGAGTTATGAAGATGGGTTTGAAGATGTGAAGGACTTGTGTTTGAATATTTGAAGATATGAAGAAGTGGTACTTGAAGATATGAAGAACTTATGTTGAAGATTTAAAGATGTGAAGAGTTGGTGTTTGAAGGTTTGAAGATATGAATGAATTTTGTTTGAAGATTTGAAGACGTGAATGAGGTTAGAGAGAAGTTAGAGAGAAGGAGGAGAATTTGTTTGAGAATTAAAATGAGGTTAGAGAGAATTTGTTTGAGAATTTGTTTGAGAATTTTTGATAAATTTTTTGTGAAAAATGGCCTCTTGGCCGTCCAAATGGGGGGAAGAGAGGGAGAGATTTTTTGTTTAATTTGTGTCTTGTAATTTGTCTCTTGCATGGAGACAATTTGGTAGTCAAAGGTATGGGTCAAATTGAGGTATAAGAAGAATGTTGGGAAGAATAGAATATGTTGGGGAATTTAATGATATAAAATTGAGGTATAAGATAATGTGTATAATGTTTGAATTAATGGTGTAATTATACACAAGATGACTAATATAAGGTGTAAGTGTACAAGAGTTGGATGATATTTCTACTCCAAAAAAATCTCATCATGGCCGTCCACCTAGGGGCAAATTGGTAATTCCATATATTTTTTTTTGTCCCAAATTTGATGATAATAGTTGAAATATATCAATCTCCAAAATAATTAGTGATTTCCTTGATCACTTATAAGTCTCATGATCACTTAATCTAAATCAAAATCTTAATTCTATAAGGTAAAAGTCTCTAAAATAAATAGTCTCTTAAAATTCTAAGGTGACTAATAAATACAAAAATAGTAATAATGATCAATCAAGTGATCATAAATGCAAAATAGAACTAATAATGATCATGATCACAAGTAATAAATAAAATGAAATAAAATACAAAATATATATATTATTAACATTTACCCGTCAAAGTGACGCGGTAAAATAGTCGATCAATTACATAGTCGACAAAAGGATCAATCATAGTTCGGAAAAATCGGGGGCTTCACACATATTGCCCAAAAATGAACAAAATTTTGTTCATTTCACCAACTCATTTTAATCTTCAAACTAATCATCTTCCTTCTCTCTACACAATCTCCTCCATCTCTCTACAATTCCTTCATATCTTCAAATCTTCAAAAAAATAATTCCTTCATATCTTCAAACCTTCAAGAACAATTTCTTCACATCTTCAAATCTTCAAGAACACATCCTTCACATCTTCAAACATTCCTTCACATATCTTCAAGAACACACTCTTCATATCTGCAAACATCCTTCACATCTTCAAAGAACATCTTCTTCATATCATCAAACACCTCATCTTTCTTCAAACACTTAACAAAAAACACAAACATTCTTCATACTTATTCATAGAATTCGAACCCCCATCTCTCAAAGGTAAGAAATTTTATTCTTCAATTCAACTTGATATCCTATAACTCATCACCTTCTCTTCTTAACTTAAGTTTAATTTTGACTTTTGGAGGTACACATAGGAGCCTACATAAGGACATGCATGCATTGTGGTCACCTTAAAGACTTGAAGAGAAATTTTTTGAGAATTTGGACTACAAGGTAAGATTTGGACACTAGAGCCCTTTTCTCCTCTTCTTCCTATTTTCTTCAAATTTTAACACCCTTTTTTCATTTTTGAGAAATAGGGGTTGACCTTAAGTGGTTTTGAGGGTGAGCCAATTTTCACAACTCTCCAATTTTTAAGATGGGTGGAAAAATCTTTCCAACTTCTAGGTGTTTTTGTTAAATGCATGTAGTATTTTGTTAATGAGCACTTGAGATATATATTATGTATTGCATGTTAAATTCTTGTATCAAGTTGTGAAAATTTCTCAAGTGTTGCTCAAAAATGCTATTTATTGAAATCTAGGTGCATGCATGTACAATTTATGGTTGTATTTGATGAATTCTTGTATGAAATGGACATGCATGTGTATGATCCCTGAAATCCATGTTTTGTATGACTTATAACCTGGACAAGTCGATCATAATTGATTAAATTTAAATTTTTGGACTTAAAATGCAAAAATGGTAAATTGGTGGACTTAATTGGAAGAAAATAAAACTTAAGGGACCCCTCTGTAATTTTCGAGTTTTGGGATTGTACTCAGGTTCAAAAATGATGTTTGGACATTATAATAAAGTTTTAAGAGTTTTAAGATAAATAAAATCAACCTTTAAAATCCCAAGGACTAGATTGTAAAATTTTAGAAGTTTAAGGGCTACATTGCAATTTTTGAAACTGTACCAGAACCTAATTTTAAAATTTGAAATTTTAACTATTAAGGGACTGGAAATAATATATTTTAATTGTATTCCAAAAATCCAAGTGTTTAGAGCTTGGGAAGTAATTTTATAAAAATTGAGGGACCAAATTGTAAAAGATTAAACTTGAGGACCCAAATGAAATTTCCAGGACTTATACAGCCCATGTACCTGAAAATACTAATTTAACTATAACTTAATGATATTTTGGACTCAAGGTTCAAATTTCATAACAATTGAACCCCTAAAAGCCTTAAAAGGCAATTATTTCAAAATGGGACAAAAATGAGATTTCAAACGTTAAGGGACCTATACTTATTTCTTTTTAAAACAGTTTTTGTCCCAATATCCCACTGACCTTAGTGACATTTTCCAACTGGAATCACATTAAAAGCCCTTCCGTTTCGTGAGTTCCAATTATTTTAAACTTATGGCCCAAAATGATAAATTTAACAAAATTGGGGCCAATGTGAGAATTTTACAAAAACTCAACCTCAAAACTTAAAAACCCTGAATCTGTGAACAATTTAGAGAATTTAGGAACTGACCTCATAAGTTTTCAAGGTCGGGACATTTATTTATTCAGTTTTTAACCCCAAAAGTATTGGTTTTTACAAAATGGGGCTAATTGTAAATTTTCTTTTTAACAAGGACCTAACTCAAATTATTTTTCTTTTAATGAAACATACCTGGACCCTCTGACTTTAATAATTAATTAAAATATTTTATTTTCTAAAAATTCCTTGACTTATCGGATCATCTTAACCAATTAATAAACGATCGAGGGGCGACTTCCTCGTCTTGCGATTTCAAATCTATAACGGGACTTATGTTCCACCTAATCTTTCAAGATATCGAATATTCCTTATCCTCTCGATAATCATCTTCATCCAAATAACTCCACCAACGCCATAATTGCCACACGCGTTTTTCGAAAGATTTTCCAGAACTACTTTTCGAATCAATAATACTCGACTGCCTAGTTGACTACCTGAACTTGTAATTACTTTCCTGCCTGAGTCAACTTGGTGTGTCGAGCTCACAGTCGGAATGGATACGTCGGGGATGGAACCAGGCAGCTCGGCTGCTATTCCACTCTCCGGCCCCATCGTCCTAATCCCACAACTGTGGGACGGAGTTTGTCCAAGGGAAGCGGGTCGTAGTACTTGAGGTATAATCATGATTATAACAATCCAGGCCTAGCTAGCTCTACTGTGGATTTGTCTTTGCCTATGGAGCGATAAGTTGTGACAGGTCTTGGACCATCTTACTCGGGGAGTTACAAGGAAGAAGGGAGGAATCGATGTCTGATCCACACGATTGTGGAGTTAATCGGACCGTTTGGTTGGCGCTACAAATCCGTATATAACCGCTACTTGTATTGCATTGGTTGGCACTACAAATCTGTACGCAACCATTACTTGTCTTGCATAGGATTGGCGCTACAAATCCGTACGCAATCCTACCTGTCTTGCCTGAATCACATAGTGCTGTGTGACCACGAATCACCATTCTTAAATCGTATAAGTATATTACTTAAATATATTTATCACGACGCTTGTGGACTGAGTGTGAAATCACGCATCATATCTCACGCATTTTTCATACAACTGTTTTCTTCCATTAACTCTATATATTTCCACACTTGCACACGATCACCCCATCCATTGAGATTTCTGTCTCATCCTCTACTGTTTTCTAACCTTTAGATGAGGACTATATTGAAGATGTCGAACCGGCCACAGACTGATTACCCTCGCCCCGCCTGTCGAACTTGCACCTTTTTACTGATGATTGTTCTTATTTCATGTACTTCTACTGATATTGGACTCCCGTTTATTCTGCTACTCTTTTCTCTCTTTGACTGTAATTTAAGGGCGTAGGACCCTTTGACATTTAAGTTGGATATTGTGTACGTTACGTTTTAGTTTTGGCCAATAAACTTATTTAGGTTATTATGTCGGATGTATTTGGATCTTGTTAGACTTTAAGTTGTAATTCGTACTTATGTTTATTTTATTTTCTTTTTTAACAAGGACCTAACTCAAATTACTTTTCTTTTAATGAAACATCCCTGGACCCTCTGACTTTAATAATTAATTAAAATATTTTATTTTCTAAAAAATCCCTTGACTTGTCGGATCATCTGAACCGATTAATACACGATCGCGGGGAGACTTTCTCGTCTTGTGATTTCGAATCTATAACGGGACTTATGTTCCACCTAATTTTTCAAGATATTGAAGATTGTTTATCCTCTCGATAATCATCTTCATCCAAATAACTCCACCAACGCCATAATTGCCACATGCGTTTTTCAAAACTTTTCCAGAACTGCTTCCCAAATCAATATTACTCACTACAACATAAATGACATTAGGTAACACAAATTTTATAGCACTTTTTACATAAGGTACATATGTAACAAATGCTTGTAACACTTTTTACATTACAATATTTATGTAACACTTTTGTAGCACTTTATCAATATGTAACACTTTTATATAAGTAACACTTTTTAAGTATCACTTTTTTTTGTTATTTCTTTTGTAACGCAAATAGGTAACACTTTATCAATATGTAACGCTTATATATAACACTTTTATATAAGTAACACTTTTTAAGTATTACTTTGTTTTTGTTATTTCTTTTGTAACACAAATAGGTATGACTTTATTTAAGAAGCACTCTTGGCAACACTATATTTTATTGATTGTAACACTTTTTAAGCTATATTTTAGCAACACAAAATTATATAACTATCATTAAATCATGTCAAAGATTTATTTAATTAATTGATGTCACCAAACCTAAAAATTGTAGGCAACATGTACTCTATTTTTTTTAACTGAATTTTTGATTTCCTTTAACAAAGTATTTTAGTTTTGCTTTTATTTTTTTATTTTTTACGAAGACAATTAATTCCGTCTTAATACCGACGGAAAATGCGTATGTATATATTTTATTATTATTTTTTTTAAAATTTTTACTAACGTAGACCAATTTCATCGTTAACCTTTTTTTTAATTTTTTTTACTTTTTTTAAAAAAATTACCAATGAAAATTGATGTTGTCGGTAATTACTTAGAAAATTTTTCCGTCGGTAAATTATTTTTTCGTTATTTTCTTTATTATTTAATTTTTTTTACTGTTATAACTTTTTTACCTATAGGTAAAGTAATTTTATATTTTTTTATATTTTTTATTTTACCGATTGAATATTTATCAGTCGATAAATTTATTTTATATATTTTTGATATTTTTAATTTGCTGTGTCCTTTAATATATAATATAATATGATTTTCAAACTATCTACTATACAATATAAAATTTGATATATACAGTGTATAATATAATTTAATACATATATTATAAAATATAATCTTTATTATATAAAATATATTATATATACATATAATACATATATGTGTGTGTGTGTGTATGTGTATATATAAAACAAAACAAAAGTTGTAATAAGAATCAACTTAGCTTAGTGGCAAATTGCCACTTCCATACATAACAGGTTGTGGGTTAGAATCTACTTGGTGGCAAAAAATATTATTTCTACGAAGTGTTACAAAAAAAAGTGTTACATAAGATTGATATGTAACACTTTAGAAGTATTATTTTAAAGTGTTACAAATATAAAAAGTGTTACAAAAAAGTGTTACATAAGATTCATATGTAACACTTTAGAAATATTGTTTCAAAGTGTTACCAATAGAAAACTTAATGTAACACGTAGAAAAAGTGTTACTAAAAGCTAATAAAAGTGACACCTTAGACTATAGGTAGCACGGGCAAGTGCAACGCCATAAAAGTGCAAGTTATTGTCTATAGTAACATTTTATGGCCATTAGGTAACATTTTTTGAGTGTTACCTAATGTCATTTATGTTGTAGTGACTCGACTGCCTGGTTGACTACCTGAACTTGTAATTACTTTCCTGCCTGAGTCAACTTGGTGTGTCGAGCTCACAGTCGGAATGGATACATCGAGGATGGAACCGGGCAGCTCGGCTGCTATTCCACTCTCCGACCCCATCGTCCTAATCCTGCAACTAAGGGATGGAGTTTGTCCAAGGGAAGCGGGTCGTAGTACTTGAGGTATAATCATGATTATGACAATCCGGGCCTAGCTAGCTCTACTGTGGATTTGTCTTTGCCTATGGAGCGATAAGGTGACAGGTCTTGGACCATCTTGCTTGGGGAGTTACAAGAAAGAACGAAGGAATCGATGTCTGATCCACACGATTCTGGAGTTAATCGGACCGTTTGGTTGGCGCCACAAATCCGTACGCAACCGCTACTTGTATTGCATTAGTTGGCGCTACAAATCCGTACGCAACCATTACTTGTCTTGCATAGGATTGGCGCTACAAATCCGTACGCAATCCTACCTATCTTGCCTGAATCACATAGTGCCTGTGTGACCACGAACTGTTTCTTAAACTGTATAAGTATATTACTTAAATATATTTATCACGACGTGTGGACTGAGTGTGAAATCACGCATCATATCTCACGCATTTTTCATACAACTATTTTCTCGCATTAACTATATATATCTCCACACTTGCACATGATCACCCCATCCACTGAGATTTCTGTCTCATACCCTCCTGTTTTCTAACCTTTAGATGAGGACTATATTGAAGATGTCGAACTGGCCACAGACTGATTACCCTTGCCCCGCCTGTCGAACTTGCACCTTTTTATTGGTGATTGTTCTTATTTCATGTACTTCTACTGATATTGGACTCCCGTTTATTTTGCTACTCTTTTCTCTCTTTGACTGTAATTTAAGGGCGTAGGATATTGTGTACGTTACGTTTTAGTTTTGGCCTGTAAACTTATTCAAGTTATTATGTCGGATGTATTTGGATCTTGTTAGACTTTAAGTTGTAATTCGTACTTATGTTTATTTTATTTCCGATGCTTTAGACTTTGTTTCACTTGGGATGATTGTATCATTTATAATGACTGTTGGGTTTATTTCTATTTTAGTGGTTGATTGTCGTCGTGTCCCGTTTGGGGCGTGACAGTTAAAGTGGTGTCAGAGCTCGGCTAGTAAGATGTAAACTTACACCGAGCTGACCCAGGATAGGACCCTCGGTCTGTGTTGGGTAGTACCACGACTTGACTAATTAAGTGTGAAATCGATTTCAAATTGGCGTAGAACCGTATTATTGATGTTTAGACTAAGTTAGAACATATACTTGGAGATTCCATAGTCATACTTGTCTTGACTTAGTTGACTCTTGTCTGACTTTCTTTATTCATTCTTTCCTTATTTCCTCCTTATCTTTCCTTTACCTTGTCTAATCCGCCTTAGTTTTGTTTGATCAGGATGGAGCCGGCACCCCCTACTTGGTGGGACATTTTCGAGGCCCGCGCCGAGCGGGATTACTTTCAAGCACTTAATATTCATTGGCACGGGGAGTGCCTTCGAGCTACCTCAGAGTTGTCAGAGGAGCATCATCATAACCGGGAACTGACAAAGCGCCTAGCAAGGAGCCAGGAAGAGAAGAACGAGTTGACCGTCATTGTCAAAGACAATGACAACACTATTCGAGCGCGGGAGGACCAGATTCAGATTATCTAGGAGCACCTGGATAATATGCGAGAAAAGATGAAGCAAGCGAGTGATGGCCGCCAAAAGTGGGAGATGGACAGCCACATGTCTCGGGACACTATTGACCGCTTGGAAGAGACCCTCATCAAGCATATGACCGTGATCAAGGATCTTACACAGGCCCTAGACCAACGAGATGCTGCCTTCGAGGCTGCTTTAGCAGCTAATGCACCGCCATTGCCACCGCCCGAGGCGGAGCCCGTACCCGACCTAGAGGCAGATAACGAAGAGGATCCCGAGGAGGATTTAGTTGTGGTCGGGGAGCCTGAGGCGCTTGAGGCTGCCCCGCTTGGCGACGCTCAGGGACTTGAGCAGTGGCTGGATCTTATCGATTGGCCTGATGTCGAGGCGCCACCTCAGCCCGATCAGGTTCCGATTGTGGATGTAGCCGCTAGTGATGATGACGGCGACCTCACCGAGTAGTTAGCTTGATTGTTAGATTGTACTCGTGTTGTTGTAGACGCATATTCCATTCCGTTGTATTTTGCTTTCTGTTGTATTTTGATTCAGTTGTATCTTGATTTCAGATGTATCTTCGATTTTGTATTACTGTTTTATGAACTTCTTGGGTGTATTCAAATTTTCACATTAATGGATATGTTTTTTCTACTTATTTGGTGTCTTGCGTATTGTTGTTACTTTCCCTACGATATCACTTGTTTTACACGAATATTATTGGAATCATTTACTTATGGATTGCAACTAACATTTCAAGATAAAGAATAGCTAAACATCGTGGACGCGGGAGACCTCGCCGAGTTCCCCAAATGAATGATGACATACCCAGGGAATGGGTACCCTCCCCCGAATTACCACCGCCTCCTCCACCAGCTGCAAGAGATAACTTGACCGCACAGGCCCTACAGCAAATACTGGTTTTCATTAGGCAACAAGCACTGCCTCAACAGCGTGTTCCCGAACCTGCCCGAGAGGCGAACGATCGCACGTTGGAGTGATTCCTATGGTTCGATCCACCGGCTTTCTTAGGAGAGCCAGATGACCAAAAGGTGGAGGAATAGATTGAGAAACTGGAGAATATCTTCAATGCTCTCCAATATTCAGATGAGTAGAAAGTCACACTCGCCGTATTTCATATGGAATCGGCTACTAGAGACTGGTGGAGAGCAGTTGAGAGAAGGTGGGAAAAGGACCGAGTATCCAAAACATGGGGAAATTTCCTGGCTAAATTCAACGAACAGTACATTCCACAGGTTGTGAAAGAGGCACGCCGGGATGAATTCCATAGGTTGAGGCAGGGGAACATGTTTGTAGCTCAGTATGAGTCCGAATTTCATCGGTTGTCCAAATATGCTCTAGGGACAATCAATATAGAAAAGGACAAACTGTACAAGTTCACACGAGGACTGAAGCTGGAACTTCAAAAACAACTTTTGCCTGTTGAAATGACAACCTACTCAGCCGCGGTAAAGGCAGCTCTCCGCATCGAGTCGGGACTGAACCATATAGGACAGATTCAGCAGAGTAGGCCATCAAATAGTCTCAAGAGGACAGTTGTGGGACAACCATTTAAGCAGCCTGCTAAGTTTCAGAAGGGACCAGTTAATAAGACGGATAAAGGGAAAGGACAAGTACAGGGAAAGTCGGGTCAAGTGTGTGCACATTGCCAGAAACCGGGACATAATGCCAATGACTATTGGCATAAATAGGGAAGGTGTATGCGTTGTGGTAGTAGTCAACACCAGCTGAAAGATTGCCTGAAGTACGAAGACCGAACCAAATAGGTGCAGCCGCAGAAGTCGGGCAATGGCCAGGGTAATCGAGCAAGGATGCCAGCTCGAGCATTTTCACTAGCCGGACATGAGGCTCCGGAGTCAACAGACGTGGTGGAAGGTACACTTCTAGTATCTAACCACTACACTAAAATACTATTTGACCCTGGATCAACGCATTCATTTGTCGCACCACATTTTGTTCACAAGCTGGATGCATGCATGGAACATATGCCTATTTGTCTAGAAGTGTCAACTCTTATGGGTGCAAGCCAGATAACAGATATTATCTATAATGCATGCGAAGTTAAGATTGATGAGATAAATTTTCCTGCCGATTTGATCTTATTAGCTATATCTGAATACGACGTGATAATGGGAATGAATTGGTTGTCTGCACATCATGTACAAATGGACTGCCATCGCAAGTTCATTAAGCTACATGAACCCGGAAAGCCCGAAGTGGAAATTACGGGAAGGGCACGAGTTAAGATTGCCCCAATTATTTCAGCAATGAAAGCGAGGAAGGCGATCACTAGAGGGGCACAAGGGTACTTGGCGTTTGTAATTAACAAACCGAAGGTTGAGACACAAATTAACCAAGTACCTATAGTATCGGAATATACGGATGTATTTCCCCAAGAACTCACCACTGTCCCTCCAGATAGGGAAGTCGAGTTCACCATAGAAGTATTACCAGGAACTGCCCCGATTGCTAGAATGCCGAATAGAATGGCTCCTCTTGAGTTGCAAGAGTTGAAGACTCAATTGCAAAAGCTGATGGATGTGGGATTTATCCGACCAAGCACGTCTCCATTGGGAGCACTGGTGTTGTTTGTCAAGAAGAAGGATGGCACATTAAGACTGTGTATAGATTATCGCGGTCTTAATAGCGTGACCATCAAGAACAAATATCCCCTCCCGAGGATAGATGAACTGTTTGATCAACTTCAAGGAGCGACGGTGTACTCGAAGTTTGATTTACAACAAGGAAATTACCAACAGAAGATCCGCGAAAAAGATATTTCCAAAACTGCATTTCAAACCAGATATGGACACTACGAGTTTGTAGTGATGCCTTTTGGTCTGACGAACATACCAACAGCATATATGGATCTATTGCATCGAGTCTTTCAACCTTATTAGGATCAATTCGTAGTGATATTCATTGATGACATACTCGTACACTCTAAGTCTAAAGAAGAGCATGAACGTCATCTGAAAATTATTTTGGAGACAATACGAGAGCATAAGCTGTATGCCAAATTCAGCAAGTGCGAATTTTAGCTTAGTGAAGTCGCGTCCTTGGGACACATAGTATCCGACACTGGGATCGCCATAGATCCTTCAAAGGTACAGACAGTGGTTGAATGGAAACAACCCGAATCTGTAACGGAGATCAGAAGTTTCTTAGGACTAGCTGGATATTATCGAAGATTTATCCAGGATTTCTCTAAGATAGCCGGACCACTCACTCGACTAACCCAGAAGCAAGTCAAGTTTGAGTGGAATGACATGTGCGAGGCTAGTTTCCAAGAGCTGAAGAAGCGACTTACTACAGCTCCATTCTTAGCTCTTCCAAAGGGAACAGAAAACTTTGTCGTCTACAATGATGCATCAAAGGAAGGACTAGGAGCAGTACTCATGCAGGAAGGTAAGGTCATCGCTTATGCATCACGAAAGCTCAAGCCGTATGAAGCCAATTACCTAACACATGACTTGGAATTGGCAGCGATAGTGTTTGCGTTAAAGAAATGGAGACACTATCTCTACGTAGCAACATTCACGGTTTTCACAGACCACAAGAGCTTGAAGTATCTATTCTCCCAGAAAGACCTCAATCTGAGCCAACGGAGATGGATGGAGTTGATTGAGGACTATCACTTTGATATTCAATACCATCCCGGGAAAGCTAACGTAGTAGCAGACGCTTTGAGCAGAAAGGCGAGCTTAGCCAGACTTATGATTCGAGAGTGGGAATCATTGGAAGAGCTGAGCAATTGGAATCCGACGAGAACCAATACTCAGATTTCATGTGCTAACATTTCAGTTAAACCCGATCTGCTGAATGAGATCAAGAAAGCACAGGGGACAGATGTGCATCTTCAGATACTTAAAGGAGAGATATCAGATACTTATCAGATTCCAAAATCGAGTTTTTGTACCGAGTGACGAACAGATTAGGAATAGAATCCTAGAAGAGGTACACCGTTCGAAATACACTATACATCCTGGAGGAAACAAGATGTATAAGGACTTGAAACGAAATTATTGGTGGGTAAACATGAAGAACCAGGTAGCGGAGTTCGTTGTGAGATGTTTGACTTGTCAACAAGTGAAAGCAGAACACCAATGACCATCTGGTTTACTACAACCATTGCGAATTCCCGAGTGGAAATGGGAACACATAACGATGGACTTCGTGAAGGATCTACCAAGGACCAGAGGAGGCCATGATGCTATTTGGGTAGTTGTAGACCCACTCACGAAATCTGCACACTTCTTACCCATCAAGAAGACTGATAGCTTGCAGAAACTCGCGCAGATTTATATCCGAGAAATCCTTCGACTACATGGAGTACCAATCGACATAGTATCAGATAGAGACCTCAAGTTTGTCTCCAGATTTTAGAAGTGCTTGCACGAGGAATTGGGTACCTCGCTAAGTTTCAGCACAGTAGCACATCCACAAACTGATGGACAGTCTGAACGAACGAATCAAACCCTGGAAGATATGCTGCGAGCCTGCACGTTGGATTTCCAAGGAAATTGGGATACACACTTACCATTAGCCGAGTTCGCCTACAATAACAGCTATCAGGCCACGATTGGGATGACACCATACGAGGCACTATATGGAGGGAAATGCAGATCCCCACTACACTGGGAGATTGATGACCAATAGACTCCAAAAAAGAAACGAAAGTCTCCCTCGATTCCAAAGGTCGACTTAGTTCAGGAGGCCATGGAGAAGGTCAAACTGATCAAGGAACGGATCCAAGATACTCGGAGCCGCCAAAAGAGTTACGCGGACAAGAGAAGAAAGGATTTGGAATTTGAAGCCGGAGATGAAGTATTTCTCAGACTCTCACCACGGAAAGGATTTATCAATCCGAAGAAAAGAGGCAAGTTGAGTCCGAGATATGTTGGACCTTACAAGATTTTGCAAAGGATCGGGAAGTTAGCCTACCGACTCGAGTTACCAGCACAATATGCAGGAATGCACGATGTATTTGACGTATCGAGATTGAAGAAGTATCAACCAGATCCCGAGCATATCATCATTTGTGTATTCCTCCTCTGATGGAAAACTTATCCTACACCGAGAAGCCGATCCGGATCATTGACCAGCAGATACGTCATTTGCGTAAGAGAGAGATTCCGATGGTTAAAGTGGTATGGCAGAACCACAACCGAGATGAAGACGCAACGTGGGAAATGGAAGAAGACACGAGGAATCAGTATCCGGAGCTATTCTGAAGAGAATTTGGGGACCAAATTCTTTTAAGAAGGGGAGGAAGTGAAGCCCCCGATTTTTCGAGCGTGTAATTGATCCTTTTATCGTTTATGTATTTTATCGACTATTTTACCGCGTCACTTTGACGGTCACCTTAGAATTTTAAGAGACTATTTATTTTAGAGACTTTTACCTTATAGAATTAAGAATTTGATTTAGAATAAGTGATCATGAGACTTATAAGTGATCAAGGAAATCACTAATTATTTTGGAGATTGATATTATTCATCTATTATCATCAAATTTGGGACAAAAAAAATAAAAATACCACAATTACCCCTTAAGTGGACGGCAATGATGATCAATTTGGTGTAGAAATATCTTCCAACTCTTGTACATATGCACCTTATGTTAGTCATCTTGTGTATAATTACACCATTTATTCAAACATTATACACATTATCTTATACATCAATTCTTTAATATTAATTTCCCCAATTTATTCCACTCACCCAACATTCCTTCCTTGCCCATCCTTTGCCCATACCTTTGACTTCCCTTTTGTCTCCATGCAAGAGACAAATTACAAGACACAAAAATTGAACAAAAATTCCCCCTCACTCTCACCAAAGTGGACGGCCATATTGGCCAAAAATGAACAAAATTTTGTTCATTTTCCCAACTCATTTTAATCTTCAAACTAATCATCTTCCTTCTCTCTAAACAATCTCCTCTATCTATCTACAATTCCTTCAAATCTTCAAATCTTCAAAAAAACAATTCCTTCACATCTTCAAACCTTCAAGAACAATTTCTTCACATCTTCAAATCTTCAAGAACACATCCTTCACGTCTTCAAATATTCCTTCATATCTTCAAGAACACACTCTTCATATCTTCAAACATCCTTCACATCTTCAAAGAACATCTTCTTCATATCATCAAACACCTCCTCTTTCTTCAAACACTTAACAAAAAACACAAACATTCTTCCTACTTATTCATAGAATTCGAACCCCCCTCTCTCAAAGGTAAGAAATTTTATTCTTCAATTCAACTTGATATCCTGTAACCATCACCTTCTCTTCTTAACTTAAGTTTAATTTTGACTTTTGGAGGTACACATAGGAGCCTACATAAGGACTTGCATGCATTGTGGTCACCTTAGAAGACTTGAAGAGAAATTTTTGGAGAATTTGGACTACAAGGTAAGATTTGGACACTAGAGCCCTTTTCTCCTCTTCTTCCTATTTTCTTCAAATTTTAAAACCCCTTTTTCATTTTTAAGAAATAGGGGCTGAGCTTAAGTGATTTTGAGGGTGAGCCAAAAATTCCAACTTTGGAGCTTCAACTAGTTCCATTTCATTCACTACACAAGGTAAAGTGTAATATTTCCTATTTTCTCACCTTCTTCCTTTTCTCCTTAATTTTTCACTCATTTTTCTAACTATTAAGTTTTGATATTTCTTGACTTAGGGGCTGACCTAAGTGACTTCATACCAAGTTGTTAAATTTATCCTTTTTTTCCAAAACTCTCCAATTTTTAAGGTGGGTGGAAATGTTTTTCCAACTTCTAGGTGTTTTTGTTAAATGCATGTAGTATTTTGTTAATGAGCACTTGAAATATATATATATATTATGTATTGCATGTTAAATTCTTGTATCAAGTTGTGAAAATTTCTCAAGTGTTGCTCAAAAATGCTATTTATTGAAACCTAGGTGCATGCATGTACAATTTATGGTTGTATTTGATGAATTCTTATATGAAATGGACATGCATGTGTATGATCCTTGAAATCCATGTTTTGTATGACTTATAACCTGGACAAGTCTAGCATAATTGATAAAATTTTAAGTTTTGGACTTAAAATGCCAAAATGGTAAGTTGGTGGACCTAATTGCATGAAAATAAAACTTAAGGGACCCCTCTATAATTTTGAGTTTTGGGACTGTACTCAGGTTCAAAAATGATGTTTGGACATTTTAATAAAGTTTTAAGAGTTTTAAGATAAAATAAAATCAACCTTTAAAAGCACAAAGACTAGATTGTAAAATTTTAGAAGTTTAAGTGCTACATTGCAATTTTCGAAACTGTACCAGACCTAATTTTAAAATTTGATATTTTAACTCTTAAGGGACTGGAAATAACATATTTTAAGTGTATTCCAAAAATCCAAGTGTTTAGAGCTTGGAAAGTAATTTACTAATTAGTAATCTTTCGATCTCTTTTCCAAGGCCCGCCTCATGGGATCCAAGTTGAGAGATACAAAAATTGAGGGACCAAATTGTAAAAGATTAAACTTGAGGACCCAAATAAAATTTTCAGGACTTATACAGCCCATGTACCTAGAAATACTAATTTAACTATAACTTAATGATATTTTGGACCCAGAGTTCAAATTTCATAACAATTGGACCCCTAAAAGCCTTAAAGGCAATTATTTCAAAATGGGACAAAAATTAGATTTTCAAAAGTTAAGGGACCTATACTTATTTCTTTTTAAAACTGTTTTTGTTCCAATATCCCACTGACCTTAGTGACATTTTCAATTTGGAATCACATTAAAATTGTGAAGCCCCCGATTTTTTCGAGCATGTAATTGATCTTTTGTCGTCTATGTATTTCTTAGTCACCTTAGAATTTTAAGAGTTTATTTATTTTAGAGACTTTTACCTTATAGAATTAAAAATTTGATTTAGTATAAGTGATTTTGAGACTTATAAGTGATCAAAGAAATCCCTAATTAATTTGGAGATTGATATTATTCATCTATTATCATCAAATTTGGGACAAAAAAAAATGGAATTACCATAATACCCCTATAGTGGACAACCAACATGGGATTTTTGGAGTAGAAATATCTCCCAACTCTTGTACACTTACACCTTATATTAGTCATCTTGTGTATAATTACACCAATTAGTTCAAACATTATACACATTATCTTATACATAAATTCTTTAATATTAAATCTTCCAACATGTTGGAGTCTTCCCAACATTCCATTCAAACCCATCTCATGCCCATACCTTTGACCACCAAAATGTCTCCCATGCAAGAAGCAAAATTTCAAGACTTGAATTTTTTTTCTCTCTCTCTCTCTTGCATAGTGATCGGCCATATGGCCTATTACACAAAAAAAATTTCAAAAATTCACCAACACATTTTGATCTCCAAGCAAAATACTCCTCCTTCTCTCTAAACCTTCTCCTACCTCTCTCTTCATTTCTTCTTCTTATTTCATATACACTTAGAAAAATTTCAAGACTTCTCTTCTTATTATTCCTCATAAAATTCTTGTTTTAAATATATCCCAAAAATCCAAGTGTTTAGAGCTTGGAAAGTAATTTTACTAAAATTGAGGGACTAAATTATAAAAGATTAAACTTGAGGACCCAAATGAAATTTCCAGGACTTATACAGCCCATGTACCTGGAATTACTAATTTAACTATAAATTAATTATATTTTGGACCCAAGGTTCAAATTTCATAACAATTGGACCCCTAAAAGCCTTAAAGGCAATTATTTCAAAATGGGACAAAAATGAGATTTTCAAAAGTTAAAGGACCTATACTTATTTCTTTTAAAAACTGTTTTTGTCTCAATATCCTACTAAACTTAGTGACATATTCCAACTGGAATCACATTAAAAACCCTTCCGGTTTGTGAGTTCCAATTATTTTAAACTAAAGGCCCGAAATGACAATTTTTACAAATTTGGGACCAATGTGAGAATTTTAAAAACTCTACCTCAAAACTTTAAAAACCTAAATCTCTGAACAATTTAGAGAATTTAGGAACTGGCCTCATAATTTTTCAAGGTCGGAATATTTATTTATTCAATTTTTAACCCCAAAAGTATTGATTTTTACAAAATGGGACTAATTGTAAATTTTCTTTTTATCAAGGACCTAACCCAGATTATTTTCCTTTTTCTAAAACAGCCCTGGACCCTCTGACTTTAATTATTAATTAAAATATTTTATTTTCTCAAAAACCCCTTGACTTATCGGATCGTCTTGACCGATTAATACCCGATCGCGGGGCGACTTCCTCGTCTTGCGATTTTGAATCTATAACGGGACATATGTTCCACCTAATATTAAAATATAACCATTTTATTATTATTATTAAAAAAAAATTGAATGTAATAAAATATATATTATGTAATATATTATTTAATAATTATTATATAGATATTATTATTTTTTAATTTACTACTATATAATAATTTTATTATATTTCTATTTTTAAATATTTTTCCAGGAAATATAACACAATCGGGAAGGACGTTTTCTGAAAAAGGCTCATCAAGTGCAATTGTTCATCCATTTTCCAATAGTCCGCTTAGCGATATAACAAATGGTATTTTCAGTAATTTTTTTTATTTATTTTATATAAAATATAATATACTTTTTGTATTCATTAGTTAGATAATAATATATAAAATTTATTATTACAGTTTCGGGCTCACGATTATTATCTGGAAGAAATATCATCAATCCTAGCTTATATAATTATGGTGTATCCGGTTCAAACTCTTTGATTACTTCGAAAGAAGTTGTAATAATTGATCTCACAGTAGATGAACCAAACGGAGCCCATGTGACTTCAAATGAACCGACAACCGATGAAACTTCTGGTTTTAACATAACTGAGATTGATCTCAGTGAAGTATTAAATCCTTCAAATGCTGGTTAGTGAATTTTTTTATATATGTTCATTTCATATATGCGTTTATTAATATTGTTTAATATTTAATATATTTCTATTAATTGAAGCAATTTTTTCCAGAGTATTGGGATATAGGAGATGCGAGTTATAAATACAAATTTTGTGGAGCATTATTTTGGTTCGAAGAAAGACTATCCTCCTTTCCAAAATCAAAGCCTCATATTCTTTGTGTTGTGGCCATGGAAATATTCAACTTCCGCCAATCAGACCACCACCAAGTGTTCTCCAAGATCTATCGTTTGGAAATGGAAATAAAAGCAAACACTTTCAAGAGAATATACGATCTTATAACAATATATTTTGTTTTACATCTATGGGAGAAAAGATTGACAGAGATGTAAACAAAGGTCGAGGTCCTCCGGTTTTTCGAATGTATGGTCAAAATTACCACTTGATTGGAAGTTTGTTGCCTCCGGATGCATCGACACCCAAATTCGCTCATCTATACATATACGATACGGATAATGAAATAAGTCATAGGTTGAATTCCATCAGGTTTGTTTTTGTTATTATTATTTTGTGTCTCTTTATTATATTTTTGTTTAAATTTTTTAACGCATTTTTTTAAATTTTGTTAAAACAATGTTTAAATTTGTAGGCAAGGGAGTGATACAATAATTTGCACGAAGTTATCGTGTCTGAATTGAAGAGAATGTTGGATGAGAACAATGTCTTGGTAAAATCTTTCCGAATGGCAAAAGAAAAGATTCGAGAACAGGGATATTCAGACGTAAAATTACGTTTGATTGGTAGGAGTACAGATGTTAGGAGATATAATATGCCAACGAGCAGTGAAGTCGCGACTTTGATTGTTGGTGATTTTGATCGTGCTTTAGGCAATCGGGATATTGTTGTTGAAACAAGTTCGACTTTTGCAAAATGATAAATGAATTGAATGCCTCTTATTTGGCTTTACAGTATCCATTTTTATTACCGTATGGTGAGGATGGTTTTAGAGAAGATATATCATTTTCAATAAATAAACTAATAGTACCGGTTCTTTTACAAAACGGGGCTAATTGTAAATTTTCTTTTTATCAAGGACCTAACCCAAATTATTTTCCTTTTTCTAAAACGGCCCTGGACCCTCTGACTTTAATTATTAATTAAAATATTTTATTTTCTCAAAAACCCCTTGACTTATCGGATCGTCTTGACCGATTAATACCCGATCGCGGGGCGACTCCCTCGTCTTGCGATTTTGAATCTATAACGGGACATATGTTCCACCTAATATTTCAAGATATCAAAGATTGCTTATCCTTCCGATAATCATCTTCATCCAATAACTCCACCAACGCCATAATTGCCACTCGCGTTTTTCGAAATCTTTTCCTGAACTGCTTCCCTGATTCAATAATACTCGACTGTCTGGTTGACTACCTGAACTTGTTCTTACTTTCCTGCCTGAGTCAACTTGGTGTGTCGAGCTCATAGTCGGAATGGATACGTCGAGAATGGAATCGGGCAGCTCGGCTGCTATTTCACTCTTCCGGCCCCATCGTCCTAATCCTGCAACTGAGGGACGGAGTTTGTCCAAGGGAAGCGGGTCGTAGTACTTGAGGTATAATCATGATTATGACAAATCTGAGCCTTGCTAGCTCCACTGTGGATTTTGTCTTTGCCTATGGAGCGATAAGGTGACAAGTCTTGGACCATCTTGCTCGGGGAGTTACAAGGAAGAACGAAGGAATCGATGTCTAATCCACACGATTCCGGAGTTAATCGGACCCATTTGGTTGGCGCTACAAATCCGTATGCAACCGCTACTTGTATTGCATTGGTTGGCGCTACAAATCCGTGCGCAACCATTAATTGTCTTGCATAGGATTGGCGTTACATTCCGTACGCAATCCTACCTGTCTTGCCTGAATCACATAGTGTCTGTGTGACCACGAACTGTTTTCTTAAATGGTATAAGTATATTACTTAAATATTTTATCACGACGCTTGTGGACTGTGTGTGAATTCATGCATCATATCTCACGCGTTTTCATACAATTGTTTTCTCGCATTAACTATATATCGCCACACTTGCACACGATCACCCCATCCACTGAGATTTCTGTCTCATCCCCTCCTGTTTTCTAACCTTTAGATAAGGACTTTGTTTAAGATGTTGAACCTACCACGGACTGAGCTCCTGTACTCCGCTTGTTGGACTTACTATCTTTTGTTGTTGATGTTGTTGGACTTGTTTCTTGTATTCGCTGTTGAACTCTTTTATTCTCTTTTCATTATGGTTTGTAATATAAGGGCGTAGGACCCTTGACTATTAAGTTGTTCTCGGGGATGTAATTCGGATATTTGTTGGACTGTAAGTTGTAATTTGTACTTGTTCTTTATTTCCGCTGCTATTTGACTCTGTTTCATAGGGTTTTCGTTGATATTTGTCTAGACTATATGGTTTACTTATATTTAAGTTGTGGATCGTCATCGCGTCCCATCTTGGGCGTGACAAAAATCCCTACCGGTTTGTGAGTTCCAATTATTTTAAACTTAGGGCCCGAAATGATAATTTTAGCAAAATTGGGGCCAATGTGAGAATTTTACAAAAACTCGACCTCAAAACTTTAAAAACCTGAATCTCTAAAAAATTTAGAGAATTTAGGAACTGACCTCATAATTGTTCAAGGTCGGGACATTTATTTATTCAGTTTTTAACCCCAAAAGTATTGGTTTTTATAAAACAGGGCTAATTGTAAATTTTCTTTTTAACAAGGACCTGACTCAAATTATTTTTCTTATAATGAAACATCCCTGGACCCTCTAACTTTAATAATTAATTAAAATATTTTACTTTCTAAAAAATCCCTTGACTTATCGGATCATCTTAACCGATTAATATGCGATCGCGGGGCGACTTCCTCGTCTTGCGATTTCGAATCTATAACGGGACTTATGTTCCACCTAATCTTTCAAGATATCGAAGATTGCTTATCCTCTAGATAATCATCTTCATCCAAATAACTCCACCAACGCCATAATTGCCACACGCGTTTTTCGAAAACTTTTCCAGAACTGCTTCCCGAATCAATAATACTCGACTGCCTGGTTGACTACCTGAACTTGTAATTACTTTCCTGCCTGAGTCAACTTGGTGTGTCGAGCTCACAATCGGAATAGATACATCGGGGATGGAACTGGGCAGCTCGGCTGCTATTCCACTCTCCGGCCCCATCGTCCTAATCCCACAACTGAGGGACGAAGTTTGTCCAAGGGAAGTGGGTCGTAGTACTTGAGGTATAATCATGATTATGACAACCCGGGCCTAACTAGCTCTATTGTGGATTTGTCTTTACCTATGGAGTGATAAGGTGATAGGTTTTGGACCATCTTGCTCGGGGAGTGACAAGGAAGAACGAAGGAATCGATGTCTGATCCACACGATTTTGGAGTTAATCGGACCGTTTGCTTGGCGCTACAAATTCGTACGCAACCGCTACTTTTATTGAATTGGTTGGCGCTACAAATCCGTACGCAACCATTACTTGTCTTGCATAGGATTGGCGCTACAAATCCATACGCAATCCTACCTGTCTTGCCTGAATCACATAGTGCCTGTGTGACCACGAACTGTTTCTTAAACTGTATAAGTTGTTTGATAAATGGTTTTATTATGCTTTTGATGATTTTGTTTTTATACTAAAACAATACTTTTAAAGGTTGTCCAAATACTCCTAAATGATTTAAAATGGTTTTAATAATTTCCGGAGTATTTCCTCAAGTTTATTTTCGACAAAATTGGATAACACATTTAATGATTTTGTGTCAATGGATTTTTACATTGAAACTATGTTTCTAAATGTTGTCCTAATACTCCCGATTGGTCTAAAATATTTTTACTATTTTTCGGAGTATTTATTGGAGTTTATATCGGACAACACTTTTGATGATTTTTGTTTTTATGTGTTATTTCATCTAAACTATATTTCTAATGTTGTCCTAAATACTCCCGATATTTCTAATGTTGTCCTAAATACTCCCGATTGGTTTAAAATATTTTTACGAATTTTTTGGAGTATTTCTTGAGGTTTATTTTCGACAAAAATCGGACAACATTTCATTTAGGAGGTTGACCATGTACATGACATCTTCTATAAATAGTCGACCAAAGAGAGAAACTACAACACAACAAGATACACTCAAGAATACACTTGTTCTTACGTTGAACAAGTTTTCACTTTCATATTCTCGAAAGGCTTTTCTTGATTAAACTTCTCTATTGTATTATCACTTAAAAATTGGTCATTCAACACAAGATATCCTGACCTTGGGTGTTCAGGTCGTGGAGATTGTGGTAATCTTCGAGTCGCACCTTCACAAGGTGCGATTGACCGGGTACCCCGTAATTTTTGCTGCGTTTTTTTCTAATCTTTTGTGCACGAAATCGTTTTGAAATCCACCCCGGATATACCCTCTATTTGACAAAAAAAATCGACCGTTGAAAAAGAGGGTAAAATCGAAAAGATGGAGATAATCTATTCACCCCCTCTAGACAACTTTCCTTAATTTGTCTGATGGATTTTTAATAGCTCTTTTCTTCAATTGTCTTGGTATTTTTGGAACACCGTGGAGAATTCATGTCCCCAAGAGGAGCCTATCATGTACATGATTCCAAAAATTTTATTTTTGTACATCTTCTATAAATAGAGGAAGAATTGAAGCAACATAACAAGAGAGAAAACTACAACACAACAAGATACACTCAAGAATACACTTGTTCTTACGTTGTCTTATTTCTTGTTGTAATTTGCCTAGCTATTCACTTTCATATTCTCGAAAAAGGTTTTGAGGCTTTTCTTGATTACACTTGCACTCTATTGTATTATCAATTATCGAGTTGTAATCTTGAATTTGGGTAATCATTCAACACAAGATATCCTTGTGAGTGTTCTTGTGGTAAGAACATACTCTCAAAGGTGATCTAGGTGTTAATGTGTAAGAAGATTGTGGTAATCTTCTTTTGAGGTGTTGAAGAATTTGGTATTCTTCAAGGTTGAAGATTGTGGTAATCTTCACAAGGTGACGTTGGAAATATGATGTTTTTAAAACTCTTGTGCATTTTTGTTGACTAAAGTGTGTTATCATCTCTTATGGATTTTTATGGCATGAGCTTACTTGTGATATCTCTAAGCCTACACTTTTATCATTATAATTTGTGCTAGACTTGTTTTAAGAATTGTGTAGGATTTACATATTTTCACAAATGGCCATTTACGTCCTTATTTGTCAAGAAAGGCATAAATTATCGAGGTATGTTTACTTGTGTTATTCTTACTCTTATATACTCGATATATGTATTGCCATATGCCTATGTGTTTGCTTTTCATAGTATTTCATACAAGTGCCATTAAGAGGATTTTTAGATTTTTCGAAAGGCACTATTCGATATTTGATTGCACATATTTGCTTTGTCAACTTTTGTTCAAATACTTCTTTTAAATGAGGTCTAAACTATATGCTATCGAATTTTCAAAATTCAAAAGAGACCTTTTGTAGCTTTCTTAAGCTTATTTGAACTTGCATGATTTATTAGACTCTTGATGGTCTTCTAAATGCATAGTATGTGTTTCTTGCTTCATGGTCTATATATATAGTGTCTCTTTCTACTATGCTCTTTTGCAAGATATTTTGTGATTGATGATTGAGGCATGTTTTTACACTTGGGCTATTTTTTTGCTTATATAAGCGATGCCGTTAATGAGTTTGTTAAGTTGTGTAGATGGAAAATGAAGTACTCCAAAAATTGGTTACCTCAAAATATTTGGATGTAATGTTCTATTATGAACACCTTAGATCAATTGGATGCCCTATGATGATAGTGATGAAGAAGACAAAAAGGGTATTCCGGAACAAACTCGATGACCAAGGCAACATTGGTGGAACTAAGGCGAGGTTAGTAACTCGAAGGTATTTTCAAGAAGAAGGTAATTGTTTTTTATGTAACTTTTGCACTCATAGCACATTTAGTAGCTATTTGCATTTTACTTGCCCATTCTTGTTTTAAGAAAATTTCAAGCTTTACCAAATGGATGTTAAATCCAATTTTCTCAATGGTTCTATTCAAAGAAGAAGTCTATGTAAAACAACCTCCGGGGTTTAAAATTTCTCTAGGCCAAATGATTTTTATAAAAGGCCTTATACGGTTGATAGACTTAGCTATTTTTGCAAAATGATTTTACAAAAGGTAAAGTTGATACTACACTTCTTGTTTTGAAAAAAGGGCAAGGTTGTTTACTTGTGCAAAGTTATGTTGATAATATTTATGGTGCTACTAATAAATATTTGTTCAAGATTTTTTTCCAAGTCAATGCAAGGTGAACCTAAGATGATCATGATGAGGGAAGCTCAAATTTGATCATTGGAATTCAAATTACTCAATGCCAAGAAGATGGTTATATTTTAAAAGAACTCTTGAAGGAGTTAAGCATTGAAGAAAGAAGAACTATCTCAACCTCTATGGCTAAAGATTGACAAAGGTTGAGAAAGGCATATCGGCCGACAAACAAATTCGAGGTATGTTTTCATGTATTATTTCTATAGACTCGACATTCCATATGCTTTATATCTATATGCTCGACTTCAAAAAACTATCCCAACGAATCTCATTAAAGTGCCGTTAAAAGAAATTTTCAAATATTTGAAAGGCACTTCTTCTTATGACTTGTTGTATCCAAAGCTTTAAAACATTCTTATTTTTAGGGATAACAAGTCCAGCCAGAATTATTCAAACTATGGCTCGTCATAATCGAACTAAACATATTGAGATTCGATATAATTGTTAAGGGATTGCATGTTTTAACAAAAACTTGAGATGTGTTTAATTCCTTCTCAAGGATAACTCGCGGACTTCCTAATCACTCACCGCTGAGTATTTTACCTCATTTTGAGCTTGATTATGACATAATGTATATTGAATGAGGTCTACATTTGCATTTTGCACGTTTTAAAACTTAGGGGCGAAAAATCGGATTTTTTGATCAAATTTCGGATTTTCAAAACAGAAAAGAACCACTGGGCTGACTGGGGCAAGGCCGACCGGTCGCCCAAGCCGTCGACCGGTCGCCCTTGGCTATTGTTTGGCTTAAAATGGTTCTGTTTCCAGACTTAGCCATTATGGCTTATTTTGTCCATTTTTCGTCCCCGTCGCAACTTGCACACAAATTTCACTCCAAATTTGTTTTATTGCATACATTTTATATTTTGGGGATTATCTAGCTCGGTTATCATCATCATTGATCATCTTTACCGATCGAATGGTAAGAATTTAACTCTCTTTAGCTCAATTGGGTTGAACCCTTGAGTTTGTGGCTTATATGTATTTTTCTTGATGCAATTCATATATTTTTATGATGAGCTTATTGATTGTTGATGAATGATATTTGTTAAATTGCATTTGGTGATGAACAACTTGGCTTGATTACATTTACAAGGGCTATATATATCTTCTTCAATTTTTGACGCCCGCCAAGTGTTCGATAAAATGTCTCAATGAAAAATTCATCACCTACATGATTCTCTCGATTTCAAAAGACTTATATATTTATAGAGATCATGTTTTGTTTCTCAAATGAGTTTTCATAAGCTTCTACAAGTCGTATGATTCGACTTTTTCCTCCTATTTGGTTTATAAGCTTCACTGTTCAAATAGCTCGATACATTGGTTTAGTTGCAAACCTTGATATGAATATATGATGTATTTATCGTGCTAACATTCTTTTTGATGATTCCAAAGGGGGAGAAACAGGTTATAAGCTCTTTAGCTCAAAGAAGCTAAGATAAGCTTAACGAAAAGAAGCTATAAGCTATGGCTTCATATAGCCATAAGTTGTGGATCATATTTAGTCCACTTGGTGCATTATGGTTATGTATGAATCATGGTCCATTGGTTGTAGTATGGACTTATATATGGTTCTAATGATGTCTCTTTGACAGGGGGAGCTTTTAAGTTTTTGATACTTAAGCTCAATATCGAAAAGCTAAGATTTTAGCTTATGTTGAAATTGCTTCTATATTACTCTTGTTGTGCATGTTGATAGGGGGAGCATTTGCTATATGTGTTTGAATATCTCTACTCCCATCCTTGTATTTATATTGCGCGGAATGTTGTCGCTCTCAATGGATATTTCTTTTTAACCGGTAAAATTGTTTTGTTTTCTAAATCGACCTCGTTCAAATTGTTTTGGTTTGTAATCATCAAAAAGGGGGAGATTATTTGATAAATGGTTTTATCATGATTTTGATGATTTTGTTTTTATACCAAAAAAATACTTTTAAAGGTTGTCCAAATACTCCTAAATGATTTAAAATGGTTTTAATAATTTCCGGAGTATTTCCTCAAGTGTATTTTCGACAAAATTGGATAACACATTTAATGATTTTGTGTCAATGGGTTTTTACATTGAAACTATGTTTCTAAATGTTGTCCTAATACTCCCGATTGGTCTAAAATGTTTTTACTATTTTTCGGAGTATTTATTGGAGTTTATATCGGACAACACTTTTGATGATTTTTGTGTTTATGTGTTATTTCATCTAAACTATATTTCTAATGTTGTCCTAAATACTCCCGTTCGGTTTAAAATATTTTTACGAATTTATTGGAGTATTTCTTGAGGTTTATTTTCGACAAAAATCGGACAACATTTCATTTAGGAGGTCGACCGGTCGACCAAAGAGGCGACCGGTACCTGGGAACAAGTTTCCCGAAACAAAAACTTCAGACTCCTAAAAATTGGTCAAGGTGATCGGTCACCGTGGAGGGCGACCGGTCGCACCCTAGGGCGACCGGTCGACCCCCCCTTGGACCGGTCACCCCGTGTAATTTTTGTTGCGTTCTTTTCTAATCTTTTGTGCACGACCGGTCGCCCTCTATTTGACAGCAAAAATCTGACCGTTTGACAGCAGACAACTTTCCCTTAATTTGTGGGATGGATTTCTAACATCTCTTTTCTTCAATTGTCTTGGTATTTTTGACAGAATTCATGTCCCCAAGAGGAGCCTATCATGTACATGACATCTTCTATAAATAGAGGAATAATTGAAGCAACATAACAAGAGAGAAAACTACAACACAACAAGATACACTCAAGAATACACTTGTTCTTACATTGTCTTATTTCTTGTTTTTGCCTGTTTCACTTTCATATTCTATTCAGGTCTTTTTCTTGATTACACTCGCACTCTATTGCTTTATCAATTACACTTGTAATCTTGAATTTGGGTAATCATTCAATTAAGATATTGTGAGTGTTCTTGTGGTAAGAACATACTTGGGTGATCTAGGTGTTAGGTGTAAGAAGATTGTGGTAATCTTCTTGTTGAGGTGTTGAAGAATTTGGTATTCTTCAAGGTTGAAGATTGTGGTAATCTTCACAAGGTGCCGTTGGAGATTGTGGTAATCTTCAAGAAGAGATTGTGGTAATCTCAAAGGTGGTGTTGAAGAAGAGTGTGGTGCTCTTCAAGGTGTTGTTGTAAGTTGGTGTTGTATTATTTTTTGGTAAATTAATAAAATCTTTTTTCTTTTTGAAATCCATCCCGGATATACTGGGGTGGTATAGGATTAGGCCCTAGGTGGGTTGAACCTCTTTAAATCGACGTGTGTTGTTTACATTCCGCACCTTTATTATTGTCTTTGAGCATTCGGTTCAAAAAAGAGGGTAAAATCGAAAAGATGGAGATAATCTATTCACCCCCCCTCTAGATTATCGTAGCCGCTTGGACTTACAAGCGGTATCAGAGCCAAACTCTTTGGCAAGCTCGTTTCACATAGCGAGTGAAGAGAAACGATCGTCGGCTACGAACGAAGCTTATCTATCCGACACCTCCACCACCAAGCCACCTCTATTTGATTCCAAAAATTTTATTTTTTGGAAAGAAAGAATGGAATGCTATTTACAAGGTTGCGGGTTCGACATTTGGAACACCGTCATAAACGGAGAATCCATTCCGATGAAAGATACACCACACACCTTCAAAGGCTTCAAAGAGCTCAATGATGAAGAGAAGAAAATCATCTCCTTAAACGGTAAAGCTCTCAATATGTTGTATTGTTCATTTACTAATTTGGAATATGAACATATTGTAGGAATTCGATCGGCACATGAAGTATGGCAAAAATTAGAAGCCATCTATGGAGTATTTGCAAATGAAAGGAGTCAAACAAAAGCATCTACTTCTCAAAGGGATACAATGTCAAATATAAGGAACAAGCCTCTTACAACTTCCAACTATGAGGAAGTTGAATATTGTCTTATGGGCATCGAAGAAGAAAACGAGGTATGTCTTAAACCTATACTTCTTAAGATATTGTTATTCAAAATGATTATAGTGATTTGCTAAATGATTTTGATGATCTTCAAAATGAATTCCAAAATTTACTTGTTAAGTACAAATATTTGAAAAAGGAATTCAATGTTTTGAAAAATGAAAAAGATAGTTTATTTACTTGCTATGAATCACTATCATGCGCTCACACCACCACACTTGACAAGGTTTGAAACCTTGAAAGACAAAATAGTACTCTTGTTGAGGATATTAATTGCATGAAAAAAGATTTATCTAAATCCAACTTGAGTACCGATAAAATTGTTGATTGTTGTGATAATTCGAAACTAGAACTTGATCATAAGCTTAATGTTGTCAATCATATGAAAAAGAATCAAGTCTCTAAGCATGTTGGTCATTATGCTCCTAGAATTATTACTTGTTTTTATTGCGGTAAAAAGGGACATACGGTAAATACTTGTCGGGCTAGAAATAGCTCTAATTATTGTTGGAGACCTAAAAGTCTCAAAGCTAATCCTAAAGGACCCAAGCACTTGAGGGTACCACAAAATAATGTTGTATTAGGTACCCGGCGAAATAATAATCGGAGAAAATTCATACCGCCAAGAAGACATCAAATGACCAATTCATTTGATCAAAGGAGAAAACATTTTCATCAAAGCCAATTTCCAAGAAAAGGATATAATCAAAAATGGGAAGATATCATCAACAATGGGAACGACACAACCCATGGAAATGGCGTAATTGGTAACCCATATCTCCCTATTTAAATATGCATTTTATTTTGCATGCTTTTATTTGTGTCTTAATTGCAAAATGAGTTTTCAAATATTTATTTTTTAATTAAGGTCTTCAATATATATTTGTGCTTTTAAAATATTTTTGAAAAAGAAGACCTTATATGATGTTTTTAAAACTCTTGTGCATTTTTGTTGACTAAAGTGTGTTATCATCTCTTATGGATTTTTATGGCATGAGCTTACTTGTGATATCTCTAAGCCTACACTTTTATCATTATAATTTGTGCTAGACTTGTTTTAAGAATTGTGTAGGATTTACATATTTTCACAAATGGCCATTTACGTCCTTATTTGTCAAGAAAGGCATAAATTATCGAGGTATGTTTACTTGTGTTATTCTTACTCTTATATACTCGATATATGTATTGCCATATGCCTATGTGCTTGTTTTTCATAGTATTTCATACAAGTGCCATTAAGAGGATTTTTAGATTTTTCGAAAGGCACTATTTGATATTTGATTGCACATATTTGCTTTGTCAACTTTTGTTCAAATACTTCTTTTAAATTAGGTCTAAACTATATGCTATCGAATTTTCAAAATTCAAAAGAGACCTTTTGTAGCTTTCTTAAGCTTATTTGAACTTGCATGATTTATTAGACTCTTGATGGTCTTCTAAATGCATAGTATGTGTTTCTTGCTTCATGGTCTATATATATAGTGTCTCTTTCTACTATGATCTTTTGCAAGATATTTTGTGATTGATGATTGAGGCATGTTTTTACACTTAGGCTATTTTTTTGCTTATATAAGCGATGCCGTTAATGAGTTTGTTAAGTTGTGTAGATGGAAAATGAAGTACTCCAAAAATTGGTTACCTCAAAATATTTGGATGTAAATGTTCTATTATGAACACCTTAGATCAATTGGATGCCCTATGATGATAGTGATGAAGAAGACAAAAAGGGTATTCCGGAACAAACTCGATGACCAAGGCAACATTGGTCGAACTAAGGCGAGGTTAGTAACTCGAAGGTATTTTCAAGAAGAAGGTAATTGTTTTTGATGTAACTTTTGCACTCATAGCACATTTAGTAGTTATTTGCATTTTACTTGCCCATTCTTGTTTTAAGAAAATTTCAAGCTTTACCAAATGGATGTTAAATCCAATTTTCTCAATGTTTTTATTCAAAGAAGAAGTCTATGTAAAACAACCTCCGGGGTTTAAAATTTCTCTAGGCCAAATGATTTTTATAAAAGGCCTTATACGGTTGATAGACTTAGCTATTTTTGCAAAATGATTTTACAAAAGGTAAAGTTGATACTACACTTCTTGTTTTGAAAAAAGGGCAAGGTTGTTTACTTGTGCAAAGTTATGTTGATAATATTTATGGTGCTACTAATAAATATTTGTTCAAGATATTTTTCCAAGTCAATGCAAGGTGAACCTAAGATGATCATGATGAGGGAAGCTCAAATTTGATCATTGGAATTCAAATTACTCAATGCCAAGAAGATGGTTATATTTCAAAAGAACTCATGAAGGAGTTAAGCATTGAAGAAAGAAGAACTATCTCAACCTCTATGGCTAAAGATTGACAAAGTTTGAGAAAGGCATATCGGCCGACAAACAAATTCGAGGTATGTTTTCTTGTATTATTTCTATAGACTCGACATTCCATATGCTTTATGTCTATATGCTCGACTTCAAAAAACTATCCCAACGAATCTCATTAAAGTGCCGTTAAAAGAAATTTTCAAATATTTGAAAGGCACTTCTTCTTATGACTTGTTGTATCCAAAGCTTTAAAACATTCTTATTTTTTGGGATAACAAATCCAGTCAAAATTATTCAAACTATGGCTCGTCATAATCGAACTAAACATATTGAGATTCGATATAATTGTTAAGGGATTGCATGTTTTAACAAAAACTTGAGATGTGTTTAATTCCGTCTCAAGGAAAACTCGCGGACTTCCTAATCACTCACCGCCGAGTATTTTACCTCATTTTGAGCTTGATTATGACATAATGTATATTGAATGAGGTCTACATTTGCATTTTGCACGTTTTAAAACTTAGGGGCGAAAAATCGGATTTTTTGATCAAATTTCAAATTTTCAAAATGAAAAAAGAACCATCAATGATTTGGGGGCAACGGCCGGCCGACCGTCGCCGCCGCCGTCGACCGACCGCCGCCCGCCCCTGGACCGGTTGCCGCCCTTGGCTATTGTTTGGCTTAAAATGGTTCTGTTTCCAGACTTAGCCATTATGGCTTATTTTGTCCATTTTCGTCCCCGTCGCAACTTGCACACAAATTTCACTCCAAATTTGTTTTATTGCATACATTTTATATTTTGGGGATTATCTAGCTCGGTTATCATCATCATTGATCGTCTTTACCGATCGAATGGTAAGAATTTTGCTCAATCAATTGAACCTTGATTGTTTTTTCTTGATGAATGATATTTGTTGATGAATGATATTTGTTAAATTGCATTTGGTGATGAAAACTTGGCTTGATTACATTTACAAGGGCTATATATATCTTCTTCAATTTTTGACGCCCGCCAAGTGTTCGATAAAATGTCTCAATGAAAAATTCATCACCTACAAGATTCTCTCGATTTCAAAAGACTTATATATTTATAGAGATCATGTTTTGTTTCTCAAATGAGTTTTCATAAGCTTCTACAAGTCGTATGATTCGACTTTTTCCTCCTATTTGGTTTATAAGCTTCACTGTTCAAATAGCTCGATACATTGGTTTAGTTGCGCACCTTGATATGAATATATGATGTATTTATCGTGCTAACATTCGTTTTGATGATTCCAAAGGGGGAGAAACAGGTTATAAGCTCTTTAGCTCAAAGAAGCTAAGATAAGCTTAACGAAAAGAAGCTATAAGCTATGGCTTCATATGTATGAATCATATTTAGTCCACTTGGTGCATTATGGTTATGTATGAATCATGGTCCATTGGTTGTAGTATGGACTTATATATGGTTCTAATGATGTCTCTTTGACAGGGGCTTTTAAGTTTTTGATACTTAAGCTCAATATCGAAAAGCTAAGATTTTAGCTTATGTTGAAGTTGATTCTATATTACTCTTGTTGTGCATGTTGATAGGGGGAGCATTTGTTATATGTGTTTGAATATCTCTACTCCCATCCTTGTATTTATATTGCGCGGAATGTTGTCTCTCTCAATGGATATTTCTTTTTAACCGGTAAAATTGTTTTGTTTTCTAATTCGACCTCGTTAAAATTGTTTTGGTTTGTAATCATCAAAAAGGGGGAGATTGTTTGATAAATGGTTTTATCATGATTTTGATGATTTTGTTTTTATACCAAAACAACACTTTTAAAGGTTGTTCAAATACTCCTAAATGATTTAAAATGGTTTTAATAATTTCCGGAGTATTTCCTCAAGTTTATTTTCGACAAAATTGGATAACACATTTAATGATTTTGTGTCAATGGGTTTTTACATTGAAACTATGTTTCTAAATGTTGTCCTAATACTCCCGATTGGTCTAAAATATTTTTACTATTTTTCGGAGTATTTATTGGAGTTTATATCGGACAACACTTTTGATGATTTTTGTGTTTATGTGTTATTTCATCTAAACTATATATCTAATGTTGTCCTAAATACTTCCGATCGGTTTAAAATATTTTTATGAATTTTTTGGAGTATTTCTTGAGGTTTATTTTCGACAAAAATCGGACAACATTTCATTTAGGAGGTCGACGACGACCAAAGAGCGGCCAGTACACAGGGAACAAGTTTCGCAAAACAAAACTTGAGACTCCTAAAATTGGTCGGGGTGACCGGTCATCAGTGGAGGGCGACCTGGTCGCACCCTAGAAGCGACCGTCGACCCCCTTGACCGGTCACCCCGTGTAATTTTTGCTGCGTTCTCTTCTAATCTTTTGTGCGCGACCGGTCGCCCTCTATTTGACAGCAAAAATCTGACCGTTTGACAGCAGACAACTTTCCCTTGATTTGTGGAATGGATTTCTAACAGCTCCTTTCTTCAATTGTCTTGGTATTTTTTACAGAATTCATGTCCCGAAGAGGAGCCTATCATGTACATGACATCTTCTATAAATAGAGGAAGAATTGAAGCAACATAACAAGAGAGAAAACTACAACACAACAAGATACACTCAAGAATACACTTGTTCTTACATTGTCTTATTTCTTGTTGTAATTTGCCTAGCTATTCACTTTCACATTCTTGAGGTCTAGGCTTTTCTTGATTACACTTGCACTCTATTGTATTATCAATTATCGAGTTGTAATCTTGAATTTGGGTAATCATTCAACACAAGATATCCTTGTGAGTGTTCTTGTGGTAAGAACATACTTGGGTGATCTAGGTGTTAGGTGTAAGAAGATTGTGGTAATCTTCTTGTTGAGGTGTTGAAGAATTTGGTATTCTTCAAGGTTGAAGATTGTGGTAATCTTCACAAGGTGCCGTTGGAGATTGTGGTAATCTTCAAGAAGAGATTGTGGTAATCTCAAAGGTGGTGTTGAAGAAGAGTGTGGTGCTCTTCAAGGTGTTGTTGTAAGTTGGTGTTGTATTAATTTTTGGTAAATTAATAAAAAAAAATTTCTTTTTGAAATCCATCCCGGATATACTGGGGTGGTAGAGGATTAGGCCCTAGGTGGGTTGAACCTCTTTAAATCGACGTGTGTTGTTTACATTCCGCACCTTTATTATTGTCTTTGAGCATTTGGTTCGAAAAAGAGGGTAAAATCGAAAAGATGGAGATAATCTATTCACCACCCCCCTCTAGATTATCGTAGCCGCTTGGACTTACATAAGTATATTACTTAAATATATTTATCACGACGCTTGTGGACTGAGTGTGAAATCTCGCATCATATCTCACGCATTTTTCATACAACTGTTTTCTCGCATTAACTACATATATCGCCACACTTGCACACGATCACCCCATCCACTGAGATTTCTGTCTCATCCCCTCCTATTTTCTAACCCTTAGATGAGGACTATATTGAAGATGTCGAACCGGCCACAGACTGATTACCCTCGCCCCGCCTGTCGAACTTGCACATTTTTACTGATGATTGTTCCTATTTCATGTACTTCTACTGATATTGGACTCCCATTTATTTTGCTACTATTTTCTCTCTTTGACTGTAATCTAAGGGCGTAGGACCCTTTGACATTTAAGTTGGATATTGTGTACGTTACGTTTTAGTTTTGGCCTGTAAACTTATTCAGGTTATTATGTCGGATGTATTTGGATCTTGTTAGACTTTAAGTTGTAATTCGTACTTATGTTTATTTTATTTCCGCTGCTTTAGACTCTGTTTCACTTGGGATGGTTGTATCATTTATAATGATTGTTGGGTTTATTTCTATTTAAGTGGTTGATCGTCGTCGCATCCCGTTTGGGGCGTGACAGATCTAGGGTTTTCGAATTTTTCAAAACCCTAGATCTACCAAATTGTTTTCCAGAAAATAGGTCATTTAACGGTAAAATCAAAAAATGACTTCAGTTTTTTTAAAATGAAAAACAAATCGGCCAATATGAAGAATAAACACATATCTGTAATTCTTCTTCAAATACATAAAAAAAATACAAAAAAAAAATCAAATTTTTGGAACTCCTGGAAGTATAACCTAGATCCTTTCAAAACCTTACATAAACCAAGAAAAACTGAAAGAAATCGTAAAGTATACCGAACATCTTAAAAAAAATTCAGATTGTAAAAAAAAAATTTCGATTTTCTCTTCGGAAACCCTAGAGTTTTCTGAAAGTTTCTAATTGTTTTTTAAAAAAACAAAAGACATTTCGATCGAAATGTTAGGATCGAAACAGAAGATGTTTTTTTCCATTCGAAAGCAGTGAGCAAATCATCTGAACAAAATGAAATTAGAGAGAAAATGTGATAGAGAGATGAGAGGATAGGGATAAAGAGAGAAAATATCGGACGATTTTGAGAAAGGACAGGGATAGGAATGTGAAATGTTTCATCTGACAAATGAAACCCTAAGAGACACCTCATACATCGTGTTTTAATCTCAGCCGTCCATATTGACATGTGGTAATATCCTGATCGTTTATTTTGTAAACTGAATCTGATAGAAGGTTCTAGATTTGGGCTTTGGGCCGATTTTTTCGGACCCCAATATTTCAAATGGGCTTGTATTTAAAAACTAATTAAAATTTAATTATGGGCTATATATATATATATTTGGGCTTTAATGTTTGTTTTGATTAATGATTTTCTATGTGTTTTTTTATTTCTTAATAATATGATTTAATTAAAATATTTAATATAATTAATCAATAATTTTAGTTATTATTTTAATTATTATCATTATTATTATTATTATTATTATTATTATTATTAGTAGTAGTAGTAGTAGTAGTAGTAGTAGTAGTAGTAGTAGTAGTAGATATGCAATTTGATAATAATTCAGTTTTTCGTATTATATACTTAAGTTTATTTATTATTTATATATATAGATATAATTAATATATTAATATTAATTATTAATATTAAATATATTATTATCAATATTACGGTTATGATATTATTTATATATATCTTTAATAATTATTAATTTTTAAGTGGTATGTTACTTTATTTATTATATATTTTTTTAATATAATAATATTAATATTTGTTACATTATATTATTATAACTTTATTTTAAAATATAACCATTTTATTATTATTATTAAAAAAAATTGAATGTAATAAAATATATATTCTGTAATATATTATTTAATAATTATTATATAGATATTATTATTTTTTAATTTACTACTATATAATAATTTTATTATATTTCTATTTTTAAATATTTTTCCAGGAAATATAACACAATCGGGAAGGACGTTTTCTGAAAAAGGCTCATTAAGTGCAATTGTTCATCCATTTTCCAATAGTCCGCTTAGCGATATAACAAATGGTATTTTCAGTAATATTTTTTTTATTTATTTTATATAAAATATAATATACTTTTTGTATTCATTAGTTAGATAATAATATTTAAAATTTATTATTATAGTTTCGGGCTCACGATTATTATCTGGAAGAAATATCATCAATCCTGGCTTATATAATTATGGTGTATCCGGTTCAAACTCTTTGATTACTTCGAAAGAAGCTGTAATAATTGATCTCACAGTAGATGAACCAAACGGAGCCCATGTGACTTCAAATGAACCGACAACCGATGAAACTTCTGGTTTTAACATAACTGAGATTGATCTCAGTGAAGTATTAAATCCTTCAAATACTGGTTAGTGAATTTTTTTATATATGTTCATTTCATATATGCGTTTATTAATATTGTTTAATATTTAATATATTTCTATTAATTGAAGCAATTTTTTCCAGAGTATTGGGATATAGGAGATGCGAGTTATAAATGCGAATTTTGTGGAGCATTATTTTGGTTCGAAGAAAGACTATCCTCCTTTCCAAAATCAAAGCCTCATATTCTTTGTGTTGTGGCCATGGAAATATTCAACTTCCGCCAATCAGACCACCACCAAGTGTTCTTCAAGATCTATTGTTTGGAAATGGAAATAAAAGCAAACACTTTCAAGAGAATATACGATCTTATAACAATATATTTTGTTTTACATCTATGGGAGGAAAGATTGACAGAGATGTAAACAAAGGTCGAGGTCCTCCTAAGCCGAATGTATGGTCAAAATTACCACTTGATTGGAAGTTTGTTGCCTCCGGATGGATCGACACCCAAATTCGCTCAGCTATACATATACGATACGGAGAATGAAATAAGTCATAGGTTGAATTCCGTCAGGTTTGTTTTTGTTATTATTATTTTGTGTCTCTTTATTATATTTTTGTTTAAATTTTTTAACGCAATTTTTTTAAATTTTGTTAAAACAATGTTTAAATTTGTAGGCAAGGGAGTGATACAATAATTTGCACGAAGTTATCGTGTCTGAATTGAAGAGAATGTTGGATGGGAACAATGTCTTGGTAAAATCTTTTCGAATGGCAAAAGAAAAGATTCGAGAACATGGATATTCAGACGGAAAATTACGTTTGATTGGTAGGAGTAAAGATGTTAGGAGATATAATATGCCAACGAGCAGTGAAGTCGCGACTTTGATTGTTGGTGATTTTGATCGTGCTTTAGGCGATCGGGATATTGTTGTTGAAACAAGATCTGAATTTTTGCAGCGGATAAATGAATTGAATGCCTCTTATTTGGCTTTACAGTATCCATTTTTATTACCGTATGGTGAGGATGGTTTTAGAGAAGATATATCATTTTCAATAAATAAACTAATAGTACCGGTTCTAGAAGAATAATTAGTGTGCGTGAATACTTTGCGTATAGATTACACGACAGAGACCATGAATCGGCGACTATTTTGTCTTCTCAGAGATTGTTTCAACAGTTTGTTGTCGATGCATACACAATGGTTGAGTCCGCTCGATTGAAATATATCCGTTTAAATCAGAAAAAGCTGCGATGTGATATATATAAAGGCTTGACTGATGCTATTTTGCGTGGTTATATTGATCCGAGTACTCAAGGTAAACGCATTATATTACCTCCAACATTCACTGGAGGTGCTCGATATATGATACATAATTATCAAGATGCAATGGCTATATGTCGATGAGCGGGTTATCCCGATTTGTTCATAACATTTACTTGCAAACCCAAATGGCCAGAGATCATTCGTTTTCTCCAGAAAAAGAATCTAAATCATGAAGATCGTCCGGATATTGTTTGCAGAGTCTTTAATGAAGTTAGATTCTTTGATTAAAGACCTTCGGCAAAATAAATTATTTGGGAAAGTAAATGCAGGTTAGCATTTGTTTTTTAAATATTTTTAATATATTTTGTATAATATAGTAAATATTTATTTAATTAGTTTATATTCTCAAATCCTTATTATTTTTTTATTATTATATTGCAGTTATTTATACGATAGAATTTCAAAAGTGGGGTTTGCCTCATGCCCATATATTGTGGTTTCTGGCTAAGGAAGACAGATATCCAACTGCAGATGACATAGATCGAATTATATCAGCCGAAATACCTAACGAGAGAATTGATCCATGTTATTATGTTGTAGTAAGGGATCATATGATTCATGGTCCATGTGGTGATGCCAGGAAAAACTCTCCATGTATGGCTGATGGTCGCTGCACTAAACATTTTCCCAAAAAATTTGTGGATGCGACTACTATTGATGAAAAATGTTATCCACATTACATACGCAGAATTGACAGAAGAATAGTTGAGAAAAGTGGTGTGCCGTTGGACAACAGATATGTGGTGCCTCATAATCGTAAATTGTTACTCAAATATGGAGCTCACATAAATGTGGAATGGTGTAACCAGGCCAGATCTATTAAGTATCTATTCAAGTATGTAAACAAAGGAAATGATCGTGTGACAACGTCGTTTTATACAAGCACCAATGATGAGGACTCAGGGAAAACTGTTGATGAAGTGAGCATGTATTATGATTGTAGGTATATATCGTCATGTGAAGTTGCGTGGAGGTTATTGGGGTTGAGATTCAATATAAATATCCTTTAGTCGAACGACTCAGCTTTCATCTTCCGAATGAGCAGAGTGTTATTTTTGATGATAATGAGAGAATAGACGATGTGCTTAGTAAAGATTCAGTTAAGGAGAGCATGTTTTTAGCATGGATGGAAGCAAACAAAATATATCCCGAAGCCCGTGAACTAACCTATGCTGAAGCCCAAACAAAATTCACATGGAAGAAAGACCTCAGGAAGTGGATGCCAAGAAAAATGGGGAAATCAATAGGTCGAGTGTTTTTCGTCCCTCCTGGGGCTGGTGATATGTACTATTTGCGTTGTCTTCTCAATATTGTCCATGGGGCTACGTGCCATGATGACTACAAGAAGGTCAACGGTATTCAGCACGCTTCGTACCGTGACGCTTGCTATGCTCTTGGTCTGTTAGAAGATGATAGAGAATATGTTGATGCAATCACTGAAGCGAGCCATTGGGCTTCTACAGAGAGTTTCAGAAGTCTTTTTTGCAACGTTGCTATCATCAGAATCTTTGAGCAGACCAGAAGTAGTATGGGACAAGTGTTGGCAATATCTTTCAGATGATATTCTACATAGACGGCGACGTCTTCTCCAACATCAAGGTATTATTATTATATGTTAAATGTCATATTTTTATTTCTAATAACATTATTTTGTATATCTTATTATTTATTGAATGCCGTATTATTTCTCTTTCAGAATTGGTATTGAGTGAGAATGAGATAAAAGATCTTGCTTTGTTAGAGATTGAAAAAATTTTGAGAAGTCGTGGCACGATTCTACGTGATTTTGATTCGATGCCATTTCCTGATGCTGACAATACTGGGACTAGCCGAAACAGATTGATATATGACGAGCTGTGTTATGATCGTAAGGCTCTTCTGGTAGAGCACAAGAACCTCATTTCCAGACTCAATGAAGAACAAAAAAAGGTTTACTCTAAAATAATGACAGCGGTGGAATCAAATAAAGGTGGTATGTTCTTTGTATACGGATATGGGGGAACAGGCAAAACATTCTTGTGGAGAGCTTTATCTGCGGCTTTGAGATCGAAAGGAGAAATTGTTTTGAACGTGGCATCGAGTGGAATAGCGTCCCTATTGCTGCCTGGTGGAAGGACTGCCCATTCTCGTTTTGTTATTCCTTTAAACCCAAATCAAGAGTCAACTTGCAATATTAAACAAGGGACTCCGCTTGCTGAGCTAATTATTCGTTCTAAACTTATAATCTGGGATGAAGCCCCAATGATGCACAAGCATTGCTTTGAAGCCGTGAATGAAACTTTGAAATCTCTTTTAAAATTAATCAACCCACATAATGAATCAAAACCTTTTGGAGGAAAAACTGTTGTGTTCGGGGGTGACTTCAGACAGATATAGCCTTTATACCTAAGGGAAGTCGATAGGATGTAGTCAATGCCACGATAAATGCATCGTATTTGTGGAAAGATTGTACAGTACTAAGATTGACTAAAAATATACGTCTTCAAAGCCTCAATCAGGCAGATGATTATGTGGATTTGGCCCAATTCTCAGAGTGGATAGCAAGCATCGGAGATGGAACAATCGAAGGATCTAATGATGGTTGTGCCACTATCGATATACCTGAAGATATTCTTTTGGAATCATCTGGTGATCCGATTGCAACAATTATAGAGAATATGTATCCAATGTTTAAAGACGCCATTGATGATCCTACTTATTTGAAAGATATGGCGATACTCGCACCGACTCTTGATGTTGTTGAGTCGATCAATCAATATATGACGTCTTTAAATTCATCGGAGGGACATACTTATTTGAGCTCAGATAACACGAGTAAATCTGATGCTAATGTTGATTTCTTGCATGATATTCATACGCCAGAATTTTTGAATGGTATAAAATGTTCCGACGTTCCCAATCATGAGCTGTATTTGAAGGTTGGGACTTGTTGGGAAATTTATTGTTTAGATTTTGATGAATGCCATGTAAAACTTAGACTAGAAAGTTGGCACCCCATTTTCCTTGTAATTTGTATTGTAATAGAAAGGGCTGAACAAGCTGAGTCAAGTCAGCTATGCCTGGGAATACAAGAAGTCAACTGAAGACTGAAGTGAAGAATCCGCTGAGGAACAGCTGAGTATGGCCAAGAAAGAAGATCAAGGACTCGAGTGAAGGAGTATCAGCTGTGATACAACAGCTTGAAGAGTCAGTCGAGTCACATCAAGAAGCCAAGTCTCAAGTTGAAGTGACAGATGAGTCATCCATTGATTGGAAGCTAACTCAAAGTCACCTGGGGAATAAAAGACTCCAGTCAAGTCAAGATAACTGAACGAGATCCGTTGATAAAAGTCAAGAATCTTACTTAGAATAGTAACCTGTTAAAGTTGTCAGAGATAAAGTGTTAGTTCCAGTTGTGTGCAAAAGGAACAAACCAATGGGAAGCACTGCACCAAGTGTCAGAGACGCTGCAATGCTGCAAGACATTAAATACGAGGAAATGTCAAGTGACTTTTGAAAATCAACCTATCTCTTCAACGGGCAGATTTTTGAAAAGTTCACTATAAAAGGCTGAGGAATCACATTGAGAAAAGGTTACCTGAACCTAGCACACCTGAGAAATCAAGCAATATCCAAACTGTAACCTGCAAAATATTCTTAAGTTATATAAGCAAAATGCTCAAGCCTAAATCTCGAAGAAAATCGATCCAACACCAAGCTGT
Organism: Rehmannia glutinosa; assembly: GCA_016081115.2. Lineage (NCBI taxonomy): Eukaryota > Viridiplantae > Streptophyta > Magnoliopsida > Lamiales > Orobanchaceae > Rehmannia > Rehmannia glutinosa. The sequence goes on along the minus strand of JABTTQ020000535.1, from coordinate 209,227 downwards.
GAAGGAAAGACAACTTCAAACTGTTGAAGAGGAAACTTTTGAAGAATAAAAAGGGGTCTACTTTCCAAGGAGGATTGTAGGAAGGTTCAAGGTCGAACCAATCTCAAGTTATTGGAGGGCTTCATGATCAAATCCAAGAAGCTTGAGAAAGTAAGCTGAAGTAGCAAGAAAGCCGCCCTGTGAAGAAGCTGAGTCGAACGAGAAGCCAGCTGTGTGACCAAGGCATCTCCAGACTGAGTCCAAGGAGCAAGTCAGCTGCGTGGTCAAGACTTGTCTCTAGACTGATAACCACTTTGTACTCTAATCTTTACTTAGTGGATTTCTCCAGGAGTTGGAGAAGAGAGGAGTAGAAGAATTACTCCATCTTCGAACCTCTATAAAATTTACTTGTGTCATTTATATTTCAGCATATTTACATTCCTGCACACATACTTTATATCTGCTGATAATTTGCTATCCAACTGATAAATAACAAGTGCTAAAACCAAGTGTTAAAACAAAGTTAAATCAAATCCAAGGTTGTTAAGTCTTCCGCTGAAAAACTCATCACAGCCAAGTTAAGGTTTAGTCTAAACAGCTGAGTTATTCTATCAACAGCTCTATCGAGTCTGTTGAGTGGCTAACTATCCTGAACTAGATCTCCAATCTTTTAAAGAAGTTTTTAACACTTGCTCTTTCAAAAATCATCTCTTTTATTCAGCAAAGTTATTATCATGGAAACAAATTTGACACGCATCCCTATGTTCACTATTGAGGAATTTGATGACTGGAAAATTCGTGTGCAGGCTCATCTATCTGCTTTATATGATGAAATGTGGATAGTGATAGAGGATGGGCCACCGCAAATCTCGAAAGTGAGCACACCGCACGAGAGCAAACCACAGATTGAAGGAGAAGAAGTTCTTTGAAAGAAAGACTAGCCCTGGTTGAGAAACCAAGGACTGAATGGATAAACGAGGACAGAAAAAGATACAACTTGGACAATGTGGCCAAGGACATACTTTACAAAACCTTGGACAAAGCAATGTTCAACAAAGTCAAATCTTGTAAAACTACAAAACAAATCTGGGATAAATTAACTTTAATTTGTGAAAGATCTGAGCAAATTAAAGAAAACAAATTGTCCGTTGATGTACAGAAATTTGAAAATTTTAAAATGCTTGCAGGTGAAACCTTGGATCAGCTGGATGCTCGATTCACTGAAATCACAAATGAATTATCAGCACTTGGGAAAGAATATACACAGAAGGAAATGTGTATGAAGATTCTGAGAAGCCTCCCAACTGAATGGGAATTGAAGGTCATGGCTTTGAGATATTCAATGAACCTCACAACAACATCCAATCATGAGCTATTCTCAGACCTCAAAGCCTATGAATTTGAGCTGATAATAAAAGATCAAGAGGAGACAACTGTACCCAAACAGCTGCACTTATAGTCAATGATGGGAAAAGAGCTGAGGTCAAGGAAGCCATTGACCAGGAGGAAATTGTCCTGATGGTTAAAAGATTCAACAAGTTCTTCAACACGAACTATAAAAGAAACAAGGGTGAATCCTCCAGGAGACATTCAGCTCCCTCCAAGTCAAAGGAAGATAGGCCACCCAAGAGAGTTGAGCATTAAAAGGTTGAATATCATAGAGTTGATAACCCAAGAACGGAAAGAGCTGATCAAAGAGTTGAGAACCTGTGTTAGAACTGTAGATAACTAGGACACTTTGCTATTGACTGTCCATATCCAAAGATGGTCAATAAATACGAGAATGAAGAAGATAGACGAGTCTTGAGAGAAAGAAGACAGAAAAGAAAAAAGAAAAAAGGTTATGTTGGCTGCAGAGATCTGAGACAAATAAGTCTAAAGAAGCAATGACTCGAGAGAGTAGTGAAGCCGACTACTCAAGTGATTTTGAAGAAAAAGCAATGATCCGTCTAATGGCTAAAGAACAAGATCAACCTGACCAAGAAGATGAGGTACACTCTAACTCATCTCACTCAGATTCTAGTGATAGTGATTGTGACACACACACTTCATCACCCACTGATCTTTATGATTCATTAGGCAAAATGATGAAATACTTTGAGCACATTAAATCCTCACACACTATTAAACGAGAAAAACAACCAAAATTAAAAGCCAAAACTCACAAAATGACTAAGGAGCCGAGTACTCTAAGTCACATAGGCGATGAGAACAAAGAGTCAAGGTTGAGAATGCTAAACTAATAGCGAGAGATAGCTGCTATAGAAAAGAGGGAAAATGATCTCAAAACTGTGATTGCATCATTTACAAAGTCATCTAAATCATTGGATGACCTTATTATGAGCCGAAAAGAATGTGGAGATAAGACAGGCATAGGATTAAATTCCTTTGCACACAGTCAAACTCCCAGAGTGATTTTGGAAAAAGGATCTTCAAGTAATGAAGCATCTCAAAAATCCAAGACACCAAATGTTGCACCCACATTCACTCCAAAGCACAATCACAAACAAACTTTTCTTGGATATAAAGGAAAAGGAAAACAAATGGGGATTGAGTATCTTTGAGAGGATAGGCGAGAAGAAATCCAGCAGGGTTCCTCAGCAAACTCCAAATAAGAAGTACTCTGTAAAGAATAAACAGAGCTACCAAAAACCCCAGAAGTTTTATCAAAGAAACACATATTATGGGAATGGTAGAAACTACTCAAGCCAAGCTGATTGGAATAATGTGACATATCAGCAAAGACATATGGAATACAAGGCTAGATGGCAAAGACCTAGAACTCAACAAAGGTCATTCCAAAGGCAAAAGAGCTATCATCAGCACACATATGCACCCATGCACTACACTAAGAAATATCACAACTACCCAAAGAAGGCAATTGCTAAAATACATACACAGACATACAGACAAAAGAGATAGTTGTATGAACCTAAAGCCCCCAAGCAATTTGCCAAAGTGAGTTATGATTATGGAACAAATAGATGGCAACCTCTTAGAGTCAAGCCATTTGGTTGTAGGTTGGTTGGATCATCTTACAACACTAACCCCTCAGGACCCAGACAAGCATGGGTACCTAAAAACTAATTTCCTTGATTGCAGGTTCATGGAACAGCTGAGTGTCAAGGAACCTGGTACATGGATAGTGCCTGTTCTAGACACATGACAGGAAACAAGAAAAATTTATCAAAATTCAAGGAGATTAGAGGCGCAAAAGTCATATTTGGAGGAAATGAAGCTCCAGGGGAAATAAGAGGTACTGGATCCATCAAGAAAAATGGATTAGAAATCACAGATGTTGCATATGTTGAAGGCCTCAACTTCAACCTGTTAAGCATCAGCCAACTCTATGACAAGGGCTATAATGTTGGATTCAAGATGGGTGTGTGCCAAATTAAAGATACTGAATCAAATGAAATAGTGTTGCAAGGATCCAGACAAAAGAATATGTATGTGGTAGACTGGTCGACTGCCACACCAAGCACTTGTCTGTTAGCAAAGAGCACAGCCAAATCAAGTTGGTTGTGGCACAAGAAGCTGAGTCATCTGAACTTCAAGACAATCAACAAGCTTGCAAGGAGTCATCTTGTAGAAGGACTGCCAGACCCAGTGTACAAGAAGGAAAGTGTTTGTGATGCATGCCAGATGGGAAAGCAGATCAAATCATCATTCAAAGAAAAGTCTAGTCCATCTTCAACGAGGATATTACATCTGTTGCATATGGATTTATTTGGTCCTGTTGAACCAGCCAATATAGGTGGGAAGAAATACACTTTAGTAGTGGTGGATGATTATTCAAGACACACATGGACAATCTTTATGTGCAAAAAGAAGGAAACCTTGCAGAAGTTACCTCAGCTGATGAGAAGAGTTCAAAATGAGAAGAGTCAAACCATTATAAAGATAAGGTCTGATAGAGGAACTGAGTTTGTCAATGGGATAATAACTCAGTATTGTGTTGAAAATGGTATTGCTCATGAATTATCTGCAGCAAGGACTCCACAAAGCAGAATGGAGTAGCGTAAAGAAGAAACAGTAACTCTCAAGGAAGATGCAAGGACTATGTTAGTCAAGTCGGATCGCTTAAAAGATTTTGGGGTCAAGCCATAAACACCGCATGCTATACTTAAAATAGATGCATGATTAATAGACAATGCAGACAAAGACTCCTATGAAATATGGACGGGGAGAAAGCCAAATGTTGGGTATTTTAGAATATTTGGATGTAAATGATTTATCCACAACAATGGCAAAGACAATCTAAAGGCTTTTGATGTTAAAGCTTATGAAGGTATCTTCTTGGGATACTCAGCTGAAAGTAAAGCCTATAGAGTGCTGAACAAGAGGACTATGGTCACAGAAGAATCTATTCATGTGGTTTTTGATGAACCTAATGTGAATGGAGAAGATATTGAAGAGTTAGCTGATAAGCTGAATCAACCAACTATGCAGAAGAGTCCCTATGTTGAAGTTGAAGCTGGAGCAATCAATCAAGACGAAGATGAGACAAATTTGAGTCTCTAAGACACCGGAAAATCTGCAATGAATGATAATGAAAGAGTCGCTCAAGACAACACAACTGCAAGACGACTGAACCCAGCTAATTTACTTCAACCTGATGTGAGATGGCTGAGAGACCATCCACCAGAGCTAGTCATTAGAAATGTGAGAGATGGTGTAAGAACCAGATCCAGAGCTCAACAAGAAGCAATGTTCACTTGTTTGGAAGACACACATGCAAGAAGAGCTGAATCAATTTGAAAGGAACAGAGTATGGGAATTGGTGCAAAGACCAACCCATCAAAATGTTATTTGCACAAAATGGGTTTTCAGAAACAAGATGAATGAAGAAGGATCTGTGGTAAGAAACAAAGCAAGATTGGTAGCCAAAGGGTATTGCCAAGAAGAGGGAATAGATTTTGATGAAACATTTGCTTCTGTTGCTAGACCAGAAGCAATAAGGATGTTTCTTGCCTATGTTGCACACAAAAACTTCATTGTATATGAAATGGATGTGAAAAGTGCATTTTAAATGGATTGTTGGAAGAAGAAGTCTATGTTGGGCAACCTCCAGGCTTTGAGCAGAAGACTCTTGGAGATAAGGTGTACAAGCTCAAGAAAGCTCTATATGGATTGAAACAAGCACCTAGAGCATGGTATGACACATTGTCTCAATTTCTAACTGACAATGGATTCACCAAAGGCAAAGTGGACATAACACTCTTTAGAATTCAAGATGGAGAGAGTATACTGCTTATTCAAATATATGTGGATGACATCATTTTTGGATCCACAAACAAAGAGCTGTGTGGTAACTTCTCAAACCTCATGCAAGGCAAATTTGAAATGAGCATGATGGGAGAGTTGACATTCTTCTTAGGACTTCAAGTTAAACAGCTGAAGGAAGGAACCTTCATAAGTCAAACAAAGTACACCAGAGATTTAATGAAGAAATTTGGTATGGAAGAGAATCTGTGAAAATACCAATGAATACATCAGTCAAGATGGACATGAATGCAGATGGTAAAGCTGTAGATCAAACAAGATACAGAGCACTTATTGGATCACTTCTCTATTTAACAGCAAGCAGGCCAGACATCACCTTTTTGCAGTAGGTGTATGTGCAAGATTTCAATCTGCACCAAAAGAAAGCCATATGACTGCAGCTAAGAGAATCCTAAGATATTTGAAGGGATGCCAAGAAGTTGGCTTATGGTATCCAAAGGAAGGTGGATTCAAGCTTATTGGTTACTCAGACTCTGACTACGCTGGATGTAGAGTTGACAGGAAGAGTACATAAAGAACTTGTCAAATGCTTGGAAACAGATTGGTTTCCTGGTTTAGCAAGAAGCAAAACTCGATAGCCACATCCACAGCTGAAGCAGAGTACATAGGCTGCGGGGCAAAATTGTTTGCCCAAGTCTTATGGATGAGACAACAGCTGAGAGACTATGAAATTGAAGAAAAAGAGATTCCAATTATGTGTGATAACACAAGTGCTATTACAATCACTTAGAATCATGTGTTGCATTCAAGAACAAAGCACATTGATGTCAGATATCATTTTATAAGAGATCATGTTGAAAAGAAAGATATCACTTTGGAATACATCTCAACTGATAAACAGTTAGCTGACATATTCACCAAACCTCTATGTGAATCAAGATTTGAAGAGCTTAAGCATGAGTTAGGGTTAATTGAGCTGAGTTGACACTCAAAAGACTCAATGAGAAAAGATGGAACGTGAAAAGATGAAAATAGAACAAGTCTCATGAATCACCCAATCAATCACCAGATCGGAAAGTCACCAGACGAGTTCGAGTTAGGACAACAGTCACTATACGAAAGGAGAGAAGAAGAGTTGAGTCATTTGTGTAGTAAGCTGAGTCATTTATGAGCTAAGTGACAAAAACGCAGTCATTTTTAATAAGCAGGAATGTTTTTAAGGATGACATCAGCGTAATAATGACGGGTATCAAAAGCTGCACAGTAAGCATATGATTGGATATAAATGCTGCCGCATTAAATGCAAGCAATTAAATGTAATGTGACGTGCTAAATCTGAGTTGTTGATCTCGATCAAAATTCAAAAAATGAAAACACGTCCTTTCATAACCCTTATATACTCATTCTTTCAGTTTTCTCTCTCACACTTAAAAATTGTTCATTTTCAAACATACGAAAGCAAGTTCTTTTCTCTCGAAAACCCTACAAGTTCTCAAGCAAGTTCATCAAGATTTAATCGGTAGAAACTTCTAAAAATGGCACCAAAGATTGATTTCATCAAGTTATCGAAGCAAATCCACTCTGGTTCGATTGTGGATTTTGAAGTAATGGTGAAGCAGGGTTCCGATGAAACCCTAGTGAAGAAGATAGTTGATATGATGGAAAAGGCCAGTCTAAAACCTTTTCTTATGCTGGAGTACTCGCACACCTACCTGGAAGAGGTGGCGCAGTTCTATGTGAATTCCGAGGTACATGAGGAAGGTATCAAGTCCTTCGTCCACCGCAAGGACATCATGATTACTGCTAAGGACCTTGCGGAGCACTGTTTATTATCGTCCGAGGGTATGCCGGAAATATACAAAGCTAATGTGGACTTGGCTGCTGCATGGAAAGAAGTAGCCAAACCCGAGTGTGTTGCGAAGGTGGTCTACACAGCTGACAAGAAATTGCTGAAGGACGACTATCACAAGCTGATGGATGTCATCTCAAAATGCGTGGATATGAAGTTTGGCAGCTTCAATCAACTGTCAAAGACTAAGTTGATCGTCATGGGTCACGATCATGCAAGGAAAGAAAGTTAATCAAGGTTGGTTGAGTTCGCATACAATGACTTTGCCGAGAATGTTGCGAATAAATCATTCAAGGAGGATGGATCCTTTGGAGGATCACTCGGCTACGGCCTAGTGACTGGGCATTTAATGGAAGTGAAGGGCATTCCCCTTCAACATGGAAAGCCCTTCCATGTAAACAAGAGGATGTTCAGGGCTAACCTTTCTGGAGCCTAGAAGAGAGCCCATGCGAAGAGGGCGGATACAAGTGAGGGGGAATCAGCTGACCCCGAGGAAACAGCTGTTGCCTCCCCTCCCAAGAAGAAAGTTGCCCCTGCAGCTGCGAAGAAGAAAGCTGCCCCTACAGCAAAGAAGAAGGATGCCCCGGCCCCTATAGCCGAATCACCTGCCCGAGCAGCCGTGTCTCCTGCCCACGCTGCCGAGGCGGAGAAGGAAGCCCAAATACCTTCTCCGGCCGTCAGAAAGAAGAGGACTGCCAAGCCAAGAAAGACAGCTCCTCCAACCAAGAAAGATGCTCCGGCCCCTGCCGCCACGGAACCTGAAGAGAGGAATCCGAACCAGAAATTCCTCTGGTAAGGACAAAAAGAAGAAAGAGAATCTCCAAGCTTTCAAAGCTTGAGAAGAAAGCTGAGTCTGCAACTCAGCTGGATAAAACCCCTGAGACTGCTGAGGAAGTGCAGTCTCCAGAAATCATTGACGAAATAGCCAAGTCTGCTGAAGGTGATCAGCAGAGGCACTTAGAAGACCCAGCTATGGACAGAACAGCTGAGGAGGAAGAAGCAGCGGAGACAGCAAAATCCCCTGCTAAAAGAGTTGTGTCTCCACCCGCCCAGATACTGCTAAAGGTGAAGAGCAGCAGAGTATGCTACCTTCTATTCCCGAAAAGGAAGGACAAGAACAAGATGATGATGATGATGTCATCATGTATTCACCCGTATATCCAGACATCCAGCGCCGTCTACGCGAATGGAGGGCATGGAAGCTAAGCAACTCTAGGGTGCAGTTCGAACGCCCTGAGTTTATAGAAGAGGAAGAGGAGTTAATGCAATTCCTAGGAATTACCACTGCTCGACAGGCTCTTGATGAAGAGAATTGCATGGACATCCTCCATATCATAAAGGCGGACGAGAAAGACAAAGCTGGAGAGCAAGCCCGTGAACTGGAGAAGGTAAACATATGTCCTCTCACTGGAACTCTGGAGCACACTCATCCCCACATCGATGCACTTTTGGAAAGTGATGAAGACATGGATCCCATTGCTGCGAAGGAGAAGTTGGATATGCAGCAAGCACTAAGGGAATCCAGGCTAATAACCGAGCAGCAGTTGATGGAAGGACCAGGAGAGTCCTCAAAATCCCTCCTAGAGATAGACCCGTTGGGAGTGGTGCAGCAGATTGCCAAAGTTATCGCTGCGACCACGTCCCTAGTTCACTCAGAAGATGGGTCCAAGGGACTTGGCAATGAGACTAGGACTTTGGGCACCCAAGTTGAGCCAACCCCTATTGAAGGTGTTTTACCACCTGCTCCCACGGCTGAGCACTCAATGGAAGCAGCCGGGAGTTTGGAGCAGAGAGACCCTATCATCAGTCACTCAGCTGGTATGCCAGCTGAGGGGGAAACTCACTCCACTGCAGCAAGGTCGGAGGATGCTGCAGATGACTCCACTATGAAGGAAGGAAGCGAAGTGGAGAAAGAAAAAGAAATAGAACAACAGCAAGTTGACACTAACGGCTTCGGACAGCTTGAGTCTGTCCCAATCGGTGACAAATCGCTGCAGCCGAGGACACCGTTGTTGTTGCGATCGAGGCAAAGGATGGAACCGCGCCGGGAGTTAACACTGGCACCGAAAGTGCAATCCAAGGGTTGAACCCCTTCGGATGCCAATGTCCAAGACCCTAAGACAGTTGCGTCTGTCGAAGGGATTGCCGAAGACCTCGCTGCAGTTGAGACTGCTGGAGGTATTGATGGTCCACGGGAGGTTGAGACTTCCTTAGGTAAAAATCAAGGAGAAAGGAGCATCCCTCAAGTCATCGTTGCTAACTTAGAAGAGGAAATCAGTGCACTTCATTATTCCTAGGTCAACCCTGACACAACATTCTTGGGATCTGAAGACAAAGCTGAGTCCACCCCTGCTACAAAGGACTCACCGAGGATGTTCTTCCAAGTACAAGTAAGCCGAATTCAAGGTCGCCGTCAAACTTTTACCTTCGATGATGAACCTAACCCCGTTTCTATCATCCTCCGATGACGCTGAAAAAGTAGCTGAGGACAAACAAATTCATTTAGCAGAATCTACTGAGGCCGACGAAGCTATTAAGACAGTTGAGGCTCAGTCAGCTGGGGGATCTACTCAACAAGGCCCAGCTGAGACCGAGTCATCTGCGCAGGCTCCCAAAGCTAAAACAGGCTCGACTCAACCAAGATCATCACGAGCACAAACAACTGTAGAATCAATACCATATGTGCGTGATGATGCATTCGAAGAAACGTTCCCTTTCTCGATTGAGCTGCCCGACCTTGAAGAATAAACAACCCATGAGTAGTGACGTTTCAACATCCGAGTAGATCCAGTAATTCCCACTGATTCAATTGTTCTAGAAGACTTTAATTTTGATGATGCTTGCCCGCCAGCTGAAACCGAGGTAACAGCTGAGATCCGTGATGTCTTCAAGAAAATCTGTGGAGAGATTGAGAAGATTGAACGGCACCAGGCTTCACTAGATATGCGGCTGGACAACAGGGATGCCAACCTCACAGCAGATTTGCGAGGGATTGTGGCACGAATCAGGGAATGGTGTCAACAACAGAGTACAATGCGATATGAACAAGTTAGATACTTTAAAGCATTGTACAACAAGATGCTTATCTGGAGTGCTGACAATGCTGACATGAAGCGGAGGATGCAAGCAAATATTGATAGAATGCATGCCTCTCATACCACTGAGATGGAGCTGCTGCGTGAATTTCAACGCAAAGAACTTCTGTGTGTGGAAGAGAACATGAATGCCAAATTCAGCCTTCTCATGGCTGAAATGAAACTGGTGGCAGCCGAATCCAAAGCCACCCGCTCAGAATTTCGAACAGCATACTCCGCAGTAGAGTCCAAGCAGAATTCAACTATCAGCCGACTGGACTTCATGCTTGCCGAGATGTTTCCAGGGGTTCCTTTCTTCTTTGATGATGCCAAAAAGAGGGAAGAGGAATACCTGAGGATCTTGAAGGAAGCAACAGCTGTTGAGAAGAAGGAGACAGCTGTTGAGGGGGAAAGGTCAAAGGATGTAACTTTAATGCTTGCTGAAACCCCTCAGCAAGGTCATGTCACAACTAGTATAATCAGCAAACTTTTGGTGACTCTGCCGCTCCAACACTTTGTTGTGCCTATGTCTGATAAAAGAAAAATTGTAGAAGCAGGATGAAGGAGGTTGAAAGAAAGATGGATGCCCGTGTACTATAAGTCTTGAAAGCTTATGGAGGCATTCCGGCAGGCAAGGACACAGATGCCATTCTAGATGATGGAACCGAGCTAAGATCCGTTGAAGAATTTAAAACGCTCGAATCCTAAGGATACTTCAAAAATATGTCCATAGCCCAAGCCTGGGACTTGTACTGGGAGAAGGGTCTGAAGCTGTGCGAAGAAGCTGATAGGCAGCAGACTACTAGCAGCCACTCAGCTGGTAAGAAGAAAACTCCAGTACGATACACACCCAGAGGAGGAGGAGGAAGTGGTGAAGGTAGAAGCTTTCAACCTAGACCTCTACCCAAAAACATTGAATATGTAGATCCAGGCAAGAAGGGAAGGATCTACTGGGCTGGGTATGATGAAGTAGCCAATCGGGAAGTGGCTAGGAAGAATGCTGAATATGTGAAGAGAATTGAAGAAGAAAACAAAAGACAAGATCAGTTGTGGCAAGAGAGGCAGGAAAGAAAAAAAAAGATGAAGCTGCAAAGAGAGCCTACGAAAAGAAGAAAGTAGCTGAAGAAGAAAAGAAGAGGAAAAGGGCTGATGACGACAGAGCTGAAGAGGACAGGAGGAGGCAGCGAAGGCGATGAAGTGTTGTTGCTAGCCCTTCGTGTATTTTAATTTTGTAAATACATATGTATGTAAGTCATCTGTACATTCAATAAAATATTGTTGTATTTTCTCTATTTATGTATCTTAGCATAGATGCTTGAAATTGGCTTAGATATGATAATGCTCTGATACACCCTGTAAACAGCTGTGTAAAGGACAAGAATGCTATGATCAATAAAATGATTGATTCTACGCATACATTCTTTGTTACTGCATTCTCTGTATGTATTTGTGTTGTTTACATGTTAATTAATGTTTTAAGTTTTGGCATCATCAAAAAGGGGGAAATCGTTGGGACATTTATTGTTTAGATTTTGAAGAATGCCATGTAAAACTTAGACTAGAAAGTTGGCATCCAATTTTCCTTGTAATTTGTATTGTAATAGATAGGGTTGAACAAGCTGAGTCAAATCAGCTATGCCTGGGAATACAAGAAATCAACTGAATACTGAAGTGAAGACTCCACTGAGGAACAGCTGAGTACGGCAAAGAAAGAAGATCAAAGACTCGACTGAAGGAGTATCAGCTGTGATACAGCTATATCAAGAGTCAGTCAAGTCAACTCAAGAAGCCAAGTCTCAAGTTGAAGTGACAGATGAGTCATCCATTGATTGGAAGCTAACTCAAAGTCACCTGGGGAATGAAAGATCGCAATCAGTCAAGACAAGACAATCGAGATCCGTTGATAAAAGTCAAGAATCTTACTCAGAATAGTAACATGTTAAAGTTGTAAGAGATAAAGTGTTAGTTCCAGTTGTGTCAAAAGGAACAAACCAATGGGAAGCACTGCACCAAGTGTCAGAGACGCTGCAATGCTGCAAGACATTAAATACGAGGAAATGTCAACATCAAGGACTGCGACAAGACAAGCCAACAAACACAAGTGACTTTTGAAAATCAACCTATCTCTTCAACGGGTAGATTTTTGAAAAGTTCACTATAAAAGGCTGAGGAATCACATTGAGAAAAGGTTACCTGAACCCTAGCACACCTAAGAAATCAAGCAATAACTAAACTGTAACCTGCAAAATATTCTCAAGTTATTCAAGAAAAATCCTCAAGCCTAAATCTCGAAGGAAATCGATCCAACACCAAGCTGTGAAGGAAAGACAACTTCAAACTGTTGAAGAGGAAACTTTTGAAGAATAAAAAGGGGTCTACTTTCTAATGAGGATTGTAGGAAGGTTCAAGGTCGAACCAATCTCAAGTTATTGGTGGGCTTCGTGATCAAATCCAAGAAGCTTGAGAAAGTAAGTCAAGTAGCAAGCAAACCCCTGTGGAAGAAGTTCGAGTCGAACGATAAGCCACCAGTGACCAAGGCATCTCCAGACTGAGTCCAAAGAGCAAGTCAGTTGCGTGATCAAGACTTGTCTCTAGACTGATAACCACTTTGTACTCTGATCTTTACTTAGTAGATTCCTCCAAAAGTTGGAGAAGAGAGGAGTAGAAGAATTACCCCATCTTCGAACCTCTATAAAATTTACTTGTGTCATTTACATTTCAGCATATTTACATTCCTGCACACATACTTTATATCTGCTGATAATTTGCTATCCAACTGATAAATAATAACGTGCTAAAACCAAGTGTTAAAACAATGTTAAACCAAATTCAAGGGTGTTAAGTCTTCCGCTGAAAAACTCATCACAGCCAAGTTAAGGTTTAGTCTAAACAGTTGATTTATTCTATCAACAGCTCTATCGAGTTTGTTGAGTGGATAACTCTGCTGATTAACTAACTTAGCTGTCCCTCAAGGACTTAGTTTTATAATTAACTCTGTATTTTTAAAATGACTAAAATCAAAAAGTTGGTAAGGTTTATTCAACCCCCCTTCTAAACCTTACTCACACCCCTTGGGACCTACAGGACTCCAGTTATGCTCTTGAGGAACATGGACCACTCGACTGGATTGTGTAACGGGACTAGATTGTGATTACGAGGCTCCTGACACGCACGTCTGAAGCTACAATTCTCACCGAACGCATGAAGGTCATAAGGTGTTGATACCACGAATGACACTAACACCGCTGGATCTCGAATTCCATTCAAGTTTCAACGCGTGAGACGCTTTCTCTTATCGTGTCTTATGCAATGACCATAAACAAGAGCGAGGCCAATCTCTCTCAAATGTTGGTCAAGTATTCAAGAATCCATTATTCGATCCATCAAATCGATTATACGTTGTTGTTTCCCGAGTCACCAATCGGAAGAGACTAAAAATATTAGTTTGTGGCGAATATCAATCAAAAAACAAACAGACGCAAAATGTGGTGTACAAAGAAGCTTTTCCAAATTTGTAGTTATTAGTTTGTTCGATACGATATCTGTACACTTTCTATTTTTATTAATATATAATAAATTATATAGACATCTAACCTATACGTTTGAACCCAACAAACCCAAAATCGTAAAACACCTTAAACTTCATATTTTTCCATATTACACTCGCCGTGAATCGCACGGGTAAAGCACTAGTTCTTAATAATATTAAAGTTTTACTTCTCATAATCAATTCCTAAGCTTTTGAAAGCTTAGCAGTCAATTATAAGCTTATTAAGGAAATATAAAGCAGCCGTTTGACATGGGTTATTACTAAAGTCCCCTTTTTTTTTAAAAAAACAAAAATAAAACAAATACGAAAGAAATATTGTTAAGCACAACATAAAGTAAGTTTCTTGGAAGACCGTCTTACGGAATTCTATTCCGTAAGACGGATCCTACCCGCAACCCACACGCCCCCACCCACTGACCGCGCTCCCACCACCCGCCGACCCGACCCCCACTGATCGCGCCCCAGCCCACCCCCAGCCCCTCTTATTTAAAAAAAAAAGAGCTCCACAGGGGAATTGAACCCACAACCTTAACAGACTTAAGGTGGTGTTCTACCACTATACCACTAGTGCTTATTGTGCAAATTTAGTATAACAATTTATATAACCCCATTCATAAACCTTATTTTTTAAAAATAAAGAGCTCCACAGGGGAATTGAACCAGCAACTTTAATAGACTTAAGGTGTTGCTCTACCATTATACAACTAGTGCTTATTGTGCAAATTTAGTATAACAATTTATATAACCCCATTCATAAATACGCCTGGTAATTAAAAATAAAATTTAAAAACACCTATAAATATAAAGGCTAAGAGTCGAACCCAAGTCTATTAAAAAAAACATGATACATTATATCAATAAATGGATACTTATAAAAGTGTTACTTTAACTACATCATATTTATTTTTTATTTTTTCACTTTTTTTGTTCCTATTTTGTAACTGTATTAAGAAATCTGATACTTCATCTCAACAAACGGATAATTTTACTTATAAAAGTGTTACTTTAACTATATCATATTTATTTTTTATTTTTCCTTCTTTCCTTCATTTCTAATTTGTGACTATATTAAAAAATATGATACTTTATCTCAAAAAATAGATACTTTAACGTATAAAAGTGTTACTTTAACTATATCATATTTATTTTTTATTTTTCCTTCTTTCCTTCATTTCTAATTTGTGACTATATTAAAAAACATGATACTTTATCTCAAAAATAGATACTTTAACGTATAAAAGTGTTACTTTAATATGTTATATATATATATATATATATTTACTATAATATATTCATAATTTGTGGCTATATTAAAAAACATGATACTTTATCTCAAAAAATAGATACTTTAACGTATAAAAGTGTTACTTTGACTCTGTTATATATATATATATATATATATATATATATATATATATATATTATTATAATATATTCATAATTTGTGACTATATTAAAAAATATGTTACTTTATCTCAAAAAATAAATACTTTTACTTATAAAAGTATTACTTTAACTCTATCATATTTATTATTCATCTTTCTTTGTATTTATTATTAAAAAATATAATACTTTATTTAAAAAAATAGATATTTTTACTCTTAAAACATGATGTTTTGCCTCAAAAAATATATATTTTTACTCATAAAGGTGTTACTTTAACTCTGATATATTTATTTGTCCTTCAATGTAATGTAATATTTAATATCATAAAAGTATCATATTTAATATCAAATGTATCACTATTTCCAGCACAATTATCAGTTTTTCAATGGAAAAAACATTAGTTACAAAGACTAGAACGAGTACATTAAAAATCTTATTTTTTGAATATGTAAAAATTAAAGTATCAATGTTCACCTTAAAAGTATCATATTTATTATAAAAGTATCACTGTTTTCGGATAAAGTATCACTTCATATTTAGAGAATTTAAATTTTTAAAATGAAGGGATGATAATGAAGCTTTAAATTCATGGTTATATTCAAGGTTATACTAAATATGCACAACAAGAAGCAGTGGTCTAGCGGTAGAGCACCACCTTACCTTTATTAAGGTCGCGAGTTCAATTTCCTTGTGGAGCTCTTTTTTTATTAAATAAGAGGAGCTGGGCATTGGGCTGCTGGGCTGGGCGCTTGGCTGCTGGGCTGGGCGGGCGTGGCCTGGGCGCAGCGGGTGGGTTGGGACGCGGGCTGGTGGCCTGGGGGGGCTTGACGTTTTTTTTTAAAATTGACAGCTGTCAACACGGGTTGGGGCTGGGGCGGGTCGTGGGTCGCAGTAGGATCCGTCTTACGGAATAGGATCCGTAAGACCGTCTTACCTGAGTTTTTGCCCACAACATATCAATTTATTTTTCTTATTTCGTCTGTTGTCTATAATTACGTTTTTAAGCCAAATGAATTAAGAAAGCTTCATTAAAATGACAAATTTTTCATTAGAAATTACAAATGCAATTTTATTACTTTTCTTTGATATTAATACTTTAAGTCATGACAAATTACAATATAACCCAAATGAAACCACAATTTGGGACACCACTAATGTCCTTAGCCGAAAAGAGAGACCCAGTTGTGGTAAATAGGATGCATGTAAAAGGAAAGGGAAGAATCACATAGCCACATATATGCAAGTGCAAGAAAATTTAACATATTTAACTGATAATAATTTTTTTCCCCAAACCCTTCAAAATTTAATTTTTTTGTTTACCCACTTTTAAGCTGATATCTTGCCAGTTGGCACAACTCAGTCAATACCACTTCAGAACACCGTCACTATTTATATCTGAATATCGAGATGACAGAGGCGGAGCCATATTCAGAAGAAAGAAAATCTTTTTCGGTCCATTTAGCCTTTGAGATTTATTGGAATTGGGATTGTGTTTGGATGAATGAATTGAAACGCCTTTTATGTAGGGTTGGAAATGAGATTATTTGGTTTGAGTATTTTGAAATATTATTTTATGATATAATAATTGAAAAGTTGGTAGTGGTGGGGTCAATATTTTAATTTGAATATATAATATTATATTTGTAAGATTATAGTTATGGGTCCCATTAGATAGTTATAATTTAAAAATAGTAATATTTTAAGTAGATAAAGTTGATAATGGTTTCCCACATATATAATTGCGTTAAAATATGAAAATAGTGATTGATAAGTAATGATGAGTGATGTAGGGTAGTGTATAGGTTTGAGAATAGAAATTATAGGTTTGAGATGTTGTTTTATGTGAAAAATAGAAAATGAAAATGATGATTTCCATTGAAATTTTATGAACAAACATGATTCCACTTTTATGTATAAATAAACCTGAAAAGAGAATGAGTTGAAACATAAACAAACAAGACCTTCGTCTCTTTAGCCTTATGGAATCTCGGACAAGCACGCCTATGGTGTTATTATAGGATCTTGAGAAATCAAAACAAATAATAAAAGAAAAATTGGGTATATGGCCGATTGGATATACTTTAATTTTGAAAATTTTTATTTTGCTAAAGAATAGTAGTGAAAAAGTTTTGGGGAGAAAAAAGATGAATTTTGAGAGTGTGATTAGATGTGAGATGAAAAAGTAATGATGAAAGTTGATTTGATGTGAAAATAGTAAAATAATGAGTTGATGTGATTGGTAGTTAGAAATGTGTGAGTGAATGAATAATGAAATTTGTGGGATAATGTGTAATAATGATTAGTTTTTTTGTGAAAAAATGTGTAGATGTGATTGGTGAAAGAAAAAGTGAGAAAAAGTGAAAGTGAGAGAATAGTATAGTTTCTGAAAATTTTCATAAACAATCGCATGTTTGGTCAAAAAAAATTCTCTAGCGGAACGAAAATGAATTCTCGCTCACATCCAATCGCAGCCTGAGATTGTGTAGAATGCTGAAAATGCAGTTAGCGATAAGGTTTGAGAGATATTTAATTGAGTTCAAGTGGGTGTTGGATTGGAGCAGGGTTTGTGGGTCGGGTTAGGTCATGGGCCGTGGATCAGTGGGTTGGGTTTAAACTATGGCCTACTGCAAAGCTCTAAATGCAGAAAATTAATAGATGGGCCAAGTGTTTCCTGTTATGCTAAAGTGTCATATGCTGAAATTAAATATTCCAAATCGCTAATGGGTCAATTGTATAAACTACTGGTTGCTGAAAACTAACCATAATTAATTCTAATTTACTTTTTCGTTTATTCTTAATTCCAAATTGTCCAAACCCCAAAACAAAGAAAAAAAAAAGGGAAAAATGAATTACTTCAAATTCCTATGATTTCTAAAATCCCAACCACAGTCCGACTAATTCTTAATGCGGCATATTTCCATACCTAATTACTCTAATACATCACCACTAATCGATTCAAAATCTTAAATTGTCCAAATGTACCCAATCAAAATTCTGATTAATTAATCCAAGTAGGAAATGAGAATCTTCAGACTAAATCATATAAGTGGAATATTATATGAAAAGGCACAAAACAAAAATTTATACTAAAATATTACTTGTAATAATACTACGCAATTATTCAAAGGTTGGGTCTTACAACTAGAATCCAACGACACCTCAGCATTTTTAAAGGGTCATTTCCGATTACCTATCTTGGAGTTCCATTATTCAAAGGCATGCCTAAAGTCCCGATTTTCAACCCTATTTACGATAAAATTTTGTCAAGATTCCGTACATGGAAGGGTACCTCGTTATCTCAAGCCTTTATGATGAAGATGGCTTGGAAGTTGATTAATTCGGAAGATTCAGTGTTCATCACTCTCAGGCGTAGGTTCATGGACCCTTCTCCTAGAAACATGTACATGGGTTCTTCGATTTGGCCTGGTCTACGTCCTTCGTGTTGTCTTTGGATTCGCAATCTAGGTGGATTCATGGATATTTCTCGAGAGTTAATTTCTGACTAGATAACAGGTTTGGTTACCTATCGCTGATTGCATTGGGATCCCACATCATGCCCGTTCGATTTTCTCTGAATCCATATCGGGTTATTATTTTGATGGGGTATGGCACTTTACATCGGAATTTTTAGTGGCCTATACTAAGATCGTTATCGACATTCTTCGTACTCTAATTTCCCCCATGTTGATTGATCATCTTATTTGGATTCATTCGGATAATGGAGAGGTTTCGTCGAAAGTGGCTTATCAACATGTTCGGGAAACGTTTCTGGAGGTTAGTTGGGGAAAATGGATTTGGTCGTCTCATATTCCGGATAGGCGATCCATCGTAGTTTGGAGAACGATTCATAATAGATTGGCCATACTTGCACTACAACATATATGATATTAGGTAACACCCTAAAAATGTTACCTAATGGCCATAAAATGTTACAATAGACAATAAGTAGCTCTTTTATGGTGCTGCACTTGCCCGTGCTACCTATAGTCTAAGGTATCACTTTTATTAGCTTTTAGTGACACTTTTTCTAAGTGTTACATTAAGTTCTCTATTGGTAACACTTTGAAGCAATATTTCTAAAGTGTTACATATGAATCTTATGTAACACTTTTTTTGTAGCACTTCGTAGAAATACTATTTTTTATCACCAAGTAGATTCGAACCCACAACCTGTTATGTGTGGAAGTGACAGTTTGCCACTAAGCTAAGTTGATTCTTATTACAACTTTTGCTCTGTTTTATATATACACATACACATATATATTAAAATTGTATAAAAATTATATTATATGTATATATAATATGTTTTATATAATAAAAATTGTATTATATAATATATATGTATTAAATTATATTATACACTGTATATATCAAATTTTATATTATATAGTATATAGTTTGAAAATCATATTATGTTATATATTAAAGGATACAAAAAATTTAAAATATCAAAAATATATAAAATGAATTTATAGAATGATCAATATTCAATCGGTAAAAATAAAAAATATATAAAAATATAAAATTAATTTACCGATAGATAAAATAGTTCCTACAATAAAAAAATTAAATAATAAATAAATAATGAAAAAATAATTTACCGATGGAAAAAATTACTAAGTAATTACCGACAACATCAATTTTCATTGGTAATTTTTTTTAAAGTAAAAAAAATAAAAAAAATAGTTAACGATGAAATTGGTCTCCGTTAGTAAAAATAAAAAAAAAATAATAATAATAAAATACATACATGCGCATTTTCCGTAAGTATTACGATGGAATTAACTACCTCCGTAAAAAATAAAAAAAATAAAGCAAAACTAAAATACTTTATAAAAAGAAAATAAAAATTCAGTAAAAAAAACAGAGTACACGATGTCTCCAATTTTTAGGTTTGGTGATTTTTTTTGTCTCACCTATTTTGTGACATCAATTAATTAAATAAATCATTGACATGATTAAATGATAATTATATAATTTTGTGTTACTA
The DNA here is from genome assembly GCA_016081115.2 of Rehmannia glutinosa. Lineage (NCBI taxonomy): Eukaryota > Viridiplantae > Streptophyta > Magnoliopsida > Lamiales > Orobanchaceae > Rehmannia > Rehmannia glutinosa. Next base: position 189,173 of record JABTTQ020000535.1, on the reverse strand, counting down.
AAATATAGCCTAAAAAGTGTTACGATTAATAACATATAGTGTTGCCAAGAGTGCTTCTTAAATAAAGTGATACCTATTTGCGTTACAAAAGAAATAACAGAAAAAAGTGATACTTAAAAAGTGTTACTTATTTAAAAGTGTTACATATAAACGTTACATATTGATAAAGTGCTACAAAAGTGTTACATAAATATTATAATGTAAAAAGTGTTACAAACATGTGTTACATATGTACCTTATGTAAAAAGTGCTACAAAATTTGTGTTACCTAATGTCATTTATGTTGTAGTGTTGATAATCTATGTATTAGAGGTTTTTGTGCCCGTCTGCTTGCCCTTTATGTTATTCGGAATTGGAATCAATTGATCACTTGTTTGCGACTTGCGGATTTACGAAACATATTTGGGATTGGATTCAAGCCTCTTTTCAGGTGATGATGTTGTTGGATATGGGAATCAATCAAGTTTTCATCTTTGCCATCCAACATAAATTTAGTTCTCAGATTACTTTTCTTTGGAAAGTTGCAATTATTTCGGCTATTTGCATTATATGGCTCATTTGTAACAAATGGATTTTTGATGATATCACTCCTCAAACAACGGCTGCCATTGTCATGCTTCGGGCATTTATTATGAAATCCTCATCTTTAGACTCAGGATATATGGCAAATTCAATTTCTGACCTTTTATGCCTTAGGCGCCTTGCTATTCCAGGTCGTGTTCGGCCGACCCCTATTTTACAAGAGGTGCATTGGCAACCCCCCCTCCCGGGATGGACTAAAGTTAATACGGATTGTGCCTTAGGTGCTTCGGGTCAGTGCGTGGCGCAGGGGTTTTCAAAAATTGCAGAGAGTTTTTCACAGGATGTTTCGTACATCGGATTGGCAGGGGGTATGCTTTTCAATCAGAATTAGTTGCTCCAATGATTGCTATCGAGCGGACGTACAAAAGGGGATGGCGCAATTTGTGGCTAGAATCAGATTCTACATATGTTTGTGGTCTTCTTTCTTCTTGTTCTTTGCAGGTACCTTGGAAGCTTTATAGACATTGGCGGCGTACTCTTTACTAAATATAAAAATGAAAATTATGGTTTATCACATCTTTAGAGAAGGGAATCGAGTTGCAGATACACTGTCTAAAATGGATACAGATATTTTGTGGTCACATATTCCTCCGGATTATATTTTGTTCAGACCTTCACGTAGATTCATTGAGCAAATGTTTCTACATGATGCGATAGTCTCTTTCTGGGGGTACTCTTTTTCCTATAAAAGGTTTTTCCCAATGGGTTTTACTTTGACAGGTTTTAACGATGCTCCATTTTACAACATGTTTGGCTTCTACGCATCTCTTTAGATTTTCTATTGTACGCAATGTTTAGCTTTTTGCCTTTTTAACTGCTTGGCCTGTAAGCAATAGTTTTTCTATTTGACTCTTTAAATTAGCTGTTTGGTTTGTAAACAATAACAAACTTTTCATTTTTATATATTTTTCGCAATTTAGAAAATAAAAAAGCCACATTCTTTGAAAACGAAAAGGCAAAGGGCCATGAGTCAAAATGGATAAACATGAAATCAAAATCGAATGATAATCCGAAGAAACACATGGAAAAACCAACCCATCAACTTTTTGCCAAAACGAGAAGAAGCACAAAGTAGCAAGAGCATGATCCAGTATTGCCTAAAGCAAGGAGTGGTGAGGACGGGTTGCACACCACGTGAAAAAATTACCAATAGTATTTGTAGACAACAACCTTGCGCCGTCCAAAAAAACACGAAAGTCATGACAAGAGGCTTGAGAAAGCACGCCACTGCCATGGTGCTCGTGATGACCCAAAACAGCATTAAAATCCCCCAAGATAAGCAAATCATCATAGCCTAGACCAACAATATCCTGCTAAAGAACCTTCCTCGCAACATGATTGCAAAGGCCGTGCACAAAACCCACATGGAAAACAAACTGAGCAACCTTAACCTGCAGAATAATACACTGAGAGAAAACCAAAATATGCCTCAGAATGTCAACCTCCTGCGTCTGAAACACCTAACTATCCGATTTACCATCATCCCAAAAATTCTGAGTAACAAAATGTAGTCCTAGACTAGACCAAAACGAGTCAGAAACCACCTGCAAATCCACCTTAGGTTCAGAAATAGCTAACAAAGAAGGCTTATGCTTTTGACATAAGGCCTTAAGAACATTGCGGGAAGCATTATTCCCAATCCCCCTGATATACCAGAAGAGACAATTCATGGAGATAATGAGGGTGGAGAAATATGTGATGGTTTCACAGGATTATAGGGTGAACCCGAAAACACATCCTCATCAGCATAGTCTGACCATCATTTTATAACTACAGTATTTAAGTTGACCATACCATCCGAATCAACATGAATCGATAAATCATGAATGGCAGGTATGGGCCCCTGCTTGACTGACTAGAGCAATCATTGCTTTGCGGAATCCAATGATCTATCATATATCGCCTTACACAAACTAAAAATGGGTTTGTCCAAATGATATTGCACCGTCTGCAGTTGTTTATGAATATCAGAAAAAGTGGGTAGCATACTACTCTGGGAAGTAGGGGGTTTGGGCATAGAATTATGAGTAGCAGCTGGGGGTATAATATTCTCAGGCGTCGGAGAATTGTGGTCCTCTGAATCTAATGCAGCAAATGTGTTATCTAGAATGGCACCAAAGGAAGTCGAGACAATCGCACAAGAAGGATATCCAGGACGCATTGGTAATACCGTAGTATCCATAGAGTTATCATCGGTTTTACCCTTCTCCTTCGATTGATGAACTGGTCTATTAATTTTCCGAACCAGGGATCGCCCATGTTGGGATGTGGGATGTCCCACTGGCTCTTTCAAATTGCTGTTATTTCCCAAACGACGGCATGCCACAATAGAGTGACCCGTAATGCCACAGGTCCCATAAAATTCCGATAATTCCTCATATATAAATGAGCAGTGACCCAATCGTTCAACCATGATTTTTTCCTGGAGAGGCTTTGCCAGATCCACATCAACCAAAAAAAAGATCCACATCAACCAAAACTCGAACAAAATGCCCAAGTGAACCCTTTAAAGATCTGTCATCAATTTGAATCGGAGTGCCAATGGCTCTAGCAAGACACATAATGAAATGTGGTTCACAGTATTCAAGACTCAATTCAAAAATTCTGACCCAAACGCTGGCTATGGACGAATTAACCTTGTAAGGGTTAAAGTCCAGCTCCCAAGGGGATAAACGAATGGGGCCTGGATTAACAGACCAAGACACTCGAGATTGAGTCCGAGACCCGTCAGTAGCATTATTAAATTTAGTACAAAAATAACCCCAGAGGAATTAATTTCCATTTAGTTTTAATACACCATAATTTCGAAAGTCTCTTATGAAGAGGCATGATTGACCACAATTTATTATATTTTCCAAGCATTACTAGACCAATTAAAGCATAAGCAAATTCAAAAAGTATCTGTTGGTAAACATTTTCATACATAATAACAGAGTAATAATCCACTTTTTTGATTGGCTCAGGGATTGGACAAGATTTACAAGAAATAATTTTAGAAAAAGTAGTAGGGTTACCTGTGGTTTGCTAAAAAGATGAAGCATAGTAGAAGGGTTACCAGAAACCACTTTGGCAAAAGAAGAATTGTGTGGTGAAGGAAGTGAGGACATTTCTTGAGCAGCACGTAATGAGTTGGCTTCCATTAAATTAATGCCATGCGAAGGATGCATCGAAGATCAAAAATTGATGATGTCATTGGAAGTGATGGCACGAGCATGGCCTGTGGAGATGTTAGCGTCCCAGGGGCATCACCCCCTGGAAGGAGGCAGCCCCCTCCACACCGGCCCCTCATCAAGAATTTGCTTGGGGACAGCCCCCTATGGGCATTAGCCATGGGGGTAATGGGACAAGTTAACATGGCCGCTGGGCTGTAAATGCCTCCAAGTACTGACGTGGAGTCCTGGATAGGCTGAGCAGCTAAACCCCCTTTCAACGCATCCAAAATCGATGAAGGTAAGTAGCAGTTAGCAGGGACCAAACCTAAAGTTGGATAGGAAGATGCATCCTTAGGTGGCTGTTGCGAGTAAGGGACAATATTTGAAAGTAGGAGACCTTCATGTGAAAAAACTTGTAGACTTTCTTGACAGGGAAGGGACATACAAGAAGACGTTCCCAAGGGAGGATGATGCCATATCCAAAGAACGATAAAGCTCCATTGCCAGAGCAGGATGACATGACGTCGTTGCGCTGTTCGTGAGAGAAGCGGAATCCGACGATGAAATCTTCATATTAGCATGTGAGTTGAATGGACTAAAATTTGAAGTGAGACCATGGAAAGTTTCTGACATGGTGAAGTCGGAGAAGGTGATTAAAACCATCAAACCTGATGGCCGATATTAGTTTATGCTGGTAGAGATGTAGAATCACTATATCATCAGCATAAAGGATACTAAGAGAAAAAATAATATGTTGGGGCGCCACAAAAGGGGTGAGAAGTTGCTTTGAAATGGAGTAGGCAATGGCACGACCAAAAACCTCTTTAGCAATACAGAAAAGTAGGGGAGATAAAGGATCTCCTTGCTAGATGCCCATGGCGCATTTAAAGTATCTCATAGTTATCCCATTAAGAAGAATCAAAATCCTCGTAGACTGAAGGATAATCGAAATCCACGAGATGAAAGTATCAAAGAAACCAAACCGACAAAGAACATAGAACAAGAAGTCCCATCTCAGAGTGTCGAAAGCTTTTCTGCAAAATATTAAATCCTTTTGAAACCACCACAATACAGTCATGAATATGTCTGCCAGGAATGAAACCAAATTGAGTGGGGGAAAGAATCTTTTATTTTAATAAATTTGAATATCCCGATGATTTACTGAATGAGACGCCTGTCGGGTACTTCTCCTATTTTAGAGGTGTTAGGCACGGGGATCCTCTTTCCCCGTTACTATTTTGCATCGTGGAGGAGGTACTGAGCAAATTCATTGAGGTCGTGGTTACACGGAATCAGTTAGGGCCGTTCATCGCGCCTAGACATATCATTTTCCCTTCTTCCATTCTTTACGCTGATGACATTGTTATTATGAGTGGGGCTTCTTCAGCTAACGCCCGTATCCTACTTCAGATCCTCACCTTATACGCTAATATCTTTGGCCAAGCTTTCAACCCTCGGAAATCTAAGGTTTACTTTGGATCCCAGGTCTTAAATCATGTGCGTGGGCGGGTTCAGACTATCATGGGCATCTAGCCCGGGGCCTTCCCTTAGGTTTATTTAGGAGCCCCGATATTTAAGGGTGCCCCTAAGGTCGATAATGTGATTCTCAAATTCAGAAGATGGAAAGGTTCTTCCCTTTCTCTAGCTGGTCGAGTTTGCCTTGTTAATTCGGTGATTACCAGTTCATTTGTGCACACGATGATGGTTTACAAATGGCCACGATCCTTGCTTAAGCAAATGGAAAGGGCCAGGCGTAATTTTATTTAGACTGGGGATGTTAATTCTAAGGGTTCGATGGTTAATTGGAATCGATGTTGCACGCCTAGGGCTGAAGGGGGTTTGGGCGTGCGGTCTATTGTTGTGGCTAATACTGCCTTTTTGATGAAACTGGGTTGGAAGGTTATGAATTCTGACTCGGTGATTTTCAAAACCCTAAGGAAGCGTTACTTAACGGCGGACGATGCTCTTCGTAGGTCGTTCATCCCTTTTTCTATTTTGGGCTGGGATTAGGCCCTGCATTGCAGATTGCTTCGATGATTCTCGTTGGATCCCTGGGTGTAATTCTGAGGTTTTATTCTGGCTTGACAACTTGATGGGTTACTCTATAGCAGACAAAATCGGGATTCCACATGAGTTCAGGAATTTATTTGGGCATCGCATTTTGGACTACTTTTATGATGAGTCCTGGCACTTCACCTTCTCATTTGTGGAGGCTTACTTGGATCTGGTCCGGGATATTGTGCGAGTCCCCATCGCACCTTCCTCGCAGGATACGCGGATTTGGTTAATTCTGATGATGGGAAAGTTAGATCAAAAGCCGCGTATTCTCATATTCGTCCCCATGCTCCGGCTGTTAAATGGGGTTCTTGGATTTGGTCGCAATATATTCTGGAGTGGCAATCGGTGGTGGCGTGGCGGGGCTATTCACAATCGGTTGGTACTCTTGGACTTATTGCGTACTAGGGAAGTTTCATAGGCCCCTAGGTTTGTGCTCTTTATTGTGCATCCGCTGAATTAGTTGACCATCTATTTGTCTCTTGTGTCTTTGCAGGGGCTCTTTGGCGATGGATTCTTGGTTCATTTGACGTTCACCTATTTATGGATCATAGCTTTAATGAATTCTTGGTGCGTTTAATGAATTTTCATTTTAGTGAGCCGGTGGCTTTCTTATGGCGTGTGGCGATCTGTCTGCCGCATCCGCTCATTTGGCATATCCGGAATGAGTTAGTTTTTCACAACAAACTCTGGACGGTGGACGCGGCTATTCTTCATCTCCGGGTTCTTATCGTTGAATCATCTTCATTAGATCGGGGTTGGATGCACAATGACCAACAAGACCATCTCATCCTTCGTAGGCTGTGTGTTCCTGGACGGACTAGACATGCCCCGAAGGTCATGGAAGTTAATTGGCAAAAACCCCTTCCGGGATGGATCAAGGTGAATACGGACGACAGTGACCAATAATAATACCAAACCTATTAACCAAAATCTTAGCAATAACCTTAAAAATGAAATTACTCATGACAATAGTTCTAAAATTCTCAATACCCATAGCATCTTTGGTCTTAGGGATTAAGGCCATGAAACTCGAATTAAGACCAGGAGGCAACAGACTCAACACAAAAAAGTGATGGACCGCAGTAGTAACATCGTTCACAATAATATCCTAGCATCTTTGATAAAATACGCCATTAAAACCATTCGGTCCTATAGAACTATTAGAACCCAGATCAAATACAACATTACATATTTTCAAGCCATTAGGAACTGAAGTTAAAACATCATTGTCCGAGTCCAAAATCATCGGCGAAATAAGACGATCAATCAAGGAGAAATCCACATTGATGATAGGAGAAGCCGCAAAAAGGTCCTTATAAAAATTAATGATATAGCGATCACGAGAAATATTACCATCAATAATCAAATTATGAATGTCGGAAAAAAGAGTACGCATCTTGCAACAACGATGAAAGAAATAAGTATTTTTGTCCCCCGTCCTTAAGCCAAGAAGCCCGAGATTTTTGCCGAAGAAAATCTGCCTGAGACACCAATGATTGAAGAAGAGCTTGTTGAGCGTCCAATTCTCTATGTTTAAGCTCCCTCGAATAAGCCAAGTTTTCAATATCCAACTGAATTTACTGGACTTGATGAACCTGACAGTCCACTGCATGACTCAAATCATCGAAAACTTCCTTGTTCCAATGTTTAAGAGCCATATGAAGACGTTTGAGCTTAATCATCATACGAGTGATACGGCTGTGAATAAGACAAGGAGCCTCCCATGAAGTACAAACCAAATCAAAGAAACCTGAATAAAACAAGGGGTAGGACCTCTGTGCGTCTGAATTAAACAAGAGACCATTGGTTCCACCCATTGCCATGGGGAGAAACCAATGGTAGCTAGAGTCCTATCCAATCTAGCTTGTACCAGACGTGTTGGAGTATGAGTCAAACACTAGGTAAAGAATTTACCTACAGTGTGGACCGAGAATAAATCCCCATAGTCCATAAAAATATGAAAATCCTCAAACGTAGCCTGGGAAATAATATTAATACCAAGACGATCAAGGTTTCCCATAATAGCATTAACATCGCCCAACACCATAAAATTAGTTAGGCTAGGAGCAACCAAATCCTGCCACAACTGACAATGGGCCAAATAATCACAATGAGCAACCAAATCCTGCCATAACTGACACTTCCACCTGCAGAATAATACCTTGATCTGACAGATAAACCTGGTGCAGAATATTCACATCTAAACGCCGAAAAACCCAAATATCAGATTTACCGGAAGCCTAAAATTCTAAGTCATACCCAAATCCACTTTGGGTTCCGCAATAGCCACGAGGGAAGGATTGTAACGACGACATAAATCCCTAAGAACATTGTGGGAAGCAATGTTTCCTATCCCTCGAATATTCCAGAAGAGACAATTCATTGAGACAAGTCTGGGGGAATAATCTACTGTAGAGATGTGGAATTACTGTACTCAGATGTGTCAATAACAATATCCCCAGACTGTTCAAGAGCCAAAGATTCATCCTCCGAATAGTCCCCCCATTTTTCCTAACAGCCATGTTAAGGGTCTTATGACCATCCGAATCCTTAGTAATATGAATATTATGGAGAGGAGGCAAAGTGTCGCATCCAATATCTGTTAGAAGATGTTGTTTAATAGAATCATGGGATTTATCCCGAATAGCACGACAGAGGTGTCAAATAGGTTTCTCTAAGCGATATTGAATAGCGTGGGGAAATTTACGAATATGAGAAAATGTAGGCAAATCAGTAGACTTCAAAGCAGTAGAGGTGGCAACAAGGGTTGGTATGGGATCCGAATCACAATTCTGCTCTGCCAAAGCAACAAAAGAATTGCCCAAGGTCACCCATTGGGACATGGGGACAGGGGCGTGAGGTATAATCTCCAGAGGGAGGGAAACATCCACCCTTCAGAGGAGGCCGTATTATCCATTGAGTTAACGGCCTTACCTTTATCATTCAAAGGATTCACAGACGATATTTTTTACAGACACAAGAATGACCCCTAGGAACAAAAGCTGGGCATTTAGGATCAGTTTGGGGCTTAACCTGAACTGAAGTTTGATTTCGACGGCAAGATGCCCCCGAGTGACCGATGATATTGCATTGCGAACAAAAGTCCAGAAGTTTTTCATAACTCAACGAAACAAAAGAGCAGTGACCCACTCGCTTAATTATAACATAATCCTAAAGGGGCTTAGACAAATCAATTTCCACAACACAAACAAAATGCCCTAGGGAGCCATTAAGGGACTTAATATCAATTTGCTCGGATTACCCACCACTTTGGCTATACTCATAATAACAATAGTTTCCTAGTACTCGAAACTTAATTCAAACATTCTCACCCATACACTGGCAGTCGAAGTGTTAACTTTATATGGGTTAAAGTCCAAAACCCCTGGCGACAAACGAATAGCCCTAGGATTAATTTGCCAAGAGGAAAATTTAATACATAAATACCCTTTTCCCAATGGTATTTAACTTCCAATCTCCTTGATTGTTCCATAATTTCGTAAGATGATTCTGAAGTGGCATTAAAGCATGGTTTACTACCTTTGCTAAGGATCACCCGACCAATTAAAGCATATGAAAATTCCAAAATATGTTGTTGATACAAATTTTCATCAATAGTAACAGAAAAATATTCACCCTTTTTAACCGGTTCAGGGAAAAATTAATGAACCATTAACCATATTTGCGTAGGATTGAGGTTTACCTTTCTGTGACGTACCTGGGATTAAATTATCGGGATTTGGAACCACGAGAATAGAAGTACCTGTGATCTTGGCATATGTATAATTGATATCATGAGGTTGGGCCATAAATTGATTGATGAAGCCAGGACTGGGGACAACCTCTTGAACACCACGTGGAATAGGGTTGTTGCAAGTTGGACTGGGGACCACATGCTGAAGGAAGCCTACTGAAGGAGCCCATGGGCCATCACCCCCTGGGAGGGGGCGGTCAAGGTGGGAGGAGCAGCAGTCGTCTCCCCAAAAGGACATAGGAGGGGAGACAGGCCCCCATGGACAGCGGAAACCATGGGGGTGGAAGGAGCCACCCCTTCATAACTTGTTTACCAAACAAGGAGTCTTGTCCGCCATGGGAGGGAGTCCGTGGTGGAGGCGGGGAGATAGAAATCCAATGGGACCAACCCCTTTTAAATCATGACAGTATGATCAACATTCACCTTGGGAGGTTGTGACTTGTACGGGATGAGGTTGGATAGGAGTTGGATGCCACCATGAACATTGTTGTGAAGATCAGATCGAGGTAAGGGTTTTTCATAAACCCTAGTTTCATCAGACGAAGATATGTGTTGTGAAGAAGCACCCAAATTACATGTAAACATGGGGAAAGAAGGTTGTGATGCCGGTGCTGAAGAACCACCGGAACACTATAGCACCTTCGAAGAACGTGCGATAGAAGGATGCATAATAGTTGGACGATTGTGCAGAGATGGTGCAACAAAATTCGAAGTTAAACCATGAAAAGACAATCGCGCCATCGAGATCATCGAAAAATAGTGAACGGAGATGGATAAAAGTGGCCGATTGTCGTCAATGTTAAAGGGAGAGAAGAGAGCATGTTTTTTTGAATAAGGTCAAAAATAATATAGAAGAAAAGAAAAAGTCCTGATCACAAGCCGATCAGGCAGCGTAATGTTTGAGGCCTCGGTAAAAACCTACCGGAGTAAAACCCACTATTGAGGGAAAAACCTCCAGTAGGAAAAGAGTACCCCCGCTAGAAGAATCCAAAAGAACCATAATAAACACAGAAACACAATCTATCTCACAAATCTATATTGACTACGACCAACATAATCATCATTAAGTAAAGTAACAATATCCGCAGGAGGCGCATCCCACCCCTTGGATTCCGAGAATTTACTGAGATGATCTGCCACATGATTTCCTTCCCGATATATGTTAGAAATTACAAAGTTCATTTGTGAGACCAAGTGCATCGAGTAATTCCAATGACCAAGAAGACACCACGGGACGGAGCCATCGCGATTACGAAAGAGGTCGACCACAAAAGATGAATCTGATTCCACCCAAAGGTGCGTCCAGACCTTATGATGCGCGTAGGAGATCGCCTTAATAACTGCAATTAACTCAGCCTCAAAAGCAAACCCAAATCTGCATTAGTCAACAAAGCAACCTCTGAAGAAGCCTTTAGCCGTACGATAAACCCCGGCTGCCACGAGGCGGCCCGGAGAGCCAAAAGCACTGCCATCAGTGTTAACCTTAATCCAACCTGGGAGAGGAAGGTGCCAATTAACAGGAATGATTCGGGGGGGTCTGGGAGCACGACCCTGGACCTTGAGACGGTGGAGACATAGGAGACCATCTTGAGTGTTATTCATGCAGCCCTTATCCAGAATAGCAGATTCCAAAATCATCGCCCGGAGTTGAACCAATGCTGCCTTCGGTGAAAATAATGTCATTTCGAGTATGCCAAAGGAGCCAAACGCCGGAGATAAAAGCCACCTTCCAAAGAAAGGCCACCTGATCACTGAATTGAAAACCCATGAAATGAACCATAAATTCATTGAACCTATGCGCCAGATGAATAGTGATACTAAACACCTCAGCCATCCAGCCCCATAGATGTCCTGCAAAAGCACAAGAAACGAAAATGTGATCAATCGATTCCGCCTGAGAGTAACATTGACTTCAAGAAGAGAGCATGTTGAACGTTTCTACAAATTAAAAGTAATGTAATGTTGCCTTTGCTTGTAATCTATTTCTTCATCTTTTTCTTTAAATTTTGTCTATTCATTAAATCATTTTAGGAAGATGATCTTATGCTAGAACCAACCATAGAAATGAACTTTGATGATGAAAACCTGAAGTTTAAAACCCCCATTTTTTAGCTTTAAATTTCAGCCCTTATAAGTTTATTTTGTAAATGATTTTTGTTTATAGATTGTGTTACATCTAAGTAGTAGGAGCATGATTATGCCTTTTAATCTTGTTTAAGGAATGAAACATATCCCCCCCATTAGGCTAGAAGTGGATGACCAAGAATAAAATTTAGGTTGATGTTTTGTCTAGTTTGAGCATGATTAAGTGTAGTTTAAGTGCTTAATATGATGATTCTAGACTTTGTTTTGAGCTTTATGTAATTTTTAATATTTTAAGCATGATTTTAATGGTTTAAGTGGATACTTAGAAGGTGTTTAAGTTTGGAGAAAGGTTTAGAGTAGTAGATGAACTTGTGATTTTAGGAAATTTTGGTCTCTTTAATTCACCAATTTTGAAAATAAAAGCGTAGAGCCTTTTGATGATTTTTTATGAACAAAAATCAGATTTGAAAGGTTGGTTTGATGCTAAAATTGGTTAATTTAGTGTTTAGAGTTAGATAATTGGAAAAATTGAAATGAGAGCGAAAAACGTGAAATACCCCCCCAAAGGTGGTGACTGTGCCACCGGTAGTAGGAGGGCGATGGTGGCAATGGTGGTGGTGTTGGGTGGCTTCCATGAATGAATAGATAAGTGGATAGGTGTGTAGGTTGAGTGTTGGAAGAAAAGCGTAAGAAAAAGGCGACCAATTTGTGAAGGTACAAGTACTTTTCACGCAAACCAATGGGAGACATTTTTAAATGTTGATGATTGAGTGTTAGTGTTAGGTTAGTAGGTTAGAGTTATGACGTGAAAAGATAGTGAGGTGACGTAAACCGATTTTTCGTAAAACGTAGATTTTGGAACGATTTTCTATAAAATTGATGTGACAAAGATATTTAAGAGTTTTTTACAAGACAACGTGTTATTTTTAAATGAATCGAGAGTTTAAGGTTGGTTTATGATTTTATTAATTAAGGGTTTGATTAATTGGTAATTTTATCTAAAAAATAGTTGTTAGTCGATTAGTTGTTTAAAGATGATTAATTGAGGTTTAACTGAATTTATGGTCATACTTTGGTTACTCCTATATATAACTTGATTGTGTCATGGAAAGGCCATCAACATGCTCTCTTCTCTCTATTCACCATTGACGACGGCCGGACAACTTTAGCTATCTTCGCTCACAGTTTTCCAACAATCTCGATGGCGGGATTGTCTTTTCAGGGTTTAACTTTGAATTTGGTTGCACCATCTCAATGAAATCATCCTAATATAATGCCTCCTCCTATCGCTCATTGTCAGAGGCGCAACACTTTTCCAGTGATTTCTCAACGTCACCATCACAACCTTCCTTCCCCACAATTCCATGTGATTTGAGTGCCCCATTACAGCACATATCTTCATTTGCTGAAATTCGAGTTTATGGAAACCCTTATCCCGATCGGATTTCCACAATCATGTTCATGGAGGCATGTAACTCCCCTCCAACTTCATCCCATACATGTCAAAATCTCCTAAGATGAACGCTGATCTTGTTGTTATGATTGAAAAAGGTTGGTCCCATCGGATTACTATCTCTCTGCCTCCTCTCGGACTCCCTCCCATGGCAGCCAAGAACCACTACTTGGTAAAGAAGTAATGAAGGGGGTGACCCCTCCCACCCCCATAGCTGCTACTGTCCACTGGGGACCATCCCCCCTATATCCTTTTGTGCGGACGGTTGCTACTTCTAGGGGACTGATGACCCTTGGGCAACCAACACATGCCAGTCTTTCCAGGTGATGTTCTACATGCGGTCCCAAGGGCAACAACCAACATCCCAACAAAGACCAATTATGTGGTGCCACTTCCTCCATCACGCGATTATCCCAATGTTTCCCCATTATTGAATCATGTTCATACATGTACTTCTATCCCTGGCAACTCCGTTCCCAGCAATGTTATCCCAGGTACGAGAAGTGGTGTTTGATTTGGGGTCGGACAGTTCTCCTGGTCTGGACGATTACACTGGGACTTTTTATCGGCACTGTTGGGACATTCAGTCAGATGATATAATTGTTGTGGTTTGATACTTCTTCATTAGTTAGACCATCACTTCATTAGTTCTTCATTATTTAGACAGGGTGACCCTCTATCTCCTTTACTCTTTTGTATCGCGGAGGAGATTTTGAGCAAATTCATGGAGACTGCGGTTAAAATAATCAGGTAGGGCCATTTTTTGCGCCGAGACATGTCATTTTTCCATCTTCGATTCTTTATGCTGATGACATTGTTATTATGTGTGGGGCATCTTCAGCGAACGCTCGTATCCTGCTTCAGATCTTCACATTATATGCTGACATCTCGGGTCAGGCTTTCAATCCGAGTAAGTCTAAGGTGTACTTTGGCACTGGGTTTCGAATCACATGCGCAGCCGCATTCAGACTATCATGGGTATTCAGTTAGGTGCCTTTCCTATGATTTATTTAGGAGCACCTATATTTAAAGGCGCCCCGAAGGCTGCGGATTTACAGCCCGTCTTTGATAAGGTGATTCTTAAATTTAGAAGATGGAATGGGACATCTCTTTCTCTTGCTGGCCGTGTTTTCCTGGTTAACTCAGTGATAACTAGCTCATTTGTGGACACGATGATGGTTTACGAGTGGCCTAGGCCATTGCTCAAGAAAATGGATAGGGCCATGCGTAATTTCATTTGAACTGGGTATGTTAACTCCAAAGGTTCAGTGGTGGTCAACTGGAGTCATTGCTGCATGCCCCGGGCTGAAGGGGGCTTAGGCGTACGGTCTATTCTGGTGGCTAACACTGCCTTTTTGATGAAGCTGGGTTGGAAAGTTATGAATTCTGATTCAATGATTTTTACTACTTTAAGGAGACGTTACATGACTTCGAATGGTGCGCTTCGTGGGTCATTCATTCCCTCTTCGATTTGGACTGGGATTAGGCCCTGCATTGCGGATTGCTTGGAAGATTCTTGGTGGATTACTAGGCGTAATTCCAAGGTTTTATTCTGGCTTGACAACTGGTTGGGTTATTCTATAGCAGACAAATTGGTATCCCTCATGAGTACAGACATTTATTTGGGTGGCGCATTTCGAAATACTTCTATGATGTGTCCTGGCACTTCACTTACGCCTTTGTGGAGACTTACTTGGATCTGGTCAGAGATATCGTCCGTGTCCCCATCGCCCCCCCTTCGCAGGATACCCGTATCTGGTTAAATTCTGATGATGGGAAGGTTAACTCAAAAGCCGCGTATTTGCATATTCACCCCCATGCTCCTGTGGTTAAATGGGGTTCTTGGATTTGGTCACCACACATCCCGGAACGTCATTCGGTTGTGGCATGGAGAGCCATCCACAATCGGCTGGCAGTCTTGGACTTATTGCGTACAAGGGGGAGTTTCACTGGCCCCTCATTCTGTTCTCTTTGTTGTACTTCTACTGAATCAGTTGACCATTTGATTGTCTTTTGTGCCTTTGCAAGGTCTATTTGGCAATGGATTTTTGGTTAATTTGACGTTCCCCTCTTTATGGCGCATAACTTTAATGTTCCTGGTCCGTTTAATGAATTTTCGCTTTAGTGAACAGGTTGATTTCTTATGGCGTGTGGCTGTTGTGTCCTGCATCTAGATCGTATGGCATATTTGGAATGAGCTAGTCTTTAACAACAAGCTCTGGACGGTGGATGCTGCAATTCTTCATATTCAGGTTCTTATCGTTGAATCATCTTCACTAAATCGGGGTTGCATGCATAATGATCAATGTGACCTTCTTATCCTGCATAGGCTGCGTGCCCCTGGGCAGGCTAGACATGCTCCGAAGATCGTCAAAGTTAATTGGCAAAAACCCTTGCCAGATTGGATCTAAGTGAATACGGATGGCAGTGCTTCAGGGGTGCCGGGTTGTCTTACAGCCTCTGGGGTTTTCTGGATTTGCAGGGGCTTCTTTCGGGGTTGCTTTGTGAACCGTTGGGGTTTGGGATATGCGTTTGAAGCTGAGTTGGTGGCGGCAATGTGAGCCATTCATCATGCTTTCGCTAAAGGATGGACAAAACTTTGGATTGAATCGGATTAGTTTTATGTGGTGAACCTGCTTGATAAAAGATCCATTGAGGTTCCATGGCGTCATCTTAGTACTTGGTGTTACACTCTTCACCTGCTTTCGCAGATGGAGCTTGTGGTCTCACACATTTTGCAGGAAGGCAATCGACTAGCAGACATGCTGAGCCAGAAGACAGATTATGGTATTTGGTGGGGCGTCCCGCCTGAGGACCTTGTTCCTTTTCTCAATGACGATTATGTTGGTCTGCCCAACTATAGGTTTGTTAGCTAATGCATCCGTGACTCTCTTTCGGTATGTTTGGACGCCATTTTCTCTTATAGGGGGTACTCTTTTTCCTGCCAAGGGTTTTCCCCACAAGGGTGGGTTTTACCTTGGGAGGTTTTAATGAGGCCCCAACCATTCAGCCATTTGGTCGGCTTGTGACCACCCCGATTTTGTTTCATTCTTGTTACAGTCTTAACTGTTTGGCTACCTGATCAGCCTGTGATCAGGATAACTCTCTTTTTCATTTTTATATATATCATGCGATTTATTAAAAAAAAAAATACCAGGTATGCCTAATCCTGGTAATAATTTGTCTTATGCTAATGTGGTTAAAGGATGCATTAAGTTCATCCCAAACGCTATGAAAAAGGGTGAGTATTTTTCTGTTACTATTGATGAAAATTGTTATAAACAACATATTACGGAAGATTAGATGGGTTTTGTAATTCTTTTGGATTGAGGTTTGCTTTCAGTTCTGGAAGTTAGAAGGATTTTAGGGTTTTCTCTCTTCTCTCTCTTGCATATCGTTTGGACGACCACGTACTATGCCTCCGGCGCCTCCGCCGGTAGCCACCATGTCTTCATCGAGTTGTACGGCCTCACCTCTAACTATACGTCACCCCATGCACGTATTTAGCCCAACCCCGATCGCGTGAACCCTCCATTACGTGCAGCGCTGATCAACACAACTCCATGCAGCAGCAGCAGGTCTCCCTCGATCAGCACAGCACCCCGCAATAGGTTTCCCTTGGCCCGTCGACCTTACTCTCACATTACGGGATACCCTTGCACTTTATCCCGAACAACGCAACACCATCGCCAACCGCCCAGTATGCACCTGCAGGTTTGGTCCCTCAAGACCTGTACATGAGCCCCTCAATTGCTGCTGCTGTGGTCCCCCCTCAACAACCTAGTACGCAAGCAACAATCTCGTATCCACTTCCTACTCCTCACACCTCCACCATGATGTCCCTTGCTGCTATGCTTCCATGCGGTGATAGGGGGCGGTCCCCCCTCACGAATCAGCGCCCATGGTAGGGCGCTCCTTTACCCTCATGGCGTCCTCCAGCCATGGGGGGGCTGGCCCCCCCTTGGGAGTTCATGGGGGCCGAGCCGACAAGAATACAATCCAAGAGCCGCCCAGGGGGAGTGATGACCCCTGGGCTGCCGTCTGCCATCTACCCGGGATCCAAAGCATAGGCCTCCGTCAGAATTCGACTTCAACGACCTCCATTTATGAATCGAACCTGCGACATTCAACTCATAATTTGAATGATCAACCCAATTTTGTACACTCTTATGCTAATATTGTTTCAGGTTCTACCCATCCGGCTTCCACGGCTCACGTTCCAGGTATTCCTACCTTGTTTTCCACAATAGTTTCTGGTAAAAATCACTCTATCCCAAAACTTGTTCGTAAAGGGGACTACTACTCTGTTACCATCGATGATAATGTTTACCAGCAACGTCTTGCTGAATTTTCCTACTCGTTGATTGGAAGGGTTCCTTTAGGAAAAGGTAACAAGCCATGGGCGACTATGCTTTTGCATAAACGCCTTACTGAATTATGGGGTATTAAAAATGACTGGAAACTAATTCCCTTGGGCAAGGGATTTTTTTGTGTCAAATTGTTTAATGCGCAGGATCGTTCTCGGGCTCAGCAGTGTGTTAATTGGACGCTTAACCTGGTACTATCCGCCTTTCTCCATGGGTGCCTGATTTCAACCCTTACAAAGTGCAAACTTCAGTAGCCAGCGTTTGGGTCCGCATTTTTGAACTTAGTCTGGAATACAGGGACCCCAGTAACATTATGGGAATTGCCAGTGCGATTGGAAATCCATTACAGATTGATCAGCGTTCTCTGGATGGCTCTTCGGGTCATTTTGTTCGAGTTCTGGTGGATATTGATCTCTGCAAGCCTTTGGAGGAACACATTATGGTTGAACGCACTGGGAAATGCTCTTTTGTTTCCGTCACTTATGAAAAACTCCCTTAGTTTTGCTCGAGGTGTGGCGTTACGGGTCATTCAACTGCTTCATGTCGTTTTAACAATGTGGGTAATACGGCCGCAGAAGGGCGTATGTCTCCGGCTCAGGGATGTCCACGTGCCCCGGGTACCTGTCATAATTCAGTGCAGCGCGGTCGCTCCAGGGTTCGTAAGGTTTATCGTCCTGTTTAGCAAGATAAGGGCAAGGCAGTCGACGACTCAATGGGAACTACGGGTTCGGCTATGAGCGCAGAATCTCCACCTCGTGCAATAGTCACTTGCTCTTCAGACATACATCTTGGTAACACTTTCGAGGCTTTGGGTTCATTTGATTCACAGGATCAACACTGCATCTTTCAAGATAAGGGAATTACTTCCAACGTGGGAACAGTCTCCACCATTATGCCAATAACGGTTCAATATCCTTTGGGGAAGCCTATTCGTGCTTTGAGTCGGGCTTTCCGGGATAGTTCCATGGATCCGAATAAAGATAGCATTCTCCGGAAGTCACATCAGGACCGTCGCCCCCTGTTCATGAAGTTACTATCGAACCGGAGAATTCAGAACCACATGAGATGAACTTCGTAGCTACCAAGATATGGGCAGAATATGCAGATGAAATGGGACACCCACACCCGTCAGACTCCGCTCCGAACCACACGCCTGTTTTTACCATGCGATCGTCACGGGCACCACCCCCCCTCCGTCTCAATGAATTGAATCTTCTAGAATATATGGGGGATTGGAAACGTTGCATCTCGCAATGTTCTTAAGGCTTTATGCCTTAAGCATAAACCTTCTATTTTGGCTATTTGCGAACCTAAGGTGGACATTTCGGCTCGGCTATTTCAGACTCTTATTGCAATAGCTTGGGCTTGACTTTTGCAACACAAAATTTTCGTGATAATGGACGGCCAGATATTTGGGTATTTCACAATTCCACGATCTCTATTCTTAATCTGGTGTGGTCTTCTACCCAATGTATTATTTTACAAGTTCAATTTGGTGCTTTGATTTTTCATGTTGGTTTCACTCATGGCTTGTGTGATTACATTGCACGACGTGAGCTTTGGCTGGATTTGAGGAATTTGGGTCTTACTGATCTATTACTTGTTGGTGATTTTAATGCGGTACTGGGACATCATGAGCGTTCGCGCAATGATACTCTTTCCCAAGCATCTTGTCAGGATTTCAGGAACTTCATGGAGGATGCTGCCCTGTTTGCGGTGCCTACTACTGGGAACTCATTTACTTGGTGCTCCCCCCGAAGGCCTCTATCTTTACTTCATGCTAAATTGGACAGAGCCCTTGCAACTTGTCCATTTTTTGCTTTTTGGCAGGCTGTCAAGGGCTTAGTTCTTCCTCGAGTTGGATCCGTCCACCACCCCATTTTGGTTTCCTGTTCTTCGGCCATTAGCAGGGGACCATTTCCGTTTCGTTTTCAGCGTATGTGGGTTCATCACGACTCCTTCAGGGCGTTGGTTACAACTTCTTGGGTCTCTCCATGTGACACGCCCAACCCTCTTTTGCTTGTCATGAGGAAGTTCAAACGGTTGCGTCAGGTTATTAAAGAATGGAAGGGATGTGTTTGGAGATGTTAACCGCAGGGTGGATAGTCAGATGGAGCAGCTTCGTCGGATTCAGTCTGACATCGAGACATTGGGCTATACCGCTGCACTCTGGGACAGTGAGTTGGACGCCCAACTTAAGCTTTCACAAACACTGCAGTTACAATCCGAATTTCTTAAGCAAAAGGCCCGCACTGTCTGGCTTAAAGACGGGGATCGTAACACAACATATTTTCATCGCCGTAGCCAGATTCGTACGGGGCGCACAGGGATTCAGGGGCTTATGGTGGCCGGCAGTTTCACAGACGATGCTTTGGTCCTGAGGGATCATATCATTTCATTTTACAAGGAGCTATTCGCGAACACCAGGAGTTTCGCCTCGGACTTCTCGATAATTGACCAGGTTCTTACTCCACAGGTTGGGGCGCGGGATAACGCCATTCTAACAGCCATTCCCTCAGATTCAGAGGTTCAGGAAGCGGTGTTTGATATGGATTTAGATAGTTCTCCGGGGCCTGATGGGTTCAATGAGATTTTTTATCGCCATTTCTGGGATGTCATCTCTGTAGTGGTGACTGCAACTATTCGCTCTTTCTTCAGTAATTTGTCACTACCTCTGGGATTGAATGCTAGTTTCATGGCGCTCATCCCAAAGACTAAGGACGCCAATGTCATTGAAAACTTCCACCCGATTGTTATGAAAAATTTCCTTTTCAGGATCATCACGAAGATTATGGCTACGCGTTTGGGTTTGATTATTGCAGATTATTTGTCTCCGACTTAGTTTGGTTTTATCCCTGGCAGACAGATACATGATTGTATTGCCATGGTATCCGAAGGATTTAATATCTTACAGGGTCGCACGGATTAAAACATGATCTTGAAAATCGATATCCGTAAGGCTTTTGACACATTGAGGTGGGATTTCTTACTATACATCTTGCGCCGCCTCGGTTTCTCAGAGATCTTTGTGCGTTGGGTGGAGGTGATTCTTCGGTCGGCTAGGATTTCAGTTCTGTTGAATGGGATGCCGGTATGATATTT
The DNA here is from genome assembly GCA_016081115.2 of Rehmannia glutinosa. Classification (NCBI taxonomy): domain Eukaryota; kingdom Viridiplantae; phylum Streptophyta; class Magnoliopsida; order Lamiales; family Orobanchaceae; genus Rehmannia; species Rehmannia glutinosa. The sequence goes on along the minus strand of JABTTQ020000535.1, from coordinate 168,620 downwards.
TCCCTGCTTCAGAGGAGTCAGACAAGGGGATCCTTTATCACGTTATTGTATTGTATTGCGGAGGAGGTTCTGGGTCGGTTTATTGCTACGGCGATGGAGCAGTCTCGGTTATCTCCCTTCACGGTGCCAAGAGGTATAGTCTTTCCATCATCTATCTTGTATGCGGACGACAATGTCATCATGTGTGGGGCTTCTTCTACAAACGCCCGGGTCTTGCTTCAGATTCTAAATCATTATGCGGATATCTCGGGTCAAGTGTTTAATCCACAGAAATCCAAGGTTTACTTTGGTTCTATGGTCTCTTCTTATATCTGTGGGAGAGTGCAACACATTTTGGGGATCCATCAGGGGGCGTTCCCTACTGTGTATCTAGGCGCTCCAATCTTTAAAGGCGCTCCAAAGGTTGCGGATTTACAGCCCGTCTTTGACAAGATTATTCTCAAATTCAGAAGATGGAAAGGTTCGTCTCTTTCCCTTGCTGGTAAAGTTTGCTTGGTTAAATCGGTGATTACTAGCTCTTTTGTGCACACCATGATGGTTTATAAATGGCCCGGTACGCTGCTCAAGCAAATGGAAAGGGCCATGCACAACTTCATTTGGATAGGGGATGTGAACTCCAAGAGGAAGGTGGTGGTCAGCTGGAATACATGCTGCACGCCCAGATCAGAGGGGGATTGGGCGTGCGATCTATTGTGGCTTCTAACAGGGCGTTCTTGATGAAATCGGGATGGAAGGTATTGAACTCGGACTCAGTGATATACAGGACCCTCAGACAACAGTACTTTACTAGGAATGGGGAGATTCGACGCTCCTTTAGTCCTTCCTCCATTTGGACAGGGATTAAACCCTACATTTCAGATTGCTTGGATGTTGCTCGTTGGATCCCAGGCGCAAACTCCGAGATTTTATTCTGGATTGACAATTGGTTGGGTTACTCCATAGCTGACAGAATTGGCATCCCAGAGGAATATAGGTACTTATTCCATCAGCGCATTTCTGACTATTTCTATGATGGGTCCTGGCACTTCATTCTCCCTTTCGTGGAGGCCTATTTGGAGCTCGTCCGAGCCATTGTGCACATTCTGATTACGTCAGAGTCCAGGGATACTAGAGTTTGGTTGAACTCAGATGGTGGTCCGATCACCTCGAAGGCGGCCTATAATCATATAAGGCCCCGGCGCCCGACGGTTGGATGGGGTTCCTGGATTTGGTCGCAGAATATCCCAGAACGGAGATCGGTGGTAGCATGGAGAGCCATACACAACCGATTGGCTGTCCAGGATTCGCTTCGAGCTAGGGGAAGTTTTACTGGCCCTTCAGTTTGTGTTCTTTGCAGGGCATCGGAAGAATCGGTTGATCACTTATTTGTCTCTTGTGCTTTTACATGAAATATATGGCGTTGGATCTTCCATGCTTTCCAAGTTCACCCTCTTTAGACTTATAGTTTCAACGAGCTACTGGTGCGATTGATGCCTTTTCATTTCAGTGACCAGGTTACTTTCCTTTGGCGTGTGGCGATCATTTCATGCATCTGGATTATATGGCATATCCGCAACGAGCTGATTTTTCACAACAAAATATGGACACTGGAGGCGGCGGTCATTCAACTTCAGGTCCTCATTGTGGAATCATCATCTTTAGATCGGGGTTGCATGAACAATGATCAACAAGACCTCTTTATCTTGCGTGGTCTGCGTGTTCCTGGATGGCCTAGACACGCTCCAAAGATTGTGGAGGTTCAGTGGCAAAAACCCCTCCTGGGTTGGATCAAGGTTAACACGGATGGTAGCGCTTCTGGGGCGCCGGGCAACCTCATAGCTTCCGGAGTCTTCCGAAACTGTAGAGGTTTCTTTCACGGATGCTTTGTCCATCATTGTGGTTCAGGGTACGCGTTTGAAGCTGAATTGGTCACCGCAATGTGGGCAATTCAGTATGCCTTTGCGAAAGGTTGGACGCAACTATGGCTGGAATCGGATTGATGTATGTGGTGAACCTACTGGAGAAGAGAACAATGGAGGTCCCATGGCGCCATCTTTGTCATTGGCGTCAAACCCTGCATCTGCTCAGAGGTATTGATCTTGTAGTCTCTCATATCTTTCGGGAAGGAAATCGAGTTGCGGACTTGTTGAGCAAGAAGATGGAGTGCGGCACCTGGTGGGGCGTCCCGCCCACATAGCTCCTTGACTTCCTCACTGATGACTATGTTGGCCAATCCAACTATAGGTTTGTTACTTAGTGCGCCACCGCTTCTGATTTCTTTTCCCATTTGGGCGCCTATTTTCTCCTGGGGGGTACTCTTTTTCCTTCCAAGGGTTTTTCCCACAAGGGTGGGTTTTACCTTGGAAGGTTTTAACGAGGCCCCAACCATTCAGCCTATTGGTCGGGTTGTGACCATTTCATTTGGTTTTTGACTTTATTTCCAGGCTTCTTATGGTTACCTGATCAGCCTGTGATCAGGAATACTCCTTTTCATTTATATATATATATATCGCACTTATTCAAAAAACATATTACGGAATATCCGCATGCTATGATTGGTCGGGTGTTATTGGGCAAAGATAGTAAACCATGGGCTTTGATTCCCCTACATAACCACCTTTCGAAATTATGGAAAATACAAGGGGATTGGAAATTAATACCGTTGGGAAAGGGTTATTTTTCCATCAAATTCTCTTTAGATTTGGTTCGTTCACGGGGCCGCTTTGCGTACTTCATGGCAACTTAATCCTGGGTCTATTCGTTTGTCCTATTGGGTCCCGTATTTCAACCTCTATAAGGTTAATACTTCGATTGGTACTGTCTGGGTGAGGATATTTGATCTAAGTTTTGAATACTGGGATCCTAATGTTATTATGAGCATAGCCAACGTAGTGGGAAATCCTATTCAGGTTGATTCTAAATCCCTTAATGGTTCTTTAGGTCATTTTGTTCGTGTCCTTGTGGAGGTTGATCTGGCTAAACCTTTACAAGATCATGTTATGATTGAAAGAGTGGGACACTGCTCATTTGCTTCATTGAGTTGTGAAAAACATCTAGATTTCTATTTGCAGTGTAGTATCATAGGCCATTCCAGGGCTTTCTGTCATCGCAATTTAAATTCTACTCCGAATCAACCTCATGTTGATCCTAAACGCCAACCTTCTGCTTCTAGGGGTCGGTCTCGTGTTCGTAAAGAATATCGTCCTGTTAGTCATCCCAATGATAAAGATAAGGCTGCTGTGAACTCAATGGATAATGTGGCCTCCTCTAACGGGGGGATGCCCCTCTCCCCCTTGCGATTATACCCCATGACCCTGCTCCTACATCCAAAGGGGTCGCTTTCGGTATTTCTTTCTCTGCCCTGGCAGATGACGAAAGTACTTTGGATTCCATGCCTACACCCATGCTTGGTGCTTCCAAATCTAACATTCTGCCCACCTTTTCTGATATTCGAAAACAACCACACACAATTCAGTATCACTTAGAAAAACCCATTCGGCACCTTTGTCGTGTTATTCAGGATAAATATCTTGATTCTACTAAACAACGTCTTTTAACGAATATTGAAAGAGGCCCTTTCCCTCCTCTTAATAAATTCAGCATTACTAAGGATTTGTCCCAAGACTCTTGATTTAGTGGTTAAAGAAATATGGGGGGATTACTCGGAGGATGAATCTTTGGTTCCTGATGAGTCTTTGGACATTATTACTCATAATCCTGAGGATAATAATTCCTCGCATTCACAACATATTAATTCCCCAGTCCAATCTCAATGAATTGTCTTTTCTGGAATATTCGGCGGATAGGAAACACTGGTTCACACAAAGTTCTTAGGGATTTGTGTCGATGTCATAATCCTTCTCTCGTGGCTATTGTGGAACCCAAAGTGGATTTGGGCGTGGTTTCGGATTCTTATTGGCATTCTCTGGGTTTACATTTTGTCACGCATAATTTTTGGGCTTCTGGTAAATTTGATATTTGGGTTTTTCCGGCATTCTAATGTGAATATACTACAACATGTTTACTTGTGAGACCAAGGTATTGTTGTACAGGTGGAAGTGTCATGGATTACCTTCCATGTGGGTTCCGTGCATGCTCATTGTGATTATTTGGCACGCAGTCAGCTATGGCAGGATTTGGTTACTCTTAAGACTGGCTAGTTTTATGGTGTTGGGCGATTTTAATGCTGTCCCGGGCAATCATGAGTGTCTTGGTAGTAGTATCATTTCTCAGGCTGCTTGTCAGGATTTTCGTAATTTTATGGACTATGGGGATTTATATTCGGCTCACACCGTGGGCAAATTCTTTGGCATCTTAGGCTGACTTTCTTCGGCAAAAATCTCGGGCTACTTGGTTCAAGGATGGGGATAGGAATACTTCCTTCTTTCATCACCGTTGCAAGATTCACACTCTTTGTTTTGCATCCATAACTTGATTATTGATGGTAATATTTCTAGTGATCCTGCGGTTATAGGTTCTTATATCATTCATTTATATAAGGACCTTTTTGCGGCTGATCCTATCAGTAATGGGGATTTCTCCCTGATCGATCGTCTTATCTCTCCGATAATTTTGGACTCAGATAATCATACTCTTACTTTAGCTCCTGCTGGATATGAAATCCGTAATGATGTCTTTGATTTGGGTTTGGATAGCTCTCTGGGGCCTGATGGATTTAATGGTGTCTTTTATCAAAGCTGTTGGGATATTATTGCGAATGATGTTACGGCAGTAGTCTACCACTTTTTTGTATCGGATGTGCTGCCTCCTGGTCTTAAATCGAGTTTTATGTTTTAATCCCTAAGACCAAAGATGTTATGGCTATTGAGAACTTCAGACCTATTGTCATGAGTAATTTTCTTTTTATGGTTATTACTAATATCCTGGCTACTAGGTTTGGTATTATTGGTAAGATTGTTTCCCTCACTCAGTTTGGCTTCACTCTGAGCGTCTGTATTCATGATTGTATTGCGCTGGTTTCAGAAGGTTTTAATATTCTGCAAAATCACAGAGATAGTTATATGATTATCAAAATTGACATCAGAAAAACTTTTGACACTCTGAGTTAGGAGTTCTTGTTTTATGTTCTTCGTCGATTTAGGTTTTCTAATACTTTTGTCTCGTGGATTTTGGTCATCCTTTAGTCGGCTATGATTTCGATCCTTATTAATGGGACACCCACTGGTTACTTTGAGTGTGCAATGGGTGTTCGTCAAGGATACCCCTTATCTCCCTTACTTTACTATCTTGCTGAAGAGGTTTTGCATCGTGCCATTACATACTCCATTTCTAAGCAGCTTCTTACCCCTTTCGTGGTACCTCGTCTCATTATTTTTCCTTCGAGTATTCTCTATGCGGATGATATTGTCACTCTTTGTGAAGGTACTACTATTAATGCTCGTCATGTGTTTCGAATTCTCGACCAGTATGCCTCAATTTCTAGGCAAGTTTTCAATCCTGCTAAGTCCATGGTGTTTTTGGTAATGGGATTTCGCCTTACATTCGGGGTCGGATTCAGCAGCTTATGGGTATTACCATGGGAAGTCTCCCTACTATATATTTGAGGGTTCCCATATTCAAAGGGGCGCCCAAAGAAGCTATGTTATAGCCGATTTTTGATAAGATTTTACTCAAATTCAAACGCTGGAAATGGCCGATCTCGATGCTTAAGGCTATGTGTAAATTTATTTGGTCTGGAGACACTCTTACGAAGGGTTCTATTATGGTTAACTGGGAGAGGTGTTGTATGCTACGGGACGAGGGTGGTTTTGGGATTCGCTCTATTATTAATGCAAATAAATCTTTCTTGATGAAAATGGTATGGAAAGTTCTTACTTCTGATTTAGTAGTCTTCAGCAACCTTCGTAGATAATTTTTCTTGGCTGACGGCTCGATGCGTCGCTCCTTTTTGCCATCCTCTCTCTGGGTTGGGATTCGTCCAATTATTGAGGATTGTATGGCAGACTCCAAATGGATTCCAGGTTATAACTCAAACATGTTGTTCTTGTTGGATAATTGGTTGGGTTACTCAATTGCTGACAGGATTGGGATTCCTCATGAGCATCGATTTTGAAATAGTATTTTTGACTTCTTTTTCAACGATACTTTGGCATTTCAGGTTCTCTTTGCCGAGAAATACTTGGATATTGTTAGAGACATAGTTCGTTTCCCGATGATGCTGAGGTCGATTGATAAACGCGTTTGGCACCATTCGTTGGATGGTAATGTCTCCTCTAAGGCCGCTTACTCCCATCTTAGATCATCACTTCCTACCGTCCGGTGGGGTACATGGATTTGGTCTTTGCACATCCCCGAGTGTCGTTCCATTACTGTTTGGAGGGCCATTCATCATCGTCTTGCTGTTCTGGATAAGTTAAGACTTCGAGGGTTCATTGGGCCTTCGGCTTGTTGTCTATGCTTTTCTTACTCTGATTCTATTGACCGTCCTTTTATCTCGTGTGCTTTTGCAGGGGCTCCTTGGTCTTGGATTTTTCAGGCGTTTGAGATCAATTTTAATATGGTCCATAGCTTTAATGAGCTTGTGGTACAGGCTATGCATGTTCATTTGAGCGATCAACTATCTCTTCTGTGGAAAGCTGCCATAATTTCCTGTACGTGGCTTATTTGGCATATCATAATGACACTACTTTCAATGACAAGAAATGGTCAGAGGAGGCGCCATAGTTCATCTCCAGGCGATGATTGTGGAGTCTTCCTGCTTAATCAGAGTTGCATGAATAATTCCCAACAAGATCTCTTATGTCTTTGGTGCTTTTGGGACGCCCGCGTAGGGCCCCTAAGATTGTGCAGGTCGACTGGCACGTACCCCTGCTAGGTTGGATTAAGGTTAACACAGATGGATGTGCCCTGGGTGCTCCGGGATCTTGTACATCGGCAGGGGTTTTCCGTATGCACAGAGGATTTTTTGAGGGGATGTTTTGTGGAGCACTGTGGCATTGGCTATGCATTTGAGGTTGAGCTTTTGGCAGCCATAATGGCAATTGTTTTGCTTTCAATGAAGGATGGGCATAAATTGTGGTTGGAGATTGACTCAACATATGTAGTTGATTTATTTAGCAGGCGAGGGATGGTTCCTTGGCGGTTTCGAGGAAGATGGCGATACATGCTACACCTTCTTTCTCAGATGGAGTTCGTGGTTTTGCATATTTATCGAGAGGGTAATAAAGTGGCGATCGTCTCATCAAGATAAATGACCCTTCGACTTGGTGGGACAGTCCTCCAGAGTGCATCAAGAATTTACTCAATGAAGTTTATGTTGGTAGATCCTAGTTCAGATTTGTCAGATAGCCAATGTCCTTTTTATGGGCAAATCATGTGGATCATTTTCTTATGAACATTTTTGGGGTACTCTTTTTCCTTCTAAAGGTTTTCCCCATAAGGGTTTGTTTTACCTTGGAATGTTTTAACGAGGCATCGACTTTAAGCTACCTGATTGGCTTATGATCAGGACGTTTACATTTCTGGTTTTTCTGTTTGTCTTTTGCTTAAAGTTATCTGGTTGGCTTTGACAAGGAATACTTTTCTTTTGTTATATATTCTTGACTTATTCAAAAAAAGTAGTCATACTTTGATTTTGACCTTGATTTGACTTTATGTTGACTTTTGACTTTGTCCGTTGACTTTGACTTGACGTTCATTTTTAAAGCTTTTTAAAAGTGTATCGAACACCTAATTATAGGATACTTGACCCTTTATAAGAGTGTTGGCCAGGGTTCGAACCCTGTATCTTTCAGTTTATTTGGAATTTATCTCCTCCCCTCCAACCAGTATTCCCAACTTATTTAAAAAAATTATAGGATACTTGACCTTAAGAAACGTATTAGACTTTACTTAGCCTAAGAGACTAAGTTTTCTCAATGATTATATATTTGTCCTATGTCATTAAGTTGAAGAATTGAACTGTGTTAGGTACGGCGCAATCGGACACGGTCTCATACAATTAATTGCATCACTAGCATTCTATTAAACGTCAAAATTTGGCTAAGTAATCGGCTTGTGGTTACATGGAGGTTTAAACATTTAGCACTTTATTTTTGGGGGTACTCTTTTTCCTCACAAGGGTTTCCCGCAAAGGTGGATTTTACCTTGGGAGGTTTTAATGAGGCACCTCTCTTTTGTTTTTATTTATTGTGCCCTCATGCCTTTATTTTAAAAAAAAATTATGTGATGTGCAAGCACGGATCGGGCATTGGTCGGGGCCCACGAGACATAAATTAGTCCTTATAATGAAATAGAGCCAATAGCATGTGAGGTGTAAGCATGGTCCGAGGCATCGGTTCGGGCCCACGAGACATGAAAGTGATTCACCAAGTGAAAAAAGTAATAGCATGTGACGCGCTAGCACGGTCTGAAACGTTTGATTGGGCCCGCGAGACATGAATGTAACTCGCTAGGGAAAATATTTTGTTAAATGTTGCTAAATCTATTAGTGTGACTGCTTACATTTTCCACTGAGTTTCATAACTCACGCCTTCAAATATTTTTATATTTCAGATAATGATGTTGAACCGGGAGCCAAGGCATAGGGGTTTGGCAGTATGTGTGTCGCTTCATATTTTTCCACTCTTTTAAAATTACCTGTGGTGCCAGGAGCCCCAAAAATCCATACACTTAGACAGTCTTAGCCACTCCATGAGGTTAATAGAGCATGACGCGACCATGAGATCTCCTACACCTTAGCCTAAGCGACACATCTTACCTGGACGGCTTTCCAGCAGAACCTCATAGGAAGGTCATTCATTCAAAACATCAAAGAATTCTAATCACCGTATGGATTGAGGGGACCGTGCCTAATAATATTATGCCAGGTACTTCAATCACAGTTCGGATGTACAGGATCCTCAAAGAGGCAAGTACATAGCACACTTCATGAAGAAGATCAAACAATTTGAAAGATAATTGCAGCTTAGCTAAGAGGCTTTTGAATAGACATAAAAGGAATTTAGAAACTCATATTTTGTAAAGGGAAAATTTTATTCTGATTTCCATCTGTGTTTTCCATACAATTGAAGAGGTCCTTAAATAGGCCTCATGTACAACCACGGGCTTGTAACTCAAGTGGTGTCGATCATCCTTTATGACCAGGATTCGAACCCTGTGTCTTTCAGTTTCTTTGAAATTTATCCCCTCCCCTCCAGGCTCCAATCACTACTCCCAACTTATTAAAAAAATAGGCTTCATGTACAAAACAAGTAAGTGACACGTGTCCCTCACACAAGATACCTCTGCTAGACAGTGTTGCCTTCTTAGACCTTCTTCATGAGAACTAGACATGTGTCCACTAACAAGACACCTATCATGTACACATGCCACCTGCACGGACACCTTAAACAGAAAACTGACACGTGTCCACTAAAAGGACAATTACAACAACAAGCTGACATGTGTCCCATAAAAGGACACTTACAATACCAAGCTGACATGTGTCCCTTAAAAGGACACTTACAACAACAAACTGACACTTGTTACATTACAAGGATTAGAAACTGACATGTATCAAACAAAAGGACACTTACAACCATAAACTAACATAGTTTTGAGAATAAAAACACTACAAACATCTACTTGGAAAGTAGATTTATAATATATAATTTAATTCCTCCAAAATTAAATGCTTAGCCACCGAAAATTTGGTCAAAGTCGGGTCGATGCCCACTTTCTCAAACCTAAATTTTCAACAGATATTAGGGACCGGGAGCCAGAGTACATTTCTCACAGGTTACTTGGGACCAATTTCTGAGGGGTCGGTTGATCTCCCTCTGCTTTTGCTTCTCTTTCTACCTGACTTATAGTTATTGTTATTCCCATTCCTTTTGTTATGATTTCTACCCTTAACATGTATCACTTTCCCTGACCCCTGTTCATTCCCCTTGGATATTTTCAGATCTAATTCCTTACTCTTAAGGCCATTAATCACAGTATCAAGGGTAATAGAATATCTACCATACTTAATGGCAGATTTCACACTTATTATTACAAGCTGACATGTGCCCATTATAAGGACACCTATACAATGCTGACATCATCCTTTCGTCATGGATTGTATTGGTAGTCGTAGTATTCCTTTTGACCAGGGTTCTGTCCAAAACAATCCAAAGCCGTCTGAATTAATGTCTACATCTTTAACAAGCCACGGGTATCTGTGTCACCTTCTTGATTATCTTCTTGTTGGTGACTCGACTCTGGTTTGTCAACACATGGATCTACTACGAGTTATGTATATATATAGGCTCTGGTCTAGGTGGGTGTGGTGGAAGATTGTTTACAACCAGGAGATGCAGGCATAATATATTAACCTCATGCTGCTGGTTACCACGAGCTTGTAAACCCAAGTGGTATCACTCACCCTTTCTAACGGTGTTGACCGGGGTTCAAAGCCAATATCTTTCAGTTTCTTTGAAATTTATCCCCTTCCTCCAACCAGTAGTCTTAACTTATTAATAAAAACCCATGTTGTTGGTTGGTGATTGTTCCTGATAAAACCTTCCATTTGAAATGAAAGATGTCTGTATAAATTGGTACCCTTTTACTATTGTGAAATACCGGTGGAACACTATGCCAGTATATAAATCTGGGACATCTTTGTTCTGATCCACTTCCGCTTGTAACATCTCCTTCCAATTTTGAATCTTGTCTACCATTCAAGAAAAGTCCAAAGATTGAATGACTGGTTGACTGGATTTTGGAGGAATGATAACATACTTCTAACGGCCATTTCCACTGCATGATAGTAAAGGGTAGAAAGACATCACAAATACCATAGCTCATCATTTGGAATATGAGTAGTAGTGGAAATGGTAAGGATCCCATTGAAATGTTTATCTGGATAAAAGCACGCACTCTCTCGAGAGAGATTAACTTGATAACAAACTTGGCTAAGAGATAAAACATGAAATATTTTGCATAATTCTGTAAATCACTTAGGTCCTTGAAAGTTGTTTTTGTGGGGGGAAATTGGCCTTCAGGATATGCCATTTTTCTAAATAAAGATCGAAATTATAATAAAAGGAAAGAAAGATCCTGGTCACAAGCCGACCAGGTAGCGCAATGCTTGGGGCCTCGTTAAAAACCTACCAAAGTAAAACCCACCCTTGTGGGGAACACCCTTAGTAGGAAAAGAGTACCCCAGCGAGAAAAGTGAAAACTGTACAACCAAAACATAATGACAGATCTCAACACTATCTAACAAATCTATATTGCGCTCATCCAACATAGTCATCCGTGAGTAGGGAGATAATATCCACCAGAGGAATGTCCCACCAGGTAGAGTCACACGAGAGTTTGCTGAGCTGATCTGCCCCACGATTACTTTTCCGATATATGTGAGAAACCACGAAGTTCATCTGGGAAATCATAAAAAGAGAGTAACACCACTGACCAAGCAGACGCCACGAAATGGTACCAACCAGAGATCGAAAACGGTCCACAACATATGTAGAGTCAGACTCCAGCCAAAGATTAGTCTAGCCCTTATGAAAAACATAAGAAATGGCACTCATAGTTGCAACAAATTCAGCCTCAAATGCATAGCTCGTTCCACACTGCTCCACAAAACAACCGCGAAAAAAGCCCCGATAAGTACGGTAAACCCCCACCGCCGTAAGACGCCTGGAGCTCATGTTGCGCATCCATCTTTATTGACTTTAATCCAGCCAGGGAGGGGTAGAGACCAAGGCACTGGGATGTGAGGGCTTAGGGGGACGACCCTGAACCCTCAGCCTGTGGAGACAAAGTAAATCCTCCTGGGTATTCTGCATACACCTCTTATCCAAAGAAGCACACTCTATAATCATCGCTCTCAACTGAACCAGAGCCGCATCAGTAGTCCATTTCTTGTCATTAAAAACAATGTTATTGCGGATGTAGCATATAAGCCAAATGTAGGAAACGATCGCCACCTTCCAGAGAAAAGCAATCTGCGCACTGAAATGGAATTCCATTAAATGAACCAGAAATTCATTGAAGCTATAAACATTGTGAAAAGCCACAACAAATGATGCATCAATCCAATCCCAGAGCGCTCCTACAAAATCACAAGAAACCAAAATGTGATCAATCGATTCCGAGTGAGAATAACAGAGGCAACAAGCAGTAGGACCGATAAATCCTCTATGACGGCGGCCATCCATAACAGCCAGCATCCGTAGATAGCCCATCAGACACAACCGTGTGCCTTTCGGGGATGTGAGGGGACCAGATCCATGATCCCCATTTAACAGTGGGAAAGGACAATCGTAGGAAGGCATATACTATTTTGATGACACTGTCCCATCCATAGAATGAGTCCACACCCTTTTATCCAATTAGTCTAGAGTAATCGGGCAACGGATAATATCCCCAGCAATGTCCAAGTAAGCCTCCACAAATGACATAGTAAGATGCCATGTGTTATCAAAAAAGAAGTCTGAAATAGGATTCCAAAAGTTATCCCAAAACTCATTCGGAATACCAGTATGATCTGCAATAATGTAACCAATACGAGGAAAAACCAAACCTTTAACAAATTTCCAAAGAGAGAAGAATCAACATGTTGCTAAGGCTTGATCCAATTTCGCCTGGAGCAGGGAAAGAGGCATACGAGGGGAACACCAAGTGAATGCCTTTCCCGTGGTCTGCATAGGGAACAACCCAACGTCCTCCAAAAAATTCCTGAAATCCTGACAAGAGGCTGGGAAAGAATACCACTGCCCGAATGCTCATGATGACCCAGAACCGCATTAAAGTCCCCAATAAGCATCAGATCATCAAGACCCAAATTCCTCAAATCCAACCAAAGCGCACGCCGAGCAATATGATCACAAAAACCATGAGTAAAACCAATATGAAAGACCAAAGAACCCAATTGAGCTTGCTGAACAATAAACTGAGAAGAAGACCAAACCTGATTTAGGACAGAGATGCCCGCATCACAGAATACCCAAATATCAGCCCGACCGTTAGCCCGAAAGTTCTGAGCCATGAATATTAACCCCAAACTACTCCAATAAGAATCCGAAATCGATGAGATGTCCACCTTAGGCTCACAGATAGCTAAAATAGAAGGTTTATGTTTCTGACATAAAGCCTTAAGAACATTACGAGAAGCAATGTTTCCAATCCCCCAGATGCTCCAGAAGATGCAATTCATTGAGACGGTAGGGGGGTGCCGCCCGTGATGATCTCACGGTAAAAATAGGAGTGTGGTGTGCTGCAGAGTCCGTCGATTGAGCGTGAGCCACTTCATCGGCATAGTTTGCCCATCTCTTAAAAGCAGCAAAATCTGATTCATTCGACCCTGGGCGATTGGATTCGATTGTAATGTCATGAATAGCTGGTGATCCTGGGCGTGTAACCGGAAAGTTTTTCATAACTAACTGACACAAAGGAACACTGACCAACTCGTTCCACCATAATGTGATCCTCTAACGGTTTAGCGAGATCAATATCCACCAGCACACGAATGAAATGTCCCAGAGAACCATCTAATGATTGCTGATCAATTTGTAACGGATTTCCAATAGCACTGGCGATCCCTAGGATGGTATTAGGATCCCAATATTCCAAACCGAGCTCGAAAATATGGACCCAAACGCTGGCCACAAAAGTGTGCACCTTGTACGGATTGAAATCCGGGACGCATGGAGAGAGTCGATTAGTACCCGGATTAAGTGCCCAATTGATACGTAGTTGAGCACGAGCTCGATCCTGTGTATGGAAAAATTTGACACAAAAGTATCCCTTGCCCAAGGGAATTAGTTTCCAGTCGTTCTTAATACCCCATAGCTCGGATAGCCTTTTATGCAAAAGCATAGTAGGCCATGGCTTGTTACCTTTTCCCAAAATAACCCGCCCAATCAAAGAATAAGAAAACTCAGCAAAGCGTTGTTGATAAACATTTTCGTCAATAGTAACAGAATAATAATCCCCTTTCCTAACTGGTTTAGGGATGGATTTGCATTATACCAGTAACCATAGTAGAAAATGAAGTAAAATTACCTGGGGCCTGTGAAAAAGTAGAATCCAACGGATGGGTATTACCTGAATTCACCTTCGCAAAAGAATTAACCAAGTTAATGTGAGAATTAGTGTTATAAGCCGAATGTCGAGGGTTCGATACATGGGGGGAGCCCATGGCGGCGGATCTTCTAGTCAGTTGAGTAGCATTCGTGGGAAGGTATGCAGAATGATTGCTCTGAGGATGGGAGACTGTGGCCCAGGGGTCATCACCCCCCTGGGAGGGGGCGACTTTAGGAGGTAGAGTAGCGCCGGTGCCTCAAAATGTCCCATAGAGGGGCCGGCCCCCCATGGCCATAGGCAGCCATGGGGGTAAGAGGTGGCCCTGCAGGTCAGGGGCGGCGCCCCCTTTAATCTCCTCTCCATGTGTACGTGCAGCAAGAGACGATGGTGGCTGCAAGTACATCTCTTGCGAGATCAGTCCGGCAGGTAAGAGCGATGAAGGTGCCAGGCCTGACGGTTTGTTGGTTGGCACAAAGTTTGATGGGAAACCCAAATAGGCAAACGATGAAGTTTGGCCAAAGGGGACCTGATGCACGTCATTGGGCTGATTGCCGCTGCACACGGAGGACTTGGCAATGGTCATGTAGTCGTTGGGCTGATCACTACTGCGCACGGAGGAGTTGACAACGGGCATGTGGTTCAGTTGGTTGGGAGAGATAGATTGAGGACTTGCATGGAAGGGTATGTAATTGGATGTAAAACCAGCATTAGGGTTTTCCTCTTCTCTTTTTTCCTAGCTATTCGACGATCTAAGTGCCAATTCGTTATTTGTTACTCCTCAATCTTTGGTTTGAATAATCTGTAATAATCCCTGAAAAATACTAAACCACGGCAGAAAAAAAGAACCCTGGTAGAGAGGCGGTTAGGGTTTCGATGAAGGTGACATGCCTTCTCTTTCGATCGATCGTCTAGGATTTTCAGATTATCACCATGGAATTCGATCAGTTCCTTTTTCCTGAAATTGATATCACACACAAAAACTTCGTTTATGCTTCTACGTTGCATGCAAAACCCAGGATTTCCTTATGCGAAGGGGATTCGATCCTTCAAGAGATTGGGGTTTTGGAAGTAGTGAAAGCAACAAACCTAACCCTAAGGCCAATATCCATGTTGCTGCATCTGGTTCGGAAACATATAAGATACACGCAACACAACACACAAGTAGTAGCCATCCAAGGTTCTCAAAGTTCTACGGGCTCATACTCCCCCTATTGTGGAAGGGTACAACATACCTGGGGGAAAATTGAAGAACCACCGCAATTTGGATGTTCATTAGGATGGCTTGCCGACTTATGCAAATTCCCTGCATTCCAGAGAGCATCTTCGACCAATCAAAAAGGGCCAGTACTTCTTGGTGACGATGGATGAGAAAATTTACCAATAACGAGCTGCCGAGTTACGAAATTTGCTTATTAGGCTTATTATTCTACCAAAAGGTACAAAACCATACATCTTTCAAGACCTCAAATTGAAACTGTCTTCGGTTTGGAAACTTACTGATCCTTGGAGGTTGATTACGCTGGGAAGGGGATATTTTAACATTCAATTCGATAATCTAGAAGAAAGGAAAAATGTTTTCTCGAAGGTTTTGTGGCTTTTGCAACCCAGGACAATCCGCCTGATACTTGGAAAACCAATCTTTAAGTCGCAGCAATTATTTCTTTAGAACACCCAATCAAACCATTATCACTTATGCTACTCTTATATTCAATAAAGAAATTTTTAAGTCAACTTTTTTAGTAATTAAAGTATTTTATTTACGCTTCCATAAACTATTTACAAATACACATGTGTCACAGGATGTTCCTAATTTTAAGGGGTTCGGGGCGTTACAAAAGGGATGGAGAGAAAAAGAAGATCTCCAGGAAAAGAAGAAAAGAAAGAAAGAAGTCTATGGTAGCTAAAGCTACAAAAGGAAAATAAATAGAAGAATGAGACAACAGTGAAGCTGACTACAAATTTGACACATAGGAAGATGAACTTATATGCCTTATGGCTAAGGAGCAAGAAGATGAGGCTATCCATAACTCATCTAACTCATATTATTCTAGTGATCATGACAAAAGCACATCCTCACCGACAAATCCTTATGATTCATTAGGTAAAATAATAAAAGACTTTGAGCACATAAAATCTTCACATCACACTTTTAAATGAAGGAAAAAACCAACTCAAAAGCAAAAACTAACAGTTGGCTAAAGAGCTGAGTTTATTCTTTAAATAAAATCAAAAAATAATATAAAAAGAAGAAAAGAATCCTAGTCACAAGCCGATCAGGTAGCGCAATGTTTGGGGCCTCGTTAAAAACTTACCAAGGTAAAACCAACCCTTGTGGGAAAAACCCCCAGTAGGAAAAGAGTACCCCGACGAGAAATTAAAAGAACCATAAAGCCATAAAAGAGCACAAAACCAAAAATTATCTAATAAATTTGTAATGTGCTCGTCCAACATAATCATACGTGAGCAAGGTGATGATATCTTCTGGAGGGGCGTCCCACCAACAAGAACCTCCCGAGTACTTGCCAAGCTGATCCGCCACACGATTTCCCTCTCGATAAATATGGGAAATGACAAAGTTCATCTGGGAAACCATGTATATAGAGTACTGCCAATGACCAAGGAGACGCCGAGGAATGGACCCAGCCCAGGATCCAAAAAGATCCACCACAAAAGTAGAATCCGATTCAACCCAAAGATTCGTCCAACCCTTATGAAATGCATAGGAAATAGCATGCATCACCGCCAAAATTTCCGCCTCGAAAAAGCCCCTAGCAGTGCGATAGACACCCAAAGTTGTAAGACGGCCAGGATATCTTACAGCACTGCCATCCGTAGTGACTTTATCCTAGCTCGGGAGAGGTAAATGCCAAGGGACTGAAATAATACGAGGAGCTTTTGGAACATGGCCCTGGATCTTCAGTCGGTGGAGGCATAGAAGATCATCCTAAGTATTATTCATGCAGCACTTGTCCAGATGAGAAGATTCTAAAATCAACGCTTGTAACTAAACAATAGCCACTTCCGTAGTCCATTTCTTGTCATTAAAGAATGCACCATTTTGAATGTGCCATAAAAGCCAGATACAGGAAATGATCGCCACTTTCCATAAGAATGCAATCTGATCACTGAAATGGAAACCCATAACATGAACCAACAATTCATTAAAGTAATTGCCTCTGTGCAAAGCCACAACAAATGATTCAACAATCCAATCCCAGAGAGTCCCTACAAAAGCACAAGAAATGAAAATATGATCAACCGAATCCGATTGTACGTAACAAAGGCCACAGAAGGAAGGGCCAATAAATCCTTGATGGCAGAGAACATCCAGGATAGCCAGGCATCCGAAGATGGTTCTCCAAACAATGACAGATTGCCTTTCCAGAGTGTGAGAACCCCATATCCAAGAGCCTATTTAACAATGTGGAAAGAGTTTCGTAAAATGGTGTAGGCCGCCTTAGAAGAGACGTTGCCATCCAATGAATGCATCCACACCTTTTTGTCAATGGAGTCCAGAGTAATAGGATAATGAACAATATCCGGAACAATATCCAGATATGCCTCGACAAACGAGAAATTGAAATTCCAAGAATTATCGTAAAAGTACTCAGAGATGCGATACCGAAAGTGAATCCGATACTCATGGGGTATGCCAACCCGATCTGCAATAACATAGCTAAGCCAATTATCTGTCCAGAGATTCACCAAAGAGTGCACCCCGGATCCAACGAGAGTCCGCCCAACAATCTGTCACCAGAGGTCAAAGTCCCACCTAGACCAACGATGGCAGAAAAGTATGACGAATAGCACCACTAGACAGAAAGTATCGACTACGACAAGTATTGTAAACCACCGAAACAGAGGTAAGAACTTTCCATGCCAATTTCATAAGATAAGCACGATTGGCTGTAATAATTGAGTGGACACCAATACTTCATTCATTCCTCGGAGTGCAACAGCGAGCCCAATTAACCATGGCAGAACCCTTCTGATTGATATCCCTAGTCCACCTTTCCTCGCAGCGCAGCTCTTCACCAAATCTCCACCACTCGCGTACACCCACATCCACACTACACACTCTCTATGGCACCTAAGAAGGATAAGGCTCCTCCACCGTCGTCCAAGCCGGCGAAATCCGGAGGCGGCAAGCAGAAGAAGAAGAAGTGGAGCAAGGGAAAGCAAAAGGAGAAGGTGAACAGATAAGGTAACCTACAACAAGTTGTTGTCTGAGGCACCTAAATATAAGCTCATCACTCCTTCTGTTCACTATGATCGACTCAGGATAAGTGGATCACTTGCAAGGAAGGAAAGCAGGGAATTGATGGCTAGAGGCTTGATTAAAATGGTGTCTGCTCATTCAAGCCAACAGATTTTCACCAGGGCCACTAACACCTAAGTGTCATGTTTCACGGTACTGGGGAGCTTCAAATGGATTTTGTCTATTTAGATCGTCTGTTCCTTTAGCTTTGAATGTTGTTTCTGAAAGATATTAAGCTTGAGATATCTACTTTTACCATATATGTTTTTATTGAAGCACATTATTAGTTCATTTAAGCTTATGTTCTCTCATTTCTTTATATTATTGATGATTGAATCGCGTTAGACATGCTTTTCTTTCTTCACTTTGGATTTTCATGGTTCATCATTACGAATATATGAGTTTTCCACTTTGTTCGCTCACAATCCCATAATTGCATGTCCGTTAGGCTATGATATTATTAGGGTTGTCTTGTAAGATTTTTGCCTAGAGGTGTAACCATATCAGTGTTGAAGTTAAGTTATTTGCATATACAATCTATCTTGTTGTAAATTTAACACCAATGACTGGTATTTGAAATCTTTTGTTGAGTGGCTGATTGTTCGTTTTCTGATATCCCCAGTCCAGATAAAATTACACATTGCTTTCTCAAGCTGCTTAAGCATGGAAATCGGCCATTTGTAGACAAGCATGGTGTGCACCAAAGAACTTGCAATCACTGAATTAACCAAACAGACCCTGCCTGCCAACGAAAGGGAGGAACCTTTTCACCGTTTAAATTTAAGGATGATCTTGCCAACAGTAATCCCCATGATAGTTTGAATCCGACGCGAATATAAGAAGAGACATGAGAACCAAAAAACAAGTCTAGAATGACGATATAATCTACATATAACATTGTGGATGGAAATAAAATATTGCGTGGATCAACAAAAGGCATGAGAAGATGTGTAGAAACTAATCGTGAAATGAGTTTCCCTAGAACTTCTTCAGCAATGCAAAAAAAGAAGCGGGGAAAGAGGGTCTCCCTGCCGTACGCCGCGTGAATAAGCAAAGCAACCAACCGGCAAACCATTGAGCAAAATAGAAACACGGGGTGAACTTTGAATCACAGCAATCCAATCAACAAACTTGTCCAAAAATCCAAACCGGCAAAGAACATAGATAAGAAAATCCCAGCTAATAGTGTCAAACGCTTTACGAATATCAATCTTCACAATCATGTTCTTACCAGTCCGATTCTGCAATATATTAAAACCCTCGGAGACCAAAGAAATGCAATCATGGATATGTCAACCTGGGATGAAACCAAACTGAGTGGGAGAAAGAAGCCTGCAGATAATCCTCCCAAATCTAGTTGCCAGAAAACTTGTAATGATCTTAAAGATAAACTTACTCATGACAATGGGCCTGAAGTTGTCAACATAATTAGCATCTTTACTTTTAGGAATGAGAACCATGTAGCTGGAATTTAACCCAACTGGCAAGGACCCAGACACAAAGAAATGTCTAACTACTGCAATGGCGTCCCCATAAATAAGTTCTCAACAATGCTGGTAAAGAGCACCATTGAAACCATCCGGGCCTGGAGAACTATCAACACCCAGAGCAAAAGCCGTCTCACAAATCTCCAACTCCGCAGGCAAGGAGGTAAGGCTAGCATTATCCACATTCAAAACCACCAAAGTAATAAACCTGATAAATCAGAGAATAATCTGGAGGGGCACCTGCTGGAGCCGTGAATAAATCTTCAAAGTAGTAATAATATGGCTGCAGATAATGACCGGATCAGTGGATAAATAACCATCAATATTTAAACCATGAATGCCAGACCGAGAGGTCTTGATGTGACAACGACAATGAAAGAAAGTAGTGTTATGATCTCCATAAACAAGCCATGCAACTCTAGTCTTTTGACGAAGAAATTCCGACTGTAACAGCCACGCGTGATTAAGGGAATTTTGAGCCTCAGGCTCATGTTCCTTCAGATTGACATTTGTAGCCAATGGTCTTGATATCAGATTGAAATTGTCTAACTCTCTCAAACTTTTCATCAACAACCCGGTTAACAACCCCGAAAACATCTCGGTTCCATGTTCAAAGCACGGAACGCAACCTTTTAATTTTAATCATCAAACGAATCAGCGGGTTGGAACTAGCACAAGGTGAACCCCAAGAGGAGGCAACGATCTGATCAAAACACAGATGTTTAATCCACATACGTTGAAAATGGAAAGGCCCGGACCCATAAGAGCCTGAGTCGAACAAGATAGCAAAATGGGGTGATGATCGGAACAAATACATGGAAGAACATAATTATCCACCTTATGCCACATGCTCATGAAATGTGGATTGGCAATCGCACGATCCAGGCGAGCCTGAATAAGCGTATGGACAGATCGAGTGGCACACCTAGTGAAGAAATTACCCTTGGACGAGCCTGATCACAACGCTGATCAGGTAGCGTAATGTTGGGCCTCGTTAAAATCCTACTAAGGTAAAACCCACACTTGTAAGAAAACCCATGATAGGAAAAGAGTACCCCAAAAAAATGTCATAAATTTTATAAAAAGAAGCCCAACGATATTTCTTTACAAATTCTTATATGCCTGAGGGACTGAATGCAAGCTTCATGAAAAAACCCTAATATGCTCCTAAATTTTCGGAAGTTGAACGTCGTCTCTTTCATCTCGCTGGCCACCAGTAATCTGTGATTATTGTTTCCCGGTCTTCACTCTCATGGCCACGTTGGAACTTAGTGGCTTGACATCTGTGATTATTGTTTGCCGGTCTTCTACTAGGATTTCTGCACATTTCAGTGTCATGGAAACCGATAAGCATGTTGGTGCATCTTTCTCAATGTCTACACATGGATACAACTGGCTCCCGTTGAGTTTCGTCCCTCACAAGAAACCTCCCACGACCCCTGTTGATCGGATGTACGCGGGTCTCGTTCTGTCGGAATTGTACTTGCCGGTATCGCCATTGGGTACATGTAGCAAAGATGTCGTCCATGGCCATCATGATGCTAGGGGACGGCACCCCTTCCATTGCCACTCATGGGGGGCCGGTCTCTCCTATATTACCTTATAGGGGGACAACTCCCTCCTATGCCTCCATAGCCCCGCTTCCCCCTTCCCCCAGGGGGGTGATGACTACTGGGCCCCTTCACCTAGCCTCTTCCAGCATGTGGTCCCCAATCCTCTGGCCCTACTCATTGCACTCCTCAACCACGTGATTACACCTCTGTTAACCCATTGTTGAAGAATGCAACTCCTATGGGTGTTGGGGATTCCCAGTTCTTGGCCACTACGTCCAACTTCATCCTAAATTTGGCCAGTTCTTATGCTCCGATAACTAGTGGTAATGATTCTAATGTCGATTCTTTCCATGCACAGGCCTCACGTAATCCTAAAACCTACTCTCATGTGGTTAATGGTTTAGCTAATTCTATCCCAGAACCTGTTAAAAAAGGTAATTATTACTCGATTACTATTGATGAAAACCTCTATAAGCAAAGTATCTCCGAATTTGCTTTTTCTTTGATTGGCCGTGTTACTATGGGAAAAGGGAATAAACCTTGGGCTATTTTGCCACTTCAAAAACATCGTTCTGAATTATAGGATATTAAAACTAATTGGAAGTTAAACCCCTTGGGTAAGGGTTATTTTTGCATCAAGATATGCAGGATCATTCTTGGGCTCAAACTCAGGTATCTTGGTCCCTTAAACTGGGCAATATCAGATTATCTCTGTGGGTGCCAGATTTCAATCCCTACAAAGTCACGACTTCGATCGCTAGTGTTGGGGTTCCGATATTTGAGCTCAGCCTCGAATATTGGAAGCCACACTTCATTTTGGGAATTGCTAAGGTCGTTGGTAGCCCTTTACAGATTCACAGGAGGTCTTTGGATGGTTCCTTGGGCCACTTCGTCTGGGTATCGGTGGAAGTTGATCATGCGAAGCCTTTGCAAGATTCTATTATGCTGGAATGTATGGGTCACTATTCATTTCTATCGGTTAGCTATGAAAGACTTCCTGACTCCCCCAGCTGTGGTATCACAGGACATACTACAGTGTCATGTCGCCGAATAGGTAAGACAAATGAGCATAATGAGGCTCTTGGACGTCCTACCTCTCAACGGGGACGCTCTAAGTAGTGCAAGGCTTATCGTCCTGTACAAAAACCACAAGATAAGTGAAAAATCGTGGTTAACTCAATGGATGATGCGGTTTCTTCTGGTCCTCAAACGTCGGTCACACTCCCTTTGGTTTTGGTGTCGGAGGTACATAGTGTTCCGGCCTCCTCTAATGTTCGTTTGGGTAATTTGTTTGCCGCCCTGGCTGAAACAGATGATCTGGTTAGTGATTTGCAACCTTCGGATGTTCCTATTTTTGCCCGGGAGGATTCACAACCTTTGCCTCTGGTTACTCTGCCACCTCATTCTTGGGTACCTAAGCCTATAAATGCCATTCAATATCCTTTGAAGAAACATATCAGACTCCTCAGTAGGGCCATGCGGGGTAGATCCTTGGATTCAGATAGACAACGCTTGCAGAAAGATATTGAGCAGGGCCCACACCTCCTATTCATCAGGTTGCCATTACTCCGGATTCTGATGGAGCTAAGAACCTTAACATTGCGGCAACTAAAAGATGGGCTGATTATGATGAGGAGGAGATGACACATGCTACTAAGACTCATAAAACCTACTATGGGCATGGGATCTATGGGCTGTTATGGATTCTTCGAATGCCCCCGAACCCATTAAAAAGGGGGATTATTATTCTGTGACCATCGATGAAAAGGTTTATCAACAACGGATTAGGGAATTTTCTTTCTCTTTAATTGGTCGTGTGCTCCTTAATAAAGCAAGTAAACCTTGGCCTTTATTACCTCTTCATAAGCGACTTTCTGATTTATGGAATATTCATACTGATTAGAAATTGATAACCCTGGGTAAGGTTACTTTTGTGTCAAGTTTTCAAATGCTCGGGATCATGCGCGGGCTCAGACTCATGCTTCATGGGTCTTAATCCTGGTTCGATTCGTCTGTCTCCTTGGGTACTGGACTTTAACCCTTATAAAGTTAATACTTCCACGACCAATGTGTGGGTTCGTATTTTTGAACTCAGTCTTGAGTATTGGGAGCCTAGTTTTATTTTTGGAATCGCTAAAGCAATTGGTTCCCCAGTGCAAATTGATGAATGTTCGTTGAATGGATCTCTGGGACATTTTGTTCAGGTCTTGGTTGATATTGATATGTCCAAACCTCTTCAGGATTACGTCATGGTTGAAAGGGTGGGTCATTGCTCATTTGTTTTGTTTAGTTGCGAGAAATTGCCAGAATATTGTGCTCATTGTTGCATTACGAGACATTCTTCGGCATCTTGCAATCGGGTTGCGCATCCTAATCCTACAATAGAACCTCTGGTTCGGGCTTCATCTGGAGGTCGATCCAGGGCTAGAAAGGTGTTTCAACCAGTTAATATTACACATGATAATGACAAGACCGTTGGCACCTCAAGGGAAGAAGCGACATCTACTAAGTATGATGGCGCTATTGTTGAAATTGTGGCTCATTCTCCTAGGCATGTTAATGGTTCTTCTCCTATCATTGCTTTGGAGAATTCTTTTGCTTCTTTTGAGGATGCGAATGATTTAGTGGACGACAATGAGGTTCTAAACAAAGCCATGGCTTCTAATTCTGTGGAAAACGCTTCGGGTGCGATGCGACGCAAGGGCATGCCGATCAATCTTTGGCTTCGCCTTCTCCATTGGCAGCTTTGGCTATTTTAGATACACATTCAGAATTGAATCACACTGCATTGAATATACCTACTTTGTCTGATATCAAGAGGCGTCCAGAACATTCCCGTACAAGTTGGCCAAGCACATTCGTCACCTTTGTCAAGCTATTCGGGATAAATCAATAGATGATGCTAAGCAGCAACTTATTCGTGATGTTAATCAACGCCAGACGCCTCCAATTCATAGCTTCACTATTTTGGACGATGCTCAATCAGATAATTTGAAGTTCCCAAAAGTGTATGCTACCAAGAGGTGGGAGGATTATGCTGACGAAGTAGATTCTTCCGATAATGAGTATTATGGATGAATATGGGTCATCCCCAGGATTTCGGTTTGATCTTGTGATTAGTGATACTTTTATGCATTTTTTTGGATGTTTTTAATGCATTTGTATGTGGACGTTCTGGCTTTTCCAGGGGTACTCTTTTTCTGCCAAGGGTTTTCTCCACAAGGGTGGGTTTTACCTTAGTAGGTTTTAACGAGGCCCATATTTAAGCTACCGGCTCGGCTTGTGATCATGACTTTTTTCCCTTTTTTTAATATATTTTTCCACTTATTAAAAAAATGGACATGGGATCTATGAGTTTGCAGACTTCTTCTGATGCGCCTATTCCCGTGTCATCAACACGGTCCTCCACCTTTGAAGTTATCTTATGAATTGCTTGTTTTGGAATATAAGAGGGATAGGAAATGCTGCTTCTCGCAATGTTCTCAAGGCCTTCTGCTAACGACATAACCCATCCTTGGTCGCCATCTCGGAACCCAAGGTGGAGCTGGATGTTATTCATGATTCTTTTTGGATCAGTCTGAGGTTGCAGTTTGTGGTGCAGAACTTCCGTTCTAATGGGAAATCGAATATTTGGATTTTTCGCCGCACGAATGTCACTATTTTGCAGCATATTCTCATTTCTGATTAGTGTATTATTCTCAGGGTTCAGTATGCTAGTATCACTTTTTACGTGGGGTTTGTGCATGCCCTTTGTAATTATATGGATCGTCGGTATCTCTGGAATAATATTATTGGTTTGGGTATTGATGATGGTTTTGATGGGAGACTTTAATGCTATTCTGGGTAATCATGAGAAAAAGGATCGGGGGATTGCTTCTCTTGCATCCTGTCAGGACTTTCACAATTTTATGGATAGTGCGAGGTTGGCGTCCATCCCTGTGACGCCCACCCCTACTACTACATTTTTAAACAATATGAACAGTGAAGTTTGACAACGTAAACCCTATATATCTGTACATTTGTTTTTCTCCTGTGACATTTTAACAACAAACAAGCAAGATTACTATACTTGTAAGAAAATGACAACCCATATCCACAAGCAAAGAGGTAACAAACCCTGTTATTAAACACAACAGACATCCATCTGACCAAACACATAACCCACATCACCCAGTTATTTACATGTGCATATTTACATCAGAGTTTTCAGAAGAGGGTCCAACCCTAAACCAAAATATAATACAAAACCAAAAAGAAAGGTGACCCGTCAACATAGCCCAACAGGTCGTCATCCATGTACACTGTCCTCAATAACATGTAGGAGCTCCAACAGCCTGCCTAGTAAGCCCATGAAATCTAGCATCACCAGACTCACCTACAATGCATGAACTACATGAGCTAATGCTCAGTAAGCGAAAATCATGCATGCCAAAGGAATAAAGCAATATACATGCGGTGCATTCCAATATATTATGCCACTAATTAATGTTTATGCACCAAGGTATTTTATGCAAAATTTCTTTCTTTTACTGGGCCCTTGGTCCACCTGCTATGCACCGAAAAGAGCTCAATACAATATCATTAATCACATGGCCATAATCAAATTGGCACCGCCTAGGGCCATCTCCTGGGACCAACCTGAGGTCCACCCCCTGTCTTCCCCAATGATCCCTCAGGAGTCTTCCCCCTGACGTGTAAATAAGGGCACAATCAAGTGGTCCACCCTCTCGTGACCATCAGAGGCACACCCCCTGTCAACCTCTATGATCCTCCGAGAAGTAACACCCACTGAGCCCCAAAACATATCATAAAGCACGCCTCGCATGCCTCGGTGCACTAGCAGT
Organism: Rehmannia glutinosa; assembly: GCA_016081115.2. Taxonomy (NCBI): domain Eukaryota; kingdom Viridiplantae; phylum Streptophyta; class Magnoliopsida; order Lamiales; family Orobanchaceae; genus Rehmannia; species Rehmannia glutinosa. The sequence goes on along the minus strand of JABTTQ020000535.1, from coordinate 142,483 downwards.
GGCCAACGAAAATCTTTTCTCTCAAAAGTCATCTTGTGCATGCATCATCTCAACAATGCTCATATGTTATGCATGCACGTGCAAATGCCGATGAATGACATGATCAATGGAACAATAATCATCACACTCCAATATTCACCAAGCAACATATGAACATCAAGGTTTCCATAATGCATCCATCAAGATACAATAATCACATTTAGTATCAATAAGACAGGAAATACTCTACTAAAGGATAGATATTTGCCTTCTTCTCAAAGGTGTAAAACAACCAATTTCCCCTTTCGTAAGCAATACTTTCGATTTTTCTTTTCTTTTTCTCTTTTTTTTTTTTGTATTTTTTGCTAGACTGATTGCCGAGATGCCATTTTATTTCATTCTCTCCTTTCCATTTTGGTTTTACTGGTGGCACGTGTGTGCTTAAGGAAATAAAGAAGTGTATGCATGTTTATCTATTCTAAGCTGGTGGTGGCATGTTTGATATAATTTAGTAGACTAACTATGTGTGTGGCTTTAAAGTTATTAGTGTAATTAGCTTACACGTATACATACACATATCAATTGCTTGTATGGTGTCATAACTTGTTATAATATGTATACATATTATATACAGATTATTCCTATATATATATAATATACCTGTTCATACATATATATATGATTACCATTTGATTAGTTGATTACACAATATATATATATATATATATATATATATTAATAAATTATTATACCCATATAATTATCGTGTGCATATACAAATTAAACAATGTGATATTCATAATTTTATTCCTTTATAATTATTATTATCACTTTATACATGTATATATATATATATATCACCTTAGTATCTGGTTCTGTTTCGAGTATTATATTAATTATTTTAGTCAATATATTTGTATGTTATATTTTTCAATAAATAAATCGATGCCCCCTTTCACCTCTAAATGTACCACGTGTAATCAAATGGTACCTAATAGTTTGATACCGAGATATTTTGTTTCTATGTCAATGAAAAATCAACTGCCTAAATTAAGGGCTTTATAACTATCACTATATGAGAATTTTAAAAGTAATCAAACATTCATGATTATAAAATAAAACGAATTATACGATGTCAATATCAATGCAAATTTTTTGAATAAGTGCGAATTATATATAAAAAATGAAAAAGAGTAATCCTGATCACAGGCAGATCAGGTAACCAAATGAAAGCCTGGAAATAATGTCGACAACCAGAACGAAGTGGTCACAAGGCGACCAAATGGCTGAATAGTTGGGGCCTCGTTAAAACCTTCCAAGGTAAAACCCACCCTTGTGGGAAAAACCCTTGGAAGGAAAAAGAGTACCCCCAGGAAAAAGGCGCCTAAAAAAGAAACCTGAAGCGGTGGCGCATTAAGTAACAAACCTATAGTTGGATTGGCCAACATAATCATCGAGAGGTAGCAAAGAAGGTCTCAGGGGCGAACGCCCCACCAGTGCCACTCTCCGTCTTCTTGCTCGGATGTCTCGCCACCCGATTGCCTTCGCGAAAGATATGAGAGACTACAAGATCAATGCCACCGAGCGGATGCAAGGTTTGGTGCCAATAGCTAAGATGGTGCCATGGGACCTCCATCGTTCTCTTCCCAGCCTGAGTTCACCACATACATCGAATCCGATTCCGGCCAAAGTTGCGTCCGGCCATTTGCAAATGCGTATTGAATCGCCCACAATTCAGCAAATGCGTACCACTCGAACCACAAAATGATGGACAAAGCATCCGCGAAAGAATCAAATGAAGTACCGGAGAGGTCGTTACATTGCCCTGGTGCCCACGCGCCATCCGTGTTACCTCCACAACCGGGAGGGGTTTTTGCCATCTTGGAGCATGCCTAGCCCTTTCCGGAACTCTTAAACCACGCAGATAAAGAGGTCCTGGCGATCGTTATTCATGCATCCCGGTCCAAAGATGCTTTGATTCAACAATTTGAGTACCGTAGGTGAATGAGCGCCGCCTCCGAGTCCGGACTTTGTTGTGGAAAATCAGCTCATTACGGATGTGCCAAATAAGCCAGATGTAGGATAATATTGCCACACGCCAAAGGAAAGCGTCCTGGTCACTAAAATGAAGAGACATAAGTCGTACCAGCAGTTCATTGAAACTGTAAGCCTGGAGGGGGTTCACGTGAAAGGCTTGGAAGATCCAACGCCATATATGCCCTGCAAAAGCACAAGAAACAAATAAGTGATCAACCGATTCCCTGCAAAGAACACAAACCGAAGGGCCAGTAAAACTTCCCCTAGCTCGTAAAGAATCTTGGACTGCCAATCGGTTGTGTATAGCCCTCCATGCCACCACTGATCTCCGTTTCGGGATATCTTTGGGACCAAATCCAAGAACCCCATCTAATCGCTGCCGGCGCGGGGCGTAAATAATTATAAGCTGTCTTCGAGGTAACCGAACCATCCTCTGAGTTCATCCAAACACGAGTATCCCGGGATGTAGGCGCAATTGGGATGCGCACAATAGCTCGAACCAGCTCCAAATAAGCCTCCACAAAGGGAAGGGTGAAGTGCCAGGATCCATCATAAAAATAATCAGAGATACGCTGCTGGAATAAATATCTATAATCCTCTGGAATGCCAATTCTGTCAGCAATGGAGTATCCCAACCAATTATCAATCCAAAATAATACCTCGGAATTGGCGCCTGGGATCCAACGAGCACCATCCAAGCAATCAAAAATACAGGGTTTAATCCCAGTCCAAATAGAAGAAGGAATAAAGGACCTCCGGATATCCCCATTTCTAGTAAAGTACCATTGTCTGAGAGTCCTGAAGACCACTGAGTCCGAGTTCAGAACCTTCCAGCCCAATTTCATTAAGAAAGCCTTGTTAGCAGCCATGATCGATCGCACGCCCAATCCTCCCTCTGCCCTGGGCGTGCAACATGTATTCCAGTTGACCACTACCTTTCCTTTAGAATTCACGTCCCCCGTCCAAATGAAATTACGCATGGCTTTTTCCATTTGATGTAGCAGCGTTGCAGGCCATTTATAAATCATCATGGTGTGGACGAAAGAACTAGTTATCACTGAGTTAACAAGGCAAACCCTACCAGCAAGGGAGAGAGATGAGCCTTTCCATCGTCGGAACTTCAGGATTATCTTGTCAAAGATAGACTGTAAATTTGCGACCTTTGGAGCTCCCTTGAAGATTGGAGCGCCCAAGTAGGTGGTGGGGAACGCCCCTGGAAGAATCCCTAGAATGTGTTGCACCCTCCCACGGACATAATGCGAAACCTGCATCCAAAATAGACCTTGGATTTCTGTGGATTAAACACTTGACCCGAGATATCTGCATAATGAGAAAGAATCTGAAGCAAGACCCGGGCATTGGATGAAGACGCCCCACACATGATGACAATATCGTCCGCGTATAAAATGGATGATGGAAAGACAATACTCCATCGCTGCTGCAATAAACCGACCCAAGACCTCCTCCGCAATACAAAACAATAGGGGTGATAAAGGATCCCTTGTCTAACTCCTCCGGAACAGGGAAAATAACCAACCGGCGTCCCATTCAACAAAGACGATATTCTAGACGATCGAGAGAACCACCTCCACCCAATAAGCATACGAACGTCTCGGAGAAACCGAAACGGCGTAAGACATGTAGTAAAAATCCCACCTCAATGTGTCGAATGCCTTGCGAATATCGATTTTCAAGATCATATTCGAATTAAATGACGTCCCTCAAAGACATTAAACCCTTCGAGATACCATGGCAATACACTCATGAATTTGTCTACCCGGATAAAACCAAACCGAGTTGGAGATAAATAATCAGCAATAATCGAACCCAAGCGCGTAGCCAATATCTTTGTGAGAATCTTGAAAAGGAAGTTGCTCATGACAATCAGACGGAAGTTTTCAATGACATTTGCATCCTTAGTCTTTGGGATGAGCGCCATGAAACTAGCATTCAATCCCGAGGTAGTGACGAATTACTAAAAAAAGAGCGAACAACGCCTCATTACCTCGGCAGAGATGACATCCCGAGAAAATGGCGGTAAGAAATCCCATTGAACCCATCAGGCCCCGGAGAACTGTCTGAGTCCATATCAAACACCGCGGTTTGCACCTCCAAATCCGAGGGAATGGCAGTTAGGTTGGCATTATCCCGCGCCCCAACCATTGGAGTGAGCACCTGGTCGACTAGCAAGAAATCCGTGGTAGAGCTCCCGGTATCCGCAAAGAGCTCCTCGTAAAATGAAATAATATGATTCCCAATGACCGTAGCATCATCGGTGAAATTCCCCGCCACCATAAGCCCCCTGAATCCCCGTGGCGGCCCGTTTAATCTGCTCGCCGATGAAAAAATGTTGTGTTACGATCCCCATCCTTAAGCCAGCAAAGCGGTGCGGGCCTTTTGCTTAAGGAATTCGATCGATCGCAACGCTCGTCGTGAAAGCTTCAATCAAGGGCATCCACTCGCTATCCCGGAGAGAGGAGGTATAGCCCAAAGCCTCAATATCTGCCTGAATTTGATGAAGAAGCTCCATCTGCTTCTCCACGCTGCGATTAACATCTCCAAACACATCCCTGTTCCAATCTTTAATCACATATCGCAACCGCTGAGCTTCCTCATGACACGCAATAAGGGGTTGTGCGTGTCACATGGAGCGCCCAAGAGGTTGTAACCAAATCCGGAATGAATCGTGTTGAACCCACATACGCTGAAAACGAAATGGAACCGGACCCCTGCTAATGGTCAAAGAACATGAAACCAAAATAGGGTGGTGATTTGAGCCAATGTGAGGAAGAACAAAACCCTTTACGGCCAAAGCGCAAAAAATGGACAAGTTGCGAGGGCTCTGTCCAACTTCGCCTGAAGTAAAGATAGAGGCCTACGGGGTGAGCACCAAGTAAATGAATTCCCCGTAGTATGCACCGCAAACAAACCAGCGTCCTCCATGAAATCCCTGAAGTCCTGACACGAGGCTTGGGAAAGAGTATCATTGCGCGAGCGCTCATGATGTCCCAAAACCGCATTAAAATCCCCAACAAGTAACAGATCAGTAAGACCCAAATTCCTCAAATCCAGCCAGAGCTCACGTCGTGCAATGTAATCACACATACCATGAGTGAAGCCAACATGAAAAATCAAAGCACCAAACTGAACTTGGAAAACAATACATTGAGTAGAAGACCAGACCTGGTTAAGGATTGAGATTGTGGAGTCGTGAAGAACCCAAATGTCTGGCCGTCCAATGCCTCGAAAACTTTGACCCGCCAGAACCAAACCCAGGCTATGCCAGTACGAATCGGAAATAGTCGAAATGTCCACCTTAGGTTCACAAATAGCCAAAATCGAAGGCTTATGCTTTTGACATAAAGCCTTAAGAACATTGCGAGATGCAACATTCCCAATCCCCCGGATGTTCCAGAAGATGCAATTCATTGAGACGATGGGGGGGTGGCACCCGTGACGATCGCACGGTAAAAATAGGCGTGTGGTGCATAGCGGAGTCTGACGGTTGAGTATGACCTGCTTCATCTGCGTAGTCTGCCCATCTCTTGGTAGCGGCAAAATTCATCTCGTGTGGTTCTGAACTCTCCGCTTCAATAGTAACGTCATGGGCTGGGGGCGACGGTCCCGATGTAACTTTTTGGAGCATTCTATCTTTAGCCGAATCCAAGGAGTTGTCCCGGAAGGCACGACTCAAAGCACGGATAGGCTTCCCCAAAGGATGCTGAACCGTAATGGGCATAATGTGAGAGACCATTCCCGTATTGGAAGTATTGGCCTTGGGAGACGATTCCCTAGCCGGATAATCTGCTTGGTAATCTGTTGGTTGCTGCTCCTGGGGGTCCACTGAATCAAGAGCCTCGAAGGTATTAGCAAGATGAATGTCTGAAGAGCAAGTGACTATAGCGCGAGTTGGAGATCCTGCGCGCATAGCCGAACCCGAAGTTCCCATTGAGTCATCGACGGCCTTGCCCTTGTCCTGCTGAACAGGACGGTAAACCTTACGAACTCTGGAGCGGCCTCACTGCACTGAATTCCGACGAGTATCCGGGGCCCTTGATCGTCCCTGGGCCGGAGACGCATGCCCTTCCGCGGGCGTATTTCCCGCATTGTTAAGATGACAGGAAGCTGTTGAATGTCCAGTAACGCTACACCTTGAACAAAACTGGGGGAGTTTTTCATAACCAATGGAAACAAAAGAGCACTTGCCCGTGCGTTCAACCATAATGTGTTCCTCCAATGGCTTGGAAAGATCAATATCCACCAGAACCCGAACAAAATGACCCAAAGATCCATCCAGAGAACGCTGATCGATCTGTAATGGGTTCCCAAGAGCACTGGTGATCCCCATGATGTTGATGGGGTCCCAGTATTCCAGACTGAGTTCAAAAATACGTACCCAAACGCTGGCCACTGAAGTTTGAACCTTATACGGGTTGAGGTCCGGCACCCATGGGGAGAGACGTATAGTTCCCAGATTGAGCGCCCAATTTATCCGAACCTGAGCTCGAGCACGGTCCTGCGCATTAAAAAACTTAACACAAAAAAATCCCTTACCCAGGGGGATTAGTTTCCAATCAGTTTTAATGCCCCATAATTCAGATAGGCGTTTATGCAAAGGCATTGTCGCCCATGGTTTGTTGCCTTTACCCAAAATCACCCTTCCAATTAAGGAATACGAGAATTCAGCGAGACGTTGTTGATACACATTTTCATCTATAGTAATTGAGTAATAATCACCTTTTCTAACCGGCTTAGGGATAGAGTTGGATTTCCCAGAAACCACATGTGAAAAGGATTCGAAGTTACCTTGTGCTTGCGGAGTAGAATCCAAGTCGTGGTGTGTACCTGAAACAACTTTAGCAAAAGAATTGCCAAAATTGGATTGATTATTGGAATAATGAGCTGATTGTCACAGATTCGATTCATATAAGGAGGTCGTTGGGGTAGATGTTCCAGCAATCGAGGTGGAAATGAAACGGCTGCTAGAGGTTGGGATCTCGTGCAGACGGCAGACAACGGCCCAGGGGTCATCACCCCCCTGGGAGGGGGCGCCCTTGGAGGAAGTAGTAGCCACCGCCCCCCCAAGAGATGGCACAAGGGGGGCGGTCCCCCCATGGTAGGCAGCGCCCATGGGGGGAAGGGAAGATGAATTATATTGGCTAGGTGAGTAGTGAGAGGCTCGGGTATTACAATCCCAACCATGGGCCACTTTTTTATGTGGTATGCTACGAGGGGTTGACATAATCTCATTCAGGCAAGGTTGGATCGCTCCATGGCTACCTCTAATTTTCTTTCCCTTTGGCACAAAGTGGATAACTATGTTCTCCCTCGTATTTGTTCAGATCACCATCCCCTTTTGCTCTCATGTTCGACTCAACTTATGCGAGGCCCGGGGCCATTCCGCTTTCAGCGTATGTGGATTAAACATCCAGGTTTTCAGCAGACAGTTGCTTCTTGTTGGAATATTCCTATTGCGGGCTTTAATCCTTTGATTAAATTAATGTGTAAACTCAAACTGATGAGAATCCAGTCACGAAGGATCTGGGCAACACCAAATGCAAGTTATCTCGAGTTCTTGAAGACCATGTAATTGAGTTCTTGAGTTCTTGTATTTGTTTATCATAGATTAGGTGTTTATTTTACATTGTTTTGAGTCATTTGAGTGGCCAAGTTGATGTTAGAGGCCAAGTATATTGAGTTTAGAGTCATATTAGTTAATCATGTGTCGAAAGGAAGCATTAACGATCGAACAACAAGAGCTTGCCTTCATAAAACGTCCAAGCGTGTCAATAGTTTTTACCACTGGCAGGGTTTAGTATTTTGGCATAACCTTTTCTACAAAATTGATATTGAGTTGATTCAAGATGCTATGGAAATCTAAGAGAAAGGGCTACAACTTTCATGAAGACCCCAGGAGCTAATTCAGACTCAAACGGACAAAAAAGAAGCCAACATGGCCTGGCCGTGTCAAACAACACATATGTGTTGCAGGATTGGGTTTGGTTCCGAATTATAGCAATGAACACGGCACGGCCGTGTCCCACGACACGGCCGTGTCCCACGACACGGCCGTGTTTGGGAGCCGCGTTTTTGAGTTCTGACCAGTTTTATTTCCTTTTCGATTTTTAAGTTGTTTCCTAGTTTGTTTAGGGTTTGTTTTGAGTAGCCTATATAAGGCAAACACCTGTTTATTTTTCAAAAGAACTTGGATATTGATATTGAATTGAGATTTTTTTTTTGTTACCCTTGAAGAACTAGGGTTTATTTCCTTTTTCGTATGCACAGTTGTTGCTGTGGTTCACATCACAAATGATTGCGTCCAGTGCTTCGTACTTGGTATAGGGAGGTTTTCGGAGAAGTCAAAATCGGGCAGTGGATGATAAATTAGAGAAAGATAAGCAAATTCAATCGGATATTGAGACTATTGGTTATACGGACACCCTCAGGGAGCAAGAATTTGATGCTCAATGTTCGCTCAATTATGCTTTAATGATGCAGTCTTAATTTCTTCGGCAAAAATCGAGGGCAGCCTGGCTTGTTGATGGCGACCGTAATACTTCTTTCTTCCATCATTGTTGTCAAACCAAGGCCGTTCGGTCTGGTGTTCATGGTTTGATGATAGACGACCATCTTACTACTGACCCTGTCGCCATCCAAAGTCATGTCATTTACTTCTACGAAGATTTGTTTGCAGCTCCAGTTGGCTCTACGGTCGATTACTCTGCTATTGACCAGATCATTACCCCGGCATGATCAGAGGTTGATAACGTTGTTCTTAATTCATTGCCCTCTGACACTGAGATAAAGAAGGCAGCTTTTGATCTTGGCGTTGATAGCTCCCCTGGTCCGGACGGTTTTAATGGGGTGTTCTATCATCATTGTTGGGATATTATTTCTATTTATGTCATTGATGCAGTTCGTCATTTCTTTGTGTCTAGGGTTTTGCCAGCTGGACTCAATTCCAGCTTTATGGTCCTTATTCCTAAATACAATGTCATTATTATTGAATACTTCAGGCCGATTGTCATGAGCAATTTCATTTTTAAGATCATTACGAAGATTCTGTCTACTAGTTTTGGGAAGATTGTCAGCAGGGTTCTTTCCCCACTCAGTTTGGGTTTATTCCTTGACGTCATATTCATGATTGTATCGTGTTGGTATTGGAAGACTGCAATATTTTGCAGAATAGAGCAGACAAGACCATGATTTTAAAGATAGACATTCGCAAGGCCTTTGATACTTTGAGCTGGGAGTTCTTGCTTTACATTTTGCATATATTTGGGTTTTCTGCTAAGTTCATTGGCTGGATTTCGGTGATTCTTAATTCTGCTCGTATTTCTGTCTTGTTGAACGGTTCGCCGGTGGGTTACTTTTCTTGTTCTCGCGGTGTTCGTCAAGGGAATCCTCTCTCTCCTCTTCTTTTCTGTGTTGCTGAGGAAGTTTTGGGCAGAATTTTCGCAGACTTGGTGGCGTCTAACAGTCTATGGCCTTTTGTTGCCCCTCGGAACATCCATTTTCCTTCTACGATGTTGTATGCAGATGATATAGTCATTCTCTGTGAGGCTAACACTGGCAATGCCCGTCATGTTCGCCAGGCTCTTCAAGTTTATGCTTTTATTTCGGGGCAAGTCTTCAATCCTAACAAATCCAAGGTTTTTTTAGGGACTTCTGTTTCTAGACACGTCTGCAATCGGATTCAATCAATTATGGGGATACTCGCTATCCTTAAAAGGGCTCCCAAGTAGAGGGTTTTACTCGCTACTTTTGACAAGGTGTTTCTCAAGTTCAAACGATGGAAGGGGCTTCTCTCTCGCTTGCTGGCAGGGTGTGTTTGGTGAACTCTGTCATCACGAGTTCACTGGTGCACTCTATGCTTGTTTATAAATGGCCGATTGATATGCTTAAGCAGCTTGAGAAAGCTATGCGTAATTTTATCTGGACCAGTGACATCTCCTAGAAAGGTATTCATGTGGTTAATTGGGCTCGTTGTTGTACCCCTAGGAAAGAAGGGGGCCTTGGGGTTCGTTCTATCATCACAGCTAATCATGCGTATCTCATGAAATTGGGCTGGAAGATTATTACTTCGGATTCCATCGTGCTCGCCACCCTTCGCAAGCGTTATTTGTTGGTGAGCGGGGAGATCCGTCACACATTCTTACCTTCCTCGATCTGGACCGGTCTTCGTCCTCTGGTTCAAAATTGCTTAACAGAGTCGCGTTGGGTTCCGGGGGCGCATTCGTCTAATGGTTTTTGGAATGAAAATTGGTTAGGTTATGTCATTGTGGATCGGATTGGCATTCTGACTGAATACCGTATTCATTTTCAGGACACGATCTCTGACTTTTATTACGATAACATTTGGCATTTTACCATTTCTTTTGTGGAGGCCTACATGGATATTGTTCGAGATATTGTCCGTTGTCCGCTTCTCCCGCATTCAGAGGATAAAAGAGTATGGACGCATTCTATGGATGGGGTGGTTTCTTCTAAAGAGGCCTATTCATTTTTGCGGCCTGCTCTCCCGGTGGTTAGATGGGTTTCTTGGATTTGGTATATGCACATTCCGGAAAGGAGATCAGTGGTTGTTTGGAGAGTGATTTTCGGACGCCTTGCGGTTTTGGATATCATGCGCTCCCAGGGATTCATTGGGCCGATTTTTTGTAGTCTATGTTACTCTCACACAGAATCGATTGACCACTTTTTTATTTCTTGTGCTTTTGTAGGGTAGGGTATCTATGGGGCTGGATGGCTAAGGCTTTTGCTGTTATTATCCATCCAGCGCATAGCTTCAATGAATTTTTGGTTAATGTCATGGACTTTCATTTCAGTGATCAGGTGGGGTCCAGTGGCAAAAACCCCTCCCGGGTTGGATCAAGGTTAACACGGATGGCAGCGCTACAGGGGCGACGGGCAATCTAACCGCCTCCGGTGTCTTCCGGAATTGTAGAGGATTCTTTCCCGGATGCTTTGTCCATCACTGTGGTTCAGGGTACGCATTTGAGGATGAATTGGTTGCAGCAATGTGGGCGATTCATTACGCATTTGCAAAAGGATGGACACAACTTTGGCTGGAATCGGATTCATTGTATGTGGTGAACCTGCTGGAGAAGAGAACGATGGAGGTCCCATGGAGCCATCTTAGCTACTGGCGCCATACCTTGCATCTGCTCAATGACATTGATCTTGTAGTCTCTCACATCTTTCGTGAAGGCAATCGGGTGGCGGACATGCTGAGTAAGAAGACGGAGAGTGGCGCCTGGTGGGGCGTCCCGCCCACAGACCTTCTTCACTACCTCACTGATGATTATGTTGGCCAACCCACCTATAGGTTTGTTACATAATGCGCCACCACTTCAGGTTTCTTTTTGGCGCCTATTTTCCTGGGGGGTACTCTTTTTCCTTCCAAGGGTTTTTCCCACAAGGGTGGGTTTTACCTTGGAAGGTTTTAACGAGGCCCCAACCATTCAGCCATTTGGTCGGCTTGTGATCACTTCGTTTTTTGGTTGTTAACATTATTTCCAGGCTTTCATTTGGTTACCTGATCTGCCTGTGATCAGGATTACTCTTTTTTCATGTTTAATATATATATTCGCAATTATTAAAAAAAATTCAGTGATCAGGTGGATTTTCTATGGAATGTGGCTATTATTTCTGGTGTTTGGCTCCTTTGGCACATTCAGAATGATATTATTTTCAATGATAATAGATGGTCTCCGGAGGCATCACTGATTCAGCTCCGGGAAATGAATTTTGGAATCTGCTGTTCTAGATAAGGGTTGCATGAATAACACTCAAGATGACCTCCTTTATCTTCACCATCTCAAGGTCCAGGCTCCCAGAGCCCCCAGAATCATTCTTGTTACTTGGCACCTTCCCATCCCAGACTGGATTAAGGTTAATACCGATGGCAGTGCTTCTGGCTCCCTGGGCCATCTCGTGGCAGCTGGGGTCTACCGTACGGCTAGGGTTTTTTTCAGAGGTTGCTATGCTGCGCAATGCGGATTTGGATTTGCTTTTGAGGCAGAGCTAATTGCAGTCATTAGGGCGATCTCCTATGCTTTCCATAAGGGATGGACGCACCATTGGGTAGAATCAGACTAGTCTTTCGTGGTTGATCTCTTTCGTAATCGCAATGGCTCTGTCCTGTGGCGTCTTCTGGGTCACTTGAATTACTCTCTGCATTTGATATTTCAAATGAATTTTGTAATTTCTCACATCTATTAGGAGGGAAATCGTGTGGCAGATTGTCACATTAAATCCTCAAATTCCAAGAGGTGGGACGCGCCCCCAGCAGATATTATACCCATACTCAATGATGATTATGTTGGTCGTAGTCAGTATAGATTTGTCAGATAACTTGAGTTTTTGTGTTTGCTATGTTTATTCTGGATTTCTTATCGTGGGGGTACTCTTTTCCTACTGGAGGTTTTTCCCACAAGGGTGGTTTTTACTCCGGTAGGTTTTTAACGAGGCCCCAAATATTACGCTACCTGATCGGCTTGTGATTAGGACTTTTCTTTTCTTCTATATTATTTTCGACCTTATTTAAAAAAATAAAAAGAAGCCCAACAAAATCTAGTAAACAAATCTAAACTAGGCCTATCCAACATAAATCATCTGTGAGAAAGGGGAATGATATCCCAAGGAGGAATGTCCCACCAAGTAGTAGCGTCGTTATACTTGCTAAGCTAATTTGCCACCCAACTACCCTCAAGATAAATGTGCGAAATGACAAAGTGCATCCGAGAGAGCTTGAAGGGTATTAACGCCATCTCCCAAGTAAACGCCGAGGAATGGAGCTCGACTTGGTACGAAATAGATCAACCATGTCAAGAAATGGAGTCATCTGAATTTCAAGACAATCAACTAGCTAGCAAGAAATCATATGGTTGAAGAATTACTAGATTCAGTCTACAAGAAAGAACACATTTGTGATGCATGTCAATAAACAAAGCAGATCAAATCATCATTCAAGGAAAAGATAAATACTTCATCAACAAGGGTTTTGCATTTGTTGCACATAGATCGGTTTGGACCAGTAGAACCAGCAAGTATATGTGGAAAGAAGTACACTCTGGTAGTGTTGATGACTACTCAAGATACATATGGACTCTTTATGTGTAAGAAGAAAAGAGTTTAAAATGAGAAAAGCCAATCAATTATCAAGATAAGATCTAATGGAGGAACCGAGTTTTATGCAACACTCTGGTAGAACTAGCAAGGAAGGCTCCGAATATTGTGCAGTTAGATTGGCAACCCCTTCCGGGACGTCTTACAGCATCTGGGGTTTTTTGGAATTGTAGAGGCTTCTTTCGGGATTGTTTTGTGGATAGTTGCGGTGCTGGTTATGCATTTGAGGCGGAGTTGATGGTGGTAATGTTGGTAGTTCATTTTTGCGTTTATTAGGGGATGGCGACTTCTTTGGCTTGAGTCGGATTCTGCTCATGTGGTAGATCTTCTTCATAAATGATCTTCTTCAGTCCCTTAGCCTGCTCTTCGAGTTCCTGTAGGGAAATCTGAGAATCGCAATATTATGAATATGGTTGCTTCTAAGTCTTGGGCTGATGAAGTTGAGGAGGAATTCCGGCATAATAAAATGGCTCTGCATGAGGAGCAGTCTAGTACCCAATGAATATTCTTCACTAGAATGTTAGAGGGATATCTAATGATCTCTATAAAGCTACGCTCAGTCATCACTGCTCGATTATCAAACCAGATTGGCTTTGTCTGGTGGAACCTAAAATGGATATTTCTTCGATTCACTCCTCTTTCTGGAAGGCTATGGGACTATCTATTCTAACGGTCAATCATAGGCCTAGTATGCTTGCTAACATTTGAGTTTTGGTTTCTGTTCATTTTGCTTCGGCCTCCGTTTTGTACATGATAGACCAATTTATCTTGGTTGAAGCTGGTCTTTCAGTGTGTAATTTCAGGATTGGTTTTGTGCATAGGCATGCCTCGTATGTCCGGCGTCGGGATCTTTGGCGGGATTTATTAGCTTTTCGGGTTTCTAATTTTCTGGTTGTGGGGGATTTTAATGCAGTGTTGGGTGCTCATGAACGTCGTAGCTTGCACGCTCCTAATATGACTTCGTGTTAGGAATTTCTGAGTTCTATTGAAGATTGTCAATTGATTGATATCCCTTCGTCTGGTCATAAATATACTTCGAAAGGTCATATGCGCACATGGGGAATCATGTGGAATCTCGAATTGATCGGGGCCTTATGTCGGAGGGTTTCTTGAATTTATGGGAGATTGTTTGTTGCCATGTGTTGCCTCGCACAATGTCGGATCACCAACCCATAAATCGTCACCTATAGGGATTCTTCTCCCTCTGGCATGCGCCCTTTTCGTTTTCAGCACATGTGGCTTCTTGATGCAGAGTTTATGTTGTGATCAGGGAGTCATGGAATATGCCTATTTTGTCCACTTCTCCCTGGGGGCGGATTACTGGTAAGCTTAAATGTCTCAAAGATTGGAATACGGTGATATTTGGTAATATTTTCCAGCAAAAGGAGTCCATTTTGTCAGACATTGCTTCGATTTAGGAGCCGATCGCCATTGAAGTTATTCGGATGAGCTTTTTTGTCAAGAGGTGGAGTCTAACGCGCTTTTATCGGAGTTAATGAATAAGGAATATGAGATGTTACGTCAAAAAAGCCGGAATGTTTGGCTTAAGGATGGGGACTGAAATACTACGTATTTTCAGCGTGCGGCTAAAATTTGTAAGTGTCGGAACTCTATTTTCTTTCTTGTTATTGATGGTGCGATTTGTAAGGACCCGGTTGCTATCGCGGAGCATGTGGTTCAATTTTATGAGACTCTATTCACGGCTTCTTTTTCTCCTACCCCTATGTCGATGGACCGTATTTCCTCTATCATTGACTCCAAGGTCACACCACCCAAAACCAAAGTCTTATTAGTCGTCCTTCTCTCAAGGAAATTAAACAGGCGGTTTTTGAGATGGATCCTGTGAGTGCACCTAGTCCTGATGGCTTCCCTGGTAAATTTTATCAGTTTGCTTGGGAGTTGGTTTCAGCTGATGTGGTTCAGGCCATTCAGAATTTCTTTGATACGGGTGTCCTCCCTCCGGGGATTAATTCTAGTTTTGTGGTGCTCATTCCTAAGGTTTCGGAGGCTGTCAGGTTCGATCAGTTCCAGCCCATTGTTCTTAGTAATTTTTTGTTCAAAATTATTACTAAAATTCTTTCCAGCAGGTTGGCTCCTATGGCTGCTTCTATCTCTCGCCGGTTCAGTTTTTTTTACTGCAGGCCGTCGCATTCATGATTGTGTTTCTATTGCTTCTGAGTGCATTAATTTTTTAGATCGCTGGGCATACGGTGGCAATATGGCCATCAAGATGGATATTCACAAAGCGTTCGATACCATTTCATGGGATTTTTTGTTATGCGTCATGAGAGCCTTTGGTTTTTCGGATAGGTTTTGTGGATGGATTTCTAGTATTCTTCAGTCTGCCAAGCTTCCGGTTTTACTGAATGGCTCCCCGATTGGTTATTTTGGGTGTTCTCATGGGGTCCGTCAAGGGATCCTTTGTCTCCGTTACTTTTTTGCACTGCGGAAGAGGTTTTGAGTAACATCATGAGTCAGCATGTTCAATCTCGTGCTATCACTAGTATTTGGGTTGGTCGTGGTATATCTTATCCTACTCATTTATTGTATGCTGATGACGCGATCATTTTTTCCCAAGCTTCCACACCTAATGCCGGGACTATATCTCGCATTCTCTTGGATTACGAGCAGCTTTCAGGGCAATATGCTAATCGTGACAAATCCACCATTTATTTTGGTAAATTTGTTTGTCAGAAAAGGGCTATTCTTTGGGCTATCAAGATGAGGGAGGGGCGTCTGTCGTTTACTTAATTGGGTGTTCCGCTTTTTAAGGGGGTGGCAAGACGGATGGAGCCCATTATCGATCGTATTATTAGCAAATTCAGTAACTGGAAGGGTCATTCCATGTCTATGGCTGGTCATGTTTGCTTGCTTAATTCAGTTATTTTCAGCTCCGTTGTCCATCTATGATGGTCTATAAGTGGCCCGTCACGCTCATCTGTCTATTGGACTGGGCTGCTCAAAATTTTATCTGGACTGGGGACATCACGAAAAAGGGTCTGGTTTCAGTTTCCTGGAGCCATATGTGTGCACCTACAACCGAGCGTGGTTTGGGTTTGCATTCTATTTCTTCAATGAATGTGTCCTTTCTGATGTGATTTACTTAAGATATTTTGGCTTCGGATTCATTGGCGATTAGCTTCCTTAGTGGCAGGTTCTTGGATAGATATTTTGAGCCTAAGGCCACTCCAGTCACTTCTTCGCCGTGGACGGGCTTCCGCCCTTATATTTCGTCTCTCAAGACTGGTTCTCGATGAATTATTGGGGACAACACCACTATTTTGTTTTGGTGGGATAAATGTCTAGGGTATAGTATTGTTGATAAGTTGGGTATCCCTCACAGATTTCGTAGGAAGTTAGCTCAAAAGGTCTCCGACTATCTTATTGATGGCATTTGGCATTTCAATTCTCTGTTTATTTTGAATTGTGAAGATATTGTTATGGACATGTTGGCTATGCCTGTTGTGGGTGGGGAGGATTCTCATATTTAGTCTAGATCTGTTCGTCGTTTCATCTCGTATTGCTTACTGGCATATTCATACGAGTTTTCCTATTATTCGTTGGGGTAAATGGATTTGGCACATGGGTATTCTGACTCGTCGTTCTATGCTTGTTTGGTGCATGATTCATAACAAGCTTTCTTTGTGGGGTCATTTGCAGAGGCAAGGGATTATTGGGCCTGCGGTCTGTCATTTTTATTTTCAACACTTGGAGGATTTGGATCATTATTTTTTAGATTGTCCGTTGGTGCGATTCAACTGGGATTATTTTTCTGCGTATTCAACGTTCATTTAGACTTCTTGTCTGGCATTTGGGGCGTTATTATTCAGAGTCTGGAGGTGAAGGGAAGTTCTCAAATTCTTTTTTTGTGGAAGATTAATCTGATTACATTCATTTGGGTCATTTGATCCTGTCGCAATAAGGTGATTTTTAGGACTCCAAGATCTCAATTATTGTTGTACGGGCACAGGTGCTTTTGTTTATTAGAGAATCACGTCGACTCCCTTTGGTTTCATGCATAATGATTGTCTGGATCTATTTATTTTGAGGAAATTGGGGATCCCAGGATGTCGTAGACATAATACGTTCCCTACCCTAGTCTGTTGGAATCTCCCTCCATTCGGTTGGATAAAGTTAATACCGACGGGAGCGCGATGGGGTAGCCAGGGGATTCTGCTTGTGGCGGTGTCTTTCGGAATTGTCATGGCTTTGTGGTTGGATGCTTCACCTTACAACTTGGTCATGGTTTTGCATTTCTGAAAGAGTTAAAACGGGCTATCACTGCTTGCGAAATTGCTTTGGATAAAGGATGGAATTTTATTTGGTTAAAGTCCGAATCTTCTTATGTGGTTTCGATTTTTTCTACCTTTTCCATGCAGGTAACTTGGGTTCTCAAAGGAAGGCTCATTCTCTTATACCGCCGTCTTCGTCTCGTTCACTTTCAGGCGTCTCATGTTTTTCAGGAAGCTAATTGAGCGGCTGACACCCTCTCGAAGTAGGCTGATATTATGGGTAACACTTGGTGGGATGCGGCGCCGGATTTTCTTCAGGAGGTTATTGCTGATGATCGAACATTACTTTATCCCCTCAGATATAAGTTGGGGTGGCATAGTGGTTAGAGTATCGCGCTTCGGTAAAACGCATGGGTGGTCCGTGCTAATGTACACGACCTGTGCATCCTCAATCTCTGGTCTTTGGCTATTCGGTAGGACGCATGGTCTGTCCGTGCGGATGGGCAAGATCCATGCGTCTTCTTCGCCACCACGTACGGGTTGATCGTGCATCTTCTCACGGACTGTGCATGGTTTATCCTGCTTGTTGCTCTTCGTTATGTCTCACAGGCTGGGAGAGCGTTGGGTCATGACTCGTGCATTTTTGCGATTGGTTTGCCTTTTTCTTCTTTCTGGGGTACTCTTTTTCCTACCAAGGGTTTTTACCATAAGGGTGGGTTTTACCTTGGTATGTTTTAATGAGGCTCCATTTGTGCTACCGGGTTGGCCTGTGATCTGGGTCCCTCTTTTTATTAGCTTCTTCTTGTTTTCCCTTATTGCTAGCTGTTTGGCATTGTAAACAACATTTTACTCTTTTTATTTTTTTATATATTTCTCATTTATCAAAAAAAAAAAAAGCAGGATCCTAGAGCTTGGTATGATACATTGTCCGGGCAATCTGACAGCTTCCGGGGTTTTCCGGAACTGTAGAGGTTTCTTTTGGGGGTGTTTTGTGAATCGTTATGGTTCGAACTATGCGTTTGAAGCTGAATTGGTCGCATCAATGTGAGCGATTCACTATGCTTTTGTGAAGGGATGGACACAACTTTGGCTGGAGTCGGATTCGATGTATGTGGTGGTGAACTTGCTGGAAAAGAGATCTGCTGAGGTGCCATGGCGTCACCTTAGCACTTGGCGATACTCCTTGCATCTTCTCGCGCATATGGATTTTGTGGTCTCTCATATTTTTCGGGAAGGCAATCGGGTGGCAGACATGTTGAGCAAGAAGAAGGATTATGGTACATGGTGGGGCGTCCTGCCTGAGGAGCTCGTACATTATCTCACTAATGACTATGTTGGCCAATCCAACTATAGGTTTGTTAGCTAGTGCGTCCTGGCTTCAGGTTTCTTTTCCCATTTTGGATGCCTATTCTTTCTTGGAGGGTACTCTTTTTCCTGCCAAGGGTTTTCCCCACAAGGGTGGTGGGTTTTACTTTGGGAGGTTTTAACGAGGCCCCAACCATTCAGCCATTTGGTCGGCTTGTGACCATTACATTTTATTTATGACATTGTTTTCAGGCTTACTTTTGGTTACCTGATCAGCCTGTGATCAGGAATACTCTCTTTTTCTTTTTGTATATTTATTTTCGAAATTATTAAAAAAAAATGATACATTGTCCTAGTTTCTTATAGATAATGGTTTCACCGAAAGAAAGGTTGATAGAACCATATTCAGAATTCAAAATGTAGAGAGCATCCTGCTTGTGCAAATCTATGTGGATGATATCATCTTTGGATCCACAAACAAAGAGTCAGTGTGATAAGTTCTCAAAGCTAATGCAAGGAAAATTTGAGATGAGTATGATGGGAGAATTGACTTTCTTCATAGGACTTCAAGTGAAGCAAATGAATGATGGGACCTTCATTAGACAGACCAAGTATACAAGATATTTGATGAAGAAAATTGGTATGGAAGATAAGACATCTGGCAAGATACCTATGAACACTTCCATAAATATAGATTAGACACAAAAGGAAAATCAGTTGATCAAATAAGATATAGAGCTCTCATTGGTTCATTGCTCTACTTGACAGCCAACAAAACTTACATCACTTTTGTAGTAGGTGTACGTGCAAGATTTTAGTCTACACCAAAGAAAAGTCACATGACAGCTGCTAAGAAGATTCTGAGACATTTGAAAGGAATCCAAGAAGTTATATTATAGCATCCAAAAGAAGGTGGTTTCAAGTTTATGGGCTACTCAGTTTCAGACTATGTTGGATGTAGAATTGACAGGAAGAGTACATCTGGTACATGTCAACTGCTTGGAAAAAGATTAGTTTCTTGGTTCAGCAAGAAACAAAATTCAATAGCTACTACATCTACAACTAAGGCAGAGTATATAGTTGCACAAAGCTATTGTGCTCAAGTCTTATGGATGAGACAACAACTAATGGATTATGATATTCAAGAAAATGATATCCCAATTGTGTGTGAAAAACGCAAGTGCAATAGTTATCACTCAAAATCATCTATTGCATTCAAGAACCAAGATATGATGTCAGATATCATTCATAAGAGATCATGCTAAAAAGAAAGACACCAAACTAGAATATTTGTCAACTGAGAAGCAGTTAGCTGACCTATTCACAAAGCCCCTATGTGAACCAAGATTTGAAGAGCTAAAGATTGAATTTGGTTGGTGGACTTGGATCCGGAGGAGAGTCAAGTTGATCATTTGGCCTGCAACGTGGTCGCCTCGTGGTTTTCTTCTTTCTAATTCTTCTCCGTATATGCTCTTCTTCATTAGAGTCTAATTCTTCTCCACAAGAACAATCTGGATCACACATGGATGGATCAACATCCCATACCGTGTTACAAAAAAGGGTCGGCTATCCTTCAAAAGGAAAAGTATGTGTGTCAGAAAGAAGTTCAGACACCTTCTCCTCCTACTCCTCTTGTTGTCCAACTATGTTTCATGTTAAAATATGAAACATAGTTTTCCCTTTTAGAACGGAAGGTTGACACTCAACACATGATTACATCCAAGCCTTTTGTGCAAAGCACCACTGTGGAACATGATGAACAAATAAAGGGTCCCACTCAAGCAGAAGAAGTGCTAAATTGGCAGACTGCCACCGGTTGTGCCCAAAGAAGTCCTGCAAGCGATAGACTCTAAGGTATCACATATTCTCACAACAGTTCAAACTAACCGGTCCAAGGTTAATACTGTAGAGAATCAACTCCAGCAGATATATGAAAAGCTGAAAGATAATATCAATCGGCTGGACAAAGATGTGAGGAGCCTTATTTAACAAAACCAATTTGGAGCGGAGTTCATGCAGAAAGAAGCAAAGATCAGGAGACTAAAGATTTGCCATGAACTGTTATCAACAAGTTGGTAGAGAAAGAGTATTTTGCCATGAACTGTTGTTCTTTAACAAGAAAAGATTTGGATAGACATTTCAAAAGAATGTCTGAAAAGTTCCACATGCTGAATGGATACAATGATCCAAATCTCAAACATGTCAATCGGACATCTCTACCTAAAGAACTCCAGCCTGAGTTACACAGAATTGCCCTAATAAGAAGACAAAGCAGCAAAGTTGGCATCTCAAGCATTCCAGCTTAATTATGCCAACATGGATGATGCTGATATTGAATCTTTATTTTCTGAACAAGAGGAGCAGGATGAATACACTGCATTTGCAATACAATTCGTCTGATGACCAAGGAGCAAAAGAAGAAGAAGAAAAAGATTCATCCTAAGAGCTCCCAGTCTTTATGATCAAGTCACATCCATCACTCAAGATAAGCTCTTTGATCCAACAAGGGATGCCTTATCTAAATATTGAAGTGAAAATTCTACCATCCAAGTATGATAGACCAATCGAAGCTATTGGGGTATTTGATACAGGAGTGAGAAAGTCGATGATGAATCCTGATATACTTCCTGAAGACGTTTGGCAAAGTCATCACGCATAATTCTATGCAGCTGATGGACAGACTTTTCATACCCCCCTCATTACAAAGAAGCCAATAGGAATTCAACTCTTTCCGGAATGTTCTATACGGATGAAGATTCTTGGAAGCAGACTCCATGGACAAGATATCTTGATGGGCTTCCATTGGTTCTTCAAAACTGAAAGCCTAGAGATTCTACCTCATGGGATGAAGTACAAGAGACAATTCCAACCTTACACCACCATCTAGAAGTTGTTTACTCTATCAAAAGCACCTCCAGAATATGGAGATATTACCCAACACCACTTTGGAAAATTCTAAAGTTTTTTATTCAGCTCCCTTTCAAAAAGAATAAAGCTGTGAATGCTACCAAGGCAAGAATGCAACCAACTATTAGCACTCCGACTCATTGAGCCTACAAAGTCCAACTGGGCTTGCCCTGCATTCTACGTCAACGAAAGAGCTGAATATGTACGAGGGAAAAAAAAGAGGCTTGTTATTGAATTTTTTAATTAAATGGAAATATTATATATAAAAATGAAAAAGCCCTGATCACAAGCCGATCAGGTAACCAAAGTTTGGGGCCTCATTTTTTTTAATAAGTTGGGAGTACTAGTTGGAGGGGAGGGGATAAATTTCAAAGAAACTGAGAGATACGGGGTCCGAACCCTGGTCAACACCCTTATAATGGGTGAGTGATACCACGTAAGCTACAAGCTCGTGGTTAGAGTTTGGGGCCTTGTTAAAACCTACTAAGGTAAAACCCACCCTTGTGGGGACAACCCTTGGCAGGAAAAGGAGTACCCCCATAAATAACATAATAGAAATGCCCAAGAAGAAAAAAACAATTAAACTAACGGACGAATCTATACTGAGACTGGCCAGCATAATCTGTCGTAAGAAGAGAAGTGATATCCGCAGGAAGGACTCCTCACCAGGTCGAAGTAGTACTCATCTTGCTAAGCTTGTCTACAACCTTATTGCCTTCTCAAAAAATATGTGAGACGACGAACTCCATTTGGGAGACTAAATATAGAGTGTATCGCGATCTACTAAGATACCGCCATGGTATAAAGGTGGGTCGTTTGTTGAAGAGCTCCACCACATAAGTGGAATCCGACTCTAACCAAAGCTTATGCCAACCTTTAATGAATGCATAATGAATAGCAACCACCGCATCAGTCAATTTGGCCTCATACGCTACATCTAGACGCACTTACATATTAGCAGAGGCAAATTTCCTTTCAATTATTTAGGAGCCCCGCTATTTAAGGGGGCCCCTAATATTTGATATTTTCAGCCTCTTCACGATAAATTTTTGTCTAAGTTTAAAAGATGGAAGGGGACTTCGTTATCTATGGCTGGCCGCATCACATTAGTTAATTAAGTGATTACTAGCTCTTTTATTTACTCTATGTTGGTATACAGATGGCTGATGACGCTGCTCAGATCAATGGAGAGGGCTATCAAGAACTTCATTTGGTCAGGGAATATTTTCGCAAAGGGTCTTGTAACTGTGAGTTGGGACTGATGATGCGCGTCCAAAGAAGAAGGGGGTTTAGGAGTTCGATCTTTAATCACTGCCAATAAAGCTTTCCTTATGAAAAATGCTTGGAAGATGATTAATTCGGAGAGTGAGGTCTTCAGAATTTTACGGAGGCGTTTTGTGAATGAGGGGCCACGCACCACATACAATGGCTCGTTCATTTGGCCTTTGTGACCTGTCACGGTGGATATAATTTCTCATTCTAGATGGATCCCAGGTGAGTGCTCGGCTGTTCATTTTTAGCTTGACAACTGGTTAGGATATTCTATTGCCGAACGCATTGGAATTCCTGACAATTTGTGCAGGTTTTTTGAATTCCCAATCTCTAATTACTTCTTCAATGGAGAATGGCATTTTACGGAAGAATTCTTTTTGGTTTGTATGAGTATTGTGATTGACATCCTCCGGATTCCTATTGCTCATAACATTGAGGACAAACATATTTGGACTCACTCGAAAGAGGGCAAAATCTCTTCAAAGGAAGCTTATGTTTTTGTTCGAGACACATTCCCAGAGGTTGACTAGAGTAAATGGATCTGGTCGCCACACGTCCTTGCCAGAAGATCTATTGTGGTTTGGCAGTCCATTCGTAATCGACTTGTAGTGCTTGATAACTTACGACTTACGGGATTTTGTGGCCCCTCAGCATGTCCTTTTTGCTATGGTGAGTCTGAGTCTATTGATCATATCTTTACTAACTGTTGTTTTGCTAGGTACATCTGGCAACGGGTCTATGATACCTTTGATGAACCATTTATATATTTCGGCTCTTCAACATAAATTCAGCCCGCAGATTTCTTTCTTGTGGAAGGTGGCTCACCTGTCGACTATATGGATCATTTGGCACATGAGGAATGAGTGGATTTTTAGTGACATTAAGCCCAACCCTACAACTGCTATCATTTGGCTTTGTGCGCTTATTGTTGAGTCCTCGGCTGCGGATCAGAATTATATGTCAAACTCGGTGTATGACCTACTCTACCTTCGATGATTAGCAGTTCCTGGACGACCAAGGCCAGCAACACAGGTCAAGGCCATTCGTTGGTACCCCACTTTTACCGGGATGGACTAAGGTTAACACAGATGGTTGCGTATATGGGGCCTGGGAAGTTGTGTGGCAGCGGGGGTTTTTTGTAACTGCAGGGGCTTCTTTACTGCGTGTTTTGTGCATAAGGTTGGTATGAGATTTGCATTTGAATCCGAATTACGAGCAGCAATGACGGCAATTGAGCGTGCTTTTAGGAGAGGATGGCATAAGCTTTGGTTAGAATCCGATTCAACCTATGTATGCGGCCTCCTTGATTCTAGATCTCTCAAGATGCCTTGGAAATATTTTGCCAGATGGAGGCCGACCCTTCATTATCTGTCTCAGATGGATTTTGTTGCTTCACACATTTACAGGGAGGGGAATAGAGTGGCCGATAAGCTTTCAAAGATGGACACTCATCTTGACTGGTCTCATATTATCCCATAGTCGATCTCTTCAGAGCTTCATGATGACGCTAATGGCAAGATATTCTATCGTGTTGCATAGCTATGTTATTATTATGGGGTACTCCTTTTCCTATCAAAGGTTTTCCCCTTCATGTTTTATTTTGATAGGTTTTAACGTGGACCCATATTTTAAGCTAGTTGCTTGGCTTGTAAGCAGCATTTTTAATAAGGAAGTTTTTGGGGATGTTAATCGTGAGGTGGATTATCAGATGGAAAAGGTTTGTCAGATTTAGGCAGATATTGAATCCGACGGTTTCACTGAGGCTTGCAGGGATATGGAGTTGGAGGCGCAGTTGGCGCTATCTCGCACGTTGCTCATGCAGTCGGAATTCCTTCAGCAGAAATCACGATCGGATTGGTTAAAGGATGGAGATCGTAACACAGCTTTTTTTCCATCGTCGCTGTCAGATTCAAAATGTGCGCTCACGGATACAAGGTTTGATGGTTGATGGTAGTTATACATAGGACCCGGTGGCTCTTGGGAATCACATTATCTCATTCTATACCGACCTCTTCGCGGACACGGGGCAAACCACTTCAGACTACACTCTGGTCGATCATCTTATTTCTCTGATTGTTAGCATGGTTGATAATGCACTTTTGACGGCTATTCCTTCAGAATCCGAAGTGAAAGAGGCGACATTTGATATGGGTTTGGATAGTGCCCTAGGCCCAGACAGTTTCAGTGGGAGATTTTATCATCATTTTTGGGATATCATTTCTGAGGAGGTGGTGGCTGCCATCAGATATTTTTTCGTCACGGCTTCCTTATCGGGAAAGGAGGGGTACCAACGAACGGCCAGTTTTATGGCACTCATCCCAAAAACCAAGGAAGCTAATGCGGTGGAAGACTTTAGACCGATCGTGATGAGCAATTTCCTTTTTAAGATTATTACCAAGATTAAGCGTGTGGGTGGGCTCGATCATCATCTTTCTTACTTGTTGCCTACCCGGTTTGGCTTTATCCTGGGCAGGCAGATCCATGACTGTATTGTGTTGGTCTCGGAGGGGTTCAATATTTTACAGGGTCGTAATGATGTCAATATGATCTTAAAGATTGACATCCGGAAGGCATTTGATACATTTAATTGGGGCTTCTTGATTCACGTGTTACGTCGCTTTGGTTTCTCTGAAGTGTTCATTCACTGGATTGAGATCATCGTTCAGTCTTCCAGAATCTCAGTCCTGCTGAATGGGTCGCCAATGAGTTATTTCTCTTGCTTTCGAGGGGTTCGACAGGGGGATCCATTATCTCCTCTGCAATTTTGCATCGCGGAAGATGTTCTGAGTAGATTGGTCGAGGACGCGGTCAACAGGAATCTACTCCAGCCTTTTCGGGCACCTAATCAGGTGGTTTTCCCCTCATCCATTATGTATGCAATTGATATTGTGATTATGTGTGGGGCATCCTCGAGCAGTGCACGTGCCATTATTCAGATTCTTAACCTCTATGCAGACATGTCGGGTCAGATTTTCAATCCTAATAAATCTAAAGCTTTTTTTGGAGGTCGGGTTTCCAATCATGTGCGAGGTCGTATTCAGACAATTACTCGGATGCATGTGGGCGCATTCCCTACAATCTACTTGGGCGCCCCCATCTTCAAGGGTGCGCCCAAAGTGGCCAGCCTTCAATCCATTTTCGACAAGATTATTTTCAAGTTCAGAAGGTGGAAAGGTTCTACTCTGTCTATTGTTGGCCGCATTTGTTTGGTGAATTCGGTGATTACCAGCTCCTTTGTGCACACGATAATGGTATACAAGTGGCCCAGAACTTTGTTATGGCAAATGGAAAAGGCAATGCGTAATTTCATCTGGACTGGCGATGTGAACTCGAAAGGATCTGTGGTGGTTAACTAGAGCCATTGTTGCATGCCACGGGCGGAAGGAAGTTTGGGCGTCCGGTCTATTGTGGTCGCCAACAATGCTTTCCTTTTGAAGTTGGGTTGGAAGATTATGACTTCAAACTCTTTGGTTTACAACATCCTCCGTAGGCGTTTCTTGGCTTCTGATGGATCTCCACGCCGTTCTTTCATCCCCTCTTCCATCTGGGGAGGGATTCAGCCTGGGATCTCGGGTTTCTTGGAGGGATTTGGATTCTCGGATGCAATTCGAGTTCGATTAATTTGGATAATTGGTTGGGTTACATCATTGCTGATAGGATTAGGATTCCTGAGGAGTGCAGGCACTTATTTCAACATCGCATCTCGGATTACTTTTATGACGGGACATGGCACTTTACTTTCTCATTCATTGAGGCTTATTTGGATATGGTCCGAGATATTGTTAGAGTCCCCATCGCTCCATCATCATCGGATACACAGGTGTGGCTTCACTCTGATGATGGTTGTATCACTTCAAATCGCCTACATTTCTCGTCCTCGCTCCAACAGATTCATTGGGGTTCCCGGATTTGGTCTACTCACATTCCGGAAAGACGTTCGATTGTGGCATGGCGGGCTATCCACAATCGTCTTGCGGTTTTAGACGTGCTGCGTTCGCGTGGCTCCTTCACAGGACCCTCGGTTTGCGGTCTTTGTTGTGCTAACAATGAATCTGTTCATCATTTATTTGTCTCATGTGGTTTTGCAGAGGCCCTATGGTAGTGGATTTTTTATGCCTTTAATATTAATTACTTTAGGGCTTATAGCTTTAATGAATTTCAGGTGCGTTTGATGCATTTGCATTTCAGTGATCAGGTGGGCTTTCTCGGCGCGTGTTGTTCTTTTCCAGATTTTTGGCTCATCTGGGAAATCAGAAATGACTTGACCTTCAACAACAAGACTTGGACACTGGAGGTGGCCATCCTACGCCTTCGTGTCCTAATTCTGGAGTCATCTTCCTTGGACCGAGGTTGCATGCAAAATGATCAACAAGACCTCTTCATTCTCCACAGACTTCGTGTTCCTGGGAGCCCTAGACAGGCCCCAAAGATTGTGCAGGTCACTTGACAGAAATCTTTGCCGGGATGGATCAAAGTTAATACAGACGGTAGCGCTATGGGGGCACCCAAAAATCTCACAGCTTCTGGTGTTTTTCGCAACTGTAGGGGGTTTTTTCACGGGTGCCTCGTGGAACGATGTGGTTTTTGTTTTGCTTTTGAGGTGGAACTTACAGCGGCTATGCGGGCCATCCAATACGCTTCCTCGAAGGGATGGAACCAACTATAGCTGGAGTCGGACTCGGTCTATGTGGTGGAGTTGCTGCGAAAGAAATCCACTGGAGTTCCTTGGCGCCATTTGAGTATGTGGAGATACACCCTCCACCTTCTTTCTCAAATGGATTTTGTGGTCTCACACATCTTTAGGGAAGGAAACCGGGCAGCGGATATTCTAAGCAAGTCGTCGCAGGTGGATACATGGTGGGGTTCGCCCCCAGCATCTATTATCCAGTCCCTCACTCAAGATTATGTTGGCCAATCGAATTATAGGTTTGTTCCTTAGTGCGTCGCATTTTCAGTCTTGTCGGCTTTTGGGGCGCTTTTATCATGGGGGTACTCTTTTTCCTTCCAGGGGTCTTTCCCACATGGGTGGGTTTTACCTTGGAAGGTTTTAACGAGGCCCCAACCATTCAGCCATATGGTCGGCTTGTGACCATTTCGTTATTTTCTTTTGACTTTGTTAACAGGCTTTACTTTGGTTACCTGATCAGCCTGTGATCAGGAATACTCTTTTTCATTTTTATATATATATCGCATTTATTTAAAAAAAAATCATTGGGTACTATTTTTCCAATCAAAGGTTTTTCCCTACGGGGTTTCACTTTGATAGGTTTTAATGAGGCGCCAATTTTCGAACCATGTTGGGTTCTCCTGTTTTGCTTAGCACTTTTGGCATTCATTAGCTAGTTGCTTGACTTGTTAGCAACATCAACTTTATATATATATATTCGAATTCGAAAAAAAACCATCATTCATGGCAAGCTCCTTAATCCAAGAAGGGGTGCTTTATCCAAATATTGAAGTGCAAATTCTACTATCTAAGTATGATACACCAATCAAAGCTATTAGGGTATTCGATGCAGGAGCAAAACGTCAATGATGAATCCTGATATACTTCATGTAGATGTTTGGCAAAGTCATCACGAATACTTCTATGCAGCTGATGGACAGACTTTTCATACCTCATTCATTACAAAGAAGCCAGTTGGAATTCAACCCTTCTCCGGCTATTCGTGACCTCACGATTGAGTCAGACCACCCAAGGCCCAATGAATTAGATTTTGCGGCTTTAAAACGATGGGCGGATTATGCTGATGAAGTTGCTAATACTCAATCATAGGATTTTGCGACACACCACACTCCTATTTTTACCGTGTGCTCGGCACGGGCTACCTCATCCCCTCCATCTCAATGAATTGCATCTTCTGGAATATCCGGGGAATTGGGAACATTGCTTCTCATAATGTTCTTAAGGCTTTATGTCAGAAGCATAAACCTTCGATTTTGGCTATCTGTGAGTCTAAGGTGGACATTTCTTCGATATCGGCTTCCTATTGGAGTAGTCTGGGTTTGAGTTTCGTGGCTCAAAACTTTTGTTCTAATGGTTGGGCTGATATTTGGGTTTTCTATGATCCTGGCATCTCTATTTTGCAACAGGTTTGGATTTCTTCTTAGTGTATTGTTCTGCAGGTTCACTGGGTGATGTGGTTTATCATATTGGCTTTGTTCATGGTTTATGTAATCATATTGCTAGGCGCACACTTTGGCTGGATTTGAGAAATTTGGGTCTTGATGATTTATTGCTTATCGGGGATTTTAAGTCTGTTTTGGGTCATCATGAGCGTTCGGGCAGTGGTATTTTATCCCATGCCTCTCGTCAGGACTTCAGGGATTTTTTGGAGGATGCTGGTTTGTTTTCTGTACCGACTACGGGGAACTCGTTCACTTGGTGCTCTCCCCATACGCCTCTATCCCTTCTCCAGGCTAAATTGGATCGAGCCCTAGCAACGTGTTGATTTTTCTCTCAAGTTGTCAAGGGTTTGGTTCTTCCTCGTATTTGCTCGGATCACCATCCCATTTTGGTCTTGCTCATCTTCTGTAAGTAGGAGTCCGGTTCCATTTCGTTTCCAGCGTATGTGGGTTTATCATGACTCATTTTCAGATCTAGTAACTTCTTCTTGGGCCCTTTCATGCGCATCGCTTAATCCTCTGATGAGCGTCATACTGCCTTTTTTCATCGATGTTGTTAGATTCGGGATAGCCGTTCACGTATTCAGGGTTTGATGATTGATGGTAATTATTCAGACGATCCTGGTGTTCTTGGGAATCACATTACCTCCTTCTATAAGGAGTTTTTCTTGGACTCCAGGGGCACCATTATGGATTATTCTATGGTTGATCAGGTGATTTCTCCGTTGGTGGGGGCCATGGATAATGCTCTCTTAACGGCTATTCCTTCGGACTCAGAGATTTGAGAAGCGGTGTTTGATATGGGATTGGACAGCTCTCCACGCTCGGATGATTTTACTGGGGTTTGTTATCGTCATTGTTGGGACATTCTGTTGGCAGATGTTACTGCAGCAGTTCAGTTTTTCTTCACTAGCTCGACCCTCCCTTCAGGGTTGAATGCTAGTTTTATGGCTCTCATTCCGAAGACGAAGGATGCTAACACTATTGACAACTTCCGTCCGATCATTATGAGTAATTTTCTTTTCAAGATTA
Organism: Rehmannia glutinosa; assembly: GCA_016081115.2. Taxonomy (NCBI): domain Eukaryota; kingdom Viridiplantae; phylum Streptophyta; class Magnoliopsida; order Lamiales; family Orobanchaceae; genus Rehmannia; species Rehmannia glutinosa. Next base: position 112,463 of record JABTTQ020000535.1, on the reverse strand, counting down.
TTACTAAGATTTTAGCTACTCGTTTGGGAACTATCATTGCTACCTATATGTCTCCCACACAGTTTGGATTTATTCTGGGTAGGCAGATTCATGACTGTATCACTTTGGTCTCTGAGGGCTTTAACGTCTTGCATGGCCGAAATGATGATAATATGATTTTAAAGATTGATATCCGCAAAGCGTTGACACGTTAAAGTGGGGTTTTCTGCTTCATTTCTTGCATGGTTTGGTTTCTCGGAGACGTTTGTTCACTGTATTGAGGTTATTCTCCAGTCTTCCAGAATTTCGATTTTACTGAATGGGACATCTGTGGGATACTTCTCTTGCTTTAGAGGTGTTAGACAGGCAGACCCTCTATCTCCTTTGCTCTTTTACATCGTGGAGGAGGTACTAAGCAAATTTATTGAGACCGTGGTAACTCAGAATCAGCTAAAGCCGTTCATTGCGTCGAGACATGTTATTTTTCCATCTTCCATTCTTTACGCTGATGACATTGTTATTATGTGTGGGGCCTCTTCAGCTAATACCCGTACACTGCTTCAGATCCTCACCTTATATGCGGATATCTCAGGTCAATCTTTCAACCCTCGGAAATCTAAAGTTTACTTCGGCTCCTGGGTCTCGAATCATGTGCGTGGGCGTGTTGAGACAATCATGGGTATCCAGTTAGGGGCTTTCCCTACGGTTTATTTAGGAGCCCCGATATTTAAAGGTGCCCCTAAGGCTGCGGATTTACAGCCCGTCTATGATAAGGTGATTCTCAAATTTAGAAGATAGAAAGGGTCCTCTTTATCTCTTGCTGGTTGAGTATGCCTAGTTAATTTGGTGATTACCAGTTCGTTTGTGCACATGATGATGGTTTACAAATGGCTAGGTCCTTGGTCAAGCAAATGGAAAAGGTCATGCGTAATTTTATTTGGACTGGGGATGTTAACTCTAAAGGTTCGGTGGTGGTCAATTGGAATCGATGTTGCACGCCTCGGGCTGAAGGGGGCTTGCGTGTGAGATCTATTATTGCGGCTAATACTGCCTTCCTGATGAAGCTGGGTTGGAAAGTTATGAATTCAAATTCGGTGATTTTCCAAACTCTCAGAAATTGGTATTTAACATCGGACGGTTCGATCTGTAGGTCGTTCATCCCCTCTTCTATTTGGATCGGGATTAGGCCTTGCATAGCGGATTGCTTGGATGATTCTCGTTGGATCCCTGGGTGTAATTCCGAGGTTTTATTCTGGCTTGACAACTGGTTGGGTTATTCTATTGCAGACAGGATTGGTATTCCGCATGAGTACATATATTTATTTGGATATCGTATTTCAGAGTACTTCTATGCGGAGTTCTGGCACTTCACCTTCTCATTTGTTGAGACTTACTTGGATCTGGTCCGAGATATTGTTCGGGTCCCCATCGCTCCTTCATCATCGCAGACAAGGAGTCCGTTGAACTCGATGATGGGAATGTTACCTCGGAATATAAGTATTCTCATATTCTCCCCCATTCCCCAGTGGTCCAATGGGTACTTGGATTTGGTCCCCTCACATTCTGGAACGTCAGTCGGTTGTGGCGTGGCATGCCATCCACAATTGGTTGGCAGTCTTGGACTTATTGCGCCCTAGGGGGAGTTAATGCATCTGGGCTTCTATTTCTATATATATTTTTTTTAATAAATACGAATATATATATAAAAATGAAAAGAGGGTTGTCCTGATCGTAGGCTGATCAGGTAACCAAAGGAAAGCCTGGAAACAAAGTCAAGAATAAAAGCGAGATGGTCACAAGCCGACTAGATGGCTGAAAAAAGAATAAGGGCCTTGAAGCCCAAGCCTAGGCCCACGACCCGGACCTGGCCCAGACGTGTGTGCTTTGAACCAAACCCACAAACTTGTAGGTCCTCACCCCTTTAAAAACATGGGTGCCCCCAAGGGCCCTTCTATTTATGTATTTTGTCCGCCTTCATTTCTTTTATGGGGGTACTCTTTTTCCCAGCAAAAGGTTTTTCCCACAAGGGTGGGTTTTACCTTGGGAGATTTTAACGAGACCTCAACCATTCAGCCATTTGGTCGGCTTGTGACCATTTCGATTTACTTTCGTGCTTATTTTCAGGCTTATTTCTTTGGTTACTTGATCAGCCTGTGATCAGGATCACACTCTTTTTCATTTTTTACCTCATCAAACAAACAAGATGATGAGGCTTTGCTACACAAGTTTTTGGATATTGTTCAACCACATGTTATCATGCTATCTGAAAAGAAGAGCTCTATCGGTCAAACAAATATTAAGTTTGTGGGAATGAAAATAATCGATGGAGAATATAAGCCCGGTCCACATATTGCTCAAGAATTCTAAAGTTTCGGAAGAAAACTTGTCAATCAAATAGATTCAACAATTCCTTGGAATTGTTAATTATATCAGACATTTCATTCCGGATTACTCCAAATACACTAGCCATCTTTCAAAGATGCTTAAAAAGAATGCTCCACTATGGGGATCATCCTTGATGAGAATCCATGGACAAAAGACCCGGTGACAGTGCCAGTTGGTCCCGTGACAAGGGCTCGAGCAAGGAAGTTCAAGGAAGCACTCAATGGGTTGATTCAAGTCACACAAATCCCTATAATGACGGCCTCAATTCTTCAGGGTTTTCTTCGCATAGCAATTTTGGCCCCAACAATTCTTGAGCATGGAGCTCAAGACGTTTCACCGCTTCTTCCCCCGCGCGATTTTACTTTTGCCCAGACACACGCGAACCTGCAACACTCAGCTCATAATGGGCCAAATACTTACCCATGTGTGGATGCTACTTTTGCGAAAATAGTTTCTGGTAATTCCTCTGACTCTGCATCTCACCATCAGGCCCCAGGTAATGCCACATCTTTTGCTAAAATTGTTACTGGTCCTTCTAACCCCATCCCTGAGCCTATTAAAAAAGGTGAATATTATTTATTTATAGATGAAAATGTGTATCAACAATGACTTGCTGAATTTAAGTGTGCTTTAATTGGTCGTGTTATTCTCGGCAAAGGTGCTAAACTATGGCCCATTATGCCTCTTCACAAAAGTCTTTCTGAATTATGGGGGGTAAAAAATGATTGGAAACTAATACCATTGGGAAAAGGTTATTTTGTGTTAAATTTTCCAATGCTCATGATCGTTCCCGTGCCCAAGCTCGGGTGACTTGGTCTCTCAATCCTAGATCCATTCATTTATCCCATTGGGAAAAGGTTATTTTGTGTTAAATTTTGAAAAGGTGCTAAACCATGGCCCATTATGCCTCTTCACAAAAGTCTTTCTGAATTATGGGGGGTAAAAAATGATTGGAAACTAATACCATTGGGAAAAGGTTATTTTATGTTAAATTTTCCAATGCTCATGATCGTTCCCGTGCCCAAGCTCGGGTGACTTGGTCACTCAATCCTAGATCCATTCGTTTATCCCCTTGGGTTCTGGATTTCAACGCCTACAAGGTAAATACATCGACTCCTAGTGTTTGGGTACGAATACTTGAGTTGAGTATCGAGTACTGGGACCCAAGCTACATTATGGGTATGGCTAAGGCCATTGGTACCCCAGTGCAAGTTGACGAAAGGTCTTTGGATGGTTCTCCGGGACATTTTGTCCGGGTTTTGGTGGATGTGGACTTGGCTAAACCTCTTCAGGATCACATTATGGTTGAAAGAAAGGGTCATTGTTTGTTTGCTTCTATTGGTTATGAAAAACTTCCTTAATTCTATGGCACCTGTGGTATTTCGGGACATTCGGCTGCGACTTGTCGACACTTAGGAAACAATGCTAATTTGAAGGACCCTCAGGGATGGCCCACTTCTCAACGTGGTCGCTCCCGAGTTCGTCCAGTTTATCTTCCAACACATAATTCCACGGACAAGGGTAAGGCCGTTGATAACTCAGTGGCTGAAATTATTTTGACTATGCGACCGGGATCTCCTTCTTGTGCTATTGTCACAGTTTCCTCGGGTATTACTCTGGATAATACTTTTTCTACATTGGATTATGAGGATCCTAACATGCATACCTCTGAAGATGTGCCTCCACCCGTGGTTTCCCGTACATCTGTCCCTAAACTGTCGGTTCTTCGAAGTGAACAAACGTTCTCTACTTCTGATATTCATAATAAGCCTATCATGGTGTAATATCCGTTGGATAAACCCATTTGCCCATTATATAGGGCTATACGTACCAAATCAGTGGATGCCTACCAACGATTACTTCAATTGATTACGCAGGGTAATATGCCGGTTGTACATCAACTGGAGATCTAAGATGATGAAAAGGGGACTGACAATTTAAACAGGGCTGCTCAGAAATGATGGGCAGATTATGTGGATGACGACAACATTTCTGGGTTGATGCATCTGCGCCCACCCATTCCAATCTTCTACCCGGATTCCCTCACCCACTTCTTCTCAATGAATTGCATCTTTTGAAACATCCGGGGGATTGGGAATATTGCTTCTCGTAATATTCTTAAGAGACTATGTCAACACCATAAGCCTTCTTTGGTTGCTATTGCCGAACCTAAAGTGGACTTGCATAATATTTCTTATTCTTATGGGGTGAGTCTTGGTTTACAGTTTGTGGCTCAGAACTTTCATGCTTCGAGGAGGTTGGATATCTGGATCTTCAGGCGTTCGGACATCATAGTTCTTCACTAGGTTCTTATTTCTGATCAATGTATTGTTCTCAAGGTCCAATTCGTTAATAACATCTTTCATGTGGGGTTTGTTCATGCGATTTGCAATCATATGATTCGTAGACAGCTTTGGTCGGATATTGTCGGCCTGGGTATTGATGATATTATTTTAATGGGGGATTTTAATGCTATTCTCGAGAATCATAAGCATAAAGGATAAGGGATGGCCTCTATGGCTTCTTGCCAAGATTTTTGGAATTTCTTTGATAATGCAGGGGTGATGGCTATTCCCACGGTTGGTAAATTCTTTACTTGGTGCAGTACGCGTCCTCATCAGACTCTCATTCAAGCTCGGCTTGGTCGAGGTATTGCCAGTCCACAGTTTGTTAATCTTTGGCAGCGGGCTGAAGTTTTTGTTCTTTCTCGCATTTGCTCGGATCATCACCCTCTTTTACTATCTTGTGCGACCATTGCTTATAAGGTTCATCACCATTTTGTTTTCAATGTATGTGGACTAAACACCCGGGTTTTCAGTCGATTATTGCTTCTTCATGGGAATCGAATTGCGCATGCTCTAACCCTTTGATTCGCTTGATGATTAAACTGAAAAGGTTTGCGCCTAGTGTTCCGTTCTTGGAATTCAGAGGTCTTTGGGGATGTCAATCGTGAGGTGGATGTTAAGTTAGAGAAATTGAGACAGATTCAGTCGGACATTGAGACTCTGGGGTATAGTATCGTCCTCGGGACCAGGAGCTTGAAACCCAAAACTCTCTAAATTAGGCGCTTCTTCTCCGGTCTGAATTTATTCGCCAGAAATCTCGGGCTGCTTGGTTGGTTGATGGAGACGCAACACTTCATTTTTTCACTGTTGTTATCAGACTAAGGCCGCTCGGGCTGGTATTCACGGTGTGATGATTAACGGTATGCTTTCCATGGACCCGACTGTAATCCGTAGTCACATTATTCATTTCTTTGAGGATTTGATCACAGTACCTACTGGTCCTATTCCAGATTTTTCTTCAATTGATCAAGTTATTAACCCAGTGGTGTTGGATGTGGATAACAATTATTTAACCTCCTTGTCCTCGGAATTAGAGATTCAAGATGCAATTTTTGATCTCGGTTCAGACAGTTCTCCCGGTCCGGATGGCTTCAATGGATCCTTTTATCAGCATTGTTGGGACATTATCTCTACTGATGTCATCCTTGTTGTGCGTCACTTCTTCCAGTCTGGATCCCTGCCAGCTGGACTCAATTCCAGCTTTATGGTTCTCATCCCCAAAAGTAAAGATGCGAATGCTGTGGAAAACTTCAAGCCTATTGTCATGAGTAATTTCATATTCAAAATTATCACAAAGATTCTGGCTAATCGATTTGGCCGCATTTTCAGTCGCATTTTGTCCCCTACACAGTTTTGTTTCATCCCAGGCCATCACATTCATGATTGTATTGCTCTGGTCTCGGAGGGTTTCAACATTTTGCATAATCGGAATGATAGTGATATGATTCTGAAAATCGATATCCGTAAGGCTTTTGACACTCTCAGTTGGGATTTTCTTTTATACGTGTTGCGCATATTTGGTTTTTTGGAGAAGTTTGTTTGTTGGATTTATGTGATTTTAAAATCGGCCCATATCTCGATTCTTCTTAATAGGTCTTTGGTTGGGTATTTTGCTTGCACAAGAGGCGTGCGTTAGGGTGATCCCCTTTCACCTCTTCTCTTTTGCATTGTCGAAGAAGTCCTGGGGCAACTTATCTCTCGATTGGTGTCATCCCATCTTCTCACGCCTTTTGTGGCTCCGTGTAATATCATTTTTCCATCCACCATGCTCTATGCGGATCACATTGTTATCCTTTGTGCGGCGACTTCTATCAATGCATGCCATATCTTCGATACTCTTGGTTATTATGTTTCTCATTCAGGCCAGGTGTTCAACCCCACAAAATTGAAGGTGTTTTTTGGTACTTGGGTCTCGCAACATATTAGAAACCACATTCAGACATTTATGGGTTTATCGGTTGGTTCTTTTCCAACTACATATCTTAAGGTCCCCATCTTAAAAGGTGCACCTAAGCATGGCGTCTTGCAGCCTTTGTTTGATAAGATTATGGTTAAATTTAAATGATGGAAAGGCTCTTCTCTTTCATTGGTGGGTCGTGTCTGTTTGGTTAATTCCATCATTTCCAACTCCTTGGTTCACAACATGCTTATCTACAAATGGCATATCTTGATGCTTAAGCAGTTAGAGAAGTCTATGCATAATTTTATTTGGTCTGGTAATGTTAATTAGAAGGGATCTTTGGTGTTTAATTGGGCTCGCTGTTGCACTACTAAGAATGAGGGTGGTCTTGGCGATCGGTCCCTCATTGCTGCAAACTGGGCTTTTATTATGAAATTGGGTTGGAAAGTTCTTACTTCGGATTCCGTGGTATTTGATATTGTCCGTAGACATTTTTTGCTGGCTAAAAGTTCTATCAAACGCTCTTTCTTGCCTTCTATCAATCTGGGCGGGGTTGCGACCAATTGACTGACCAATTTTTGGACTAATAACTGGCTTGGGTATATCATTGCAGATCGAATTGGTATTCCACATGAGTTTCGGCCTAACTTTCGGAATCCTATTTCAGACTTCTTTTTGATAACACATGGCATCTTACTATATCGTTTGTGGAGGCTTACTCGGACATTGTTCGGGATATTTTCCGTTGCCCGATTGCTCCAAATCACTAGATAAAATGGTATGGATTCATTCTATGGATGGAACGGTGTTATCTAAATCAGCATATGCCTTTTTACGATCGTCCTTTTACACTGTTAAATGGGGATCTTGGATCTAGCCCCCCCACATCCCCGAAAGGCGTATGGTCATGGTCTGGCGGGCTATCTACGGACGTCTGGCTGTTATGGACATCCGCCATCACAGAGGATTTATTGGTCCTACTGCTTGTAGCCTCTGTTATTCTCACTCGGAATCGATTGATCACATTTTTGTTTCTTGTGATTTTGCAAGAGCCCTCTGGAATTGGATTGTTGCATCATTTGATGTGGCTTTTCGTAACGTCTATAGCTTCAATGAATTTTTGGTTAATTTAATGGAATTTCATTTCAGTGCGCATATTGCTTTTCCATGGAAGGTGGCGATCGTTTTTGGCATTTGGCTTATATGGCACATCCAAAATGACATTGTTTTTAATGACAAGAAATGGACTATTGATGCGACTCTGGTTCAACTAAGAGCGATGATTATAGAGTCTGCTTATTTAGACAAGGGGTGTATGTAGAATACCCAGGAGGATTTACTTTGTCTCCGCACAGGCTGAAGGTTCATGGCCGTGCCCCTAAGGCCCCTCGCATTATCCCAGTGCCTTGGTCTCTACCACTCCCTGGCTGGATTAAAGTTAATACAGATGGAGCGCAACAGGAGCTCTAGGGTGTATTACGGTGGTGGTGGTTTACCGTACTTATCGGGGCTTTTTTCGTGGTTGTTTTGTGGAGCAGTGTGGAACGGGCTATGCATTCGAGGCCAAATTAGTTGTAGCTATGAGCGCCATTTCTTATGCTTTTCATAAGGGCTGGATTAATCTTTGGCTGGAGTCTGACTCTATATATGTTGTGGACCTTTTTAAATCTCGGGTTGGTTCCATCTCGTGGCGTTTGCTTGGTCAGTGGCGTTACTCTCTCTTTATGATTTCCCAGATGAACTTCGTGGTTTCTCACATCTATAGGGAAGGTAATCGTGTGGCAGATCAGCTCAGCAAACTCATGTGCGATTCTACTTGGTGGGACGTTCCTCCGGTGGATATTATCTCCCTGCTCACGGATGACTATGTTGGACGAGTGCAGTATAGATTTGCTAGATAGTGTTGAGATCTGTACTTATGTATTGGTTGTACGGCTTTCACTTTTCTCGCCGGGGTACTCTTTTCCTACTAAGGGTTTTCCCAACAAGGGTAGGTTTTACCTTGGTAGGTTTTTAAGGAGACCCCAAACATTGCGCTACCTGGTCGGCTTGTGACCAGGATCTTTCTTTTCTTTTATTATAATTTTGAACTTTATTAAAAATATACATAACATTTAAGTTTAAAATTTTAAGTTAAAGTATTCATTATAAAAAAAACTTGCAAAGTTTATAATTATATTGCATTAACTTCGAATTTTGCACCACATCCTGCCCGTCCACATGGTTCATCGGCTGCGCTGCCTCCCTCACCGAGCGCAGCATCGTCTGATCATGGAAAACAATTGACGCCGGGGACGTTTTCCTTCTATGGGGTCCCTTGGACTTTCTTGTCTCAGAATAATGATTCTTGCGGGCAATGGCAGCGCTTCCCTAAGCGAGAGCACGGCGGGAGGAGGAATCATCCACGCTCGTCGGTAACGAACAACACCACACCGCTCCGCTCGCCCGGCACCAATCGGGCGCATCCTCGTACATGCAACAACCTCGTACTGCGCCGCCCCAAGAACAATCCACGCAAAGATCCTTGTACTGGTGGTGTACCCATGCGAAGCCCCCCACGCACGGCCCCACGGTCCCCACGCCCGCCTTGCAGCAGCCCCCAGGGTTCCCCATGCCCGACTTGCAGCAGCCCCCAGTGCCCTGCCCTTTGCGCCCTTTACCCGCATGGCATTGCCGCTTTGCTAGCCATGGAGGGGCGGCCCCTCCATCCCCATCTCTGGGGGGCGGGCAACTCATCCTCCATCCCAGGCAATGACCCTGGGCCGCTGTCCACCATCCGAATAGTCCAGATTCCCATATCCTATTCCAGTTCAAAGAACCTCCATCCCAGGCGGCCCCTCCCCAGGGGAGTGATGACCCCTGGGCCGCTGTCCACCATCCGCATAGTCCACTGCTCACGGGCCCATATCCTATTCCAAATTCAAAGAACGTGCAACCGAATGCTGAAAATCCTGCTTCAACGTCATCCGATCATGAAACGAACCTGCGACTTTTGGCTCATAATCCAAATTCTAAATCCAATTTTGGATACTCTTTTGCTAAAATTGTTGCAGGTACCAATCGTTTGGATTCCACGCCTCAGGCTCCAAGTAATCCAACCTTGTTTTCCACAGTGGTTTCTGGCAAAAATCATTCTATCCCAAAACCGGTATGCAAAGGTGATTACTACTCGGTTACCATTGATGATAATGTTTACCAGCAATGTCTTGCTGAATTTTCCTTCTCTTTAATGGGAAGGGTTATTTTAGAAAAAGGTAACAAGCCATGGGCGACTATGCTACTGCATAAACGCCTATCGGAATTATGGGGTATTAAGAACAACTGGAAATAATTCCCTTGGGCAAGGGATTTTTTTGTGTCAAACTGTTTAATGCGCAGGATCGTTCTCGGGCTCAACAACGCACCAATTGGACGCTTAACCCTGGTACTATCCGTCTATCTCCATGGGTGCCTAACTTCAACCCTTATAAGGCACAAACTTCAGTGGCCAGTGTTTGGGTACGCATTATTGAACTAAGTTTGGAATATTGGGACCCCAATACCATCATGGGGATTGCCAATGCTCTTGGGAATCCATTACAGATTGATCAACGTTCTCTGGATTGCTCTTTGGGTCATTTTGTCTGGGTTCTAGTGGATATCGATCTCTCCAAACCATTGGAGGAACACATTATGGTTGGACGCACTAGCAAGTGCTCTTTTGTGTCTGTCAGTTATGAAAAACTCCCTGAGTTTTGCTCGAGGTGTTGCGTTACGGGACATTCAACAGCTCCATGTTGTTTTAACAAGGTGGGTAGTACGGCTATGGAAGGGCATGCTACACCGGCCCAGGGACGTTCACCGGCACTGGGAACGCGTCAGAATTCAGTGTGGCGCGGCCTCTCCAGGGTTCGTAAGGTTTATCATCCTGTTCAGCAGGACAAGGGCAAGACCGTTGATGACTCAATAGGAAATACGGTTTGCTCGAGGTGTTGTGACTATGCGTGAGGCATCTCCTCCCAAGATTAGTCACTATGCGTGAGGCATCTCCTCCTCCGTAGAGCAAGTGACTAATGCACGGGGAGGAGATGCCTCACGCATAGTCGTACCCGTATTTCCTATTGAGTCATCAACGGCCTTGCCCTTGTCCTGCTGAACAGGACGATAAACCTTGATAATACATTTGAGGTCCTTGGTTCAGTTGACTCTCATGATCAGCAACCCGCCGATTACCAGGTCGATTATCCAGCTAGGGAGCCATCTCCCAAGGCTAATGCTTCCGCCACCAGCTCGGTCTCCACCATTATGCCCATTACGGTTCAATATCCTTTGGGGAAGCCTATCCATGCTCTTAGTCGTGCTTTTCGGGATAGCTCCTTGGATTCGGCTAAAGATAGCATTCTTCGGAAGGTTACATCGGGGCTGGCCCCACCAGCGCACGGCATCACTATTGAACTGAATCGCCCAGCACCACATGAGATGGTTGCAGCCTCCAAGAGATGGGCAAATTACGCAGATGAAGTTGGTAACTCTCAATCATCCGACTCAGCAATGCACCACAAGCCTGTTTTTACCGTGCGATCGACACGGGCACCACCTCCACCACCGTCTCAATGAATTGCATCTTCTGGAATATCTGGGGGATCGGGAACATTGCATCTCGTAATGTTCTTAAGACTTTGTGCCATAAATATAAGCCTTCCATTTTGGCAATTTGCGAACCTAAGGTGGACATTTCATCCATTTTGGTTTTTTATTGGAGTAGCTTGGGGCTCCGGTTCGTTGCTCAAAGCTTCCAGGCAAATGGGCCCCCAGATATTTGGGTCCTTTGTGACGCCAACATTTCAGTACATAACCAGGTATGGTCTTCTTCTCAATATCTGATTCTGCAAATTCAATTCAGCTCTATGATTTTCCATGTTGGTTTTGCTCATGGTTTGTGTGATCATGTTTCTCGTCGTGCTCTTTGGTCGAATTTGAGGAATTTGGGTCTTAATGATCTGCTGCTTATTGGAGATTTCAATGCGGTGTTGGGACATCATGAGCGCTCTGGGACTGGTGTTTTATCCCAAGCTTCTTGTAAGGACTTTAGGGATTTCTTGGAGGATGCTGGACTATTTGCTGTGCCGACTACGGGGAATTCATTTACTTGGTGCTCCCCCCGAAGGCCTCTATCTCTACTTCAGGCTAAGCTGGATCGCGCCCTAGTAACTAGTCAATTCTTCTCCTTTTGGCAAGTTGTTAAGGGCTTAGTTCTTCCGCGTATTGGTTCCGATCACCATCCCATCATGGTTTCTTGCTCTCCTTTTTGATTTCAGCGCATGTGGGTTAATCATCATTCTTTCTGGAGCATAGTTACTGCCTCTTTGGCTCTCCCGTAATCGTCGCCCAACCCTCTGCTACGTGTCATGTGGAAGCTCAAGAGGTTGAGACAGACGATTAAGGTTTGGAATAAGGAAGTTTTCGGAGATGTTCATCGTCAGGTGGATTATCAGATGGAAAAGGTCCGTCAGATTCAAGCTGATATTGAATCCGAGGGCTTCACGAGGCCCTTTGGGAATTGGAATTTGAGGCGCAGACTGCATTGTCTCGTACGTTGCAAATGCAGTCCGAGTTTCTTCAGCAGAAATCCCATTCATCTTGGTTAAAGGATGGGGACCGCAACACGGCTTTTTTCCACCGTCACTACCAGATTCGAAATGGGCGATCCAGGATACAGGTCTGATGGTCGACGGCAACTACACAGAGGATCCGGTTGCTCTTGGGAATCATATTATTTCATTCTATACGGATCTTTTCGCAGATACGGGGCACACCAGTTCAGATTACACTTTGGTTGACCAGCTTATCTCCCCTATAGTAAGCACGGTTGACAATGCATTTCTGACAGCTATACCTTCAGATTCTGAGGTAAAAGAAGCGGTGTTTGATATGGGTTTAGACAGTGCTTCGGGTCCGGACGGTTTCAGTGGAAGATTTTATCATCATTTTTGGGATCTAGTTTTAGACGAGGTGGTCGCAACCATCAGATATTTCTTTGTCACGACTTCCTTTCTGGCGGGTTTGAACGCCAGCTTCATGGCTCTCATCCCCAAGACCAAGGAAGCTAATGTGGTAGAGGACTTTAAGCCGATTATCATGAGCAACTTTCTCTTCAAGATCATTACCAAGATTCTGGCGATGCGTTTGGGCACAATCATCTCTTCATACTTGTCGCCTACTCAATTTGGTTTTATCCCGGGCAGACAGATTCATGATTGTATCGCTTTGGTTTCGGAGGGATTCAATATTTTGCAGGGACAGAATGATGCCAATATGATTCTAAAGATTGATATTCGAAAGGCCTTTGATACGGTTAATTGGGGTTTTCTGATACACGTGTTATGTCGCTTTGGTTTCTCTGAAGTGTTCATTCATTGGATTCAGATTATCCTTCAATCTTCAAGAATCTTGGTCCTTCTCAATGGGTCGCCAGTGGGTTATTTCTCTTGCTTCAGAGGGGTTCGACAGGGGGATCTGTTATCTCCTCTGCTCTTTTGCATTGCGGAAGACGTTTTGAGTAGATTCTTTGAGGAGGCGATTAACAGGAATCAACTACAACCTTTCCGGGCGTCCAATCAGGTGGTCTTCCCCTCGTCGATCATGTATGCAGATGATATTGTGACTATGTGTGGGGCCTCCACGAGCAATACACGTACTATTATCCAGATGCTCAACCTCTACGTGGACATTTCGGGCCAGGTTTTCAATCCTAACAAATCTAAAGTTTATTTTGGTAGACGGGTTTCTAATATGTGCACAGGCGTATTCAAACGATCACTGGGATTCACATTGGCGATTTCCCTATGGTTTATTTGGGCGCCCCCATCTTCAAGGGTGCGCCCAAGGTGGCAGATCTACAACCGATTTTTGACAAAATTATTCTCAAGTTCAAAAGGTGGAAAGGGACTGCTTTGTTTATTGCTGGCCGTGTTTGTTTGGTAAATTCGGTGATCACCAGCTCCTTTGTGCATACGATGATGGTGTACAAATGGCCCAGAACTTTGTTGAGGCAAATGGAAAAGGCCATGCGTAATTTCATCTGGACTGGGAATGTGAACTCTAAGGGATCAGTGGTGGTTAATTGGAGGCGCTGTTGCACACCCCGGGCAGAGGGGGGTTTGGGCGTCCACTCAATCGATGTGGCCAATAATGCTTTCCTTATGAAGATGGGTTGGAAGATTATGACTTCAAACTCTTTGGTTTTCGACATTCTCCGAAAGCACTTTTTGGCCAATGATGGTTCTCCACGCCGGTTGTACATCCCATCTTCCATCTGGAGAGGGATTCGGCCTAGGATATCAGGTTTCTTGGACGACTGTCGTTGGATCCCTGGATATAATTCCGGCATCCTATTCTAGCTAGACAACTGGCTGGGCTACTCCATCGCAGACAGGATTGGGATTCCGAAGGAGTACAGGTACTTATTCTAACATCGCATCTCCAACTACTTCTACGACGGGACCTGGCACTTCACTCTCTCATTCGTTGAGGTTTATTTGGATATGGTCTGAGATATTGTTAGAGTCCCCATCGCCCCAGCATCGTCAGATACCCGAGCCTGGATCCATTCTGATGATGGGAATATTACTTCGAAGACGGCTTATACATTTCTGCGTCCTAGTTCACCGGTGGTTCAATGGGGTTCCTGGATTTGGTCCACTCACATTCTGGAAAAACGCTCGATTGTGGCTTGGCGGGCTATCCATAATCGTCTAGCGGTATTGGATGTACTGCATCCACAGGGCTCCTTCACGGGCCCCTCGGTCTGCGGTCTTTGTTGTGTTGATACGAAATCTATTGACCACTTGTTTGTTTCATGTGGTTTTGCAGGGGCTCTTTGGCGGTGGATCTTTGATGCTTTTAATGTCAATTACTTTCGGGCTTATAGTTTCAATGAATTCCTGGTGCGTTTAATGCGTTTTCATTTCAGTGAGCAGGTGGCCTTTCTCTTGAGAGTGGCAGTATTATCCTGTATTTGGCTCATCTGGGAAATCAGAAATGACTTGACTTTCAACGACAAGAACTGGACACTGGAGGCAACCATCCTGCGCCTTCGTGTTCTAATTCTTGAGTCACCTTCCTTGGACCGAGGTTGCATGCACAATGATCAACTAGACCTTTTCATTCTTCGTAGACTTTGGGTTCCTAGGCGCCCACGACAGGCCTCGAAGATTGTGCAGGTTACATGGCAGAAGCCTTTGCCGGGATGGATTAAGGTTCACACAGACGGAAGCGCTACGGGGGCGCCCGGTTGCCTAACAGCCTCCGGTGTTTTTCGTAACTGTAGGGGGTTCTTTCGGGGGTGCTTTGTGGAACGTTGTGGCTTAGGTTTCGCTTTTGAGGTGGAGCTGGCAGCAGCCATGCGTGCCATTCACTAGCTTTTTCGAAGGGTTGGAATCAACTATGGCTGGAGTCGGACTCGGTCTATGTGGTGGAGTTGCTGCGGAAAAGATCGACAGGGGTGCCTTGGCGCCATTTGAGTAGATGGCGGTTCACCCTCCACCTTCTCTCTCAGATGAATTTTGTGGTCTCGCACATCTTTAGGGAAGGCAACCGGGTAGCGGATATTCTTAGCAAGACGTCGCACGAGGATACGTGGTGGGGGACGCCCCCAGCGGCTATTATCCCATCCCTCACTTTGGATTATGTTGGCCAATCTAACTATATGTTTGTTTGTTAGTGCGTCTGCTACTTCTGCTCTGTTAATTAGGTGCACTTTCCTATGGGGGGTACTCTTTTTCCTTCCAAGGGTTTTTCCCACAAGGGTGAATTTTACCTTGGAAGGTTTTAACGAGGCCCCAACCATTTAGCCATCTGGTCGACTTGTGACCATTATGTTATCTGGTTTGACTTTGTTTACATACTTTGGCTACCTGATCAGCCTGTGATCGGGACGACTCTTTTTCATTTTTTATATATATTATCGCATTTATTTAAAATAAAATTATATTGCATTAACAGAATTGTAAAATTTTATTTTAAAATAAAACTATAATAATAAAAGATAGCATTATATAATATATACCCATATAAAATAATAAATAATAATAGTTTTTAAAAAAATATGCATATGACTATAAGTCACAGTTTTAAGAATTATATATTTAAACCTATTAAAGATGAGGAGATGTAAGCTTGAAAAAATATATTTAGTAATAGGTAATATATAATAAAATAGATTTACAATATTAGAATTATATTTATTTTTTTTAAAAAAAATTTGGCGGGGTAGCTCAGTTAACCTACGGGCTAGCCCTAACGGGCCTCGGGCTAAATGGTCCGGGCCAAAAAAGGATCGGATTTAAATGGGCCAAAATAATTCGGCCCTAACCCTCTTTTTTCCCGGTTTAAACAATCCAGGCCAATGGGCCGCAACCCGTGTAACATCTCTACATGTCACACGACCGTGTGAATGGTCAAAAGTCGAGGGACAAAGAGCATTTCACACGGGTAGACCGTGTGAAATTACACGGCCTGTGCGAGCAATTCACACGACCGTATGGGCGACCATGCGACATGCTTCCGGTATGCATTTTTGGGTTTCAGTCTGTTTTTGTTTCCTTATTCGGTTTTAAGTTGTTTTCTAGGTTGGTTTAGGGATTGGGACCCTATATAAGGGTTATCACTTGTTCTTTCTCATTAATCAATCAATTGAATTCATATTTTACTCTCAAACTTGAGTGTTTTTCCAAGTGCTTCAAGATTCAAGCTTCTTGTTGCTTTTATCGACTTATCAGGCAGTAATCCATAATTGCTTGTGGCGTCTTCGCATACCAAGGTTCTTGCTTTGCTAAGCAACGGATCGAGGTTTCCACCTCTTTAACTGAACTAGTGAAGGGTTAATAACATATTGTTGCTTGGCTCGTATGCTCGTTGTTGCTACGGTTCAAATCAGTTGGTAATCAGAGCCATCTAGAAAGGTTAAATCTATCCTTGTTTCTTTTATCCTTGTTATTTTCCAGATTTTCTAATAAACCTAGTTCTTTAAGAGTACAAAAAAAGAGAAATTCGAAATTTGCACAAAAATATCAGCGGGTAAATAATTGTAATCCGCGTGCACAAAAGAAATGACAAGATTCGAAAATTCTAGAAGTAGGATTTACAAACCCTAGTCTTCTAAATTCATCTTATGATCCGTTGTTCGCTTGGTAATTGTCTTGGTTTGTTGGGGCGTACTTGCGATTGACTGATTGGTTTATAATCGTAACAATTGCGCTACTTGAAAATTGTGAGTTGAGTGAAACACGAGTGTATACATGTGAGGGAGTGAACGAACCATGTCCGAAGAAAACCGACAACCGTTAGATTTGAGTAACAAATTGCATATGGAGGCAATCGCAAGCCTCATGAAAAAAGTGATGATCGAGATGTACGGAGATCCTATTGAGGAGGCGCCAAAGATAGAGGAACCAATTCCTTGGGCACGAAGGCCTAGGAGGATCAAATTGGAGGAATGGGCAGATGATATGGATGATTTGATTCCGAAAGGGAGCAAAATTACAATCCGGGCAGAGGTCATCGTGGAAATAGGGGTGATCTGAATGCTTATTGGGAGAGGAAAATCGAGAATGTGTTTGAGTGCCAGAACTATTTTGAACTGAAAAAGGTGAAACTGGCATCAACTAAGTTCTTGGACTACGCAAGTGTCTGGTGGGATCAATTAATGGTATCGAGGAGGAGAAGCGGCGAATGACCCGTTTCCACATGGTATGAGATATAAAGTTTGATGCGCGTCGTTTTGCACCAAACCATTATTACCGAGGCATCTATCAAAGTTGCAGAGATTGACACAGGGGTCTAAGAGCATAGAGGATTACTATGAGGAGATGGAGATACTGATGACAAGGGCTAATATAGAGGAGGATCGGGAGGTTATGATGGCGAGATTTATCGCAGGATTGAATACTCCTATAACAGATGCCATCGGCTTACATCATTGTGTCGATCTCAAGGAGATGGTGCACATGGCGGAGTAAGTTGAGCAGCAGCTCAAGAGGAGGGGTCTTAACCGACATGCCCCGAGTTCTAACTCCGATGCATGGAAGTCGAACACTAACAAAAAGAAGGAACAAAGTTCGAAACTAATGGAAAAAAGGGGATGGTGATCGAGCCTAAACCCGCAGGTAAATTCAAACCCTCTACTACCCGAGCAAAGCATACTAAATGCTTTAAGTGTCATGGTTTTGGACATATTGCTAGTCAATGTCAAAATAAAAGGGTGTTGGTGTTTCGTGATAATGGGGAATTGGAGTCGGAAAATGAAGGAGAGCCGAATTACAGTGATATGCCAGAGTTGGAGGATATTACGGAAGTAGTGGAACCGGCAAGGGGAGATGTGTTATCACTAGTGTCCCGGAGGGTGATGAGTATTCAGCCTAAGTCAGATGAGGGAGTCCATCGAGAAAACATCTTTCATACAAGGTGTTTTGTCAATGGAAATGAGTACAGTGTTATTATCGATGGTGATAGTTGTACTAACGTAGCTAGCACGGCATTGGTGGAGAAATTGGGAATGCCAACGTTGAAACACCTACAGCCGTATAAATTGTTGTGAAAGAAGAGAAAGCACCTTTCAATTGCAGATATTAAATGTAAACAAAAAACAAGTATAGTCTTAATCTTAGAATAACAACGGCATATGAAAACTCCTCTCACTTGCTTCTATCACTAACGAAAAATGTAAGAACCAAATTTTTTAAGTCATCCTCTGAGCTGCTTCCTTGGCAAGAAGCCTCTCTTTTGCCTTTGTCTTAGCCTGGGATTTTGATCCCATGACACCACCTCCCCATTTCTTTCTGGTCTCATCATACTTATCATTGAATTGGCCTCCAAGATCTTGCTGAACTCCGTCTTGTTTTCATTCTTCACAGAGGTCAAGCACAAAACCGAGGCAGTCTTCTTATGGACAATAGTTCCCAACCTAGCCTTCCCCTTTCTCTTGTGTCTTTGCAGGGGCTCTTTGGATATGGATTTTCGATTCATTTAGTGTTCACTTCTTTATGGCCCATAGCTTTAATGAATTCCTAGTGCACCTAATGACTTTCCGTTTCAGTGATCATGTTGCTTTCTTATGGCGTGTGGCAGCTTTGTCCTGCATCTGGCTTATTTGTCATATCCGGATGAATTGGCTTTTAACGACAAATGCTAGATGATGGACGCGAGCATTACTCACCTTTGGGTGCTTGTTATTGAATCTTTTTCGCTTGATCAAGGTTGTATGAACAATGACCAAATCGATCTTCTTTTCCTAAGACGACTTCGCGTGCCAGGGCGCTCTAGACAAGCTCCGAAGATTGTGCAAGTTAATTGGAAAAAACCCCTTCTCGGATAGATCAAGGTGAATACAAACGGTAGTGCTTTGGGGGCACCGGGAAGCCTTCAACTTCTTGGGTCTTCCGAATTGCAGAAGCTTCTTTCGGGGGTGCTTTGTGGAACGCTATGGCACTGGGTATGCTTTTGAGGCTGAGTTGGTGGCAGCAATGTAGGCCATTCATTATGCACATGCTAAGGGTTGGATCCAACTTTGGCTCAAGTCAGACTCTGTTTACGTTTTGGACTTGCTTCATAAGAGATCCGTTGTTGTCCCATGGCGTCATAATAGCAAATGGCGGTATACTCTTTATTTGCTTTCACAAATGACCCTGGTGGTTTCGCATATATATCATGAAGAAAATAGAGTGGCGACGTTCTGAGAAAGAAGCCGCAATCGGCGACTTGGTGGGGAGTCCCTCCTGTGGATATTGTTCCTTTTCTCACAGAAGACTATGTTGGTCAATCCAATTATAGATTTGTAAGATAATGCATCCCATTTTTTGTTTCCTTATCTTGGGATGCCTATTATGGGGGGTACTCTTTTTCCTGTCAAGGGTTTTTCCCACAAGAGTGGGTTTTACCTTGGGAGGTTTTAACGAGACCCCAACCATTCAGCCATTTGGTTGGCTTGTGACCATTTCGTTTTTGTTTCGGACTCGATTTTTGTTTTGTTTCTTTGGCTACCTGATCAGCTTGTGATCAGGATCACTCTTTTCATTTTATATATATATATATATATCTTTAACTCATTCAAAAAAAACCTAGCCTTCCCCTTCACAATATAGTATGGGATCTCCATTTTCCTGCATGTGGCAGGGAGCCATACAACCAACTCAATCGGATTCGCATCATGAGCAATGACCACCAACTGAGCATTATTCTGCTCGGTGAGGTAGGTCACATGGTTGAGACCATATTTCACCACAATCTGTTTCTTCGTCTCAGGAGCTTTTCCTTCAGCCTCGGCCTCGACTCTTCTCAACAGACGCTCTTTCTTTTGATCTCTATCCTCAGGCCTGTATTTGAGAATCATCTTGAAGAGGTTGGTTGCCAAGTTTTTGTCGAGGGTTTTGGAGAACTGATGAATTGGTGGTGGAACCTTCAATCTCTGCTTTAGTATCATCTTCCTGTGAATTCTCACAACTTGAGGCCATTTCACGAACCGATGCAGATCTTTCTTTGGCGGTAGAGCTCCTCAGATACCAAATTGTTTTGGCCTTTTCTCAAATGGTGGATTCACAACTTTCTCTGCCTTCTTCTTTGTTGGCAGCTACGCGCCTTCTTCTTAGGAGCCATTTCTTCTTTGTTTGCTACAACAACGGCTTTGGAACCCTAATTAGTTGCCCCACACCAATTGCAGTGGTTAAGTGATTGTGGGAAAATGCGAAAACAGGCGTTAGTGGCATTCCGAAATGGGAGATATAAGTATGAGGTGTTGTGTGATGTTGTGCCAATGCAAGCGGGGCACATCTTTTTGGGTAGACCATGGTAGTTTGATAGTAGAGTGTAGCATGACGGCTACACCAACCAATATACTCTTATTCATAACTAAAAGCGTTTTGTCCTTGTACCTTTGACTCCAAAAGAAATTTATGAGGATCAAGTGAAACTAAGAGCAGGAGAGGCAAAAGAAAAAGAGAGTTCGGCTAGTGAGAAGAAAAATCTAAATAAAGCCGAGAAAAAGGAGAGCTTGAGGAAAAACAAGAGCGAGGGTCCGACTAAGGGTATAAGTGAGATTGGAGAGATAACTGGGAAAAAGGAGAGTAAAATTACTGAGAGGGCCGAAAAATAAAAGGGGTCGAACGGACGGTCTTTGAGGTAAGAAATGAGGGAAAAATAAATTTAATGACAAAAGTGAGTGATCTTAAGAAAGCCACATCGAGGGGTTATTCAATGATACTCTTGGTTTATAAGGGAATTTATTTGTCTACTGAGAGTTTTAACCATGATTTACCTAGTTATGTGATATTATTTGTTGCAGGAATTTGAGGATGTGCTTCCAGACAAGATGCCAGATGGATTACCGCCTATTCTGGGGATTGAGCACTAGATTGATTTCATTCCGGGATCTTCACTGCTGAATCAACTAGCGTACAAGTCTAACCCGGAAGCGACCAAGGAATGGCAACGGCTGGTTGATGAATTGCTAAGTAAGAAACTCATTCGGGAAAGTATGAGTCCGTGTGCAGTTCCGGTGTTATTGGTTCCAAAGAAATCTGGTTCTTGGAGGATGTGTGTGGATTGTTGGCTATTAACAACATCACCATTAAGTACCGACACCCCATACCCCGCTTAGATGATATGTTGGACGAGCTTCATGGATCAAACATCTTCTCCAAGATAGATTTGAGGAGCGGTTACCATCAAATTCAGATGCGGGAAGGAGACAAGTGGAAAGCGACTTTTAAAACAAAACATGGTTTTTGTACGAGTGGTTAGTTATGCCATTTGGGTTAACTAATGCACCAAACACCTTTACGAGATTGATGAACCATGTTTTGAGGGATTTTATTGGGAAGTTCGTGGTGGCCTACTTTGATGACATCCTTATCTATAGTAAATCATTGTACAAACATTTAGAACTACTACAAGATTTGTGGAAGGAGTAATTATATGCAAATATCACAAAGTGCATGTTTTTCTCTGAGCAATTGATATTTTTGGGGTTTGTAGTGAGCTCAAAAGGAATCACGGTTGACGAGGAAAAGATTAAGGCTATCCAGGATTGGCCTAAGCCAACCTTGACCAGTCAAGTCCGTAGGTTCCATGGGCTTGTGAGTTTTATCAAAGGTTTGTGCGAGACTTTAGCACTATAGCAGTACCATTGACAGAGACCATTAAAAAGGAGTTGCATTTCAGTAGGGTGAAGCACAAGACAAGGCATTCGAGTTGCTGAAAGAAAGGCTGACACATGCTCCTTTACTAGCCTTCCTTTCACCAAGGTTTTTGATATCTAGTGTGATGCTTTGGGAATTGGGTTTGGAGCCGTGTTAATGCAAGAGCGGCGGTCGAACACGTTCTTTAGCGAAAAATTGAGCGGGCGGCCGGCCTTTGATGTTTTGGTATAAAAACTCATTTGACATCAAAAATCATGATAAAAACCTGAACAAATTTTTTGATGATTACAAAGTGCAAAGCAATTTTCACCCCTATCAACAAGCACATTATAAGAAATATTCGGTCCGACGTACGACAAGGAGTTGTATGCTTTAGTTCGGGCATTGAAAACGTGGCATCACTATTTACGGCTGAAGGAGTTCATAATTCACACCTATCATGAGACATTAAAATATCTCAAGGGCCAGCAAAAGTTGAATAAGCGACATGCGCATTGGCTTGAGTTCATCGAGACGTTCCTTACGTCATCCGATAGAAGTAAGGTAAAACTAATGTGGTAACAGATGCACTATCTCAGAGGTACACTCTTATCTCTACTTTAGATACTAAAATTCTTGGATTTGAGCATGTTAAGGAGTTGTACTTGCATGATCTTGATTTTGCTGAGTCGTTTGTGCATGCGAGAAGTGGGCGATGGGTAAGTTTTATCGACATGATGGTTTTTTGTTTCGAGTGGATAAATTATGCATTCCTGAATGTTCATTGAGAGACTTACTAGTGAGGGAATCACATGGTGGGGGGCTTATGGGACATTTTGGGGTAGCCAAAATTGTACTAGATGCGTTACTTGTAAGCAAGTAAAATCTCGAGTACAAAACCAGGTACTTTACACGCCCTTGCCCATACCGATGACACCTTTGGTTGATATTTCTATGGACTTTGTTTTAGGACTTCCAAGGACTAAACAAGGTTCTAAATCTATATTTGTTGTTGTAGATCATTTTTCAAAGGTGGCACACTTTATGTGACGCCCACCCCTTACTACTACTAGAAAATATATAAATAGTAAAACTCCACCACAAACTCTATTTAAAACGTGTAATAATAATTTTTTTCTATCCCTGTGACATTTTAAAAACAAGCAAGTAAAATCATTTTAATTATAAGATAAGGACAAGCCATGTCCACAAACAAAAGAGGTAACCAACCCTATTATAAAACACAACAGACATTCACGTGCTCAAACACATAACCCACATCACCCAGCTATTTACATGTACATATATACATCAGATTTTTCAAAAGAGGGATCAACCCTAAACCAAAATAAAATACACGACCAAAAATGGAAAATGACCCATCAACGTAACCCAACAGGTCGTCATCCATGGCCCAACAGGTCGTCATCCATGGCCCAACAGGTCGTCATCCATGTACATTGTCCTCAATAACCTGTAGGAGCTCCAGCAGTCTGCCCAGTAAGCTTATGAAATCCAGCATCAACAGGTCACCTACAATGCATGAACTACGTGAGCCAACGCTCAGTAAGCGAAAATCATGTTTGCCAAAGGAATAAATTAAGCAATATACATGCGGTGCATTCCAATATATTATGCCACTGATTCATGTTTATGCACCAATTTATTTTATTCAAAACCACTTTCTTTTATTGGGCCCTTGGTCCACCTACTAAATGCACCGTAAATATCTCAACATATAATTAATGATCAAGTTGTCCAGTCCGTATATCTCACATACCCGAAGTAATGTCTCCATGGCACTGGACATCAGTAATCAATCAGCCCCGTCCGAATGTCTCACATACCCGAAGTGATGTCTCACATGGCACTGGGCATTAATAATCAATGAGCCTCGTCCGAATGTCTCACATACCCGAAGTGATGTCTCACATGCACGAGCTCAATATATCATATAAGCATGACCTCATACCTCGGTGCACTAGCAGTGGCCAACCAAAATCTTTTCTTTTCATGGAAAATAATATCGTGCATGCCTCATCTCAACAATGCTCATATGTTTGCATGCACGTGCAAATGCCAATGAATGACATGCTCAATGAAACACTAATCATCACACTTCAATATCCACCAAACAACATATGAACATTAAGGTTTCCATAATGCATCCATCAAGATATAAGAATCACATTTAATATCAATAAGACAAGAAATACTATGTTCATACATTGTAGTTGCAGATGGATTTTCACTTACCTTTCGACTTTCAATATGCTATTGAAACTAGACTAATTGTCTTTCCTCGATAACTTTGTTCGAGCAATCTGTGATAACGCAATTGTTAACTCATAATATATATATATATAGTTACTTAACAAATGTACAGTACTCAATCTTACAAAGTGTTTAAGGTCTTATATTTAACTAATTTATATAGTCAGGCTTTAAAACATATCATTTAGGCCTAGTCAGATATCTCATACCTCATGATTTATTATTTTATATGTATTTTTACATTACTAGTCATGCAACTAACAAAAGCCCCTTCGTATTAACTCTCTTAGTAATTATAAGCTTTATTCAAACTATTCCCTTTACGTTTATTAATAGTCATAATTCAATTAGAAATATGTCTAAACTTAATTCTGTTTTTTTAATTGTAAATTTCAATTGTATTTTCACTTGTGAATATAACTCTTTTACTTATTATGTATACTAATTTTAGCCTATTGTATATTTTATTTTATCCTTCTTCATAATTTAAAATTATGAATAACAATTATAAATTAGTACATACATTTTTTTTAATAAATGCGAAATATATATAAAAATGAAAAAGAATATTCCTGATAGTACATACATGTATATTTGTCTTGTTCCCCCCTTTTTTTTCCTAATAGTTTCTACAAGAATCCGGTTGGGGCTAAAATCTCAAGTTCATGATTTAGTTTTATTGACAATCTTAAGCATTGAATTTATAGATTATTACATACGTTAATCAAAATCAGAATTCTAAATCTATTAGATACAAAATAATTCTAGCATAAAGGTAAAAATTTACCTCCGCTATAACATTGAAGATGATGAAGAAATATTGGATCGAATCCTTGAACGATCAACAGCAAGTATGTGTTATAAGAAAAATAATATATATCTATAGGTATTTGTTAATTTAATGGAAGTGAGGCAGTGGTGTGTTTTATATACTAATTAATACTTTTGATTGTTTTCTTAATAAGATAAATATCATCTCACCTTATCCAGTGCATTAGCCTGATAAGTATAAAGATAACCAAATATATTATATTGTTTATACATGTGCATGTATACATATTAACTCTAGTTTTAAACTTATGATAATGCTACGTGTATGCACCTATATATCTATGACTACACATATATAGATTTTTTGAATAAGTTCGAGTAATATATATAAAAATGAAACATAGAGTTGTCCTGATCACAAGCTGATCAGGTAACCAAAAATAAGCCTGGAAAAATGCCAAAAACCAAAAGAAATGGTCACAAGCCGACCAAATGGCTGAATGGTTAGGGTCTCGTTAAAACCTTCCAAGGTAAAAACCACCCTTGTGGGAAAACCCTTGGAAGGAAAAAGAGTACCCCCCAGGAAAGAAAAAGCGCCCTAAAAATGGGAATAGAAACTAGAAGCAATAGCGCGCTAAGTAACAAACCTATAGTTGGATTGACCAGCATAGTCATCAGTGAGATAGTGTAGAAGCTCGTGGGGGACGCCCACCATGTGCCGTACTCCTCTCTTGCTGCTCAAAGATGTCCGCAACCCGATTGCCTTCCCAAAAATGTGTGAGACTACGAGATCCATGTGTCGTAGAAGGTGCAGAGTGTGGCGCCAATAGCTAAGATGGCGCCACGGGACTTCCGTTGATCTTTTCTCCATCAAGTTCAGCACATACATGGAGTCCGACTCCAGCCAAAGTTGAGTCCAACCTTTCGCAGAGTCATATTGAATCGCCCACATTGTTGCAACCAATTCAGCCTCAAACGCATAACCTAAGCCACAATGATGAACAAAGCACCCTCTAAAGAAACCTCTACAATTCCGGAAGGCTCCGGAGGCAGTGAGATTGCCCGGATCCCCTGAAGCACTGCCATCCGTGTTAACTTTGATCCAACCCGGGAGGGGTTTTTGCCATTTAACCTCCACAATCTTCGGTGCTTGTCTAACCCTTCCAGGAACTCGCAGTTTGAGTAGGATAAATAGATCTAGTTGATCATTGTGCATGCATCCCCGATCCAAAGACGATGATTCAACAATGAGAACCTGAAGATGAATAATCGCCGCCTCCAGTGTCCAGATTTTGTTGTGAAAAATCAATTCGTTGCGGATGTGCCATATGAGCCATATGCTGGAAAGTATAGTCACACGCCAAAGGAAAGAAACCTGGTCACTGAAATGAACAGACATTTTTTTGAATAAGTGCGAATTATATATAAAAAATGAAAAAGAGTAATCCTGATCACAGGCAGATCAGGTAGCCAAAAGAAAGCCTGGAAATAATGTCAACAACCAGAACGAAGTGGTCACAAGCCGACCAAATGGATGAATGGTTGGGGCCTCGTTAAAACCTTCCAAGGTAAAACCCACCCTTGTGGGAAAAACCCTTGGAAGGAAAAAGAGTACCCCCAAGGAAAAAGTCGCCTAAAAAGAAACCTGAAGCGGTGGCGCATTAAGTAACAAACCTATAGTTGGATTGGCCAACATAATCATCAGTGAGGTAGCGAAGAAGGTTTGTGGGTGGAACGCCCCACCAGGTGCCACTCTCCGTCTTCTTGCTCAACATGTCAGCCACCCGATTGCCTTCGCGAAAGATATGAGAGACTACTAGATCAATGCCACTGAGCAGATGCAAGGTTTGGCGCCAATAGCTAAGATGGCGCCATGGGACCTCCATCGTTCTCTTCTCCAAGCATTTCACCACATACATCGAATCCGATTCCAAAATGCCCAAAGTTGCGTCCAGCCATTTGCAAATGCGTATTGAATCGCCCACATTGCTGCAACCAATTCAGCTTCAAATGCGTACCCTGAACCACAGTGATGGACAAAGCATCCGCGAAAGAATCCTCTACAATTCCGGAAGACACCGGAGGCTGTTAGATTGCCCTATTGAACACGCCATCCGTGTTAACCTTGATCCAACCCGGAGGGGTTTTTGCCATCGACCTCCACAATCTTCGGAGCATGCCTAGCCCTTCCGGAACTCTTAAACCACGCAGATAAAGAGGTCCTGGCGATCGTTATTCATGCATCCCAGTCCAAAAATGCCGATTCAACAATGAGTACTGTAGGTGAATGAGCGCCGCCTCCGAGTCCGGACTTTGTTGTGGAAAATCAGCTCATTACGGATGTGCCAAATAAGCCGTTTCCATGCGAGATAATATTGCCACACGCCAAAGGAAAGCGACCTGGTCACTAAAATGAAGAGACATAAGTCGTACCAGCAGTTCATTGAAACTGTAAGCCTGGAGGGGGTTCACGTGAAAGGCTTGGAAGATCCAACGCCATATATGCCCTGCAAAAGCACAAGAAACAAATAAGTGATCAACCGATTCCCCCGATTCCCTGCAAAGAACACAAACCGAAGGGCCAGTAAAACTTCCCCTAGCTCGTAAAGAATCCTGGACTGCCAATCGGTTGTGTATAGCCCTCCATGCCACCACTGATCTCCGTTCCGGGATATGCTGGGACCAAATCCAAGAACCCCATCTAATCTAATCGCTGGGCGTAAATAATTATAAGTCGTCTTCGAAGTAACCGAACCATCCTCTGAGTTCATCCAAACACGAGTATCCCGGGATGTAGGTGCAATTGGGACGCGCACAATAGCTCGAACCAGCTCCAAATAAGCCTCCACAAAGGGGAGGGTGAAGTGCCAGGATCCATCATAAAAATAATCAGAGATACGCTGCTGGAATAAATATCTATAATCCTCTGGAATGCTAATTCACAAGAATGGAGTATCCCAACCAATTATCAATCCAAAATAATACCTCGGAATTGGCGCCTGGGATCCAACGAGCACCATCCAAGCAATCAGAAATACAGGGTTCAATCCCAGTCTAAATAGAAGAAGGAATAAAGGACCTCCGGATATCCCCATTTCTAGTAAAGTACCATTGTCTGAGAGTCCTGAAGACCACTAAGTCCGAGTCCAGAACCTTCCAGCCCAATTTCATTAAGAAAGCCTTGTTAGCAGCCATGATCGATCGCACGCCCAATCCTCCTCTCCGCCCGGGCGTGCAACATGTATTCGAGTTGACCACTACCTTTCCTTTAGAATTCACGTCCCGTCCAAATGAAATTACGCATGGCTTTTTCCATTTGATAAAGCGGCGTTGCGAGTGCCATTTATAAATCATCATGGTGTGCACGAAAGAACTAGTTATCACCGAGTTAACAAGGCAAACCCTACCAAAGCAAGGGAGAGAGACGAGCCTTTCCATCGTCGGAACTTCGGGATTATCTTGTCAAAGATAGATCAAATTTGCGACCTTTGGAGCTCCTTGAAGATTGGAGCGCCCAAGTAGGTGGTGGGGAACGCCCCTGGAAGAATCCCTAGAATGTGTTGCACCCTCCCACGGACATAATGCGAAACCTGCGTCCCAAAATAGACCTTGGATTTCTGTGGATTAAACACTTGACCCGAGATATCTGCATAATGAGAAAGAACCTGAAGCAACACCCGGGCATTGGATGAAGACGCCCCACACATGATGACAATATTGTCCGCGTATAAAATGGATGATGGAAAGACAATACTCCTTGGCGCCGTGAAGGCAGATAATCGGGACTGATCCATCGCTGCTGTAATAAACCGACCCAAGACCTCCTCCGCAATACAGAACAATAGGGGTGATAAAGGATCCCCTTGTCTGACTCCTCTGGAACAGGGAATATAACCAACCGGTGTCCCATTCAACAACACTGATATTCTGGACGACCGGAGAACCACCTCCACCCAGCGCACGAACGTCTCGGAGAAACCGAAACGGCGCAAGACATGTAGTAAAAAATCCCACCTCAATGTGTCGAATGCCTTGCGAATATCGATTTTCAGTATCATATTCGAATCCGTACGTCCCTGTAAGACATTAAACCCTTCAGATACCATGGCAATACACTCATGAATTTGTCTACCCGGGATAAAACCAAACTGAGTTGGAGATAAATAATCAGCAATAATTGAACCCAAGCGCGTAGCCAATATCTTCGTGAGAATCTTGAAAAGGAAGTTGCTCATGACAATTGGACGGAAGTTTTCAATGACATTTGCATCCTTAGTCTTTGGGATGAGCGCCATGAAACTAGCATTCAATCCCAGAGGTAGTGACGAATTACTAAAAAAGAGCGAACAACGTCTGTTACCTCAAATGACATCCCGAAAATGGCGGTAAAAATCCTATTGAACCCATCGGGCCGGAGAACTGCTAAGTCCATATCAAACACCGCAGCTTTGCACCTCCGAATCCGAGGGAATGGCAGTTAGGCTGGCATTATCCCGCGCCCTAACCATTGGAGTGAGCACCTGGTCGACTAGCAAGAAATCCGTGGTAGAGCTCCCGGTATCCGCAAAGAGCTCCTCGTAAAATGAAATAATATGATTCCCAAGGACCGTAGCATCATCAGTGAAATTCCCTGCCACCATAAGCCCCTGAATCCCCGCGCCCGTACGAATCTGGCTACGCCGATGAAAAAATGTTGTGTTACGATCCCCATCCTTAAGCCAGGCAGTGCGGGCCTTTTGCTTAAGGAATTCAGACTGTGACTGCAACGTCTGCGAAAGCTTCAACTGGGCGTCCAGCTCGCTATCCCGGAGAGAGGAGGTATAGCCCAAAGCCTCAATATCTGCCTGAATTTGACGAAGAAGCTCCATATGCTTCTCCACGCTGCGATTAACATCCCCAAACACATCCCTGTTCCAATCTTTAATCACATATCGCAACCGCTTGAGCTTCCTCATGACACGCAATAAGGGGTTGTGCGTGTCACATGGAGCGCCCAAAGAGGTTGTAACCAAATCCCGGAATGAATCGTGTTGAACCCACATACATTGAAAATGAAACGGAACCGGACCCCTGCTAATGGTCAAAGTACATGAAACCAAAATAGGGTGGTGATCCGAGCCAATGCGAGGAAGAACAAAACCCTTTACGTCCTGCCAAAGCGCAAAAAATGGACAAGTTGCGAGGGCTCTGTCCAACTTCGCCTGAAGTAAAGATAGAGGCCTACGGGGTGAGCAACCAAGTAAATGAATTCCCCGTAGTATGCACCGCAAACAAACCAGCGTCCTCCATGAAATCCCTGAAGTCCTGACACGAGGCTTGGGAAAGAGTATCATTGCGCGAGCGCTCATGATGTCCCAAAACCACATTAAAATCCCCAACAAGTAACAGATCAGTAAGACCCAAATTCCTCAAATCCAGCCAGAGCTCACGTCGTGCAATGTAATCACACATACCATGAGTGAAGCCAACATGAAAAATCAAAGCACCAAACTGAACTTGGAAAACGATACATTGAGTAGAAGACCAGACCTGGTTAAGGATTGAGATTGTGGAGTCGTGAAGGACCCAAATGTCTGGCCGTCCAATGCCTCGAAAACTTTGACCCGCCAGAACCAAGCCCAGGCTATGCCAGTACGAATCGGAAATAGTCGAAATGTCCACCTTAGGTTCACAAATAGCCAAAATCGAAGGCTTATGCTTTTGACATAAAGCCTTAAGAACATTGCGAGATGCAACATTCCCA
This sequence comes from Rehmannia glutinosa, assembly GCA_016081115.2. NCBI lineage: Eukaryota > Viridiplantae > Streptophyta > Magnoliopsida > Lamiales > Orobanchaceae > Rehmannia > Rehmannia glutinosa. The sequence continues at coordinate 81,917 of JABTTQ020000535.1, read as the reverse complement.
ATCCCCCGGATGTTCCAGAAGATGCAATTCATTGAGACGGTGGGGGGGGTGGCACCCGTGACGATCGCACGGTAAAAACAGGCGTGTGGTGCATAGCGGAGTCTGACGGTTGAGTATGACCTGCTTCATCTGCGTAGTCTGCCCATCTCTTGGTAGCGGCAAAATTCATCTCGTGTGGTTTTGAACTCTCCGCTTCAATAGTAACGTCATGGGCTGGGGGCAACGGTCCCGATGTAACTTTTTGGAGCATTCTATCTTTAGTCGAATCCAAGGAGTTGTCCCGGAAGGCACGACTCAAAGCACGGATAGGTTTCCCCAAAGGATGCTGAACCGTAATGGGCATAATGTGAGAGACCATTCCCGTATTGGAAGTATTGGCCTTGGGAGACGATTCCCTAGCCGGATAATGTGCTTGGTAATCTGTTGTTTGTTGCTCCTGGGGTCCACTGAATCAAGAGCCTCGAAGGTATTAGCAAGATGAATGTCTGAAGAGCAAGTGACTATAGCACGAGTTGGAGATCCTGCGCGCATAGCCGAACCCGTAGTTCCCATTGAGTCATCGACGGCCTTGCCCTTGTCCTGCTGAACAGGACGGTAAACCTTACGAACTCGGAGCGGCCTCGCCGCATTGAATTCGACGAGTATCCGGGCCCTTGATCGTCCCCGGGGCCGGAGACGCACGCCCTTCCGCGGGCGTATTTCCCGCATTTTAAGATGACATGAAGTGTTGAATGTCCCGTAACGCTACACCTTGAACAAAACGAGGAGTTTTTCATAACCGATGGAAACAAAAGAGCACTTGCCCGTGCATTCAACCATAATATGTTCCTCCAATGGCTTGGAAAGATCAATATCCACCGAAAACCGAACAAAATGACCCAAAGATCCATCCAGAGAATGCCGATCGATCCAGTAATGGGTTCCCGCAGAGACGGCGATCCCCATGATGTTATTGGGGTCCCAAGATATTCCCGGACTAAGTTCAAAAATACGTACCCAAACGCTGCCATCAAGTTTGAACCTTATACGGGTTGAAGTCCGCACCCATGGGGAGAGACGTATAGTTCCCGGATTGAGCGCCAATTTATCCGAACCTCGAGCTCGAGACGGTCCTGCGCATTAAAAACTTAATACAAAAAAATCCCTTACCCAGGGGGATTAGTTTCGATCGATTTAATGCCCCATAATTCGAGATAGGCGTTTATGCAACGGCATTGTCGCCCATGGTTTGTTGCCTTTACCCAAAATCACCCTTCCAATTAAGGAATACGAGAATTCAGCGAGACGTTGTTGATACACATTTTCATCTATAGTAATTGAGTAATAATCACCTTTTCTAACCTAAGCTTAGGGATAGAGTTGGATTTCCCGAAACCACATGTGAAAAGGATTCGAAGTTACCTTGTGCTTGCGAGTAGAATCCAAGTCGTGGTGTGTACACGAAACAACTTTAGCAAAAGAGTTGCCAAAATTGGATTGATTATTGGAATAATGAGCCGATTGTCGCATTCGATTCATGTAAGGAGGTCGTTGGGGTAGATGTTCCAAAGAATCGAGGTGGAAATGAAACGGCTTTGCTAGAGATTGGGATCTCGTGCGGGACGGGAGACAATTTTTCATCACCCCCGGGAGGGGGCGCCCTTGGAGGAAGTAGCAGCCACCGCCCCCCCAAGAGATGGCACAAGGGGGGCGGTCCCCCCATGGTAGGCAGCGCCCATGGGGGGAAGGGAAGATGTCCCCCCAAAATAACCACCTGCAAGTGGTGGTTTGGATGTGGTCCCCATGGCATCTTTCCCATGTGCAGCAACAACATTATGTGGAGGGACCACATGAGCATTAGCATCAAGATCCATGTGAAAGCGTGAGGGATGTTGGGCAATGGATGGGGCGCCATTATGTGGAGGGTGGACTTGGAAAGCTTGAAAAATCCATCGCCAGATAGCTCCTGCAAAAACACAAGAGAAAAATAAATGATCAACCAATTCGGCCGATGCCCGACAAAGGACACAAACCGAAGGGCCAGTAAAACTTCCCCTAGCTCGTAATGAATCCTGCACAGCCAGACGGTTGTGTATAGCCCTCCATGCAACCACCGATCTCCAATCCGGGATATGTTGAGACCAAATCCAAGAACCCCACTTGACGGTCAGGCATTGGGGACGTATATGATTATAAGCCGCCTTCGATGTAACCAAGCCATCGTCTGAGTTCAACCAAACACGTGTATCTCGGGAATCCGGCGCAATAGGGATGCGCACATTGTCACGGACCAGATCCAAATATGCTTCCACAAACAAGAATGTGAAGTGCCAGGACCTGTCATAGAAATAGTCCGGAATGCGGTGGTGAAATAAGTATCTATAGTCTTCTGGGATGCCAATTTTGTCTTCTATAGAGTAGCCCAGCCAATTATCAATCCAAAATAATACCTCGGAAAATATAGATATATACTGTCATTGTGTATATTATATAGATATATACTGTCATTATGTATATTATATAATGTTATATTTATTTGTCCCATGATTTTTTTTATTCTCATTTTTAATAGTGGCATTAAATTAGTTTTAAAATTATTATTTCCTTTTTAATAGAAATACTATTCTAGCTATTTAAGTTAATAGTTCGGCAACTAACCAAAAGATGAGAGTTCAAGATTACGAAATTAATCATCGTATCTAAAATAAAATAAACTATGCAAACATCATTATATACTCAAGCAACACATAACCAACATGTATATATGTAAATTATATTGGCCAGGTGAGCAGTGAAAAACTCGGGTGTTACACTTTATTCCTTGTCATAAAATTGAAAATGCATCTTTGATTGCTAATTTGTTCTTTCAAGAGGTTGTGAGGTTACATGGCATGCCTAAGACCATTGTTTCGGATAGAGACACCAAGTTCTTAAGTTACTTTTGGAAGACCTTGTGGGAAAAACTGGGCACTAAATTGTTATTACTACTTGTCATCCCCAAATTGACGATTAATGAAGTAGTTAATAGAACTTTGTCCATGTTGTTGAGAGTTGTCATTAAAAAAACTTTAAAATGTGGGAAGAGTGTTTACTGCATGTTGAGTTTGCTTATAATCGTGTTGTTCATTCTGCATCGAAGTTTTCACCATTTGAACTTGTTTATGGTTTTAATCTACTAACTCCATTGGATTTATCACCTTTACCTGTTGCTGAGCATGTTAACTTTGATGGACACAGAAGAAAGCTGAATTTGTTTGAACGGTGAACAGAGCAGTACACTTCACATGCTAACAAGCATCGTAGGAAGATGGTGTTGAGTCGGGTGATTGGGTTTGGGTATATATGCGCATCGAACGATTCTCGACCCAGTGAAAGTCCAAACTGTAGCCTCGTGAAGATGGTCCATTTCAAGTGCTTCAGTGAATCAATGACAATGCTTATAAGATTGAGTTGTCGGGTGAGTATGGAATTAGTGCTTCTTTTAATGTTGCTGATCTTAGTCATTTAATACAAGTTCGGATTTGAGGACAAATCCTCCTCAAGAGGAGGGGAATGATGATAATCCACGAACGAAAGACCCAGTGACAATGCCAGTTAGTCCAGTGACGAGGGCTCAAGCAAGGAAGTTCATGAGACCGCCTTAGACTGAGCAAGTGAAGGATGCCATGGAATACAAGTCAGTTTGCATCTTGAAGACTTTGTAATCAAGTTCTCAATAGTGACTTATATTCTTTTATCGTAGTTAGTTGTTGTTTGAGTTGTATTTAGTTATTTTGAATGTTGGGAGGCCAAACAAACCTTTAGGGCCATGTGTTAAGTTGTTATATTGAGTTCGGGACGAGAAGATGTTGAAATGGAACATCGGATAACATCACACGACCGAGGAACAAGTCACATGACCGTGTGAATGGTCAAAAGTCGAGGGACAAAGAGCATTTCACATGGGTAGACCGTGTAAATTTACACGGCCCGTGCGAGCAATTCACACAACCATGTGGGCAACCGTGTGGGCGACCGCGCGACGTGTTTCGCGTACGCATTTTTGGGTTTTTGTTTATTTTTGTTTCCATTTTCGATTTTAAGTTGTTTCCTAGTTGGTTTAGGGTTTGGGACCCTATATAAGGGTTAACACTTGTTCCTTTTCATTATCAATCAATTGAATTCATATTTTACTCTCAAACTTGAGTGTTTTTCCAAATGCTTTAAGATTCAAACTTCTTATTGCAATTATTGACTTATCAGACAATAATCCATAATTGCTTGTGGCATCTTCGTATATGAAGGTTCTTGCTTTGCTAAGCAATGGGTCGAGATTTCCACCATCTTTAACCGAACTAGTAAAGTTCTTGGGTTAACAACATATTGTTACTTGGGTCGTAGGCACGTTGTTGCTACGGTTCACATCAATCCTAGACCAGAGCAAATCAACAACTTAAACAAGTATGTCAAAATCCTCCGCCATTAAAAATCCCAAGTACATGACAAAGGATTCTCCAGAGCATTTCAATATTAAAGCCATTTTGCTTGAAAATAAAGATGGGAAAATCTTTTATTGTGATAGTTCATAGATTCTGAAAAGCATTACCATGTTGTGTACAATAAAATTCTTCCTATAAAGAATGGGATGAAGAAGTTTGAATTTCATCTTATTGGTCACCATTTCGTAATTCAGATGAATAATACATCATTGCCAGCAATTATGGAGCTCAAGAACAAGGGTGTTCTAGAGAAACAATTGTTAAGACTTAAAGATTGGTTTTCCAAGTATCAGTTCACAGTTCAACATATTAAAGGAAATCACAATCTTGTTCCAGATTCTTTGTCCAGATCACAACCATTGCATCTAGTATCATCAAAAGGTATTTTCCTAGTTATATTAATGGCATATTCTGAAGGCCAATTTCCCCCACAAAAACACCTTTCAAGGACCTAAGCGAGTTACAAAATTATGCAAAACATTTCATGTTTTATCACTTAGCCAAATTTGTTGTTCAAGTTAATGTCCCTTTCGAGAGGGCATGTTTTTATCCAGATAAACCTTTCTTTGGGATCCTTACCATTTCCACTACTACTCCCATTCCAAAAGATGGCCTATGGTATTTGTGGTCTCTTTTCACCCTTTACTATCATGCAGTGGAAATGCCCGTTAGAAGTATGTTATCATTCCTCCAGTCAACCACGTCCAACTCTCTGGACTTTGATAATATTCAATGTTGGAAGGAAATGTTACAAGCAGAAGTGGATCAAAACAAAGATGTCCTGTATTTATACATTGTCATGGTACTCCACCGGTATTTCACAATGGGAAAAGGGTACCGATTTATACCGACATCATTAGATTTCAAATGGAAGGTTTTATCAGGAACAATCACCAACCAACAACATGAGGTTAATGAATTATGCATGCATCTCCTGGTTGTAAACAAACTTCCACCAAACCCACCTAGACCGGAGCCTATATATACATCACTCGTGGTAGATCCATGTGTTGACGAACCAGAGTCCAGTCACCAACAAGAGGATAACCATGAAGGTGACACATAAACTCAAATGTTCGAGCCAGACTCCCAAGACCCCTGGCTTGTTGAAGATGAAGACATTGATTGAGACGACTTTGGATTGTTTTGGACAGAACCCTAGTAAAAGGAATACTACGACTACCACTACAATCCATGGTGAAAGGATGATGTCAGCACTGCATAGGTGTCCTAACAATGGACACGTGTCAGCTTGTAATAATGAGTGTCCTTTTAGTGGACACATGTCAGTTTATGGTTATAAGTGACCTTTTGTTGGACAATTGTCAGTTTTTATCCTTGTAATGTAACATGTGTTAGTTTGTTGTTGTAAAAAGTGTCCTTTTAAGGGACATGTGTCAGCTTCTTGTTGTAAGTGTCCTTTTAGTGGACGTGTGTTAGTTTCATGTTTAAGGTGTCCATGCAGGTGACAAGTGTGCATGATAGGTGTCTTGTTAGTGGACACGTCTAGTTCTCATGAAGAAGGTCTAAGAAGGCAACACGTGTCTAGCAGAGGAGTCTTGTAAAAGGGACACATGTCACTTCCTTGTTTTGTACATGAGGCCTCTTTAATGACCTCTCCAGTTGTATGGAAAACTCAGACGAAAATGAAAATAAAATGAAAATAAAATCTCTCTTGTTTTGTACATGGTCCTTGTTTTCCAATTCTCTTTTATGTCTCCTCAAAAGCCTCTTAGCTAATCTATAATTATCTTTCAAATTATTCGATCTTCTTCATGAAGTATGCTCTGTACTTGCATTATTGAGGATCCGGTACATCAGAACCATGATTGAAGTACTTGACATAATATTATTAGGCAAGGTCCCCTCAATCCATATGGCTGTTAAGAATTCCCTTCCTATGAGGTTCTCCCGGAAAGCCATCCAGGCAAGGTGTGCCGCCTAAGCTAAAGTGCAGGAGACCTTGTGGTGGTGTCATGCTCTCTTAATCTTATGGAATGGCCAAGATTGCCTAAGGGCATTTGTGGGACTCCCGGCACCTCGTGGTATCAGAGCCAGGTCTGTTATGTCTTTCCCCCGAAGAATTTGTTAGAGAATGGTTAGACCCAACTAAGATGGTGAGTAGAAGAGGTGTTCCCCTTGATATGGAATCCCAATCCTCGAATAGTTCTCTTGATATCCGTTTTAGCTAGATACATAGTATATCTTCTTCTTTCCCTACCTAGATTTTCTTATAGTCACATCGAAAATACCATAGAATACTCTACTATCCCAAGTAATGTTGTTATAGAACAAACTGTTCCCCCAGTTGTTAGTCCATATAATATATACAGAAACCGTGGATCTTAGCCCAAACATATCAAATCTATTATCTTCAATAAAGAGTACTCGACCATAAGAGTATATCCAATCCTCCAGGAGGAACGCCTCACCAAGTCGCCGATTGTGACTTCTTACTCAGAGATCTACCACTCAATTGCCCTCACGATAAATATGCAAAACCACCAGATCCATCTGTGAAAGCAAATGAAGAGTATATCGCCATTTGCTCAGATGGCGACAAGGGACAGCAAAAGATCTCTTGTGAAGCAAGTCCACTACATAAACGGAATCTGACTCGAGCCAAAGGTGACTCCAACCCTTAGCAAATACATAATTTTTTTTAATAAATGCGAGAATATATATAAAAATAAAAAGAGTAGTCTTGATCACAGGCTGATCAGGTAACCAAAGTAGTAAAGCCTGGGAACAAAGTCAAAGAAAATAACGACATGGTCACAAGCCGACCAGATGGCTGAATGGTTGGGGCCTCATTAAAACCTTCCAAGGTAAAACCCACCCTTGTGGGAAAAACCTTTGGAAGGAAAAAGAGTACCCCCATGAGAAAATGCGTCCGAAATAGAAGAAACCTGAAGACGAGATGCACTAGCTAACAAACATATAGTTGGATTGGCCCACACTGCCGCCACCAGCTTGGCCTCAAAAGCATACCCAGCACCACAGTGCTCCCCAAAGCAATCCTGGAAGAAGCCTATGCAATTCTGGAAGACCCCAGAAGCTGTAAGCCTCCCCGGTGCCCCTGATGCACTACCATCCGTATTCACCTTAATCCAAACCGGAAGGGGTTTTTGCCAATTTACCTGCACAATCTTTGGAGCTTGTCGTGGCCGACCAGGAACACGAAGTCTCCTCAGGATGAAAAGGTCCCTTTGATCATTATCCATGCAAGATGCGATTCAACAATGAGAACCCGACTTTGGGTAATAGCCGCATCCACCATCCAGAGTTTATCATTAAAAACCAAATCATTCCGGATATGCCAAATAAGCGAGATGCAAGATAAAGCTACCGCACACTATAAAAAAGTAACCTACTCGCTAAAACGGAAAGTCATTAAGCGCACCAGGAATTCATTAAAGCTATGAGCCATAAAGAGATGAACATCGAATAAATCAAAAATCCAGCGCCAAAGAGCCCCTGCAATGACACAAGAGACAAACAAGTGATCAACAGATTCAACATAAGCACAACAAAGGCCACAGACCGAGGGGCCTATAAAACCCCTAGGGCACAACAAGTCTAAAAACACCCTGTAAAAACTTCCTCCGCAATGCAAAAAAGTAAAGGAGATAAGGGATCACCCTGTCTAACCCCTCTAAAACACAAAAAGTAGCCCACAGGTGAACCGTTTAATAAGATCTAGATCCTGGATGATTGAAGAATAACTTCTATCCAATGAATGAGGATCTCTGAGAAGCCAAACCGATGCAGAACGTGGGTCAAAAACCCCAATTTAAAGTATCAAACGCTTTGCGGATATCAATTTTCAAGATCATATTATCATCAAGTCGACCATGCAGAACATTGAAGCATTCAGAAACCAGAGCAATACAATCATGAATCTGTCTGCCCAAAATAAAGCAAAATTGTGTAGGAGACAAATAGGGAGGAATGATCAAGCCCAACCGAGTTGCCAAAATCTTGGTAATTACCTTGAAAAGAAAATTACTCATAACGATCAGACGAAAGTTGTCAATAGTATTCACATCTTTAGTTTTCAGAATAGAGCCATAAAACTAGCATTCAACCCTAAAGAGAGGGTCGAACTAGTGAAGAAAAAATGGACAGCGGCGAAAACCTCTGCTGAAATAATGTCCCAGCAGTGATGATAAAATATCCCATTAAAACCGTCAGGGCCGGAGAACTATCCGAACCAAGATCATAAACTACCTCCCGAATCTCTGAATCCGAAAGAATAGCCATTAAAAGAGCATTAGCCGCTTCCACCACCTTTGGAGATATGACTTGATCAACCATAGAATAGTCCGAAATGGAACCCTCTGAGTCCATAAAAAGCTCCTTATAAAAGGAGGTAATGTGATTCCCAAGAACAACTTTGATCATCCGAGACATTACCATCAATCATCAAACCCTGAATCCCCGAACGGCCTTCCCGAATCTTACAACGACGATGAAAAAATGTTGTATTACGATCCCCATCTTTAAGCCAGGTCAAACGAGCTTTCTGCTTAAGGCATTCATATTGCAATAATAGCGTTTTGGACAGAGCGCTTTGGGCTTCAAATTCAAGTTCACGACGGCAACAGAGAAACCCAGAGTTTCGATATCCGCCTGTATCTGACAAATTTTCTCCAAATGACTATCCACCTTATGATTAACATCACCAAAAACATCTTTATTCCAACCCTTAATAGTCTGACATAACCATTTGAGCTTCCACATAATACGCATGAGTGGGTTTAGGGGAAGGACACGGTTGAACCCATGAGGAGGTAACCAGACCCCGAAACGAATCGTGACAAACCCATGCATTGAAAATGAAATGGAACCGGACCTCTGCTGAGAGAGGACGAACAAAAACTAATAGGGGATGATGATCTGAACCGATACGAGGAAGAACCAAACCTTTAATTGCTTGCCAAAGAGAGAAAAATTGACAAGTGGCTAGGGCTCGGTCAATTTCGACTACAGAAGGGAGTGGGGCATACGGGTGGTGCACCAAGTAAATGTATTACCCGTAGTAGGCACCGAAAACAAACCAACATCATCCAAAAAGCCCCTGAAGTCCTAACAAGAAGCCTGGGATAGAGTTCCACTGCCCAATCTCTCATGGTGACCCAAAACAACAAATCATCAAGACCCAAATTCATCAAATCCAGCCAGAGCGTGCGGCAGTCAATATGATTGCATAAACCATGAACCAAACCAATATGAAAAGTCAGAGAACCCCACTAAACCTGAAGAACAATACACTGAGATGAAACTAGAACCTGTTGTAAAATAGAAATGCCATGATTACATAAAACCCAGATATCCGTCCGACCATTAGAACAAAAGTTCTGAGTCACAAAACTCAAACCCAAACTAGTCTAGTAAGAATCTAAAATCGAGTTAATGTCCACCTTAGGCTCACAGATAGCTAATAAAGACGGTTATGCTTATGACATAACGCCTTAAGAACATTACAAGAAGCAATGTTCCCAATTCCCCGGATATTCCAAAGATGCAATTCATTGAGAAATAGGTGGGGAAGCAACCCGTGGTGAGTGCAAGGAAGTGTCAAAGGTAATATGGTCCTCAGGATCAGACGCATGAGCATTAGATACTTCGTCAGCATAGTCCGCCATGGTTTAGATGCCGCAAAATCTAATTCCTTAGGCCCTGTAGAATCCATAATAATGGTGAGGTCATGAATAGCCGGATGGACCTTGAGTAACAGACCGATGCATCCGAGACTTGGCCGTATCGAGGGAGCTATCCCAAAATGCTCTGCTAAGAGTGCGAATAGGCATTTCCAGGGGATGTTGTATCATTAGAGGCAGACTACAAGGGTTAGGATGAGGCAGAAAATGAGCCAGTGTTAGAAATCGGGGGCTTAGGGACCGGATTACGAGTAGGCAGAATCGGGGGGTGGTCCGGGAATGGTACTCAGGGGTATCATCCATGGCAAGAGCCTCAAAAGCATTACCAAGATGAATGTCATTAGGGCAAGTGACTATGGCACAGGATGGAGAGTTGGCCCTCATAGTCGGACCCGTATTTTCCATTGAGTTATCAACGGCCTTGCCCTTGTCCTTAGCCTGAGGCATAGGATGATAAACTTTGCGAACTCTGGAATGGCGCCTTTGTGACTTAGGGCATCCATTAGGAGCTCTGGACGAACTAGGACGCCTTCCGAGTTGAGGTCCCCCTAGAGGTAAGACGGCAGGAAGCGGTCGAGTGTCCCATAATTTTACACTTAAAGCAGAACTCAGGTAGTTTCTCGTAGCTAGCCGACACAAACAAGCATTGGCCAACCCGTTCCACCATAATATTATCTTCCCAAGGTTTTGCAAGGTCTATGTCAACCAACACATGAATAAAATGACTGAGGGAGCCATCTAATGATCGCTGATCAATTTGAATCGGATTACCAATAGCACTGGCAATCCCTAAAATAGTAGTGGGATCCAAGTATTCCAAACTAAGCTCAAAAATTCTAACCCAAACACTGGCAACAGAAGTGTGAACCTTGTAAGGGTTGAAATCCGGTAACCAAGGAGAAAGACGAATAGTCCCCAGGTTAAGAGCCCAATTGACACGTAACTGAGCACGGGAGCGATCCTGCACATTAGAAAATTTAACACAAAAATATCCCTTGCCTAAGTATTAGTTTTCTATCGTTTTTAATGCCCCATAGCTCGGAAATCCATTTATGCAAAAGCATAGTAGGGTAAGGCTTGTTACCCCTTCCCAAAATCACCCGCCAATCAAAGAGTAAGAGAATTCGACAAGACGCTGCTGGTAAACGTTTTCATCAATAGTCACAGAATAGTAATCACCCTTCCCAACAGGTTTTGGGATAGAATTAATCTTGCCCAAAACTATATGAGAAAATGAAGTAAGATTACCTGGGGCCTGGGGAAAAGTTGAATCCATAGGATGGGAATTACCTGGAACAACCTTAGCAAAAGTATTACCCAAATTATTATTCGTAACATGCCAAAAGTCGGGGGTTCAATTCATGAGAGGAGGCCGTTGTAGAAGAGCTTCCTAGCAATTTGAGCAGCAGCTTTAGAAGGGCATGCATAAGAAATGCCATGAAGATGGCAAACAACAGCTTAGGTGTCATCACCCCCTGGAAGGGGGCGGCCTTGGTGGTAGAAGTGGCAGCCGGCACCCACCATAAGAGCCAACTAGGGGGCCATGCCCCCCATGGCGTGCGGCTGCCCCCTTAGGAGGGAACAAAGAGCGCTGGGGGTCACTTGGAGTGGTGGGTGTCGCCTGTGGGGGCTGCAAGTAGAGATTCGGGGACACCAAACCTAACCACGAAGAATACTTGTCGAACCGAGGAGGAGAGGCCAAAGAACGTTGAAGAACCTAACCATGCAAATCTAGGGTTTTGGGCGCATCGGAGGAAGATGGGGCCGAAGGATGAACGTTTGAGTGTGGACGATCATAATACGACGTGGGACCTTGAAGAAGCAAGCCCGTCATCTCAATAACGGAAAACTGGACGGAGATTGATCGAAAAATCAAGTGTTAGCCGGCGTTGGTGAGGAGAGAGGGGAGAGCATATTTTCGTTTTTTCTTCTGGGTTTATCGAAAATACTATAGAATACTCTACTATTCCAAGCAACGCTGTATAGAACAAACTATTCCCTAAATTGTTAGTCCATATAATATGTACAAAAATTGTGGATCTTGGCCCAAACACATCAAATCTATTATCTTTAATAAGCCTACTCGGCCAAAAAAGTATGTCCAATCATCCAGATTGTATCACAGTGGTCTTCCTTCAACTCAAAAAGAGCAGTACATCACTCTATCCATTCAACCTGAGTTCATCACACGATGGAGATTGGAAGGTTATACTCAATTCCACCTTGGAGTTGTATGACTTGTTCTTTCTTACCATGGAAGAAAAGGTTTTCCAGTATCTGTAAGAATTGCTCTCTTATTGGTAAGAATTTCTACAATATGAACATGCAGTTATTGGTACAGTTCTCTCCACAGTCAATGCCGAAAGTGTTGTCGTCACTTTCTTCCCCAACTTTGCAGTATCCTTGAGTGATCCAACCCTTGCATCTGCCTTCAAGGTGCAAGTTCAACTTTCTATAGCAGATCAGATCTCAAATTCCATCATAGCAATCCTTCATGACCAAATTGTATACATGATGCAAGATCACATCATAGATCTGCAGAATCAAAGCATAAAAGATGCTTTGATGGTCGTTAATAATTCTGAATCTGACGTCCCTACAATCATCCAGATACCCAGACAAATCAGGAGAAATTACTTGGAGCAACTTGTTCCAAAAGAATGGATCACAAACTATGAGTCCTTCACCAACAGTCAGAAACGGTGCAAGCAATTGACTTTAAGTTCCAAAGGTTGAAGGATGGACTTGTCAAGACGATCTACCAAACACCAACTTGCACCTATGGTATCAGACCCAAGTCTGTTCTATCTTGTGCGCCCAGAGAATTTGATAGAGAATGGTTAGATCCAGCTAAGATGGTGTGTAGAAGAGGCGTTCCCCTTGATATGGAATCCCAATCCTCAAATACCTATCTTGATATCTCTTTTAGCCAAATACATAGTATATCTTCTTCTCTTTCTCTACATAGATTTTCTACTAGTCATATCGAAAAATACCATAGAATACTTTACTATTCCAAGCAATGTTGTTATAGAACAAAATGTTCCCCCAATTGTTAGTCCATATAATATATACAAAAATCGTGGATCGTGGCCCAAACACATCAAATCTATTATCTTCAACAAGAGTACTCTACCAAAATAGTATGTCAACTGTCCAGAATGGATAACCGTGCACGATGGAGATCGGAAGATTATGCTCATCTCCACCTTGGAGTTGTGCGACTTGTTCTTTCTTACCATGGAAGAAAAGGTCTTCCAGTATCTGCAAGAATTACTCTCTTAGATACTCGGTTTCTTCAATATAAGCATGCAGTTATTGGTACAGTTGTCTCCACACTCAACGCCGGAAGTGTTGTCGTCACTTTCTTCCCCAACTTTGCAGTATCCTTGAGTGATCCAACCCTTGCATTTGCCTTCAAGGTGCAAGTTCAACTTTCTGGAGCAGATCAGATCTCAAATTCCATCATAGCAATCCTTCATGACCAAGTTGTATACATGATGCAAGATCACGTCATAGATCTGCATAATCAAAGCATAAAAGATGCTTTGATGGTCCTTAATAATTTTTGATCTGACGTCCCTACAATCATCCAGATACCCAGACAAATCAGGAGAATATACTTGGAGCAACTTGTTCCAAAAGAATGGATCACAAAATATGAGTCCCTTCACCAACAGTTAGAAACGGTGCAAGCAACTGACTTTAAGTTCCAAAGGTTGAAGGATGGACTTGTCAAGACGATCTACCAAACACCAGCTTGCACCGCATGGTATCAGACCCAAGTTTGTTCTATCGTGCGCCCAGAGAATTTGTTAGAGAATGGCTAGATCCAACTAAGATGGTGTGTAGAAGAGGCGTTCCCCTTGATATGGAATCCCAATCCTCAAATACCTATATTGATATCTCTTTTAGCCAAATACATAGTATATCTTCTTCTCTTTCTCTACATAGATTTTCTACTAGTCATATCGAAAAATACCATAGAATACTCTACTATTCCAAGCAATGTTGTTATAGAACAAATTGTTCCCCCAATTGTTAGTCCATATAATAATATATACAAAAATCGTGGATCGTGGCTCAAACACATCAAATCTATTATCTTCAACAAGAGTACTCTACCAAAAGAGTATGTCAACTGTCCAGAATGGATAACCGTGGATTTCCTTCAACTCAACAAGAGCAATACATCACTCTATCCATTCCACCTGAGTTCATCACACGATGGAGATTGGAAGATTATACTCATCTCTACCTTGGAGTTGTGCGACTTGTTCTTTCTTACCATGGAAGTAAAGGTCTTCCAGTATCTGGAAGAATTGCTCTCTTAGATACTCGGTTTCTTCAATATAAGCATGTAGTTATTGGTACAGTTCTCTCCATACTAAATGTCGGAAGTGTTGTCGTCACTTTCTTCCGCAACTTTGATGTATCCCTGAGTGATCCAACCCTTGCATCTGCCTTCAAGGTGCAAGTTCAACTTTCTGGAGCAGATCAAATATCAAATTCCATCATAACAACCCTTCATTAAAAAGTTGTATACAAGTTGCAAGATCACAACATATATCTGTAAAATCAAGACATAAAAGATGCTTTGATGGTCCTTGCTGAGTGTGGATCTGATGTCCCTACAATCTTCCAGATTCCCAGACCAATCAGGAGAAAAGACTTGGGAGCAACTTGTTCCAAAAGAGTGGATCACCAACTATGAGTCCCTTCACTTACATATGAGTAACACTTTTGAGGCTCTTGCTTCAGATGACACCACTTATCCAGCAAGGGAATCGGTTCCCAAGGCCTCTATTTCCTATACCGGCCCCATTTCCACTATTCTGCCCTTTACGGTTCAGCACCCATTGGAGAAGCCTAATCGGGCTTTGAGTCGTGCCTTCCGGGACAGTTCTCTGGACTCAGCTAAATCCAGATTAATTCAGAGTGTTACTAAAGGTCCATCACCAGTAATTCATGACATCACTATTGAACCGGATCGCCCAGGGCCACATGAGATGGACTTTGTAGCTTTAAAGAGATGGGCAGACTATGAAGATGAAGTGGGACATTCTAAATCCGTCGGATTCAGCTTCACACCACACTCCTGTTTTTACCGTGCGTTCGTCACGGGTGCCACCCCTCCCCCCCAACGTCTCAATGAATTTCATCTTCTGGAACATCCGGGGGATTGGGAATATTGCATCTCGCAATGTTGTTAAGGCTTTATGTCAAGAGCATAAACCTTCTATTTTGGCGATTTGTGAGCCCAAGGTGGACATTTCTTCGATATCAGATTCTTATTGGAATAACTTGGGTTTGACATTTGTGGCTCAAAGATTTCGGGCAAATGGGCGTGCTGATATTTGGGTATTTCGCGATGCTGGTGTTTCTGTCCTTAATCAGGTTTGGTCTTCTACCCAATGTATTGTTTTGCAAGTTCAATTTGGTTCTATGGTTTTTCATGTTGCTTTTGCTCATGGTTTGTGTGATCATATTGCACGGCGTACGCTTTGGTTGGATTTGATGAATTTGGGTCTTACTGATCTGCTGCTTATTGGGGATTTTAACGCGGTATTGGGACATCATGAGCATTCTGGCAGTAGTACTTTATCCTAAGCCTCTTGTCAAGATTTTAGGGATTACTTGGAGGATGCTGGTTTGTTTGCAGTGCCGACTATGGGGAATTCATTTAATTGGTGCTCCCCCCGAAGGCCTCTATCCTTACGTCAGCTAAGTTGGACCGAGCCCTAGCAACTTGTCAATTTTTCTATTTTTGGCAAGTTGTCAAGGGCTTAGTTCTTCCACGCATTGGATCCGACCACCACCCCATTTTGGTTTCTTATTCTTCTTCCATTAGCAGGGGTCCGATTCCATTTCGTTTTCAGCGCATGTGGGTTTATCATGACACCTTCCGTGATTTGGTTACCGCTTCTTGGGTTTCTCCTTGCGACACGCCCAATCCTCTATTGTGTGTCATGTGGAAGCTTAAAAGGTTGCGTCAGGTTATTAAGGGCTGGAACAAAGATGTCTTTGGGGACGTTAATCGTAAGGTGGAACATCAGATGGAGAAAGTTCGTCAGATTTAGGCAGACATTGAGACTTTGGGCTATAAAACTGCTCTCTGGGATAAAGAGATGGACGCCCAAACGATGCTCTCTCAAACATTGCTATTACAATCTGAATTCCTTAAGCAAAAGGCGCGCTCGGCTTTGCTTAAGGATGGGGATCGTAATACGACATTTTTTCATCGTCGTAGCCAGATTCGGAATGGATGCACGGGGATTCAGGGTCTTCTGGTGGACGACAGTTACACGGATGATATACTTTAGTTCTTGGGGATCACATTATTTCTTTTTATAAGGAGCTCTTCGTGGACACCGGGGGTGCCATTGCGGATTATACTTTAGTTGATCATGTCATTTCCCCCAGGGTAGGGGTGTAGGATAATGGAAGCCTGACAGTCATTCCTTCGAATTCAGAGATTAAGGAAGTGGTTTTTGATATGGATTCGGATAGCTCTCCAGGACCAGATGGTTTTAATGGGATTTTTTATCGCTACTTCTGGGATGTCATTTCCATCGAGGTGATCACCGCTGTCAGGTTTTTCTTCATTAGCTCATCCCTACCTTTGGTTTGAACACTAGCTTCATGGCGCTCATCCCAAAGACTAAGGATGCTAATGCTATTGAGAACTTTTCGCCCGATTGTTGTGAGCAATTTTCTGTTCAAGATTATTACTAAGATATTGGCTATGTGTTTGGGTTCGATCATTGCTGCCTATTTATCTCCTACGCAGTTCGGGTTTATTCCGGGAAGACAGATTCACGATTGTATTGCCATGGTCTCTGAAGGGTTCAATGTCTTGCAGGGTCGCTCGGATTCGAATATGATCTTGAAGATTGATATCCATAAGGCATTTGATACATTGAAGTGGGAGTTCTTACTACATGTTTTGCGCCGCTTTGGTTTCTTAGAGATTTTTGTTCATTGGGTGGATGTTGTTCTTCGGTCGTCCAGAATATCAGTGCTGTTAAATGGGACACCGGTAGGGTATTTTCCCTGTTTTTGAGGGGTCAGACAAGGTGATCCTTTATCCCCATTATTGTTTTGCATCGTGGAAGAAGTACTTAGTCGGTTTATTGAAGTGGCAGTGGATCAGAATCGTTTGGATCCATTTACGGCGACCAGATGTATTATTTTCCCATCGTCCATCTTATACGTGGATGATATTGTTATTATGTGTGGGGCTTCTTCAGCCAATGCCCATGTCCTTCTTCAGATTCTCACCCTTTATGCAGATATCTCGGGCCAAGTGTTCAATCCTCGGAAATCTAAAGTTTACTTTGGTGCCCGGGTCTCATCGTATGTCCGCGGAAGGGTGCAAACTATCATGGGGATCAAGTCCGGGATGTTTCCCACCGTATACCTAGGCGCACCAATCTTCAAGGGTGCCCCTAAGGTTGCGGACTTACAGCCCGTCTTTGATAAGGTAATCCTCAAATTCAGAAGATGGAAAGGTTCATCGATTTCCCTTGCTGGTAGAGTTTGTCTTGTTAATTCGGTGATTACTAGTTCTTTTGTGCACACCATGATGGTTTACAAATGGCCCAACACCTTGCTCAAGCAAATGGAAAGGGCCATGCGTAATTTCATTTAGACTGTGGATGTGAATACTAAGCGGTTGGTGGTGGTGAATTGGAATAAGTGTTGCACGCCTCAGACTGAAGGGGGTCTGGGCGTCCGATCGATTATGGCGGCTAACACAGTTTTCTTGATTGGGCAGTTCGGAGGTCATTTATTCCTTCCTCAATCTGGGCTGGGATTAAACCTTGCATTTCGGCTTGCTTGGATGACTTTTGTTGGATCCCAGGGGCTAATTCCGAGGTATTATTTTGGATTGATAATTGGCTGGGTTATTCTATAGCAGACAGAATTGGCATCCCAAAGGATTATAGATACTTATTTAATCAGCGCATTTCGGACTACTTCTATGACGGGTCCTGACACTTCACCTTCTCGTTCATGGAGGCTTATTTGGATCTGGTCCGTGCTATTGTATGGGTCCCTATTGCCCAGATTCAAGGGATACACGTGTATGGTTGAACTCGGATGATGGTTTGGTTACCTCGAAGGCAACTTATGATCATATCCATCCCCATTACCCCGCAGTCAAGTGGGGTTCTTGGATTGGTCGCAACATATCCCAGAATGGCGATCGGTGGTGGCGTGGTGGGCTATCCACAACCGACTGGTTGTCTTGGATTTATTACGGGCTAGGGGAAGTTTTACTAGCCCCTCGGTTTGCGCTCTTTGTCGTGAATTTGCAGAATCGGTTGACCATTTATTTATCTCTTGTGTCTTTACAGGAGCTCTTCGGAGATGGATCTTTGATTCATTCAACGCTCACCCTTTTCAGGCTCACAGTTTTAATGAATTTCTGGTGCGGTTAATGTACTTTCATTTCAGTGAGCAGATTACTTTCCTCTGGCTTGTGGCTACCCTTTCCTGCATATGGCTCATCTAGCATATCCGAAATGAGTTGGTTTTTCACAACAAAATATGGATAGTGGAGGGGGCGACTATCCATCAATGGGTACTCATTGTAGAATCATCATCATTGGATCGGGGATGCATGCACAACGACCAATAAGACCTTTTTATCCTGCGTAACCTGTGAGTTCCTGGGCGGGCTAGACAAGCACCAAAGATTGTGGAGGTTAACTGGCAAAACCCCCTCCCGAGTTGGATCAAGGTAAATATGGATGGCAGTTCATCGGGGGCGCCGGGTAATCTCACCGCTTCTGGGGTTTTCTGGAATTGTAGAGGTTTTTTTCGAGTGTGTTTTGTTAATCATTATGGTTCGGGCTATGAATTTGAAGCTGAATTGGTCGCAACAATGTGGGCGATTCAGTATGCTTTTTCTAAGGGTTGGACACAACTTTGGCTTGAGTCGGATTCGATGTATGTAGTCAATTTGCTGGAGAAGAGATCGACGGAGTCCCATGACACCACCTTAGCTATTGGCGCCACACATTACATCTTCTCGCGTATATGGATTTCGTAGTCTCTCATATTTTTCGGGAAGGCAATCAGGTGGCAGACATGTTGAGCAAGAAGACGGAGTACGGCACATGGTGGGGCATCCCGCCCACGGAGCTCATACATTATCTCACAGATGACTATGTTGGCCAATCCAACTATATGTTTGTTACTTAGTGCATCCCCGCTTCAGGTTTTCTTTCCCATGTTGGTCAATCCAACTATAGGTTTGTTACTTAGTGCGCCCGGATACAAGGTTTGATGGTTGATGGTAGTTATATAGAGGACCCAGTGGCACTTGGGAATCACATTATCTCCTTCTATACGGACCTCTTCGCGGACACGGGGCAAACCACTTCGGACTACACTTTGGTCGATCATCTTATTTCTCCGATAGTCAGCATGGTTGATAATGCCCTTTTGACGGCAATTCCTTCAGTATCCGAAGTGAAAGAGGTGACATTTGATATGGGTTTGGACAGTGCCCCAGGCCCAGATGGTTTCAGTGGGAGATTTTATCATCATTTTTGGGATATCATTTCTGAGGAGGTGGTGGCCGCCATCCGACATTTTTTCATCATGGCTTCCTTCCCTGGTCCGAATGCCGCTTTATGGCACTCATCCCAAAAACCAAGGAAGCTAATGCGGTGGAAGACTTTAGACCGATCGTGATGAGCAATTTCCTTTTTAAGATTATTACCAAGATTCTCGCGACGCTACTGGGCTCGATCATCTCTTCTTACTTGTTGCCTACCCGTTTGGCTTTATCCCGGCAGGCGAGATCCATGATTGTATTGCGTTGGTCTCGGAGGGGTTCAATATTTTACAGGTCGTAATGATGTCAATATGATCTTAAAGATTGACATCCGGAAGGCATTTGATACTGATTAATCGGGCTTCTTGATTCACGTGTTACGTCGTTTTGGTTTCTCTCAAGTGTTCATTCACTTGATTGAGATCATCCTTGATCTTCCGACTTTGATCTGTTTGAATGGGTCGCCAATGGGTTATTTCTCTTGCTTTCGAGGGGTTCGACAGGAGATCCGTTATCTCCTCTCGCTATTTTGCATCGCGGAGGACGTTCGAGTAGACCCGGTCGAGGACACGTTTAACAAGAATCTACTTGACCTTTTCGGGCGCCTAATCGTGTGGTTTTCCCCTCATCCATTATGTATGCAGATGACATTGTGATTATGTGTGGGGCATCCTCGGCGCAAAGGCACGTGCCATTATTCGAGATACTTAACCTCTATGCGACATGTCGGTCGATTTTCAATCCTAATAAATCTAAAGTTTTTTTTGGAGGCCGGGTTTCCAATCATGTGCGAGGTCGTATTCGGACGATTAGTGGGATGCATATGGGCGCTTTCCCTACAATCTACTTGGGCGCCCCCATCTTCAAGGGTGCGCCCAAAGTGGCCAAAGCCTTCAATCCATTTTCGACAAGATTATTTTCAAGTTCGAAAGGTGGAAAGGTTCTACTCTGTCTATTGCTGGCCGCATTTGTTTGGTGAATTCGGTGATTACCACTCCTTTGTGCACACGATGATGGTATACAAGTGGCCCGAACTTTGTTACAAAGAAATGGAAAAGGCAATGCGTAATTTCATCCGGATCGTAGCGATGTGAACTCGAAAGGATCTGTGGTGGTTAATTGGAGCCGTTGTTGCATGCCGCGGGCGGAAGGCGGTTTGGGCGTACGGTCTATTGTGGTCGCCAACAATGCTTTCCTTATGAAGTTGGGATGGAAGATTATGACTTCAAACTCTTTGGTTTACAACATCCTCCGTAGGCGTTTCTTGGCTTCTGATGGATCTCCACGCTGTTCTTTCATCCCCTCTTCCATCTGGAGAGGGATTCGGCCTGGGATCTCGGGTTTCTTGGAGGACTATCGCTGGATTCCGGGATGCAATTCCGGAGTTCGATTCTGGCTGGATAATTGGTTGGGTTACATCATTGCTGATAGGATTGGGATTCCTGAGGAGTACAGACACTTATTTCGACATCGCATCTCGGATTATTTTTATAATGGGACATGGCACTTTACTTTCTCATTCATTGATGCTTATTTGGATATGGTCCGAGATATTGTTAGAGTCCCCATCGCTCCAAAGATCGCTTCGGATACACGGGTGTGGCTTCACTCGATGATGGTTGTATCACTTCAAATGCGCTTTCACATTTCTGCCCTTGCGCCCCAACGGTTCATTGGGGTTCCCGGATTTGGTCTCCTCACATTCCGGAAAGACGTTCGATTGTGGCTTGGCGGGCTATCCACAATCGTCTTGTGGTTTTAGACGTTAACGTTCGCGTGGCTCCTTCACAGACCCTCGATTTGCGGTCTTTGTTGTGCTAACAATGAATCATGATCATTTATTTGTCTCTTGTGGTTTTGCAGAGGCCCTATGGCGGTGGATTTTGATGCCTTTAATATCAATTACTTTAGGGCTTATAGCTTTAATGAATTTCTGGTGCGTTTGATGCGTTTTCATTTCAAAGTGATCGTGGGGCTTTCTTTGGCGCGGGCTGTTCTTTCCTAGATTTTGGCTCATCCGGGAAATCGAAATGACTTGACCTTCAACAACAAGACTTGGACACCGGAGGCGGCCATCCTACGCCTTCGTGTCCTAATCCTGAGTCATCTTCCTTGGACCGAGGTTGCATGCATAATGATCAATAGGACCTCTTCATTCTCTGTAGACTTCGTGTTCCTGGGTGCCCTAGACAAGCCCCGAAGATTGTGCGAGTCACTTGGCGTAAAACCTTTGCCGGGATGGATCAAAGTTAACACGACATGAGCGCTGGGGGCACCCGAAATCTCACGACCTTCCGTGTCTTTCGCAATCGTAGGGGTTTTTTTCGCGGGTGCTTCGTGGAACGATGTGGTTTTGGTTTTGGTTTTGCTTTTGAGGCGGAACTTACAGCGCTATGCGGGCCATCCAATACGCGCGTCCTCGAAGGGTTGGAACCAACTATGGCTGAGTCGGACTCGGTCTATGTGGTGGAGTTGCTGCGTAAGAAATCCATTGGTGTTCCTTGGCGCCATTTGAGTATGTGGAGATACACTCTCCACCTTCTTTCTCAAATGGATTTTGTGGTCTCGCACATCTTTAGGGAAGGAAACCGGGTAGCGGATATTCTAAGCAAGTCGTCGCGGTGGATACGTGGTGGGTTCGCCCCGGCCCATTATCCAGTCCCTCACTCAGGATTATGTTGGCCAATCGAATTATAGGTTTGTTCCTTAGTGCGTCGCATTTTCATCTTGTCGGCTTTTGGGGCGCTTTTATCATGGGGGGTACTCTTTTTCCTTCCAGGGTTTTTCCCACATAGGTGGGTTTTACCTTGGAAGGTTTTAACGAGGCCCCAACCATTCAAATGCATATTATGTCGGCTTGTGACCATTTCGTTATTTTCTTTTGTCTTTGTTAACAGGCTTTACTTTGGTTACCTGATCAGCCTGTGATCAGGAATACTCTTTTACATTTTTATATATATTATCGCATTTATTTAAAAAAAAAAACTTAGTGCGCCCGGAGAATTTGTTAGAGAATGGTTAGATACAGCTAAGATGTTGAGTAGAAGAGGCGTTCCCCTTGATATGGAATCCCAATCCTCAAATAGCTATCTTGATATCTCTTTTAGCCTAATACTTAGTATATCTTCTTCTCTTTCTCTACCTATATTTTCTACTAGTCATATCGAAAATACCATAGAATACTCTACTATTCCAAGCAACGCTGTTATAGAACAAATTGTTCTCCCAATTGTTAGTCCATATAATATACACAAAAATCATGGATCGTGGCCCAAACACCTCAAATCTATTATCTTCCACAAGAGTACTCTGCCAAAAGAGTAGTCAATTGTCCAGAATGGATAACTGTGGTTTTCCTTCAACTCAACAAGAGCAGTACATCACTCTATTCGTTCCACCTTAGTTCATCACACGATGCAGATCCGAAGGTTATACTCATCTCTACCTTGAAGTTGTGCGACTTGTTCTTTCTTACCATGGAAGAAAAGGTCTTCAAGTATCTGCAAGAATTGCTATCTTATACTCGGTTTCTTAAATATAAGCATGCAATTATTGGTACGGTTCTCTCCACACCAATGCCGGAAGTGTTGTTGTTAGTTTCTTCCGTAGCTTTGTTGTATCGTCTGAGTGATCCAACCCTTGCATCTGCCTTCAAGGTGCAAGGTCAACTTTCTAGAGCAGATCAAATCTCAAATTCCATCATAGCAACCCTTCATCAAAAAGTTGTATACATGTTGCAGGATCACAACATAGATCTGCAGAACCAAGACATAAAAGATGCTTTGATGGTCCTTATTGAGTTTGGATCTGATGTCCCTACAATCTTCCAGATTCCCAGACCAATCAGGAGAAAAGACTTGGAGCAACTTGTTCCAAAAGAGTGGATCACCAACTATGAGTCCCTTCACCAACAGTCAGAAACGGTGCAAGCAACCGACTTTAAGTTCCAATGGTTGAAGGATGGACATGTCAACCTGATCTACCAAACACCAGTCGACACCTCATGGTATCAGAGCCAGGTCTTTTCTGTCGTGTGCCCAGAGAATTTGTTAGAGAATGGTTAGATCCAACTAAGATGTTGAGTAGAAGAGGTGTTCCCCTTGATATGGAATCACAATCCTCAAATAGCTATCTTGATCAAATAGCAATCTTGATATCTCTTTTAGCCAATACATAGTATATCTTCTTCTCTTTCCCTACGTAGATTTTCTACTAGTCATATCGAAAATACCATAGAATACTCTAATATTCCAAGCAACGCTATTATAGAACAAACTGTTCCCCCAATTGTTAGTCCATATAATATATACAACAATCGTTGATTGTGGCCCAAACACATCAAATCTATATTATCTTCAACAAGAGTACTCTGCAAAAAGAGTATGTCAACCATCCAGAATGGATAACTGTGGTTTTCCTTCAACTCAATAAGAGCAATACATCACTCTATCCATTCCACCCGAGTTCATCACACGATGGAGATTGGAAGGTTATACTCATCTCCACCTTGGAGTTGTGCGACTTGCTCTTTACCATGGAAGAAAAGGTCTTCAGTATCTGCAAGAATTGCTCTCTTAGATACTCGGATTCTTCAATATAAGCATGCAGTTATTGGTATAGTTCTCTCCACACTCAATGCCGGAAGTGTTGTCGTCACTTTCTTCCACAACTTTATTTTATCCCTGAGTGATCCAACCCTTGCATTTGCCTTCAAGGTGCAAGTTCAACTTTCTGGAGCAGATCAAATCTCAAATTCCATCATAGCAACCCTTCATCAAAAGGTTGTATACAAGATGCAAGATCACATCGTAGATCTGCACAATCAAGGCATAAAAGATGCTTTGATGGTTCTTGCAGAATCTGGATCTGACATCCCTACAATCGTCTAGATACCTAGACATATCAGGAGAAAAGACTTGGAGCAACTTGTTCCAAAAGAGTGGATCACCAACTACGAGTCCATTCACCAACAGTCAGAAATGGTGCAAGCTACTCACTTTAAGTTCCAAAGGTTGAAGGATGGATGTGTCAAGACGATCTACTAATTACCGTCCGACACCTCGTGGTATCAGAGCCAGGTCTTTTCTATCATGCCCTGGAGAATTTGTTAGAGAATGGTTAGATCCAGCTAAGATGGTGAGTAGAAGAGGCGTTCCCCTTGATATGGAATCCCAATCCTCAAATAGCTATCTTGATATTTTCTACTAGTCATATCGAAAATACCATAGAATAATCTACTATTCCAAGCAACACTGTTATAGAACAAACTGTTCCCCCAATTGTTAGTCCATATAATATACACAAAAATCATGGATCGTGGCCCAAACACCTCAAATCTATTATCTTCCACAAGAGTACTCTGCCAAAAGAGTAGTCAATTGTCCAGAATGGATAACTATGGTTTTCCTTCAACTCAACAAGAGCAAGAAATCACTCTATCCATTCCACCTTAGTTCATCACACGATGCATAATCCGGTTTTCCTTCAAATCAACATGAGCAAGAAATCACTTTATTGGTGTATTTGAAGAAAAGCTAGAAAGTCGATGATGAATCCCTACATACTACTTAAGATGCTTGGCAAAGTCATCACAAATACTTCTATGCATGCAATTATGGATACTTTTCATACCTCACTCATGTACAAGATTATTGTTAGTTTCTTCCATGTACAAGATATCTTAATGGGTTTTGATTTATTCTTCCAAGCTAAAAGCCTACAAATTCTACCTCAAGGTTGAAGTACAAGAGACAATTTCAACCATCATACACTACCATCAAAAAGTTGTTTACATCTATCAGATCACAACATCCGATCTACGGAGATATTACCAAAAAGATGCTTTGATGGTCAAGTGTTGAGTTTGATCTCATGCATATTTCCATCACCCAACACCACTATGGAAAATCCTTGGAGCAACTTGTTCCAAAAGAGCTCACCAACTTTCCCTTCAAAAGAATGAAGATGTGAATGCTACCAAGGCCACTCATCCAAATGACCCCGATGGAGTTGAACCTTCTACAAAATGCAACCAACTATTAGCACTTGGACTCATTGAGCCCACAAAATCAAATTGGGCTTGCCCCAACTTATTCTACTCAATAAAAGAGTTAGAATAGGTAAGAGGGAAAAAGAGGCTTGTTATTGATTACAAAGATCTTAACCATTTTCTCCTTGATGATAAGTTCCTTTACCTAAAACTCAAATGTTTTTTTCCAACTCTCTAAAGCCCAAATCTTTTCAAAGTTTGATTTGAAAATACCATTTTACTTAATTGTCCTAGAGGATAGATATAAAACTACTTTTTGCCTTCCTATTGTTAGTCCAATAATAATGGACAACAATCATGCCATTTGGTTTGAAGGTCTTCACCCTCCATATTCCAAAACGAATGACCCAAATTTTTGAACTTATCCTACATACCACCCTAATCTACATTGATGACATCTTATTGTTCCCATCAAACAAACAAGAGCATGAAACTTTGCTACACCACTTCTTGGATATTGTTCAATCACATGGTATTATGTTATCTCGAAAAGAAAGAGCTTTATCGGTCAAACAAACATTGAGTTTTTGGGAATGAAAATAATCGATGGAAAGTATCCACACTCTCAAGCCAAAGACATTGCTCGGAATTGCTAAAGTTTCCTGATAAAACTTATCAATCAAAGAGATTCAACAATTCCTTGGAATTGTTAATTATATCGAGACTTCATTCCGGATTGCTCCGAGATACACTAATCTTTCAAAGATGCATCATAAGAATGCTCCACTAAAGGGATCATCCCGCACTGGATTCAACAACTCACAAGCATGCCGAGAATCCTCCGCATTGAAAATTCTTTGATGGTTCAGACAAAGGATTCTCCATCCCTTTGAAAATCGATGCTAGTGATGAATATTGGGAGCCATTTTGCTTGAAAAAGAAGATGGGAAAATCTTTTATTGTGGACATGCAAGTGGTCGGTTCAAAGATTCTGGTGAAGCATTACCATAAGTTCCAAAGAAATCCTTGTTGTGAAGAATGGGATCAAGAAGTTTGAATTTCATCTTATTGTTCACCATTTCATAATTCTTTTGGATAATAAATCATTTCCAAAAATTATGGAGCTCAAGAACAAGGGTGTTCCAGAGAAACAATTATGACTTAAAGATTGGTTTTCCAAGATATCAATCCCAATCCTCAAATAGCTATCTTGAACATATCAAAGGAAATCACAATCTTGTTCTACTATTCCAAGCAACAACCATTATAGAACAAATAGTATCCTCAAATGTATTTTCCCGTTATATTAATGGCATATCACTCAAATCTATTTCTTCCACAAAAACACCTTTCAAAGACCTAAGTGATTTACAAAACTATGCAAAACATTTCATGTTTTATCACTTAGCCAAATTTGTTGTTCAAGTTAATATCCTTTTCATCACAGAGGGCATGTTTTTATCCGTATAAACCTTTTTATGGGATCTTACCATTTCCACAACTACTACTATTCCAAAAGATGGTCTATGGTATTTGTGGTGCCTTTCCACCTTTTACTACCATTCAAATGAAATGCATGTTAGAAGTACTTTATCATTCCTCCAAAATCCAGTCAACCAAGTCATCCAATCTCTGGACTTTTCTTGAATGGTATGGTAAGATTCAAAATTGGAAGGAAATGTTACAAGGAGAAGTGGATCGTTAAAAATGTCCTCGAATTTATACATTGTCCCAACCTCCATTCCACCTTATTTCACAAGGGAAAAGAGTATCGAATTATACCAAAATCTTTACATTTTAAATGGAAGGTCTTCTCCATCAATCACAAACAACCTTAACCAGGTTAATGAGTTATGCATGCATCTCCTTTCTTAAAGAGATTCAACCAAACCTACCTAGACCGGAGCCTAATATACATTACTTGGATAAGTCCATGTGTTGATGAACCCAAGTCAAGTCACCAACAAAAGGATAACCAAGAAGACGAAGGATGGACATGTCAACAATGTTCGAAACATTCCCAAGACCCATGACTTATTGAAGATGAAGACATAGATTGATTGGGAACTAAGATTTGGATTATTTTGGTGTTCCCTGGTCAAAGGAATACTATGACTACAACTACAATCCATGATGGAAGGATGATGTCTTGATAGGTGTCCTTATAATGGACACGTGTATTTGTAATAATAAGGGTCTTTCCGGACACATGTCGATTTTTGTAAGTGTCATATTGTTGGACACATGTCGAATTCTTATCCTTGTAATGTAACATGTAGAACAAACTTTGTTGTTGTAAGTATCCTTTTAAGGGACACATGTCGTTGATGTTGTAAGTGTCCTTTTAACACATCAAATCTTATTATTATAAGTGTCCTTTTAGTGGACATGTGTCAACCTATTTAAGGTGTCCATAACGGGTTTTCTGTGTACATGATAAGAGTCTTGTTAGTGGACACATGTCAAGTGCTCATGAAGAAGGTCTAAGAAGGTAACACATGTCCACCTAGAGGTGGCTTATAATAGGGACACGTGTAGTTCTTGGTTTGTACATGAGGCCTATATAATGACCTCTTCAATTGTATGGAAAACTCGTGATAGAAATCGAGAATAAAATCTCCCTTTTACAAAATATGAGTTTCTAAATCTTTTTATGTCTCTTCAAAAGCCTCTTAGCTAATATGCAATTATCTTTCAAATTCTTTGATCTTCTTCATAACGTGATGCTTTGTACTTGCCTTCTTTGAGGATCCTGTATCAAATCTCAACATGATTGAAGTACCCTTCATAATATTATTAAAGATGCAAGATCCCCTCAATCAATACAATCGGTTAAAAATTCTTTGAAGTTTTGAATGAATGACCTTCTTAT
Organism: Rehmannia glutinosa; assembly: GCA_016081115.2. Classification (NCBI taxonomy): domain Eukaryota; kingdom Viridiplantae; phylum Streptophyta; class Magnoliopsida; order Lamiales; family Orobanchaceae; genus Rehmannia; species Rehmannia glutinosa. The sequence continues at coordinate 53,368 of JABTTQ020000535.1, read as the reverse complement.
GAGGTTACCGCCATAAACCGAGAAAAGTGTGCCAACTTGGTCCAAAAGAGATCACCAACTGGTGTCCATACTTTCTTAACCTCATGGAAAGGCTAAAGCTACCAAAGGGTATGGGGATGTGGGGCTCCCGACACCTTGTGGTATCGGGTATCGTGAGCCAGTCTTCTATCACTTTAAGTTCCAAAGGTTCTATCATGCCTCCCCCGGAGAATTTGTTAGAGAATGGTTAGATCCACTAAGATGGTGAGTAGAAGAGGAGTTCCCCTGATATGGAATCCCAATCCTCAAATAGCTATCTTGATATCCCTTTTAGCCAAATACATAGTATATCTTCTCCTCTTTCCCTACCTGAACCACTAGTCATAATCGAAAATACCATAGAATACTTTCTATTCCAAGCAACGCTGTTATAGAACAAACTATTCCCCCAATTGTTAGTCCATAAAATATACACAAAAATCGTGGATCTTGTCCCAAACACATCAAATCTATTATCTACAACAAGTGTACTCCGCCAAAATAGTATGTCCAACCGTCCAAAATGGATAACTGTGGTTTTCCTTCAACTCAACAATAGCAAGAATCACTCTCCATTCCACTTAGTTCATCACACGATGGAGATTTCAAGGTTATAATCAACTCCACCTTGGAGCTGTATGACTTATTTCATACCATGGAAGAAAAGGTCTTCCAGTATCTGCAAGAATTGCTATCTTAGATACTCGGTTTCTTCAATATGAGCATGCAGTTATTGGTACAGTTCTCTCCACACTCAACGCCGTAAGTGTTGTCGTCACTTTCTTCCCCAACTTTGCAGTGTCCCTGAGTGATCCAACCCTTGCATCTGCCTTCAAGGTGCAAGTTCAACTTTCTAGAGAAGATCAAATCTCAAATTCCATTATAGCAATTCTTCATGACCAAGTTGTATACATGACGCAAGATCACATCATAGATCTGCAGAAACAAAGCATAAAAGATGCTTTGATGGTCCTTGCTGAATCTGGATCTGACGTCCCTACAATCATACAAATTCCCAGACAAATCAAGAGAAAAGACTTGGAGCAACTTATTCCAAAAGAGTGGATCACCAACTATGATTCCCTTCACCAACAGTCAGAAATGGTGCAAGCAACTGACTTTAAGTTCCAAAGGTTGTAGGATGGATGTGTCAAGACGATCTACCAATCACAATCCAACACCTCGAGGTATAAGAGCTAGGTCTGTTCTGTCGTGCCCCCGGAGAATTTGTTAGAGAATGGTTAGATCCAGCTAAGATGGTGAGTAGAAGAGGTGTTCCCCTTGATATGGAATCCCAATCCTCAAATAGCTATCTTGATATCCCTTTTAGCCAAATACATAGTATATCTTCTCCTCTTTCCCTACCTGAATTTTCTACTAGTCATACCGAAAATACCATAGAATACTCTTCTATTCCAAGCAACGCTGTTATAGAACAAACTATTCCCCCAATTGTTAGTCCATAAAATATACACAAAAATCGTGGATCTTGTCCCAAACACATCAAATCTATTATCTACAACAAGTGTACTCCGCCAAAATAGTATGTCCAACCGTCCAAAATGGATAACTGTGGTTTTCCTTCAACTCAACAAGAGCAGTACATCACTCTATCCGTTCCACCTTAGTTCATCACACGATGGAGATTGGAAGGTTATACTCAACTCCACCTTGGAGCTGTATGACTTGTTCTTTCTTACCATGGAAGAAAAGGTCTTCCAGTATCTGCAAGAATTGCTATCTTAGATACTCGGTTTCTTCAATATGAGCATGCAGTTATTGGTACAGTTCTCTCCACACTCAACGCCGTAAGTGTTGTCGTCACTTTCTTCCCCAACTTTGCAGTGTCCCTGAGTGATCCAACCCTTGCATCTGCCTTCAAGGTGCAAGTTCAACTTTCTAGAGAAGATCAAATCTCAAATTCCATTATAGCAATTCTTCATGACCAAGTTGTATACATGACGCAAGATCACATCATAGATCTGCAGAAACAAAGCATAAAAGATGCTTTGATGGTCCTTGCTGAATCTGGATCTGACGTCCCTACAATCATACAAATTCCCAGACAAATCAAGAGAAAAGACTTGGAGCAACTTATTCCAAAAGAGTGGATCACCAACTATGATTCCCTTCACCAACAGTCAGAAATGGTGCAAGCAACTGACTTTAAGTTCCAAAGGTTGTAGGATGGATGTGTCAAGACGATCTACCAATCACAATCCAACACCTCGAGGTATAAGAGCTAGGTCTGTTCTGTCGTGCCCCCGGAGAATTTGTTAGAGAATGGTTAGATCCAGCTAAGATGGTGAGTAGAAGAGGTGTTCCCCTTGATATGGAATCCCAATCCTCAAATAGCTATCTTGATATCCCTTTTAGCCAAATACATAGTATATCTTCTCCTCTTTCCCTACCTGAATTTTCTACTAGTCATACCGAAAATACCATAGAATACTCTACTATTCCAAGCAACGCTGTTATAGAACAACCTGTTCCTCCCAATTGTTAGTCCATATAATATACATAAAAATCGTGGATCTTGGCCCAAGCACATCGAATCTATTATCTTCAACAAGAGTACTCTGCCAAAAGAGTATGTCCAACCATCCAGAATGGATAACTGTGGTTTTCCTTCAACTCAACAAGAGCAGTACATCACTCTATCCGTTCCACCTTAGTTCATCACACGATGGAGATTGGAAGGTTATACTTAACTCCACCTTGGAGCTGTATGACTTGTTCTTTCTTACCATGGAAGAAAAGGTTGTCCAGTATCTGCAAGAATTGCTCTCTTAGATACTCGGTTTCTTTAATATGAGCATGCAATTATTGGTACAGTTCTCTCCACACTCAACGCTGAAAGTGTTGTCGTCACTTTCTTCCCCAACTTTGCAGTATCCCTGAGTGATTAAACTTTCTTGAGCAGATCAGATCTCAAATTCCATCATAGCAATCCTTCATGACCAAGTTGTATGCAAGTTGCAAGATCACAACATAGATCTGCAGAACCAAAGCAAAAATTATGCTTTGATGGTCCTTGTTGAGTGTGGATCTGATGTCCTTACAATCTTCCAGATTCCCAGACCAATTAGGAGAAAAGACTTGGAGCAACTTGTTCCAAAAGAGTGGATCACCAACTATTAGTCTCTTCACCGACAATCCGAAACGGTGCAAGCAACCGACTTTAAGTTCCAAAGGTTGAAGGATGGATGTGTCAAGATGTTCTACCAATCACCGTCCGACACCTCGTGGTATCAGAGCTAGATCTGTTATGTCGTGCCCCTGGAGAATTTGTTAGAGAATGGTTAGTTCAAGCTAAGATGGTGAGTATAAGATGCATTCCCCTTGATATGGAATCCCAAACCTTAAATAGCTATCTTGAAATCCCTTTTAGCCAGATACATAGTATATCTTCTTCTCATTCCCTGCCGGATTTTCTACAAGTCATATCGAAAAAACCATAGAATGCTCTACTATTCCAAGCAACACTGTTATAGAACAAACTATTCCCCCAATTGTTAGTCCATATAATATACACAAAAATCGTAGATCTTGGCCCAAACACATCAAATCTATTATCCTCAGCAAGAGTACTCTGCCAAAAGAGTATGTACAACCATCTAGAATGGATAACTTTGGTTTTCCTTCAACTCAACAAGAGCAGTACATCACTCTATCCATTCCACATGAGTTCATCGCACGATGGAAATTGGAAGGTTATACTCATCTCCACCTTGGAGTTATGCGACTTGTTCTTTCATACCATGGAAGAAAAGTTCTTCCAGTATCTGCAAGAATTGCTCTCGTAGATACTCGGTTTCTTCAGAGGATGACACTTCACTATATCTCTCACATGGAGTTCAGAGTCTCACATATCTACAGGGAGGGCAACAAAGTAGCGGATAAACTTTCTAAGATGGACGTCCCCTTGGAGTGGTCATACACGATTCCCGAGTCGATTGTCACCGAGTTGAATGAAGACAATAGCGGCGATTTCATTTCGGTTTACATAGTTCCTGGGGTATTTTTTTCCTATCAAAGGTTTTTCCTCTCGGGTTTTACTTTGATAGGTTTTAACGAGGCCCCAATGTTGGCTATCTCGCTTGGCTTGTAAGCGCCATTAAGTTTCTCTTGATCGAACTTTGAGGCATTTCACTTTTGGTTTATGCTAGCTGCTTGGCTTGTAAGCAGCACCATCTTTTCTTTTTTATATATCTGATCACTTTATCAAAAAAAATACTCGGTTTCTTCAACATAAGCATGCAGTTATTGGTCTAGTTCTCTCCACACTCAACTCAGGAAGTGTTGTCGTCACTTTTTTTCCGCAACTTTATTGTATCCCTAAATGATCCAAGCCTTGCATCTGCCTTTTAGGTGCAAGTTCAACTTTCTGGAGCAGATCAAATTTCAAATTCCATCATAGCAACACTTCATCAAAAAGTTGTATACAAGTTGCAAGATCACAACATAGATCTACAGAATCAAGACATAAAAGATGCTTTGATGGTCCTTGCTGAGTGGGGATCTGATGTCCCTACAATCTTCCAGATTCCCAGACCAATCAGGAGAAAAGACTTGGAGCAACTTGTTCCAAAAGAGTGGATCACCAACTATGAGTCCCTTCATAAAACACAACAGAAGCAATATCAAAATGAACCCAAAACAAGCCCAATAGGTCGTCATCCATATCACGTGTCCCTATTACAAGAACAAATCGAGAGATCCAAAAATCTGAGAAGGAGAACGATGTGCGTGCGATTACACGCTGCGTTGTGTGAGATTTTTCTGACGCCGACGAATTTATCGCAGTAGACCAGCTCTCTCATCTCCGATCAAATCCTTCATTGATCTTCCAGCCATGGACGCACTTTTATTCCCTGAGATTCATTCATTCACTTCCAAAAGATCACAAACAGCAGAGATTTAACACAACGGTGCGGACAGAAAATCATTTAAAATCCAGCCACCGATTTTGACGACGATCAATAATATACCCCAATCGCTCACGCCACGCTCTCATGGAGGAACATAATCGACGACGGATGACAGAAATCAGGTACCGTCCACCATAACCCTAGGGTTCAAGAAAGGGTTCTCGATAGAAACCCTAGTTTTCATGCATCCACACACGTACATCAACAAAACCCTAACCCTAAGCGTGGCATTATGACTGAAGATATGGTCTACACCTGCTTTCGAGACAATCCACGAAACCCCAAGGATATTGGTGAAGGAGATAAAACGCAGGGGCATGGGAAGAAACAAATGAATTTCGCACAAGCCGTGACGGCGGAGGAACCGCGTCCGGTGAAGAAAGGGGACTATTTTTCGGTAACCATTGATGAACACATTTACCAACAAAGGACGGCCGAGCTGAGGAATACGTTGATTGGGAGAATTCTTTTACCAAAAGGGTTTAAGCCAATGACGCGTTGCGAGTCAAGTCGAAATTGACGAGTTTTTGGAAAATTGCGGATGCATGGAAACTGATTCATCTGGGAAAAGGATACTACAACCTGCAATTCACAAACATGGAGGAAAGGAATCGAATTTTTGCAAAAACTACGTGGAATTTGCAACCGGGATCGATACAGTTAATGAATTGGATGCAAGATTTCAATCATTACAGGGTTAACACATCTACGGCGCAGGTTTGGATCCGTATTTATGAATTAGGATTTGAATATTGGCATCCATCTCTCATCGCAATATAGCTAGCTACTGGGGAACCCCGATTCAAATTGATGAACGATCGTTGAATGGAGAAGTTGGACATTTCACTCGAGTCCTTGTTGAAATTGATTTTAATAAGCCGTTGCAAGAGTTTATCATGATCGAACGAGTCGGGCATGGCTCCTTCGTCTCACTCAGTTATGAAAACCTCCCAGAATTTTGTGTACATTGCAAAATAGTGGGACACAATATTAATCGTTGTAGGCACTACACGCCTAAGGAAGCACGCCCACCCGAACAAACGAAAAAAATTGACAGCCCGGTGAGAGGACGGTCATTGGAAAGAGGCCGTAACAAAGGAAAAGGGGTGGTAACGGAAGAATGGATTCAAGTGAGGAAATGTGGAACAAGGCAATTGGAGGTCAATCAAACAACCACCATTAACACGCAGAATTCCTTCAAATCGCTCCAAGTGAACGAGGAGACGGATAAGGTGATGCAAGTGGACACTTTGACGGGGAAAGAAATTGCTAACGGAGGGACCAAGCAGACGGATGTTTTGGATGGTTCGCATTTGCACAATCCGGATAGACGGATTATTCTAGCAGGCCCAAGTAAGATGAACGAAGATAAGGATAATGACATGGTAACGCAAGATAATGGATTGGATAAAGTGCAAAAAGCAATCGGCTAGCGGTGGCTAGCAGCAAAAACCCACTAACAATTATGAGATCACTCCCACGACCTACAAGGATAACTTTAAGGCAATGGCGGTGGCAGCTAAAAAGCGATGGTCAGATTTGGAAGAAGAACAACAACTAGGTAATGCTTTCCTTGAGAGTATTGATTCGGATACGCACGTGGTGCGTCCCCTCCCCTAATTTATCATGAATTGCTTGTTTTGGAATGCTAGAGGTCTTGGTAATGAGGCTTCTAGATCCATGCTCAAGGAACTATGTCGGGTTTATAAACCTGATATAGTTGCGATTATGAGCCGAAAGTTCAATTTTCTACTATTAGTGCTTCATATTGGAATGCTATTAATCTAACCCCGGGCGCAGAGAATTTCTGTAAAATGGCATTCCGGATATTTGGGTTTTTGTTCGTACTTCTAACATGCGGTGTGCGCTTTCATTGGGCCTCCGATCAAATTGTGGTTTGCAAAGTGGGGGTTCGTAATCATCGCTTTTAATGGGATTTGTGCATGCTCGGTGCTCGTATATTGCTAGACGATAACTTTGGCTTGATGTGCGTGCGCTAAGGGATGATAATATGGTGATTGTGGGGGATTTTAACGCCATTCTGGGAGCTCATGAACGACAGGGTGGAGCTCGGATCCATGACACTTCATGCAGGGAGTTCAAAAAATTCATTGATGACAACCATCTCATTCAGGTTCCAATGGTTGGGAACGACTATACTTGGGGTATTTTCCTACTGTCAAAGGGGTCTAATTCAAGCAAAATTGGATAGGATTTTGGCCACAAATCAGTTCATGAATTTGTGGCATACCATCGGTGGTTTGGTGGGTCTCGTGCACTCCTCGGATCATAATCCTATTATATTGAGATGCAATTTTTCTACACCTCCTCCGGTGGCTCCGTTTCGATTTCAGTCAATGTGGCTCCAACACGACGGATTTAAAAAAGTGGTGGCTGACTCATGGGGGATGGAGTGCCCAAACAATCATCCAATGGCCCGTGTTATGCAAAAACTTAAGAGATTACGGTTCATTCTTCGTCGGTGGAACTACACGTTTTGGAGATGTACATCGACAAAGTTGAGGAAGTGCAGCAGAATCTTACGGATTGTCAATCTCACATCTCCGCATTTGGGTATTCTCGATAGCATTATTCAAACAGAGCTTGATTACATAAGGATCTTAATCACCGCTAATGCATAATATGAGTTGTTGCGCCTGTAAAAGCCGAACACAAAGTGGTTGCGGGATGGGGATCGTAACACCGAGTTTTTTCATCGAAATTACGCGCAAGAGGTCTCGGTTATGTCACTCATATGATTGTAAAAGGGCAAATGACGGATGATCAACAAATAAGATCGAAGTCATATTATCCAATATTATGTGCAGCTTTTTTGCGAATCGGATAATGGTACTATTGATTACTCCATGGTGGAAAATGTTATTCAGCCAATGGTTAAACAGGAGGAAAATTCCAGGTTGTGCTCGATCCCTACAGATGACGAGATCAAGGTAGCCGTGTTCAGTTTGAGTCCTGATAGCGCGCCAGGGCCTGATGGTTTTGGGGGACATTTCTATCATAGCTGCTGGGATATTATCGCTGCGGATATTTTGCCGGCTGTTAGATCATTTTTTGTTAGCAACAGATCGCTAAAGGGTGTAACTCAAGCTATATGGTTTTAATTCCGAAGAGTAACAACGTGGCTCGGGTGGAGGAATACAGGCCAATTATCTTAAGTAACTTCCTGTTCAAGATAGTTACTAAGATCTTAGCCGTCAGATTTGGGGATATTTTGAAAGAGCATGTGCATGGTATGCAATTTGGGTTCATTCCGGGAAAACAAATTCATGACTGCATTGCCTTGGCTTTGGAAGGAGTTAATTGCCTCCTTAACCGATCTAGGACGCCTAATATGATTCTTAAGGTGGATATTAGAAAAGCTTTCGATACTTTGAGATGGGAATTTATTTATCGTGTCCTTCGACGTATGGGGTTCGACCATGGATTCTTGCGTTGGGTGATATCGATTTTTAACTCGGCTAGGATTTCGATTCTTTTTAATGGGGGTCCGGAGGGATACTTCAGATGCACTCGGGGAGTTCGTCAGGGAGATCCTCTCTCTCCCCTTCTTTTATGTGCAACTGAAGATGTTTTAGCGCGTGCATTGGATATGGCTATTCTGCAGGGACATATCTCTCAGTTTAAAACTTCCCGCAACTTCAGCATGCCTCCGTGTTTGTTATATGCAGATGATATTCTTATCATGACATCATCTTCTTGGGAGAATTGTCAATATATTAAACGTATTCTGACTGATTATGGACGCATTTCTGGCCAGCAATTTAATCCAGATAAGACTAAGGTCTACTTCCGTGATAATACGCCCATTCGGATTATGAGAAGAGTTCAGACTAACCTACAGATCACTCGTGGTACATTCCCCATCACTTATTTAGGAGTTCCCTTGTTCAAAGGGGCGCCTAAAATAAGATATTTTCAGCCCACGCATGATAAAATTCTGTCCAAATTTAAAAGGTGGAAAGGTACGTCCCTTTCGATGGCTGGCCGTATTACTCCGTCAACTCGTCATTTCTAGCTCATTTGTTCACTCAATGCTTGTTTATCGATGGCCGAGAATGTTGCTCAAATCAATGGAAAAAGCTATGAAAATTTTTATTTGGACTGGGGATACTACCAAGAAAGGTTCGGTTACGGTCAATTGGGCTAGATGTTGTGCACCTAAAGAGGAAGGAGGTTTGGGAGTTCGCTCTCTTGTGGTGGCAAACAAAGCTTTTCTTATGAAGGCTGCATGGAAGTTGATCCAACCTAAATCTATGGCTTTCGACATTTTGCGGAAAAGATACTTCAATGGTGCGCCAAGATTGGCTTATATTGGATCGTCTATCTGGCCGGGCTTGCGCTCGGTGGTCTTGGATCTCATCTCCCAATCGCGCTGGATTCCGGGTGGCAAACAACAGCTTAGGTGTCATCACCCCCTGGAAGGGGGCGGCCTTGGTGGTAGAAATGGCAGCCCCCCCTCCATAAGAGCCAACTAGGGGGCCATGCCCCCCATGGCGTGTGGCTGCCATTGGGGAAAAGAGTGTGGCTGCCCCCTTAGGAGGGAACAAAGGGCGCCGGGGGTCACTTGGAGTGGTGGGCGTCGTCTGTGGGGGCTGCAAGTAGAGATTCGGGGACACCAAACCTAACCACGTAGAATACTTGTCGATCCGAGGAGGAGAGGCCAAAGAACGTTGAAGAACCCAACCACGCAAATCTAGGGTTTTGGGCGCATCGGAGGAAGATGGGGCCGAAGGATGAACGTTTGAGTGTGGACGATCATAATTCGACGTGGGACCTTGAAGAAGCAAGCCCGTCATCTCAATGACGGAAAACTAGACGAGATTGATCGAAAAATCAGGTGTTCGCCGGCGTTGGTGAGGAGAGAGGGGAGAGCATATTTTCGTTTTTTCTTCTGGGTTTATCGAAAATACTATAGAATACTCTACTATTCCAAGCAACGCTGTATAGACAAACTATTCCCCAAATTGTTAGTCCATATAATATATACAAAAATCGTGGATCTTGGCCCAAACACATCAAATCTATTATCTTCAATAAGCCTACTCGGCCAAAACGGTATGTCCAATCATCCAGATTGTATCACTGTGGTCTTCCTTCAACTCAATAAGAGCAGTACATCACTCTATCCAATCAACCTGAGTTCATCACACGATGGAGATTGGAAGGTTATACTCAATTCCACCTTGGAGTTGTATCACTTGTTCTTTCTTACCATGGAAGAAAAGGTTTTCCAGTTTCTGTAAGAATTGCTCTCTTATTGGTAAGAATTTCTACAATATGAACATGCAGTTATTGGTACAGTTCTCTCCACAGTCAATGCCGAAAGTGTTGTTGTCACTTTCTTCCCCAACTTTGCAGTATGCTTGAGTGATCCAACCCTTGCATCTGCCTTCAAGGTACAAGTTCAACTTTCTATAGCAGATCAGATCTCAAATTCCATCATAGCAATCCTTCATGACCAAGTTGTATACATGATGCAAGATCACATCATAGATCTGCAGAATCAAAGCATAAAGGATGCTTTGATGGTCGTTAATAATTCTGAATCTGACGTCCCTACAATCATCCAGATACCCAGACAAATCAGGAGAAATTACTTGGAGCAACTTGTTCCAAAAGAATGGATCACAAACTATGAGTCCCTTCACCAACAGTCAGAAACGGTGCAAGCAACTAACTTTAAGTTCCAAAGGTTGAAGGATGTGATGAAGGTCATCCCGTAGTTACAACTCAAGGAAATAAAGAACCGATGATGATTCATGGAGGGCCAATCACGAGAGCAAGAGCTAAACAAATTAAGCAAGCTTTGATGACTCTTGTTGCTGAAATTAAAGAAAATGTGCAAGGGAGCTCAATACAAGGCCAAGTAATGAATGTTATTCAAGTTGTTGGGCGAATGCATCAAATAAGTTGGGCTCAAGCATGGAACTGAATTGAAGACTTAATTTGGAGTTTATGAGCCATGATTTTCGTCCAACACCTCAAGCCCAAGAGGAGTGATGTTTCATTTTGCTTAAAATGGTCAATTTTCAGCATTTTGTTAGTCAAAGTGTCTTAGTTAAGTTAATCAAGTATGATTATTCAATAAAGTAAGTCTAGTAGTCATTTTCCAAGTCTAGAAAGGTTGTCTAGTCTAGTAATCATTTTCCAAGTCTAGTAAAGGTGGTCTAGAGTGTCTCTTCACATGGGGGAGTCATTTTCTATGTTGTAAGACTAGAAAAAGGGGTCAAGAATGTCTCTTCAAATCCCATGAAAAGCCAATTCGGGATTAACATTGAAGCATCACATTGTAACTATAAAAGCATGGCAGCCCATGTAAGAATGGGGAATTGATTGATATATTGAAATTGGCATTTGCCTTTGTGAGTTGAAATTCTCTTTGTAGAGTTTTCAATTGTTTAAGAACTTATCAAGATACTTGAGCAATATCTTGTGGTGTTCACCATACCAAGGTTCTTGGCTGATCATATAGCCAACGGGTCAAGGTTATAAAGCTCTAGGTAAGATCAAACTAGATCATCGATCTGGAATATCCGCTGCCTACTTGTATACGTTGGGTTCTTGAATCGATATGTTCAATGGGTCCTTCGTACAATCCGTATCAGTTTGGTATCAGAGAAATCTGGTATTGATCTGATTTGCTATCATTTTATCCATATTCTATCTTCTAGTTTCAAAAAAAAAACAAAAGAGAAAAAAACGGAAAAAAAAAAAAAAAAAAAAAAAAAAAAAATCTGAATTCCTTCTCCATTCAATCTTGAGAAGTACATACAAAAAAACAAAAAAAAAGAAAAATCTTGTTGTGGGATCCTAAAGACTCCACCACCAAAAGAAAATTGTATCTTGTTTCTTAGAAAACATACTTATTGATCTTTTTGTACACGGGCATATCATTTGTTGAACGTGACTTGGAATTGCTTGTCTTGATTTGTTCTTATTCTTATTGAGCCTACATATGAGAATTTGAGTGGTAAAAGGCATTGAGTGGTGAGATCATTAGAGGGGAGGTAAAAGCCAATTGAGTGAATCATCTTGAGTGATACACGAGTGTTTTGTGAGGAATATATCATGGAGGATACTTCGGCAGCAAGGTTGGGGAAAAAGATTTCACTATTGAGGCTATGCAACAACAATTTGCAAGATTTACAGCAATTCTTGAAAATATAACGGATCGTTTGGAGAGGCTTGAACAACCAGCAGCTAGGAGGCGTGAGATTCCTCAACCAAATCAATGGAGACGTAATGAGGAGTGGGAATCGAGGAGGAAGAAGAAATGGAGCCGCAACACCATGGAAATAGACGAGGTGGGAGAAGGCAAAATAATGAAGTTGATCGGGATTTAGGGAACATCAAATTGAATATCCCCGCATTCCATGGAAGAAGTGATCCCGAAGCATATTTAGAGTGGGAGAGAAAGGTGGATCTTATTTTCGAATGCCACAATTACTCCGAGGAAAAGAAGGTAAAGCTTGCTGCAATTGAGTTCACCGACTATGCATTAGTTTGGTGGGATCAATTAACCACAAATCGAAGGCGCTACGGAGAAAGATCGATCACTACTTGGGCTGAAATGAAGACAACCATGCGTAGGAGATTTGTACCATCTCATTATTTTCGTGACTTGTATCAAAAACTCCAAACAATGACTCAAGGTAGTAGATCAGTGGATGAGTATTACAAGGAGATGGAGATTTCAATGATTAGGGCCAATATTGATGAAGATAGGGGAGGCTACCATGGCAAGATTCCTAAGCGGGTTGAATAGGAGATTGCTAACATAGTGGAATTACAACACTATGTGGAGCTTGAAGACATGGTGCATACAGCCATAAAGGTGGAAAGGCAACTCAAGAAGAAGAGTTCATTTCAAAAGAGTTACGTATCGAATTTTCAGTCTTCCAACAAGATGAAAGAAGGAATGTTGAAAGCAAGTGTTGGAACAACCTCTAAAACTCAAACTGAGGCGTTCAAAACCAAGTACAATGAGGTTGATAAGGAAAGGGTCTCAACTCCAATTCTCGAAATCGAGATATCAAATGTTTTCGTTGTCAAGGGTTTGGACATATTGCATCTCAATGTCCAAACAAGAGAGTGATGATCATGAAGGATAATGGAGAGATAGAATCTGAAAGTGAACATGAAGAAGAACAACTTGAAGAGACCATACCCGAACATGGCGAGCTTTTGGTTGTTAGAAGAGCTCTAAACATGCAAACAAAGATGGAAGAAGCTGAACAACAAAGGAGAACATCTTCCACACAAGGTGTTTAGTTCAAGGTAAGGTGTGCATGTTAATTGTTGATGGAGGGAGTTGTGCTAATGTTGCTAGTTGTGAAATGGTGGAAAAACTGAATTTAGCTACTACGAAGCACCCCAATCCATACAAGCTGCAATGGCTTAATGATTGTGGAGAAATTCGTGTGACTAAGCAAGTTTTGGTATCATTTTCAATTGGCAATTACAAGGATGATGTTCTATGTGATGTGGTACCAATGCATGCTAGCCATATTCTATTGGGAGACCATGGCAATTCGATAGAAGGGTGACGTATGATGGTTTTCTTAATCGATGCACACTCAAGCATCGTAATAAAAATATCCAGCTTGTTTCTTTGACTCCACAACAAGTGCAAGAAGATCAAATCAAAATGTCCCAAGCAAGAAAAATACGAGAGGCCGAGAGAAAAAAAGAGTAAGGAAGAGGGGCAAAATTCGAGTGAAAAAAGAGTGGAGATAATGATAAGAGGAATGAATTGAGTGTGAATGAGGGAGAAAAGGTAGAGGGCAAAAAAGGCTGAATTTCTATGCAAAAGCAAGTGAGTTAAAAAGGGCATTAGTTGAAGAAAAGAGTGTGTTAGTAATGGTGTTTAAGGAGTCCTATTTGAACACTAATGAGCTAACACCATCTTTGCCAAGTTCTTTTATTTCTCTTTTGCAGAATATAATGATGTCTTTCCTAAGAAGAGCCAAATGGATTGCCGCCACTAAGAGGAATTGAACATCAAATTGATTTCATCCCCTGAGCGGTGCTTCCAAACCGACCAGCATACCGAGCCAACCCGGAAGAGACAAAAGAAATTCAAATGCAAGTGGAGGAGTTGTTGACAAAGGGTAAAATTAGAGAAAGCATGAGTCCTTGTGCCGTACCAGTGATCGTGGTACCAAAAAAAGATGGAGCGTGGAGAATGTGTACAGATTGCCGTGCCATCAATAAAATCACCGAAAGTATCGCTATCCTATTCCTAGGTTAGATGATATGCTTGATGAATTACATGGTGTTGTAGTCTTCACTAAAATTGATTTAAAGAGTGGATATCATCAAATTCGAATTAAAGAAGGTGATGAATGGAAAACTCGCCTTTAAAACAAAGTATGGTTTATATGAGTGGTTAGTAATGCCTTTTGGTTTAACTAATGCTCCAAGCACTTTCATGAGATTAATGAACCATGTTTTGCGTAACTTTATAGGCAAGTTTGTTGTAGTTTATTTTGATGACATCCTTATCTATAGCAAAAGCTTAGAGGAACATCTTGATCATGTGCGTGAAGTGTTAAATACTTTAAGAAGAGAGTCTTTGCATGCTAATCTGAAAAAGTGTTCTTTTTGCATGGACAAAGTTGTTTTTCTTGGATTTGTAGTAAGTGCTAATGGAATTGAAATGGAAAAGGAAAAAGTCAATGCTATTTTAGATTGGCCAATTCCTAAAAGCATTGCTGAAGTGAGAAGTTTTCATGGTCTTGCAAGCTTCTATAGGAAGTTTGTAAAGAATTTTAGCACCATTGCTGCACCATTGAATGAAATAATAAAAAGGAAGTTGGTTTTCATTGGGGAGAAAAACAGAACATGCATTTGAACTCCTTAAAGAAAAACTAACTACTGCACCTATTCTTGCATTACCTAATTTTGATAAATCATTTGAGCTTGAATGTGATGCATCCGGAGTGGGTGTAGGTGCTGTTTTGATGCAGGAGGGAAGACCAATTGCTTACTTTAGCGAGAAGTTGAAAGGAGCACAATTGAACTATCCGACGTATGATAAAGAGCTCTATGCTTTGGTGAGAGCATTGGAAACTTGGCAGCACTACTTGTGGCCAAAGGAGTTTGTGATTCATACTGATCACGAGTCTTTAAAATATCTCAAGGGCCAAGGTAAGTTGAACAAGCGACATATCAAATGGGTGGAGTTCATTGAATCATTTCCTTACGTGATTAAATATAAAAAGGGGAAAGAAAACATTGTAGCTGATGCATTATCTCGGAGGCATGCCTTAATCACTACATTGGGTTCTAAGCTTCTTGGTTTTGAGTCAATAAAGGAAATGTATGACAATGATTCTGATTTCTCTTCTATTTATATAGCTTGTGAGCATGCTGCATTTGGAAAGTTCTATAAACATGAAGGATACTTATTTCGTGAAAACAAACTTTGCATCCCCAAATGTTCTATTCGAGAGTTACTTGTTAGAGAAGCGCATGGGGAGGTTTAATGGGACACTTTGGTGTGCATAAAACCTTGGAAGTCCTACGTGATCATTTCTTTTGGCCTTGTATGCGTGTTGATGTTGAAAGAATTTGTGAAAAGTGCATAACTTGTAAACATGCTAAATCAAAATCACAACCTCATGGAATGTATAAACCTTTACCTATTCCAAATGAACCTTGGGTGGACATATCTATGGACTTTGTTTTGGGTTTACCTAGAACAAGTAAGGGTAGAGATTCTGGTTTGTGGTTGTTGATAGATTTTCTAAAATGGCACATTTCATTCCTTGTCATAAAAGTGATGATGCTACTCATGTTGCTGATTTGTTCTTTAGAGAAATTGTGCGTTTGCATGGAGTTCCAAGAACAATTGTGAGTGATAGAGATGCAAAATTTTTAAGTCACTTTTGGCGTGTGTTATGGAGCAAATTGGGAACTAAACTTCTATTTTCTACTACTTGCCACCCACAAACTGATGGGCAAATCAAGTAGTAAATAGAACTTTGTCTCAACTACTTCAACTTTGATTCAAAAGAACTTAAAGAATTGGGAAGATTGTTTGCCATTTGTTGAGTTTGCATATAATAGGAGTGTGCATTCTGCTACTAACTTTACTCCTTTTGAAGTTGTTTATGGATTTAATCCATTGAGTCCACTTGATCTTGTTCCTATCCCTGTTGAAGAGCAAGCAAGTCTTGATGGAAAAGCTAAGGCAGAATTGGTAAAGAAGTTGCATGAAAAGGTGAAACTTAATATTGAGAAGCAAACCGAGCGATATGTTAAACAAGCCAACAAAGGTCGAAAGCAAGTAATATTTGAACCAGGAGATTGGGTGTGGCTGCATTTGAGAAAAGAAAGGTTTCCAACAAAGCGAAAGTCCAAGCTACAACCAAGGGGTGATGGGCCATTTCAAGTGATTGCAAAGATCAATGACAATGCCTACAAGATTGATCTTCCAGGTGAGTATAATGTGAGTGCTACTTTTAATGTGTCTGATCTATCTCCTTTTAATGCGTAAATCGATTCGAGGACGAATCCTTTCAAGAAGAAGAAGGGAATGATGAAGGTCATCCCGTAGTTACAACTCAAGGAAATAAAGAACCGATGATGATTCATGGAGGGCCAATCACGAGAGCAAGAGCTAAACAAATTAAGCAAGCTTTGATGACTCTTGTTGCTGAAATTAAAGAAAATGTGCAAGGAGCTCAATACAAGGCCAAGTAATGAATGTTATTCAAGTTGTTGGGCCAGAATGCATCAAATAAGTTGGGCTCAAGCATGGAACTGAATTGAAGACTTAATTTGGAGTTTATGAGCCATGATTTTCGTCCAACACCTCAAGCCCAAGAGGAGTGATGTTTCATTTTGCTTAAAATGGTCAATTTTCAGCATTTTGTTAGTCAAAGTGTCTTAGTTAAGTTAATCAAGTATGATTATTCAATAAAGTAAGTCTAGTAGTCATTTTCCAAGTCTAGAAAGGTTGTCTAGTCTAGTAATCATTTTCCAAGTCTAGTAAAGGTGGTCTAGAGTGTCTCTTCACATGGGGGAGTCATTTTCTATGTTGTAAGACTAGAAAAAGGGGTCAAGAATGTCTCTTCAAATCCCATGAAAAGCCAATTCGGGATTAACATTGAAGCATCACATTGTAACTATAAAAGCATGGCAGCCCATGTAAGAATGGGGAATTGATTGATATATTGAAATTGGCATTTGCCTTTGTGAGTTGAAATTCTCTTTGTAGAGTTTTCAATTGTTTAAGAACTTATCAAGATACTTGAGCAATATCTTGTGGTGTTCACCATACCAAGGTTCTTGGCTGATCATATAGCCAACGGGTCAAGGTTATAAAGCTCTAGGTAAGATCAAACTAGATCATCGATCCGGAATATCCGCCGCCTACTTGTATACGTTGGGTTCTTGAATCGATATGTTCAATGGGTCCTTCGTACAATCCGTATCGTTTGGTATCGAGAAAATCTGGTATTGATCTGATTTGCTATCATTTTATCCATATTCTATCTTCTAGTTTCAAAAAAAAAAAAAAAACAGAAAAAAAACGGAAAAAAAAAAAAAAAAACAAAAAAAAAAAAAAAAAAAATCTGAATTCCTTCTCCATTCAATCTTGAGAAGTACATACAAAAAAACAAAAAAGAAAAATCTTGTTGTGGGATCCTAAAGACTCCACCACCAAAAGAAAATTGTATCTTGTTTCTTAGAAAACATACTTATTGATCTTTTTGTACACGGCATATCATTTGTTGAACGTGACTTGGAATTGCTTGTCTTGATTTGTTCTTATTCTTATTGAGCCTACATATGAGAATTTGAGTGGTAAAAGGCATTGAGTGGTGAGATCATTAGAGGGGAGGTAAAAGCCAATTGAGTGAATCATCTTGAGTGATACACGAGTGTTTTGTGAGGAATATATCATGGAGGATACTTCGGGCAGCAAGGTTGGGGAAAAAGATTTCACTATTGAGGCTATGCAACAACAATTTGCAAGATTTACAGCAATTCTTGAAAATATAACGGATCGTTTGGAGAGGCTTGAACAACCAGCAGCTAGGAGGCGTGAGATTCCTCAACCAAATCAATGGAGACGTAATGAGGAGTGGGAATCGAGGAGGAAGAAGAAATGGAGCCGCAACACCATGGAAATAGACGAGGTGGGAGAAGGCAAAATAATGAAGTTGATCGGGATTTAGGAACATCAAATTGAATATCCCCGCATTCCATGGAAGAAGTGATCCCAAGCATATTTAGAGTGGGAGAGAAAGGTGGATCTTATTTTCGAATGCCACAATTACTCCGAGAAAAGAAGGTAAAGCTTGCTGCAATTGAGTTCACCGACTATGCATTAGTTTGGTGGGATCAATTAACCACAAATCGAAGGCGCTACGGAGAAAGATCGATCACTACTTGGGCTGAAATGAAGACAACCATGCGTAGGAGATTTGTACCATCTCATTATTTTCGTGACTTGTATCAAAAACTCCAAACAATGACTCAAGGTAGTAGATCAGGTGGATGAGTATTACAAGGAGATGGAGATTTCAATGATTAGGGCCAATATTGATGAAGATAGGGAGGCTACCATGGCAAGATTCCTAAGCGGGTTGAATAGGGAGATTGCTAACATAGTGGAATTACAACACTATGTGGAGCTTGAAGACATGGTGCATACAGCCATAAAGGTGGAAAGGCAACTCAAGAAGAAGAGTTCATTTCAAAAGAGTTACGTGTCGAATTTTCAGTCTTCCAACAAGATGAAAGAAGGAATGTTGAAAGCAAGTGTTGGAACAACCTCTAAAACTCAAACCGAGGCGTTCAAAACCAAGTACAATGAGGTTGATAAGGGAAAGGGTCTCAACTCCAATTCTCGAAATCGAGATATCAAATGTTTTTCGTTGTCAAGGGTTTGGACATATTGCATCTCAATGTCCAAACAAGAGAGTGATGATCATGAAGGATAATGGAGAGATAGAATCTGAAAGTGAACATGAAGAAGAACAACTTGAAGAGACCATACCCGAACATGGCGAGCTTTTTTGGTTGTTAGAAGAGCTCTAAACATGCAAACAAAGATGGAAGAAGCTGAACAACAAAGGAGAACATCTTCCACACAAGGTGTTTAGTTCAAGGTAAGGTGTGCATGTTAATTGTTGATGGAGGGAGTTGTGCTAATGTTGCTAGTTGTGAAATGGTGGAAAAACTGAATTTAGCTACTACGAAGCACCCCAATCCATACAAGCTGCAATGGCTTAATGATTGTGGAGAAATTCGTGTGACTAAGCAAGTTTTGGTATCATTTTCAATTGGCAATTACAAGGATGATGTTCTATGTGATGTGGTACCAATGCATGCTAGCCATATTCTATTGGGGAGACCATGGCAATTCGATAGAAGGGTGACGTATGATGGTTTTCTTAATCGATGCACACTCAAGCATCGTAATAAAAATATCCAGCTTGTTTCTTTGACTCCACAACAAGTGCAAGAAGATCAAATCAAAATGTCCCAAGCAAGAAAAATACGAGAGGCCGAGAGAAAAAAAAAAGAGTAAGGAAGAGGGGCAAAATTCGAGTGAAAAAAAGAGTGGAGATAATGATAAGAGGAATGAATTGAGTGTGAATGAGGGAGAAAAGGTAGAGGGCAAAAAAAGGCTGAATTTCTATGCAAAAGCAAGTGAGTTAAAAGGGCATTAGTTGAAGAAAAGAGTGTGTTAGTAATGGTGTTTAAGGAGTCCTATTTGAACACTAATGAGCTAACACCATCTTTGCCAAGTTCTTTTATTTCTCTTTTGCAGGAATATAATGATGTCTTTCCGGAAGAAGAGCCAAATGGATTGCCGCCACTAAGAGGAATTGAACATCAAATTGATTTCATCCCCGGAGCGGTGCTTCCAAACCGACCAGCATACCGAGCCAACCCGGAAGAGACAAAAGAAATTCAAATGCAAGTGGAGGAGTTGTTGACAAAGGGTAAAATTAGAGAAAGCATGAGTCCTTGTGCCGTACCAGTGATCGTGGTACCAAAAAAGATGGAGCGTGGAGAATGTGTGCAGTTGCCGTGCCATCAATAAAATCACTCGTAAAGTATCGCTATCCTATTCCTAGGTTAGATGATATGCTTGATGAATTACATGGTGCTTTGTAGTCTTCACTAAAATTGATTTAAAGAGTGGATATCATCAAATTCGAATTAAAGAAGGTGATGAATGGAAAACTGCCTTTAAAACAAAGTATGGTTTATATGAGTGGTTAGTAATGCCTTTTGGTTTAACTAATGCTCCAAGCACTTTCATGAGATTAATGAACCATGTTTTGCGTAACTTTATAGGCAAGTTTGTTGTAGTTTATTTTGATGACATCCTTATCTATAGCAAAAGCTTAGAGGAACATCTTGATCATGTGCGTGAAGTGTTAAATACTTTAAGAAGAGAGTCTTTGCATGCTAATCTGAAAAAGTGTTCTTTTTGCATGGACAAAGTTGTTTTTCTTGGATTTGTAGTAAGTGCTAATGGAATTGAAATGGAAAAGGAAAAAGTCAATGCTATTTTAGATTGGCCAATTCCTAAAAGCATTGCTTTGAAGTGAGAAGTTTTCATGGTCTTGCAAGCTTCTATAGGAAGTTTGTAAAGAATTTTAGCACCATTGCTGCACCATTGAATGAAATAATAAAAAGGAAGTTGGTTTTCATTGGGAGAAAAACAGAACATGCATTTGAACTCCTTAAAGAAAAACTAACTCGCACCTATTCTTGCATTACCTAATTTTGATAAATCATTTGAGCTTGAATGTGATGCATCCGGAGTGGGTGTAGGTGCTGTTTTGATGCGGGAGGGAAGACCAATTGCTTACTTTAGCGAGAAGTTGAAAGGAGCACAATTGAACTATCCGACGTATGATAAAGAGCTCTATGCTTTGGTGAGAGCATTGGAAACTTGGCAGCACTACTTGTGGCCAAAGGAGTTTGTGATTCATACGATCACGAGTCTTTAAAATATCTCAAGGGCCAAGGTAAGTTGAACAAGCGACATATCAAATGGGTGGAGTTCATTGAATCATTTCCTTACGTGATTAAATATAAAAAGGGAAAGAAAACATTGTAGCTGATGCATTATCTCGAGGCATGCCTTAATCACTACATTGGGTTCTAAGCTTCTTGGTTTTGAGTCAATAAAGGAAATGTATGACAATGATTCTGATTTCTCTTCTATTTATATAGCTTGTGAGCATGCTGCATTTGGAAAGTTCTATAAACATGAAGGATACTTATTTCGTGAAAACAAACTTTGCATCCCCAAATGTTCTATTCGAGAGTTACTTGTTAGAGAAGCGCATGGGGAGGTTTAATGGGACACTTTGGTGTGCATAAAACCTTGGAAGTCCTACGTGATCATTTCTTTTGGCCTTGTATGCGTGTTGATGTTGAAAGAATTTGTGAAAAGTGCATAACTTGTAAACATGCTAAATCAAAATCACAACCTCATGGAATGTATAAACCTTTACCTATTCCAAATGAACCTTGGGTGGACATATCTATGGACTTTGTTTTGGGTTTACCTAGAACAAGTAAGGGTAGAGATTCTGTGTTTGTGGTTGTTGATAGATTTTCTAAAATGGCACATTTCATTCCTTGTCATAAAAGTGATGATGCTACTCATGTTGCTGATTTGTTCTTTAGAGAAATTGTGCGTTTGCATGGAGTTCCAAGAACAATTGTGAGTGATAGAGATGCAAAATTTTTAAGTCACTTTTGGCGTGTGTTATGGAGCAAATTGGGAACTAAACTTCTATTTTCTACTACTTGCCACCCACAAACTGATGGGCAAACTGAAGTAGTAAATAGAACTTTGTCTCAACTACTTCGAACTTTGATTCAAAAGAACTTAAAGAATTGGGAAGATTGTTTGCCATTTGTTGAGTTTGCATATAATAGGAGTGTGCATTCTGCTACTAACTTTACTCCTTTTGAAGTTGTTTATGGATTTAATCCATTGAGTCCACTTGATCTTGTTCCTATCCTGTTGAAGAGCAAGCAAGTCTTGATGGAAAAGCTAAGGCGAATTGGTAAAGAAGTTGCATGAAAAGGTGAAACTTAATATTGAGAAGCAAACCGAGCGATATGTTAAACAAGCCAACAAAGGTCGAAAGCAAGTAATATTTGAACCAGGAGATTGGGTGTGGCTGCATTTGAGAAAAGAAAGGTTTCCAACAAAGCGAAAGTCCAAGCTACAACCAAGGGGTGATGGGCCATTTCAAGTGATTGCAAAGATCAATGACAATGCCTACAAGATTGATCTTCCAGGTGAGTATAATGTGAGTGCTACTTTTAATGTGTCTGATCTATCTCCTTTTAATGAAGAATCAGATTCGAGGACGAATCCTTTAAAAGAAGAAGGGAATGATGAAGGTCATCCTGTAGTTACAACTCAAGGAAATAAAGAACCGATGATGATTCATGGAGGGCCAATCACAAGAGCAAGAGCTAAACAAATTAAGCAAGCTTTGATGACTCTTGTTGCTGAAATTAAAGAAAATGTGCAAGGGAGCTCAATACAAGGCCAAGTAATGAATGTTATTCAAGTTGTTGGGCCAGAATGCATCAAATAAGTTGGGCTCAAGCATGGAACTGAATTGAAGACTTAATTTGGAGTTTATGAGCCATGATTTTCGTCCAACACCTCAAGCCCAAGAGGAGTGATGTTTCATTTTGCTTAAAATGGTCAATTTTCAGCATTTTGTTAGTCAAAGTGTCTTAGTTAAGTTAATCAAGTATGATTATTCAATAAAGTAAGTCTAGTAGTCATTTTCCAAGTCTAGAAAGGTTGTCTAGTCTAGTAATCATTTTCCAAGTCTAGTAAAGGTGGTCTAGAGTGTCTCTTCACATGGGGGAGTCATTTTCTATGTTGTAAGACTAGAAAAAGGGGTCAAGAATGTCTCTTCAAATCCCATGAAAAGCCAATTCGGGATTAACATTGAAGCATCACATTGTAACTATAAAAGCATGGCAGCCCATGTAAGAATGGGGAATTGATTGATATATTGAAATTGGCATTTGCCTTTGTGAGTTGAAATTCTCTTTGTAGAGTTTTCAATTGTTTAAGAACTTATCAAGATACTTGAGCAATATCTTGTGGTGTTCACCATACCAAGGTTCTTGGCTGATCATATAGCCAACGGGTCAAGGTTATAAAGCTCTAGGTAAGATCAAACTAGATCATCGATCTGGAATATCCGCTGCCTACTTGTATACGTTGGGTTCTTGAATCGATATGTTCAATGGGTCCTTCGTACAATCCGTATCAGGATGGACTTGTCAAGACGATCTACCAAACACCAGCTTGCACCTATGGTATCAGACCCAAGTCTGTTCTATCATGCGCCCAGAGAATTTGATGGAGAATGGTTAGATCCAGCTAAGATGGTGTGTAGAAGAGGCGTTCCCCTTGATATGGAATCCCAATCCTCAAATACCTATCTTGATATCTCTTTTAGCCAAATACATAGTATATCTTCTTCTATTTCTCTACATAGATTTTCTACTAGTCATATCGAAAAATACCATAGAATACTTTACTATTCCAAGCAATGCTGTTATAGAACAAACTTTTCCCCCAATTGTTTGTCCATATAATATATACAAAAATCGTGGATCGTGGCCCAAACACATCAAATCTATTATCTTCAACAAGTGTACTCTACCAAAAGAGTATGTCAACCGTGTCCGAATGGATAATCGTGCACGATGGAGATCGGAAGATTATGCTCATCTCCACCTTGAGTTGTGCGACTTGTTCTTTCTTACCATGGAAGAAAAGGTCTTCCAAAGATTCCTTGCAAGAATTACTCTCTTAGATACTCGGTTTCTTCAATATAAGCATGCAGTTATTGGTACAGTTGTCTCCACACTCAACGCCGGAAGTGTTGTCGTCACTTTCTTCCCCAACTTTGCAGTATCCTTGAGTGATCCAACCCTTGCATTTGCCTTCAAGGTGCAAGTTCAACTTTCTGGAGCAGATCAGATCTCAAATTCCATCATAGCAATCCTTCACGACCAAGTTGTATACATGATGCAAGATCACGTCATAGATCTGCAGAATCAAAGCATAAAAGATGCTTTGATGGTCCTTAATAATTCTGGATCTGACGTCCCTACAATCATCCAGATACCCAGACAAATCAGGAGAAAATACTTGGAGCAACTTGTTCCAAAAGAATGGATCACAAACTATGAGTCCCTTCACCAACAGTCAGAAACGGTGCAAGCAACTGACTTTAAGTTCCAAAGGTTGAAGGATGGACTTGTCAAGACGATCTACCAAACACCAGCTTGCACCTCATGGTATCAGACCCAAGTCTGTTCTATCGTGCGCCCAGAGAATTTGTTAGAGAATGGTTAGATCCAGCTAAGATGGTGTGTAGAAGAGGCGTTCCCCTTGATATGGAATCCCAATCCTCAAATACCTATATTGATATCTCTTTTAGCCAAATACATAGTATATCTTCTTCTCTTTCTCTACATAGATTTTCTACTAGTCATATCGAAAAATACCATAGAATACTCTACTATTCCAAGCAATGTTGTTATAGAACAAATTGTTCTATAACAGACAGAATTGGCATCCCAAAGGATTATAAATACTTATTTCATCAGCGCATTTCCGACTACTTCTATGACGGGTCCTGACACTTCACCTTCTCGTTCATGGAGGCTTATTTGGATCTGGTCTGTGCTATTGTATGGGTCCCTATTGCCCAGATTCAAGGGATACACGTGTATGGTTTAACTCGGATGATGGTTTGGTTACCTCGAAGGCAGTTTATGATCATATCCATCCCCATTACCCGGCAGTCAAGTGGGGTTCTTGGATTGGTCGCAACATATCCCAGAATGGCGATCGGTGGTGGCGTGGTGGGCTATCCACAACCGACTGGTTGTCTTGGATTTATTACGGGCTAGGGGAAGTTTCATCCCCTCGGTTTGCGCTCTTTGTCGTGAATTTGCAGAATCGGTTGACCATTTATTTATCTCTTGTGTCTTTGCAGGAGCTCTTCGGAGATGGATCTTTGATTCATTCAACGCTCACCCTTTTCAGGCTCACAGTTTTAATGAATTTCTGGTTGTTGACATTATTTCCAGGCTTTCTTTTGGTTACCTGATCTGCCTGTGATCAGGATTACTCTTTTTCATTTTTTATATATAATTCGCACTTATTCAAAAAAATGTACTTTCATTTCAGTGAGCAGATTACTTTCCTCTGGCTTGTGGCTACCCTTTCCTGCATATGGCTCATCTGGCATATCCGAAATGAGTTGGTTTTTCACAACAAAATATGGACAGTGGAGGGGGCGACTATCCATCAATGGGTACTCATTGTAGAATCATCATCATTGGATCGGGGATGCATGCACAACGACCAATAAGACCTTCTTATCCTGCGTAACCTGTGAGTTCCTGGGCGGGCTAGACAAGCACCAAAGATTGTGGAGGTTAACTGGCAAAAACCCCTCCCGAGTTGGATCAAGGTAAATATGGATGGCAGTTCATCGGGGGCGCCGGGTAATCTCACTGCTTCCGGGGTTTTCTGGAATTGTAGAGGTTTCTTTCGAGTGTGTTTTGTTAATCATTATGGTTCGGGCTATGAATTTGAAGCTGAATTGGTCGCAGCAATGTGGGCGATTCAGTATTGCTTTTGCTAAGGGTTGGACACAACTTTGGCTTGAGTCGGATTCGATGTATGTAGTCAATTTGCTGGAGAAGAGATCGATGGAGGTCCCATGACACCACCTTAGCTATTGGCACCACACATTACATCTTCTCGCGTATATGGATTTCGTAGTCTCTCATATTTTTCGGGAAGGCAATCAGGTGGCAGACATGTTGAGCAAGAAGACGGAGTATGGCACATGGTGGGGCATCCCGCCCACGGAGCTCATACATTATCTCATAGATGACTATGTTGGCCAATCCAACTATAGGTTTGTTACTTAGTGCGTCCCCGCTTCAGGTTTTCTTTCCCATGTTGGTCAATCCAACTATAGGTTTGTTACTTAGTGCGCCCGGAGAATTTGTTAGAGAATGGTTAGATCCAGCTAAGATGTTGAGTAGAAGAGGCGTTCCCCTTGATATGGAATCCCAATCCTCAAATAGCTATCTTGATATCTCTTTTAGCCTAATACTTAGTATATCTTCTTCTCTTTCTCTACCTATATTTTCTACTAGTCATATCGAAAATACCATAGAATACTCTACTATTCCAAGCAACGCTGTTATAGAACAAACTGTTCTCCCAATTGTTAGTCCATATAATATACACAAAAATCATGGATCGTGGCCCAAACACCTCAGATCTATTATCTTCCACAAGAGTACTCTGCCAAAAGAGTAGTCAATTGTCCAGAATGGATAACTGTGGTTTTCCTTCAACTCAACAAGAGCAGTACATCACTCTATTCGTTCCACCTTAGTTCATCACACGATGCAGATCCGAAGGTTATACTCATCTCTACCTTGAAGTTGTGCGACTTGTTTTTTCTTACCATGGAAGAAAAGGTCTTCAAGTATCTGCAAGAATTGCTATCTTATACTCGGTTTCTTCAATATAAGCATGCAGTTATTGGTACGGTTCTCTCCACACTAATGCCGGAAGTGTTGTTGTTAGTTTCTTCCGTAGCTTTGTTGTATCGCTGAGTGATCCAACCCTTGCATCTGCCTTCAAGGTGCAAGGTCAACTTTCTAGAGCAGATCAAATCTCAAATTCCATCATAGCAACCCTTCATCAAAAAGTTGTATACATGTTGCAGGATCACAACGTAGATCTGCAGAACCAAGACATAAAAGATGCTTTGATGGTCCTTATTGAGTTTGGATCTGATGTCCCTACAATCTTCCAGATTCCCAGACCAATCAGGAGAAAAGACTTGGAGCAACTTGTTCCAAAAGAGTTGATCACCAACTATGAGTCCCTTCACCAACAGTCAGAAACGGTGCAAGCAACCGACTTTAAGTTCCAATGGTTGAAGGATGGACATGTCAACCTGATCTACCAAACACCAGTCGACACCTCATGGTATCAGAGCCAGGTCTTTTATGTCGTCTGCCCAGAGAATTTGTTAGAGAATGATTAGATCCAACTAAGATGTTGAGTAGAAGAGGTGTTCCCCTTGATATGGAATCACAATCCTCAAATAGCTATCTTGATCAAATAGCAATCTTGATATCTCTTTTAGCCAATACATAGTATATCTTCTTCTCTTTCCCTACGTAGATTTTCTACTAGTCATATTGAAAATACCATAGAATACTCTAATATTCCAATCAACGCTATTATAGAACAAACTGTTCCCCCAATTGTTAGTCCATATAATATATACAACAATCGTTGATTGTGGCCCAAACACATCAAATCTATATTATCTTCAACAAGAGTACTCTTGCAAAAAGAGTATGTCAACCATCCGAATGGATAACTCGTGTTTTTTCCTTCAACTCAATAAGAGCAATACATCACTCTATCCATTCCACCCGAGTTCATCACACGATGGAGATTGGAAGGTTATACTCATCTCCACCTTGGAGTTGTGCGACTTGCTCTTTACCATGGAAGAAAAGGTCTTCAGTATCTGCAAGAATTGCTCTCTTAGATACTCGGATTCTTCAATATAAGCATGCAGTTATTGGTATAGTTCTCTCCACACTCAATGCCGGAAGTGTTGTCGTCACTTTCTTCCACAACTTTGTTGTATCCCTGAGTGATCCAACCCTTGCATTTGCCTTCAAGGTGCAAGTTCAACTTTCTGGAGCAGATCAAATCTCAAATTCCATCATAGCAACCCTTCATCAAAAGGTTGTATACAAGATGCAAGATCACATCGTAGATCTGCACAATCAAGGCATAAAAGATGCTTTGATGGTCCTTGCAGAATCTGGATCTGACATCCCTACAATCGTCTAGATACCTAAACATCTCAGGAGAAAAGACTTGGAGCAACTTGTTCCAAAAGAGTGGATCACCAACTATGAGTCCATTCACCAACAGTCAGAAATGGTGCAAGCTACTGACTTTAAGTTCCAAAGGTTGAAGGATGGATGTGTCAAGACGATCTACTAATTACCGTCCGACACCTCGTGGTATCAGAGCCAGGTCTTTTCTATCATGCCCTGGAGAATTTGTTAGAGAATGGTTAGATCCAGCTAAGATGGTGAGTAGAAGAGGCGTTCCCCTTGATATGGAATCCCAATCCTCAAATAGCTATCTTGATATTTTCTACTAGTCATATCGAAAATACCATAGAATAATCTACTATTCCAAGCAACACTATTATAGAACAAACTGTTCCCCCAATTGTTAGTCCATATAATATACACAAAAATTGTGGATCTTGGCCCAAACACATCAAATCTATTATCTTAAACAAGAGTACTCTGCCAAAAGAGTATGTCCAGCCGTCCAGAATGGATAACTATGGTTTACCTTCAACTCAACATGAGCAGTAAATCACTCTATCCATTCCACTTGAGTTCATCACACGATGCATAACTGTGGTTTTCCTTCAAATCAACATGAGCAGTAAATCACTTTATTGGTGTATTTGATACAGGAGCTAGAAAGTCGATGATGAATCCTGACATACTACCTGAAGATGCTTGGCAAAGTCATCACGAATACTTCTATGCAGCTGATGGACAGACTTTTCATACCTCACTCATGTACAAGATTATTGGCAGCAGACTCCATGTACAAGATATCTTAATGGGTTTTGATTTATTCTTCCAAGCTAAAAGCCTACAAATTCTACCTCATGGGTTGAAGTACAAGAGACAATTCCAACCTTACACTACCATCCAGAAGTTGTTTACTCTATCAGAAGCACATCCAGAATACGGAGATATTACCAACCAGCTTCTCAAGTGTTGTGCAGACTCTCATGCAGATTTCCATCACCCAACACCACTATGGAAAATCCGAAGTTCTTTATTCAGCTCCCTTTCAAAAAGAATGAAGATGTGAATGCTACCAAGGCCACTCATCCAGGAATGACCCCAGAAGAGTTGAACCTTGCGAGGCAAGAATGCAACCAACTATTAGCACTTGGACTCATTGAGCCCACAAAATCAAATTGGGCTTGCCCTGCATTCTACTCAATAAAAGAGCTGAATAGGTACGAGGGAAAAAGAGGCTTGTTATTGATTACAAAGATCTTAACCATTTCCTCCTTGATGATAAGTTCCCTTTACCTAAAACTCAAATGTTTTCAAAGTTTGATTTGAAGTTGGGGTTTTGGCAATTGGGAATTGTCCTAGAGGATAGATATAAAACTACTTTTTGCCTTCCTACAGCCCAATACCAATGGATAGTCATGCCATTTGGTTTGAAGGTTGCACCCTCCATATTCCAAAAAGCAATGACCCAAATTTTTGAACTTATCCTACATACCACCCTAATCTACATTGATGACATCTTATTGTTCTCATCAAACAAACAAGAGCATGAAACTTTGCTACACAAGTTCTTGGATATTGTTCAATCACATGGTATTATTATGTTATCTGAAAAGAAGAGCTTTATCGGTCAAACAAACATTGAGTTTTTGGGAATGAAAATAATCGATGGAAAGTATCAGCCAAGCCAGCACATTGCTCAGGAATTGCTAAAGTTTCCGGATGAAAACTTGTCAATCAAAGAGATTCAACAATTCCTTGGAAGTGTTAATTATATCAGAGACTTCATTCCGGATTGCTCCAGATACACTAGCCAGCTTTCAAAGATGCTTAAGAAGAATGCTCCACTATGGGGATCATCCCAGACCAGGGCAGTTCAACAACTCAAGCAAGCATGCCAGAATCCTCCGCCATTGAAAATTCCAAGTACAGGACAAAGGATTCTCCAGACTGATGCTAGTGATGAATATTGGGGAGCCATTTTGCTTCAAAAAGAAGATGGGAAAATCTTTTATTGTGGACATGCAAGTGGTCAGTTCAAAGATTCTGAGAAGCATTACCATGTCGTCTATAAAGAAATCCTTGTTGTGAAGAATGGGATCAAGAAGTTTGAATTTCATCTTATTGTTCACCATTTCATAATTCAGATGGATAATAAATCATTTCCAGCAATTATGGAGCTCAAGAACAAGGGTGTTCCAGAGAAACAATTACTACGACTTAAAGATTGGTTTTCCAAGTATCGATTCACGATTCAACATATCAAAGGAAATCACAATCTTGTTCCGTTTATCATGTCCCGAGATCACAACCATTACAAATTAGTATCCTCAAAATGTATTTTCCCATTATATTAATGGCATATCCTCAAGGCCAATTTCCCCAAAAAACACCTTTCAAAGACCTAAGTGATTTACAAAACTATGCAAAACATTTCATGTTTTATCACTTAGCCAAATTTGTTGTTCAAGTTAATATCCCTTTCGAGAGGGCATGTTTTTATCCAGATAAACCTTTTTATGGGATCCTTACCATTTCCACAACTACTCCTATTCCAAAAGATGGTCTATGATATTTGTGGTGCCTTTCCACCTTTTACTACCATTCAGTGGAAATGCCTGTTAGAAGTACTTTATCATTCCTCCAAAATCCAGTCAACCAGTCATCCAATCTCTGGACTTTTCTTGAATGGTATGATAAGATTCAAAATTGGAAGGAAATGTTACAAGCAGAAGTGGATCAGAACAAAAATGTCCCGAATTTATACATTGTCCTGGTATTCCACCGGTATTTCACAATGGGAAAAGAGTATCGATTTATACCAAAATCTTTACATTTTAAATGGAACGTCTTCTCCAGATCAATCACCAGCCAACAACCTGAGGTTAATGAGTTATGCATGCATCTCTTGGTTCTTAAAAAGATTCAACCAAACCTACCTAGACCGGAGCCTATATATACATTACTCGTGATAAGTCCATGTGTTGATGAACCCAAGTCAAGTCACCAACAAAAGGATAACCAAGAAGACGACACAGACACTCCAATGTTCGAGCCAGATTCCCAAGACCCATGACTTATTGAAGATGAAGACATAGATTGGGACGGCTTTGGATTATTTTGGACAGAACCCTGGTCAAAGGAATACTATGACTACCACTACAATACATGATGGAAGGATGATGTCAGCATTGTATAGGTGTCCTTATAATGGACACATGTCAGTTTGTAATAATAAGTGTCCTTCTAGCGGACACATGTCAGTTTATGGTTGTAAGTGTCCTATTGTTGGACACATGTCAGTTTCTTATCCTTGTAATGTAACATATGTCAGTTTGTTGTTGTAAGTGTCCTTTTAAGGGACACATGTCAGCTTGGTGTTGTAAGTGTCCTTTTATGGGACACATGTCAGCTTGTTGTTATAAGTGTCCTTTTAGTGGACATGTGTCAGCTTTCTATTTAAGGTGTCCATACAGGTGACATGTGTACATGATAGGTGTCTTGTTAGTGGACACATGTCAAGTGCTCATGAAGAAGGTCTAAGAAGGTAACACATGTCTAGTAGAGGTGGCTTATAATAGGGACACGTGTCACTTCCTTGGTTTGTACATGAGGCCTATATAATGACCTCTTCAGTTGTATGGAAAACTCAGATAGAAATCAGAATAAAATCTCCCTTTTACAAAATATGAGTTTCTAAATCTCTTTTATGTCTCTTCAAAAGCCTCTTAGCTAATATGCAATTATCTTTCAAATTCTTTGATCTTCTTCATAACGTATGCTTTGTACTTGCCTCTTTGAGGATCCTGTACATCAGAAACATGATTGAAGTACCTGGCATAATATTATTAAGCACGATCCCCTCAATCAATACGGCGGTTAAGAATTCTTTGAAGTTTTGAATGAATGACCTTCCTATGGGTTCTGCCAGAAAGCCGTCCAGGCAAAGTGTGCCGCTTAGGCTATGGTGCAGTAGACCTTATAGTGGTGTCATACTTTCTTAACCTCTTGGAAAAGCTAAAGCTGCCAAAGGGTATGGGTTTGTGGGGCTCCCGACACCTCGTGGTATCAGAGCCAGGTCTGTTCTGTCGTGCCTCCAGAGCATTTGTTAGAGAATGGTTAGATCCAGCTAAGATGGTGAGTAGAAGAGGAGTTCCCCTTGATATGGAATCCCAATCCTCAAATAGCTATCTTGATATCCCTTTTAGCCAAATACATAGTATATCTTCTCCTCTTTCCCTACCTAGATTTTCTACTAGTCATATCGAAAATACCATAGAATACTCTATTATTCCAAGAAACGCTGTTATAGAACAAACTATTCCCCCAATTGTTAGTCCATAAAATATACACAAAAATCGTGGATCTTGGCCCAAACACATCAAATCTATTATCTACAACAAGTGTACTCCGCCAAAATAGTATGTCCAACCGTCCAAAATGGATAACTGTGGTTTTCCTTCAACTCAACAATAGCAGTAAATCACTCTCCATTCCACTTGAGTTCATCACACGATGGAGATTTCAAGGTTATAATCAACTCCACCTTGGAGCTGTATGACTTATTTCATACCATGGAAGAAAAGGTCTTCCAGTATCTGCAAGAATTGCTATCTTAGATACTCGGTTTCTTCAATATGAGCATGCAGTTATTGGTACAGTTCTCTCCACACTCAACACCGTAAGTGTTGTCGTCACTTTCTTCCCCAACTTTGCAGTGTCCCTGAGTGATCCAACCCTTGCATCTGCCTTCAAGGTGCAAGTTCAACTTTCTAGAGAAGATCAAATCTCAAATTCCATTATCGCAATTCTTCATGACCAAGTTGTATACATGACGCAAGATCACATCATAGATCTGCAGAAACAAAGCATAAAAGATGCTTTGATGGTCCTTGCTGAATCTGGATCTGACGTCCCTACAATCATACAAATTCCCAGACAAATCAAGAGAAAAGACTTGGAGCAACTTATTCCAAAAGAGTGGATCACCAACTATGAGTTCCTTCACCAACAGTCAAAAATGGTGCAAGCAACTGACTTTAAGTTCCAAAGGTTGAAGGATGGATGTGTCAAGATGATCTACCAATCACAATCCAACACCTCGAGGTATAAGAGCTAGGTCTGTTCTGTCGTGCTCTCGGAGAATTTTTTAAGAATGGTTAGATCCAGCTAAGATGGTGAGTAGAAGAGGTGTTCCCCTTGATAGGGAATCCCAATCCTCAAATAGCTATCTCGATATCCCTTTTAGCCAAATACATAGTATATCTTCTACTCTTTCCCTACCTAGATTTTCTACTAGTCAAAACGAAAATACCATAGAATACTCTACTATTCCAAGCAACACTGTTACAGAACAAACTGTTCCCAAATTTTTAGTCCATATAATATACACAAAAATCGTGGATCTTGGCCCAAACACATCGAATCTATTATCTTCAACAAGAGTACTCTGCCAAAAGAGTATGTCCAACCATCTAGAATGGATAATTGTGGTTTTCCTTCAACTCAACAAGAGCAGTAAATCACTCTATCCATTCCACTTGAGTTCATCGCACGACGGAGATTGGAAGGTTATACTCAAGTCCACCTTGGAGCTGTATGACTTGTTCTTTCTTACCATGGAAGAAAAGGTTGTCCAGTATCTGCAAGAATTGCTCTCTTAGATACTCGGTTTCTTCAATATGAGCATGCAGTTATTGGTACAGTTCTCTCCACACGATTTCTTCCGCAACTTTGATGTATCCCTGAATGATCCAACCCATGCATCTGCCTTCAAAGTGGACGTTCAACTTTCTGGAGCAGATCAAATCTCAAATTTCATCATAGCAACCCTTCATCAAAACGTTGTATACAAGTTGCAAGATCACAACATAGATCTGCAGAATCAAGACATAAAAGATGCTTTGATGGTCCTTGCTGAGTTTGGATCTGATGTCCCTACAATCTTCCAGATTCCCAGACCAATCAGGAGAAAAGACTTGGAGCAACTTGTTCCAAAAGAGTGGATCACCAACTTTGAGTCCCTTCACCTCGTGTAAGGGTATTAACTAGGGTCCGAATTCTGTATCTCTCAGTTTCTTTGAAATTTATCACATCCCCTCCAACCAGTAGTCCCAACTTATTAAAAAAACTATGAGTCCCTTCACCAACAGTTAGAAAATGGTTCAAGCAACCAACTTTAATTTCCAAAGGTTGAAGGATGGACGTGTCGAGACAACCTACCAAACACCAGCTTGCACCTCATGGTATCAGAGCTAGGTCTGTTATGTCGTACCTTCGGAGAATTTTTTAGAGAATGGTTAGATCCAACTAAGATGGTGAGTACCTTGATATGGAATCCCAATCCTCAAATAGCTATCTTGATATCCCTTTTAGCCAAATACATAGTATATCTTCTTCTCTTTCCCTACCTAGATTTTCTACTAGTTATATCGAAATACCATAAAATAATCTACTATTCCAAGCAACGTTGTTATATAACAAATTGTTCCCCCAATCGTTAGTCCATATAATATACATAAAAATCGTGGATCTTGGCCCAAACACATCAAATCTATTATCTTCAACAAGAGTACTCTGCCAAAAAAGTATGTTCAACAAGAGTACTCTGCCAAAAAAGTATGGCAGCAATGCGGGCCATTCATTATGCTTCTGCAAGGGGCTGGAACCATTTATGGTTGGAATCGGACTCGGTCTATGTGGTGGAATTGCTGCGGAAGAGATCCACAGAGATTCCTTGGCGATATCTGAGCATGTGGCGATACACTCTGCACCTCCTCTCTCAGATGAACTTGGTGGTTTCGCACATCTTCAGGGAAGGCAATCGGGCAGCGGATATTCTTAGCAAGACTTCGCACGAGGATACATGGTGGGGGGCACCCCCAGCGGCCATAATCTCGATCCTCACTCAGGATTATGTTGGCAAAGCCAATTATAGGTTTGTTAGCTAGTGCATCTGGTCTTCTAGTTTCTCGGTTTCGGATGCTTTTCTTATGGGCGGTACTCTTTTTCCTTCCAAGGGTTTTTCCCACAAGGGTGGGTTTTACCTTGGAAGGTTTTAACGAGGCCCCAACCATTCAGTCATATGGTCGGCTTGTGACCATTTCGTTAGTTTTTTTGACTTTGTTCCCAGGCTTTACTTCTTCGGTTAACTGATCAGCCTGTGATCAGGACGACTCTTTTTCATTTATATATATATATTTGCATTTATTCAAAAAAAAGTTCCAAAGGTTGAAGGATGGACGCGTCAAGACGGATCTATCAAACACCAGCTGGCACCTCGTGGTATCAGAGCCAGGTCTTTTATGTCATGCGCCCGGAGAATTTGTCAGAGGATGGTTAAGTCCAGCTAAGATGTTGAGTAGAAGAGGCGTTCCCCTTGATATGGAATCCCAATCTTCAAATAGCTATCTTGATATCTCTTTTACCCAAATACATAGTATATCTTCTTCTCTTTCTCTACCTAGATTTTCTACTAGCCACATCGAAAATGCCATAGAATACTCTACTATTCCAACCAATTATGTTATAGAACAAATTGTTCCCCCAATTGTTAGTCCATATAATATATACAAAAATCGTGGATTGTGGCCCAAACACATCAAATCTATTATCTGCCCAAAATAGATAACTGTGGTTTTCCTTTAACTCAACAAGAGCAATACATCACTCTATCCATTCCACCTGAGTTCATCACACGATGGAGATTGGAAGGTTATACTCATCTCCACCTTAGAGTTGTGCGACTTGTTCTTTCATACCATGGAAGAAAAGGCCTTCCAGTATCTGCAAGAATTGCTCTCTTAGATACTCGGTTTCTTCAATATAAGCATGTAGTTATTGGTACGGTTCTCTCCAGTTATTGGTACGGTTTCTTTGATGGTCCTTGCAGAATTTGGATCTAACATCCCTACAATCGTCCAGATACCCAGACAAATCAGGAGAAAAGACTTGGAGCAACTTGTTCCAAAAGAGTGGATCACCAACTATGAGCCCCTTCACCAACAGTCAAGCAACTGACTTTAAGTTCCAAAGGTTAAAGGATGGATGTGACACCTCGTGGTATCAGAGCTAGGTCTGTTCTATCGCGCACCCGGAGAATTTGTTAGAGAATGGTGAGATCCAGCTAAGATGGTGAGTAGAAGAGGCGTTCCCCTTGATATGGTATTCCAATCCTCAAATAGCTGTCTTGATATCCCTTTTAGCCAAACATAGTATATTTTCTTCTCTTACCCTACCTAGATTTCTACTAGTCGTATCGAAAATATCATAGAATACTCTACTATTCAAAGCAACACTGTTATAGAACAAACTGTTCCCCTAATTGTTAGTCCATATAATATACACAAAAATCATGGATCATGGCCCAAACACATCAAATCTATTATCTCTCAAGAATAGATAATTGTGGTTTTCCTTCAACTCAACAAGAGCAATACATCACTCTATCCATTCCACCTGAGTTCATCACATGATGGAGATTGTAAGGTTATACTAATTTCCACCTTAGAGTTGTGCGACTTTTTCTTTCATACCATGGAAGTCTTCCAGTATCTGCAAGAATTGATCTCTTAGATACTCGGTTTCTTCAAGATAAGCATTGAGTTATTGGTAAAACTCTCTCCACACTCATCGCCGGAAGTGTTGTCGTCACTTTCTTCCGCAACTTTGTTGTATCTCTGAGTGACCCAACCCTTGCATCTGCCTTCAAGGTGCAAGTTCAACTTTCTGGAGCAGATCAAATCTCAAATTCCATCATAGCAACCCTTCATCAAAAAGTTGTAAACAAGTTGCAAGATCACAACATAGATCTGCAGAATCAAAACATAAAAGATGTTGTGATGGTCCTTGCTAAGTGTGGATCTGATGTCCCTACAATCTTCCAGATTCCCACACCAATCAAGAGAAAAGACTTGGAGAAACTTGTTTCAAAAGAGTGGATCACCATTTATGAGTCCCTTCACCAACAGTCAGAAACGGTGCAAGCAACCGACTTTAAGTTCCAAAGGTTGAAGGATGGATGTGTCAAGATGTTCTATCAAACACCAGCTGGTATCTCGTGGTATCAGAGCCAGGTTTTTTATGT
Organism: Rehmannia glutinosa; assembly: GCA_016081115.2. Lineage (NCBI taxonomy): Eukaryota > Viridiplantae > Streptophyta > Magnoliopsida > Lamiales > Orobanchaceae > Rehmannia > Rehmannia glutinosa. Next base: position 16,384 of record JABTTQ020000535.1, on the reverse strand, counting down.
CATGCGCCCGGAGAATTTGTTAGAGAATGGTTAGATCCAGCTAAGATGTTGAGTAGAAGTGACGTTCCCCTTGATATGGAATCTCAATCCTCAAATAGCTATCTTTATATCACTTTTACCCAAATACATAGTATATCTTCTTCTCTTTCTCTACCTAGATTTTCTACTAGTCATATCGAAAATACCATAGAATACTCTACTATTCCAACCAATGATGTTATAGAACAAATTGTTCCCCCAATTGTGGCCCAAACACATCAAATCTATTATCTGTCAAGAATAGATAACTGTGATTTTCCTTCAACTCAACAAGAGCAATACATCACTCCATCCATTCCACCTTAGAGATTGGAAGGTTATACTCATCTCCACCTTAGAGTTGTGCGACTTGTTCTTTCTTACCATGGAAGAAAAGGCTTTCCAGTATCTGCAAGAACTGCTCTCTTAGATACTTGGTTTCTTCAATATAAGCATGTTGTTATTGGTATGGTTCTCTCCACACTCAATGCCGGAAGTGTTGTTGTCAAATTCTTCTGCAACTTTGTTGTATCCCTGAGTGATCCAACCCTTGCATCTACCTTCAAGGTGCAATTTCAACTTTCTGCAGTAGATCATATCTCAAATTCCATCATAGCAACCCTTCATCAAAAAGTTGTATACAAGTTGCAAGATCACAACATAGATCTGCAGAATCAAGAAATAAAAGATACTTTGATGGTCCTTGCTGAGTGTGGATCTGATGTCCCTACAATCTTCCAGATTCCCAGACCAATCAGGAGAAAAGACTTGGAGCAACTTGTTCCAAAAGAGTGGATAACCAACTATGAGTCCCTTCACCAACAGTCAGAAACGGTGCAAGCAAACGACTTTAAGTTCCAAAGGTTGAAGGATGGACGTGTCCAGACGATCTACAAAACACCACCCGACACCTCGTGGTATCAGAGTCAAGTCTTTTCTAAAGTGCGCCCGAAGAATTTGTTAGAGAATGGTTAGATCCTGCTAAGATGTTGAGTAGAAGAGGCATTCCCCTTGATATGGAATCCCAATCCTCAAATAGCTATCTTGATATCTCTTTTAGCCAAATACATAATATATATTCTTCTCTTTCTCTACCTAGATTTTCTACTAGTCATATCGGAAATACCAAAGAATACTCTACTATTCCAACCAATGATGTTATAGAACAAATTGTTCCCCAAATTGTTAGTCCATATAATATATACAAAAATCGTGGATTGTGGCCCAAACACATCAAATCTATTATCTGTCCAGAATAGATAACTGTGGTTTTCCTTCAACTCAACAAGAGCAATACATCACTCTATCCATTCCACCTGAGTTCATCAACACGATGGAGATTGGAAGGTTATACTCATCTCCACCTTAGAGTTGTGCGACTTTTTCTTTCTCACCATGGAAGAAAAGGCCTTCCAGTATCTGCAAGAATTGCTCTCTTAGATACTCGGTTTCTTCAATATAAGCATGCAGTTATTGGTACGGTTCTCTCCACACTCAATGCCGGAAGTGTTGTCGTCAAATTCTTCGGCAACTTTGTTGTATCCCTGAGTGATCCTACCCTTGCATCTACCTTCAAGGTGCAAGTTCAACTTTTTGGAGTTGACCATAACTCAAATTCCATCATAGCAATCCTTCATGACTAAGTTGTATACATGATGCAATATCACATCATAGATCTACAGAATCAAGGCATAAAAGATGCTTTGATGGTCCTTGCAAAACTGGATCTGACATCCCTACAATAGTCCAAATACCCAGACAAATCAGGAGAAAATACTTGGAGCAACTTGTTCCAAAAGAGTGGATCACCAACTATGAGTCCCTTCACCAACAGTCAAGCAACTGACTTTAAGTTCCAAAGGTTGAAGGATGGATGTGACACCTCGTGGTATCAGAGCTAGGTCTGTTCTATCGCGCACCCGGAGAATTTGTTAGAGAATGGTGAGATCCAGCTAAGATGGTGAGTAGAAGAGGCGTTCCCCTTGATATGGTATTCCAATCCTCAAATAGCTGTCTTGATATCCCTTTTAGCCAAACATAGTATATTTTCTTCTCTTACCCTACCTAGATTTCTACTAGTCGTATCGAAAATACCATAGAATACTCTACTATTCCAAGCAACACTGTTATAGAACAAACTGTTCCCCTAATTGTTAGTCCATATAATATACACAAAAATCATGGATCATGGCCCAAACACATCAAATCTATTATCTCTCAAGAATAGATAATTGTGGTTTTCCTTCAACTCAACAAGAGCAATACATCACTCTATCCATTCCACCTGAGTTCATCACATGATGGAGATTGGAAGGTTATACTAATTTCCACCTTAGAGTTGTGCGACTTGTTCTTTCATACCATGGAAGTCTTCCAGTATCTGCAAGAATTGATCTCTTAGATACTCGGTTTCTTCAAGATAAGCATTGAGTTATTGGTAAAACTCTCTCCACACTCATCGCCGAAAGTGTTGTCGTCACTTTCTTCCGCAACTTTGTTGTATCTCTGAGTGACCCAACCCTTGCATCTGCCTTCAAGGTGCAAGTTCAACTTTCTGGAGCAGATCAAATCTCAAATTCCATCATAGCAACCCTTCATCAAAAAGTTGTAAACAAGTTGCAAGATCACAACATAGATCTGCAGAATCAAAACATAAAAGATGTTGTGATGGTCCTTGCTAAGTGTGGATCTGATGTCCCTACAATCTTCCAGATTCCCACACCAATCAAGAGAAAAGACTTGGAGAAACTTGTTTCAAAAGAGTGGATCACCATTTATGAGTCCCTTCACCAACAGTCAGAAACGGTGCAAGCAAACGACTTTTAAGTTCCAAAGGTTGAAGGATGGATGTGTCAAGATGTTCTACAAAACACCACCCGACACCTCGTGGTATCAGAGTCAAGTCTTTTCTATAGTGCGCCCGGAGAATTTGTTAGAGAATGGTTAGATCCTGCTAAGATGTTGAGTAGAAGAGGCATTCCCCTTGATATGGAATCCCAATCCTCAAATAGCTATCTTGATATCTCTTTTAGCCAAATACATAGTATATATTCTTCTCTTTCTCTACCTAGATTTTCTACTAGTCATATCGGAAATACCAAAGAATACTCTACTATTCCAACCAATGATGTTATAGAACAAATTGTTCCCCAAATTGTTAGTCCATATAATATATACAAAAATCGTGGATTGTGGCCCAAACACATCAAATCTATTATCTGTCCAGAATAGATAACTGTGATTTTCCTTCAACTCAACAAGAGCAATACATCACTCCATCCATTCCACCTTAGAGATTGAAAGGTTATACTCATCTCCACCTTAGAGTTGTGCGACTTGTTCTTTCTTACCATGGAAGAAAAGGCTTTCCAGTATCTGCAAGAACTGCTCTCTTAGATACTTGGTTTCTTCAATATAAGCATGTTGTTATTGGTATGGTTCTCTCCACACTCAATGCCGGAAGTGTTGTTGTCAAATTCTTCTGCAACTTTGTTGTATCCCTGAGTGATCCAACCCTTGCATCTACCTTCAAGGTGCAATTTCAACTTTCTGCAGTAGATCATATCTCAAATTCCATCATAGCAACCCTTCATCAAAAAGTTGTATACAAGTTGCAAGATCACAACATAGATCTGCAGAATCAAGAAATAAAAGATACTTTGATGGTCCTTGCTGAGTGTGGATCTGATGTCCCTACAATCTTCTAGATTCCCAGACCAATCAGGAGAAAAGACTTGGAGCAACTTGTTCCAAAAGAGTGGATAACCAACTATGAGTCCCTTCACCAACAGTCAGAAACGGTGCAAGCAAACGACTTTAAGTTCCAAAGGTTGAAGGATGGACGTGTCCAGACGATCTACAAAACACCACCCGACACCTCGTGGTATCAGAGTCAAGTCTTTTCTAAAGTGCGCCCGAAGAATTTGTTAGAGAATGGTTAGATCCTGCTAAGATGTTGAGTAGAAGAGGCATTCCCCTTGATATGGAATCCCAATCCTCAAATAGCTATCTTGATATCTCTTTTAGCCAAATACATAGTATATATTCTTCTCTTTCTCTACCTAGATTTTCTACTAGTCATATCGGAAATACCAAAGAATACTCTACTATTCCAACCAATGATGTTATAGAACAAATTGTTCCCCAATTGTTAGTCCATATAATATATACAAAAATCGTGGATTGTGGCCCAAACACATCAAATCTATTATCTGTCCAGAATAGATAACTGTGATTTTCCTTCAACTCAACAAGAGCAATACATCACTCCATTCCATTCCACCTCATCAACACGATGAGATTGAAAGGTTATACTCATCTCCACCTTAGAGTTGTGCGACTTTTCTTTCTCACCATGGAAGAAAAGGCTTTCCAAAGATTCTGCAAGAATTGCTCTCTTAGATACTTGGTTTCTTCAATATAAGCATGTTGTTATTGGTATGGTTCTCTCCACACTCAATGCCTAAGTGTTGTTGTCAAATTCTTCTGCAACTTTGTTGTATCCCCGAGTGATCCAACCCTTGCATCTACCTTCAAGGTGCAATTCAACTTTTGGAGCCGAGATCATATCTCAAATTCCATCATAGCAACCTTTCATCAAAAAGTTGTATACAAGTTGCAAGATCACAACATAGATCTGCAGAATCAAGAAATAAAAGATACTTTGATGGTCCTTGCAAAACTGTGGATCTGATGTCCCTACAATCTTCCAAATCCCTGCATCAATCAGAGAAAAGACTTGGAGCAACTTGTTCCAAAAAGAGTGGATAACCAACTATGAGTCCCTTCACCAACAAAATCGGTGCAAGCAAACGACTTTAAGTTCCAAAGGTTGAAGGATGGATGTGACACTACAAAACACCACCCGACACCTCGTGGTATTAGCAGTCAAGTCTGTTCTAAAGTGCGCACCCGAGAATTTGTTAGAGAATGGTGAGATCCAGCTAAGATGTTGAGTAAAAGAGGCATTCCCCTTGATATGGTATTCCAATCCTCAAATAGCTATCTTGATATTCCTTTTAGCCAAATACATAGTATATATTCTTCTCTTTCTCTACCTAGATTTTCTACTAGTCATATCGAAAATACCAAAGAATACTCTACTATTCCAAGCAATGATGTTATAGAACAAATTGTTCCCCAAATTGTTAGTCCATATAATATATACAAAAATCATGGATCATGGCCCAAACTCATCAAATCTATTATCTTCAACAAGAGTATTCTGCAAAAGATAATCCAACCGTCCATAACGATTTTTTTTCCATTAACTCAACAAGAGCAATACATCACTCCCATTCCATTCATCACATGATGGAGATTGAAGGTTATACTCATCTCCACCTTAGAGTTGTGCGACTTGTTCTTTCATACCACGGAAGAAAAGGTCTTCCAAGATCTACATGAATTGCTCTCTTAGATACTTGGTTTCTTCAATATAAGCATGTTGTTATTGGTATGGTTCTCTCCACACTCAATGCCTAAGTGTTGTTGTCAAATTTCTTCCACAACTTTGTTATATCCATGAGTGATCCAACCCTTGTATCTACCTTCAAGGTGCAAGTTTAACTTTCTCAAGAGCAAATCAAAGCAACCTTCATCAAAAAGTTGTATACAATCAAGATCACAACATAGATCTCTGAGAATCAAAAATAAAAGATGCTTTGATGGTCCTTGCTAAGTGTGGATCTTATGTCCCTACAATCTTCCGTTTCCCAGGACCAATCATGAGAAAAGACTTGGAGCAACTTGTTCCAAAAGAGTAGATCATCAACTATGAGTCCATTCTTCACCAACAATGAAATGGTGCAAGCATCCGACTTTAAGTTCCAAAGGTTGAAGGATGGATGTGTCAAGAGATCTACAAACACCAGCTAGCACCTCATGGTATCGTAGCCAAGTCTTTTCTAAAGTGCGCCCAAGAATTTGTCGAGAGAATGGTTAGATCCAACTAAGATGTTGAGTAGAAGAGGCGTTCCCTTGATATGGAATCCCAATCCTCAAAATAGCTATCTTGATATCTCTTTTACCAAAATACATAGTATATCTTCTTCTCTTTCTCTACCTATATTTTCTACTAGTCATCAAAAATACCAAAGAATATTTTCCTATTCCAACCAATGTTGTTCTAGAACAAATTGTTCCCCAAATTGTTAGTCCATATAATATATACAAAAATCGTGTATTGTGGCTCAAACACATCAAATCTATTATTTGTCCGAGAATAGATAATCGTGGTTTTCCTTCAACTCAACAAGAGCAATACATCACTCCATCCATTCCACTGACACACGATGGAGATTGAAAGGTTATACTAATCTCCACCTTAGAGTTGTGCGACTTGTTCTTTCTTACCATGGAAGAAAAGGCTTCCAAAGATCCGCAAGAACTGCTCTCTTAGATACTTGGTTTCTTCAATATAAGCATGATGTTATTGGTATGGTTCTCTCCACACTCAATGCCGGGAAGTGTTGTTGTCAAATCACTTTCTTCCGCAACTTTGTTGTATCCTTGATCAACCCTTGCATCTACCTTCAAGGTGCAAGTTCAACTTTCTCGAGCAGATCAAATCTCAAATTCCATCATAGCAACCCTTCATCAAAAAGTTGTATACAAGTTGCAAGATCACAACATAGATCCGCATAATCAAGAAATAAAAGATGCTTTGATGGTCCTTGCTAAGTGTGGATCTGATGTCCCTACAATCTTCCGTATACCTAAACCAATCAAGAGAAAAGACTTGGAGCAACTTGTTCCAAAAGAGTGGATAACCAAGTATGAGTCCCTTCACCAACAATAAACGGTGCAAGCAAACGACTTTAAGTTCCAAAGGTTGAAGGATGGATGTGTCCAGACGATCTACAAAACACCACCCGACACCTCGTGGTATCGTAGAGTTAAGTCTTTTCTAAAGTGCGCACCAAGAATTTGTTAGAGAATGGTTAGATCCTCGCTAAGATGTTGAGTAGAAGAGGCGTTCCCCTTTATATGGAATCCCAATCCTCAAATAGCTATCTTGATATCTCTTTTAGCCAAATACATAGTATATATTCTTCTCTTTCCCTACCTATATTTTCTACTAGTCATATCGAAAATACCAAAGAATACTCTACTATTCCAAGCAATGATGTTATAGAACAAATTGTTCCCCAAATTTTTAGTCCATATTATATACAAAAATCGTGGATCGTGGGCCCAAACACATCAAATCTATTATCTTCAACAAGAGTAGATAATCGTAAAATTTTCATCCATCAACAAGGATAATACATCATCATCCATTCCACCTGGGGATTGGAAGGTTATACTCATCTCCACCTTGAGTTGTGCGACTTGTTCTTTCTACCATGGAAAAAAAGGTCTTCCAAAGATCTCTGCAAGAATTGCTCTCTTAGATACTTGGTTTCTTCAATATAAGCATGTTGTTATTGGTATGGTTCTCTCCACACTCAACGCCGGAAGTGTTGTCAAATTCTTCCGCAACTTTGATGTATCCCCGAGTGATCCAACTATTGCATCTAACTTCATGGTGCAAGTTAAACTTTCTCGGAGATCATATCTCAAATTCCATCATAGCAATTCTTCATGACCAAGTTGTATACACGATGCAAGATCACATCATAGATCTGCGAATCAAGAAATAAAAGATGCTTTGATGATCCTTGGTGAGTGTGGATCGATATCCCTACAATCTTCCAAATACCCCAGCATAAATCGGAGAAAAGCCTTGGAGCAACTTGTTCCAAAAGAGTGGATCACCAACTAAGAGTCCTTTCACCAACAAAAACGAAACAAACCTTTATTGTTGATCGTGTCCGAGCCATCTTTGTTCCATCGCGCCCTCGTGGTATAGTCAAGTCCTTGGAGAATTTATTAAATAATGATTAGATCCTCTAAGATGGTGAGTAGAAGAGGCATTCCCCTTGATATGGAATCCCAATCCTCAAATAGCTATCTTGATATCCCTTTTAGCCAAATATATTGTGTATATTCTTCTCTTTTCCTACCTAGATTTTCTTATAGTCATATTGAAAATACCAAAGAATCATTTACTATTCCAAGCAACGATGTTATATTGAACAAACTATTCCCCAATTGTTAGTCCATATAATATATACAAAAATCATGGATCTTGGCCCAAACACATCAAATGTATTATCTTGACAAGAAGAGTACTGGGCAAAAGAGTATATCCAATTATCCGATGGATTTTTTTAATGGAATCAAAATAATAAAAAGAAAAAGAAGATTCATCACAATCATCCAAAATGGATCCACACCACATGATGGAGATTGAAAGGTTATACTCAACTCCACCTTGAGCCGTGCGACTTGTTTTTTATTACCACGGAAGAAAAGGTCTTCCAAAGATCTACAAGAATTGCTCTCTTAGATACTTGGTTTCTTAAATATTAAGCATGCGTTATTTGTATGGTTCCATCCACACTCAACGCCTAAGTGTTGTTGTCACTTTCTTCCCAACTTTGTTGTATCCCCGAGTGATCCAACCCTTCCATCTACCTTCAAGGTGCAAGTTCAACTTTCTCGGAGCATCAAATCTCCAATTCCATCGTAGCAACCCTTCATCACCAAGTTGTATATTGGTTACAAGATCACAACCTAGATCTCGCGTAATCAAGAAATAAAAGATGCTTTGATGGTCCTTGCTGAGTGTGGATCTGACATCCCCATAATTGTCCGTTACCCGACAAATCGGGAGAAAAGACTTGGAGCAACTTGTTCCAAAAGAATGGATCACCAACTATGAGTTCTTTCACAAAGGTGATTATTATTCCGTCACTATTGATGAAAATGTGTATCAACAAAGTGTAGATGAATTCTCTTATTCATTGATTGGAAGAGTGTTTTGAGGGAAAGGAAATAAGCCATGGGCGACCATGCGGTCTTTTCATAAACGCCTATCCGGATTATGGAGAATTAAAACTAGATCCTGAAACTAATCCCCTTGAGTAAAGAGATTTTTTTGTGTATGTTTTCTAATGCCAATCATGCTCAAATAGCTCATGCTCGATATCTCTTTGCTCAAATACATAGAACTATTCGTCTCTCTCCATGGGTCCCTAGATTTTCAATCCATACAAAGTGCATACATCTTTGGCAAGTGTTTGATGTTCGAATCTTCGAGCTTGGTCTAGAATTGTCCTAACACCATCTTGGGGATTGCAAAAATCATTTGGGACTCAAACACATTCAAATAGACCACCGTTTTCATTGATGGTTCGCCGGGTCATTTCATCCTCAACAAGGATATTGATCACTCTATCAATTCCACTGGAGAATCGCATTATGGTTGAGAGAGTGGGGCAAAGTGTTCCTTCGTCTCCAGTTATGAAAAATTGCCGAATTTTGCTCAAAGTGCAACCACGGACATTCTCGGCTTATTGTCGCAAAGCCTGGCCAGAAAACCATCTATGGAAAGACGTTTCTCAATATCGTGAACATCCCATGACTTCAACAGACGACCACACTCAAGACAACGGGGTCACTCAAGCGCCTTCGCAAAATTTACCGTATCCTTTGACCAAGGCCGTTGATGACTCAATGGGAAATATGGGTTCGACTTTTTGCGTTGGATCCCCTACTTGCGCAAAGTCACTTGCCCTTCATATTCATACGAGTAACACATTCGAGGCTCACATTTAGATGACACCTCCGATCAAGGCATAAAAGATTTCCATGGTCTATCCAACAAGGGATCTCGCATCCCAAATCCTCTAAATCCACCACAGAATCGTGTCCACTATTCTACCTCTTCGAGTTCAAAGATCCGTTGGGAAAGCCTATTCGGGCTCTTACTCGCGCCTTCTCGATAGTTCTCGCGCACTGAGAATTTCCCGTTCATCACCACTCTGTCAAGTCCAAAGGTAATCCAGGATGTCATGTGACACCAAATTGATTCCAATCCTCCACATGAAATGGACTTTTGCAGCTTCAACGAGATTTCTACTATGAAGATGAAGTGGGGCATCTCAATCATCGAGGTGAGCTTTCAAAACACACTCATGTCTTCATCGTATGCGTTCCACCATATCCCCCACCGCCTCAATGAATTGCATCTTCCCAAACATCCGTCATATTGGGAACGTTGCATCTCGCAATGTTCTTAAGGCTTTGCGTCAAAAGCATAATAAACCTTCTATTTTGGCTATCTCCAAGCCTCAAGGTGGACATTTCGGCGATTTTTTGATTCATATTGGCATAGCTTGGGTTTGACTTTTGTGGCTCAAAATTTTTGGGATAATAGACTCTCAAGAATAGATATTTGGGTTTTCCTTGATGCTATCACCATCCTTAACCAGGTTTGGTCTTCTAACCAATGCATTGTTTTGCAAGTTCAATTTGGTTCTTTGGTATTTCATTTTGCTTTTGCTCACGGTTTGTGTGATCACATTGACGGAAGTTGGAAGCTTTGGTTGGATTTGAGGAATTTTGGTCTTATCGATCTGTTGATTGTTGAGGATTTTAATGCGGTCATGGGCCATCATGAGCATTCTCGCAACGATACTCTATCCCAAGCCTCGTGTCGACTTGTGGGACTTCTTGGAGGATCTTTGGTTTGTTCATCCGACTTCGGGGAATTCATTTACTTGGTGCTCCCCGTAGGCCTTTATCCTTACTTTAAATTGGACCGAGCCCTAGCAACTTGTCAATTTTTCTCTTTTTGGTAAGTTGTCAAGGGCTTAGTCAACGCATAGGATCTTACATCCACCCCATTTTGGTTTCTTGTTCTTCTTCTATTAACAGGGGTCCTTGTCCCTACTCTTCCATTTTCAACGATGTGGAAAAGTTCATCATGATTCATTCAAAAGATTTGGTTCACCGCTTCTTGAGTCTCCATGCAACACGCCCAACCCTTTAAGTTGCGTGTCATGTGGAAGCTCAAACTTTTTGTGACAAAGTTATTAAAGACATATCGGAAATACCAAAGAGGTGTTTGGGGACGTGAACCATAGGGTGGAATTTGTTGGAGCAAGTTGTTAGATTTAAGTAGAAAAGATACAAAAAAGACCGATTCCCTTGATGGTGTCATCTCGGCTATTGGCACCACACACTTCACCTTCTCGCATACATGGATCTCGTAGTCTCACATATTTTTGGGAAGGCAATCAAATTGCTCGACATCCAAAGAAGAAGACTACTATTCCAACACATGGTGGGGCATCCCACCCATTGCTTCCGAATATATCAATGATGACTATGTTGGTCAATCCAACTATAGGTTTGTTAAAGTGCGCCACACTCAAATCTTTTTTTCCCATTTTTTTGGGCGCTGTTTTTTCCTTCAACTCTTTTTCCTTCCAATGTTTTTCCCACAAGGGTGGGTTTTACCTGGGAGATTTTAAAGGCCCCAACCATTCACCTTGGCAATCCTTCTTGTGACCATTTTATTCTTACCATGAAGATTTCCAAAACCTTTTCATTTATAACATTATTTCCCTTATATTTGGTTTCACCGATTATCTTTTCCGGACAACTCTATTTTCATTTTTTTATAATATTTCGCATTTATTCAAAAAAACTATGAGTTCCTTCACCAACAATCCTAAATGGTGCAAGCAACCGACTTTAAGTTCCATAGGTTAAAGGATGGACTTGTCAAGATGATCTACCAAACACCATCCGGCACCTCCTGATATTAGAGCCAGGTCTGTTTTGTCGTGCCCCGGGAATTTTTTGGAGAATGGTTAGATCTACTATGATGGTGAGTAGAAGAGGCGTTCCTTGATATGGAATCCCAATCCACAAATAGCTCTCTTGATATCCCTTTTAGCCAAATACATAGTATATCTTCTTCTCTTTCCATAACTAGATTTTCTACTATCGAAAATACCATAGAATACTCTACTATTCCAAGCAACGCTGTTATAGAATAAATTGTTCCCCATTTGTTAGTCCGTATAGTATATACAGAGATCGTGCATCTTGGCCCCAACACATCAAATCTATTATCTTCAACAAGAGTACTCGGCCAAAAGAGTATATCCAATCATCCAAAATGGATCATTGTAGTCTTCTTTCAACTCAACAAGAGCAGTACATCACTTATCTATTCCACCCGAGTTCATCAAACGATGGAGATTGGAAGGTTATACTCATCTCCACCTTGAGTTCTACATGTTCTTTCTTACCATGGAAGAAAAATAGTGTTGTTTTTCCAAGAACATTCATAAAAATTAGCGTAGAGTTCAAATAAATGAAAGCGCAAAGAGATTTACTATCATACAATCCAATCAATGCATTATGCTTTGATGTTCCAACACACAAAGTGGGGGCCTCGTAAAACCTATCAAAATGAAACCCAATGGGAAAACCTTTGATAGAAAAAAAGTACCCCCATAGAAACTTATCCATCCTATAGAAACATTTGCCCATAGCATCCGCGTGAAGGTCCATCAAAATTCGAACTTGTAAGAGTTGACCACAAATTTTGTGTATCCATTTAGATAATAGATCTTCCCAATTCCCTTCTCGTATATGTGAGATACCAAGAATTCCATGATTTCAATATGAGCATGCATTATTAGTAAAGTTCCTCCACACTCAACACCGGAAGTGTTGTCGCCACTTTCTTCACCAACTTTGCAAATCCCCGAGTGATCCAACCCTTGCATCCGCCTTCAAGGTGTAAGTTCAACTTTCTGGAGGATATCAAAATTTCATCATAGAAACCCTTCATCACCAAGTTGTATATAGGTTGCAAGATCGAACATAGAAACTGCAGAATCAAAAACATAAAAGATGCTTTGATAGTCCTTGTTGAGTCGGATTTGTCGTCCCTACAAGCATCCGATACCCATACAAATCAAGAGAAATGACTTGAGAAACTTGTTCAAAAGAATGGATCACCAACTATGAGTCCCTTCACCAATAGTAAGAAACGTGCAAGCAACCGACTTTAAGTTCCAAAGGTTGAAGGATGGACGTGTCAAGACGATCTTCCAAACACCATCCTAAGGCACCTCGTGGTATCAAAGCTAGGTCTTTTTGTCGTGCCCCCGGAGAATTTTTTGGAAAATGGTTAGATCTAGCTAAGATGGTGAGTAGAAGAGGCGTTCCCCTTCATATGGAATCCCAATCCACAAATAGCTCTCTTGATATCCCTTTTAACCAAATACATAGTATATCTTCTTCTCTTTCCATAACTAGATTTTCTACTAGTCATATCAAAAATACCATAGAATACTCTACTATTCCAAACAATGATGTTATAGAATAAATTGTTCCCCCAATTGTTAGTCCATATAATATATACATAAATCGTGGATCTTGGCCAAAATACATAAAGTCTCTTATCTTCAACAAGAGTACTCGGCCAAAAGAGTATATCCAATCGTCCAAAATGGATCACTTGGTCTTCCTTCAACTCAACAAGATTAGTACACATCACTCTATCCATTCCACCGAGTTCATCGACGATGGAGATTGGAATGCTTATACTCATCTCCACCTTGGAGGGGAGTTGTGCGACTTGTTCTTTTTTACCATGGAAGAAAAGGTCTTCCGATTCTGCAAGAATTGCTCTCTTAGATACTTGGTTTCTCCAATATGAGCATGCAATTATTGGTACAATTCTCTACTCAACGCCGGAAGTGTTGTCGTCACTTTCTTCCCCAACTTTGCAAAGATCCCCGAGTGATCCAACCCTTGTATCTACCTTTAATGTGCAAGTTCAACTTTCTAGAGCAGATCGGATCTCAAATTCTATCATAGCAATCTTTCATGACCAAGATGTATACAAGTTGCAAGATCACAATATAGATCTGCGAGAATCAAAACATAAAAGATGCTTTGATGGTCCTTGTTGAATCTGGATCTAATGTCCCTACAATCGCCCGATACCCGGAAAATCGAAGAAAAGACTTGGAGCAACTTGTTCCAAGAGAATGGATCACCAACTATGAGTCCTTCAACAATCGGAAATGGTGCAAGCAATCGACTTTAAGTTCCAAAGGTTGAAGAATGGACGTGTCAAGATGATCTACCAAACACCCTCCTAAGCACCTCATCGTATCGAGAGGCGTGTCTTTTCTATCGTGCCCCAGAGAATTTGTTAGAGAATGGTGAGTAGAAGAGGCATTCCCCTTGATATGGAATCCTAATTTTCAAATAGTTTATGCCAAATACATAGCATATATTTTTCTCTTTCCCTACCTAGATTTTCTACTAGTGATATCAAAAAATACCATAGAATACTCTATTATTCCAAGCAACGTTGTTATAGAACAAACTATTCCCCAATTGATAGTCCATATAATACATATACGTAAAATCGTGGATCTTGGCCAAACACATCAAATCTATTATCTTCAACACGGTAGTCGGGCAAAAGAGTATACCCAATAATCCAGAATGGATCATCGTGGTCTTCCTTCAACCCATCAACAAGAGTAGTACATGACTCATCCATCCACCCGAGTTCATCACACGATGGAGATTGGAAGGTTATACTAAACTCTATCTTGAAGTTGCGACATGTTCTTTCTTACCATGGAAGAAAAGGTCTTCACGTATTCTGCAATAATTGCTCTCTAGATACTTGGTTTCTTGAATATGAGCATGCGTTATTGGTACAATTCTCTCTACACTCAACGCCTAAAGTGTTGTTGTCATTTTCTTCCACAACTTTGCAATATCCCAAAGTGACCAATCCTTGCATCTTGCCTTAAAGGTGTAAGTTCAACTTTCTCGAGCAAATCGGATATCAAATTCCATCATAGCAACCCTTCATCACCAAGTTGTATATATGTTGCAAGATTACAACAAAGATCTGCCGAGAATCAAGGCATAAAAGATGCTTTGATGGTCCTTTTTGAGTCACGGATCTCGTCCCTGCAATCGTCCGGATACGCAGACAAATCGGAGAAAAGACTTGGTCAACTTGTTCCAAAAGAATGGGGGCCGTGGCTTCATTCCCCTCCAGTCGTCGCCCTCCCAGGGGTGATGACCCTGGGCCACTATCGCCATCTTTAGGCATCCCCACGCGTGCCCTCCCAAGAATGCTTTCAAATTGCTAGAAGCTCCTCTAAAATGGCCTCCCCTCATGAATCGAACCTCGACTTTTGGCTCATAATGCTAATGCTCATCTTAATTTGGGTCACACTTTTGCTAAAGTTGTTTTGAGCTTAGGTTGCTTTTGTATGGAGGGTGGCAGATGTGTCAGATCGGCATATGAGGAATGATTTGGTTTTTAACAATAAGCTCGACGGTGGAGGCGGCCATTACTCGCTTTTGGTTCTTATTGCCTTAATCCTCTTCTTTAGATCGCGGTTGCATGAATAAGAATCAAAGCGGCCTCTTCATTCTTCGACGTCTTTTCTTTCTTGGCTTGGCGTGCCCAGCTCCGTAGATTGTGCAAGTTAACTAGCAAAAGCCCCTTCCGGGTTGGATAAAAGGTGAATATGGACGATTGCCTTGGGGGCGCTGGGTCTCTTTACTACTTCTAGTTTTCCTGAATTGCAGAAAACTTCTTTGGCCGCTTTGTGGAACAATGTGGTGTAAGTGCGCTTTTTGAGGCCGGGTGGTGGCGGCAATTTGGGCCATTCATTATGCATCACTAAAAATTTGGATGACCCAACCTTGGCTTGGAGTCGATTTTGTTTATGTTGTGGACCTACTTTAAAGAGATATGTTGTTGTTCCTTGGCGACATCTTAGCAAATGGCGTTATACTCTTCATTTGCTCTCTTCGATGGCTCTGGTGGTCTCACATATATACCGTGAAGGCAATCGGGAGTGGCGGACTGCTGGTAAGAGAAAGTTGCTATCTGCACCTGGTGGGGAGTCCTCCAAGAATATTGTGCCCACATTACGGAGGACTATGTTGGTCAATCGATTTGATTGTTAGTTAATGGCGTCTCTGGTTCTTTATTTCTATATTTTTGGATGCTTCTTTTATGGGGGTACTTTTTCCTGCTAAAGGTTTTCCCCACACGGGTGGGTTTATCTTGGGAGGTTTTAACGAGGCCGAACCATTCAGCCATTTGGTCGGGCTTGCATGACCACTTCGTTTTTCTTTCATTGTTGGTTTTCTTCTCGGATTGGCTGCGATCGATGCGGATCGAGGATCACTCTTTTATTATTTTTTAATATATCTTTGATTTATTCAAAAAATCCTATGAGTCCTTCACCAACAATGAAACTGCAAACAACCTACTTTAAGTTTCAAAGGTTAAAGAATGGACGTGTCAATATGATCTACCAATCACCATCCGGACCTCATCGTGTCGAGCCAGGTCTAGTCTATCGTGCCCCAAGAGAATTTTTAGAGAATGGTGAGTAGAAGAGGCATTCCCTTTGATATGGAATCCTAATCCTCAAATAGTTTATGCCAAATACATAGCATATCT